>OY743186.1:3566200-4766200 GCA_963555705.1 Ligustrum vulgare | reverse complement strand
TGAACCCAGGCGAATTCTTCTTCGTAACCCACGTCTCCTTTACATGAAGCTAGGGGTGAACGCGGTCCGGTTTGGACGGTTTTTGACATATTTTCAAACCAAACCATTTCAAGCGGTTTGACATTTTCTCAAACCAAACCAAACCATTTCATTTTACAAACCAAACCAAACCAAACCATTTTTTGCGGTTTGGTTCGGTTTTAATCCGCGGTTTTTACCTATCGACATAATATAATATATTTTAGACGTTAAATTAACTCATATATTTTAATATAAAGATAAAATAAGTTAATATATAAGCAAATACGAGAATTAATAATGTTAGATGTTAAATTCATTCGAATTTGTTTTCAATTCAAAATAAATACATGAAGTTAAAAAACAATTGTAAATTTATAATTGCATTGAAACCATATACGCATAAATGTGTGATATGATTTGATAAAGTACTAGTCCCGCAATTATTAGTATGATGCTTATACAATTTTTCACAGTAATTATATTTTGTCTTGGCTCTCTTCTTGCTAGCTTATCTTTGTTGTCCAGATTCTGAAATTTAGCAAGGAGTAAATTCTAAGAAAATAAATAAAATAATCGAATGATATTGCTTGCAAAGAAACTTAAACAAGTGATATTCAAATTCTTACCTTGATTCGAACCTTCTGATATAGATCGAAACATCTTCCATGACTCTCTAAAATAAAATCAAATGCAGGAAAAAATTGAAAGTACACCTGTCACCTCTGTCTATTGTTATAAGAATCTAATTGATATTAGTGAAGAGGAACTTGGAAGTTGGAAGGAAACAAGGAAGACGAATGAAAACAAAAAGTTACCGATTGAATTAAGAAGTGGGAACGTTGAGTATGTGATTTAAGGATGGTGTGGGTTATATGTTAATTGGGTTTTAGGATTGGAGTATGTTGTTAAAATGTGGTATGAGTTAAAGGTTAATCAGATTTTGTGGTTGGACATTAGACAATAACTTTTTTTAAAAAGAAAAAAGACAAGAACTTTTATTCATTAGATAAATTTGAAAATTTTTGGGAAAAAACTCTAAATTTAAATGAATAAAAATTAATTTTTTAATTAAAAAAATTAGCGGTTTGGTTTGGTTTAAGCGGTTTTTAAAAGTTGAAACCTAAACCAAACCATTTTGAAACGGTTTGGTTTGGTTTGGTTTGAAAATATTGGCGGGTCCACGTGGAACCGAACCAACGGTTTAAAACCAACGGTTTCGATTCGGTTTGCGGTTTGACGATTTTTTTGTGCAGCCCTACATGAAGCCTCGCGCGTAAACCACAATTGTTGCCCAATCGAGAGAATCTACATCATTTTGCACCCTAAAATATTAAATTAGCTGTGGCAAAACCTGAAATCATAGTACCAATGGCGGATTCAGAAATTTTGTTCAGTTCGGACGGACATCAATAAAAAAATTCCAGCTGATGAGTATAAATTTTATTCACGCCCGAGCATTTACAAAAGCCTCAAGCCCGAGCTCTTTGATAAAATATAGTCTCCTAATCAAATGTGTAACCCCGAGGACCACCATGAACCCGAGGAGGACCTCAACCCCGACCACGTGAATAATCATTCTATAATATATTTTTTATCCCCGAGGAAGACCTCTGTGACGACCCGAATTCTCGACCATTCGAGTGCCACAAAAAGTGACTCATATCATATTATCGAGACTTAAATAGTAATGTAAAATTATTCAAAAGAATAATTAGAATCCCATAATTTTATTTGTGAATAAAAATAGAACATAATTTTCTTACATAAAGTTCAACATAATTATCTCATCAATCTTAACCACTTTTGCCACTTCCATGTTGACCGCCTCGAACCTTCAATTATCTGAAAATGGTAAATATCGTGGAGTGAGATTTATAAAATCCCAGTAAGTATACCAAGCATAAATTTTCTTTTGAATGCATATGGATCATTTTCATCATAACATAGGATATGATTGAAATATTCATAAACATAGGGAGACACAAGAATTTTACCGAACTTAAATGGCAAGAATTCTTATGTGTAGCGCTACTAAACTCCGGTCCCCTTAGCATAATCATAAACATATCATATGGAACCCATAACAATCTTGTGAGATTGATTTCATAGCAATGATCCAAACATTTTCATAAAAACATAAGATATACTTACTTGTCATAAAAACATACTTACTTTTCATAAAAACATAAGGTATACTTACTTGTCATAAAAACATACTTACTTTTCATAAAAACATAAGGTGTATTTACCTTTCATAAAAACATACTTACTTTTCATAAAAACATAAGATATACTTACTTGTCATAAAAACATACTTACTTTTCATAAAAACATAAGGTGTATTTACCTTTCATAAAAACATACTTACTTTTCATAAAAACATAAGATATACTTACTTGTCATAAAAACATACTTACTTTTCATAAAAACATAAGGTGTATTTACCTTTCATAAAAACATACTTACTTTTCATAAAAACATAAGATATACTTACTTGTCATAAAAACATACTTACTTTTCATAAAAACATAAGGTGTATTTACCTTTCATAAAAACATACTTACTTTTCATAAAAACATAAGATATACTTACCTTTTAAAAGATTAAAATGAAGTGTAGTAGTAAATGGACCAAAACTTTCTTGACCACCTTGAATTTCTCTTACTTGTGGATTTTGTCAAGAGATTGGAAATAAGTGTATATGTGTAGAGTTGTGTGTAAAAGAGATGGGTTTAAATAGATGTATAAAGTTGGCATATTGTAAACATAATCATTCAATTCTATTAATTTTAACACATCATTTTCTTAAAGTAAAGCACCATTCATATACTTTTCCATATTTATACAAATAATATGCTCTTCATGATTATATATAATGGAGTATATAAATCATTCATATACTTTTCCATATTTATACAAATATTATGCTCTTCATGATTACATATAATGGAGTCTTATCAATCATTCATATACTTTTCCATATTTATACAAATATTATGCTCTTCATGATTATATATAATGGAGTATATAATTCATTCATATACTTTTCCATATTTATACAAATATTATGCTCTTCATGATTACATATAATGGAGTCTTATCAATCATTCATAGACTTTTCCATATTTATACAAATATTATGCTCTTCATGATTATATATAATGGAGTATATAATTCATTCATATATTTTTCCATATTTATACAAATATTATGCTCTTCATGATTACATATAATGGAATCTATCAACCATTTATATACTTTTCCATATTTATTAAATTAAGATTCTCATAATTATTATATATAATGGAACCTCTCATGCTTGCATATATTTTCTTAATTTAAATAATAAAAGTAATTTTTGTACAAATAAATATTGGGATAACATTGAATTAAGTACTTAGACTTAATATACTTTAAATCAAGAGAATGGAGATATTTTTAGAAATTCGGAATTTAATTTAAAATCGAACGATCTCGATTATTTCTTGACTTGGCTATACGAATACGTCGTGGCGTTAACTTAATAAAAATGGGTGAAATAGTAGCGACACGATTTTCTATTAAAATAATTATTAATCGCGTAAAAATTCTTGGTCGCTACAACCTCAACCTCGACCACCATAAATCCGAGGATGACCTCGAGCCCGAACACATGAATATTATCCCATATTACATCTTGATACCCCCGATGAGGACTTCAACCCCGACAATCATTTATATCCCGAGCATATCCTTTGTCCTCATCCCCGAGCACTTGAATATTTAGCTAGTCATATCTTGATACCTCCGAGCAACATATGAACCTCGAGGCCGAGCACATAAACATTACACCATACACCATATTGAGAACCTCGAGGACTTGAACAACCCCGAGGAGAATATAACCCCCGATCACACTTAAAATGCTCGTGCCAAAGACGTTGCCCCGACCACTCATAATACCCCCCGATGATAGAATACCCCGAATACATATATCTCACCAAAAAGGTGCATGATGTGCTCAGGGCACATGATGCTCGGGTCACATTGATCGGGCATGACTTGATCTGATACGTGGAATCTACAACCTCCTAATTCCAATAGAACTTATCTTCCAACAGAATCCTATTTGGGTTTTACAACCTCATCCCTAAAAAATAGGATGATGATTCCTAATAGGACTCACGCAATGCAGGTATTTCAATCCTATCATAATTCGTCCATATATCACTATAAATACATGACACTCAATCATAATTCAGGTACACAATTATCTCTACAATTTATAGCATCTTGCATAAATTTTCTCCTTTCTCTTTACTGATTTAACCATCGGAGGGGCGACGAGGACACAGCTCCTCGCCTTTATTGCAGGTATTCGGAGATCCAGTTCGTGCTATTTTATTGCTCAAGCTCGAAATATTTCAGGTGCGATTTTTAGCATCATCAGCGGACATCATTAAAATAATTACATTTTTTGAATCCCAATTCAAAAAATACAAAAAAGTCTAACTATTTTTTTTTTTTTTTGCAGAATTCAACACAGACGGCGGACCTATCTCGCCATGAGGTTGATCCACCCCTGCATAGAACCAACCAGAGTATAAACCAAAGATCCTGAAGTGAAAACGGAGATGTAGATAAATCCAAACAATGACTATTTGGCCCCCTTTTGGTCTAGCCTATATGGTTTTGTTAAATGTTAAATTTTTAGTATATTTTGATAAAAATTGAAAATATCATGAATTTGTGATTTAAAATCAATTGATTTTGACTTAAACTTTTATCAATTTTTTTAGCTAAATAAAAAAGGGACTAAAATTAGAAGTAGTACAACATTTAGTGAAGTCATGTTAAAAGTTCCAAAGCAATCGAAGCTTCAAATATGGTAGTAAAGCAAACATGAAATCCTTCTCTCTTCCATTTTTTGCATTTTCGATAATTAGCTAGGAGTTTTCGAACCAAAGGCTTAGAGAAACTTCAAGAGACGCTTTATTTTTTAAGAGCATCTTGGTCCTGGTAGAAAGCATATTTTAATGTAAAGAGAGTATTTCTTTTTTTCACACAATCCAAAGCACACTTTATTTTTGCCTTTATTTTACTTTCCCAAACATTAATTTATCGTTTCTCCCTAATTTTTAATTAATAAAAATGTCTGTGGCTGTGTCAATAACTAAAATATTCAATGTAATTATAAAATATTCAATATAATAAGAACTATATTGTTTAGACTCTCCATTTTTAGAATTAGTGCCCGTGTCGAACATTCAGGTACGAGATAAGGGTATGAATCCTTCTTTGATCCTTTTAAACCAAGAGAGAATATATATAGATGAGGAAGAAATCTAGTTGAATAACGAAATAAAATATAAAAAATCGAGTTTTAAAGCAAAAATCACGTCCCAGTCGGAAGTCCAAGCGATCACCTGGTTGAAAAAGATCACGATTGCGTGCAATGATCGTTTTACATTCTACCCAATTTCGAAGCTACCGCACGATCGCGTGACTATCTGAATTTTCTTTGAAGATAACAAATTAAATTCAACATCTTATTTTCTTCGACGTATTCTTCCAAAGTTTGAGGTGTTCAAGTTGTATTTGATTTCTTTCTTCGACGTATTCTTCCAAAGTTTGAGGTGTTCAAGTTGTATTTGATTTCTTTGACTTTAGAAACAATTCCATGATATGGTGGCATAATTCTATTGATTGATACTTTGCATTCATCACTGCATCAAATATCATGGCGGGTCCATGCAAATGGCGAAATATGGAAACAAAGGACAATCGATGAATTGCCGGCAAGACCATTCCAAGTAAGGTTAAAGAACTCGAACGATCTTGTCACTTAAAGCTGTCTTCTAAATGTTGTCCTCCATCATTTTTGATGACGAAATTTAGGTTGATCTGCTGTTTCATGGTAGGTCATCGCGTATACGAGTAGTTCTCCGTGGCCATTGGTTTTAATATCTTCACTGATTTTTTGCTTTATTTATTTTTATTTTATTTCTCAAATCCCAGACTTGATAGCATCAGTATGCACTAGTATATAGTAATATTAAGTCATTCTTCGTGCTCGCATTAACTCTAAAGATAGTAATATTATATTAGGAAAATATATCATCACCACAGTTTTTATTTTCTACACCATTATATAACTACACCACAATTAATAATCTTTTTTTTATAAATACACTACAATAATTTGTCAAAAAAAAAAAAAAAAAAAAAAACCAATATACACCACAGACCAAACTGTTGAGAATTACACAAAAATTCTCTCTCTAATTAACCCCACAGGAATTTTGATGTTCAAGGAATAATAAGTAAACCAGAAAATAAGTACGAACACAGAAATTTACGTTGTTCGACAATTTACCTACGTCCACGGATCCTTACCAAAACTTTTCACTATATAATAAATTGTTACAATTATATAGAATTTGCACTCACCAAATCCTCAAGTATTGTAGGAAAAATAACCAAACTTTACCACATCTACTAATTTCTATTTTTTTGTACAACCTACAAAGAACTCAAGAAAAATTAAGACATTAGACTACATTTTTCCTCACAATACTCTCTAATCAATATGTTCTATAACAAAGGAGAATAATACGTGTATTTGTAACGACCCGGTTCTCACTTAACGGACTATCCCAATTGTTAGATGAAGATGTACTATCCCCATTGTATCAACACGAATCTTTTCAGTATGCTTTGTCCTCACACGCACGCTTCCCGAGAAAATTTCTCAGGAGATCACCCATCCCAAAATCTCTCCAAGCCAGGTGCACCTTGTTGGAATAAGTAGTAAATATCATTTCTTTTAAACTTTCTTAATTGGGGTATTACAATCACCCCTTGTTGGACTCACGATGTCCTCGTCTCGCTTAAACCACCTAAGGATTGCCAGGCGTTGGGATTCTAGAGGTGGCTCCGACGGGTTCAAGAGGTGGCTCCCGCCCTGTGGCGTAGCACTTTATCCCGCATAGCACTTAGTTCCATATTTTCGGTTGGCGACTGACTCTGATACTATTTGTAATGATCCGGGTCCCACTTAACAGGCTTTCCTGATCGTTAGATGACGACGTACTATCCCCACTGTACCAACACGAATTTTTTCAGCAAGCTTTATTCTCACTTGCACGCTTTCCGAGAAAACTTCCCAGGAGGTCACCCATCCCAGAATTTCTCCAAGCCAAGTACGCTTAACTGTGAAGTTTCTAACGATGGACTTTCCGGAAAAGAAGGTACACCTTGTTGGTATGAGTAGCACCTATCATTTCTTTTAAGCTTTTTTAGTAGGGATATTATAGTGTTTATATAAAACAAATTATGTCATGGCTGTATTTCACTTAGACATGGACTGTGGAATTGGTTTCCTTGATCAATTGCTCTTCTAAAGATTTAATCCACCTAAGACACGTAATCAATATCAACAAATTTCATAATTTATTTTCCATTAGGACTCGTATCCTAATCTAGTTGAGTTACAAAACTTATTCTTCAATTACAATTAAAGTTCTCCAACTTTGGTAATTTGAGGCAATTACCCAACAATCTCCACCTTGCCGAAAACGAGCCAAAATTCAATCATCTCTTTTATTCACAATACTTGGAAATAAATAAACATTTGACACACTTTGACGGTCCCAATTCTCAAACCAAAGAATTAACGTACCCACCATATAAGTATAATAAGCACTATGAATTATCAACGAACTCCAAGTTTTTCATCGGCTCATGTCGAAATAAACCTTGCTGAAAAATTATGGTGCAACTCCTATGTTTGGCTTTCCTTGGGAGCTCATCAGGCATCGACATCAATTTCACAACACACCTTGCATTAACGCAAAATCAATGCCCGTGTACAAACACATGTACCCGCCAGCAAGAACACATCATCTATCATAGAAAATGGCTTCATGTCATAAGGAAGTCTTATCTTACTAAAGTACATCATCACCACCCTCCACCAGGAGAGTCGCATTATCCACCTTCGAGCAATTAGCCAATTCTGGTCCACCTTTTGAACAATGTTTCTCACATGACTAGATTTACCATAGTTACAACATATTACCTTCTTCTTCATGGAGTTATCTCTCTTCCACTTTTCAGTAACAAGTAAAGCGTTTTCAGATGAACTGTCACTTCAACCTAATCAACTTAACTTCTGAAAATTTCACTGTTTCCTTCTCGTACATCAAAATCAGCATGATGTGCTCAAACGTGGATGGAAGAGACCAGATGAACCTTATCATCATCATCATCATCAATCTTATCTCCAATATATTTCAGTTCAGAAACGATCCCATTGAGAATACTAAAATGGTCTAAGATTTTCGTACCTGCATTCCTTCTCAAAGAATGAAACCACTCGTTCAGATATAAGTTATTTGACAAGTTCTTCATTTGATACAACTCTTTCAATTTTTCCCACAATTCCTTTACAGCAAATATCCCATAAATATTTGTAAGAACATTTTTGGCCAAACAAAGTTGTAACATGCTAGCAGCCTTCAAATCCCAATCTTCATTACTCGTGCTGGATCCAGTTTTTTTTTTTTTCAGAACTCGGGGTTGGTTTTTCCTTCAAAACTTTCAGCAGTCCCGGTCCCGTCTGAATCAATACATCCATGATTTGTACTTATAACAAGCCAAAATTGATCTTCCAGTCAAATTTCTCCACGTTGTACTGTTCAAACATATTTTCTTTTGCTCCAAAAAAATCTTCGAACCACCTGATGCTCTGTTAGCTCTGTTAATTAGAGGTCGATTTCCCCATCGACGGCGTCACTGTTGGGAATTACACACAAATTCCCTCTCTAATTAACCTCACAGGAATTTTGATGTTCAAGAAATAATAAACAAACCAGAAAATAAATATGAACACAGAAATTTACGTGGTTCGACAACTTGTCTACGTCCACGGACCCCTGCCAAAACTTTTCACTATATAATAAATTGTTACAATTATATAGAATTTGCACTCACCAAACCCCCCAAGTATTGTAGGAAAAATAACCAAGTTTTACCACATCTACCAATTTCTATTTCTTTGTACAACCTACAAAGAACTCAAGAAAAATCAAGATGTGAGACAACATTTTTCCTCACAATACTCTCTAGTCAATGTGCTCTACAACAAAGGAGAATAATACATGTATTTATATAGAACAAATCACGTCATGGCTGTATTTCACTTCAACATGTACTGTGGAATTGATTTCCTTGATCAATTGCTCTTCTAAAGATTTAATCCACCTAGGACACGTAATCAATAGCAAAAAATTTCATAATTTACTTTCCATTAGGAGTCGTATCCTAATCCAGTTGAATTACAAAACTTATTCTTCAATTACAATTAAAGTCCTCCAACTTTGACAATTTGAGGCAATTACCCAACACAAACTACAAGGCACAAGCATCCGAAGACATCTATTCATAATCTATTAAGCTTGAAAACTTCACCATCCTCTTCAACCTCTCTCAGAAATCTCTTAACTCAAAAGTACATAGTTGCAATAGAGCAAAATAACAAACAGTTGTATTGCAATGCAAATGCAAAAATATTTTTACAGATCAAAATATTTTGAATTTGAACAACTCAAAAAAGAGTGCACATTCTATATTTACAACCCTATCATCCATCCTCTTCACCCATATTCATCTGCATCCTCACCTCTTCAAATTCAAGGCCATCTTCACCACCGACTTTGTCCCCACCCTTTTGTTCAACTCCAACAAAAACAAATAGAAAGAAATTGTATTAGAAAAATTATAAGAATTCACGTAGATGGCGTTTTCTTTGACATGATATCGACGGCCAACCGGTTCGATGAATTTTCATGGAGCTCTATGCTGATGTTGTCCCCAAGACTGTCGAGAACATTCGTGCCCTTTGCACAGGCAAGAGAGGTGTTGGGAGATCCGGCAAGGAATGTTACCGACGGTGGTGAATCAATGATCGACGCTAAGACGTCAGAAAATGGAAAAAAGTCATTGTCTGTCCAGTTATTAGAATCCAGTCAAAGCGTAATGTTAGCAATATTCATTGGCACGATATTGGGATACAAGAGGCAGAGAGATTGCATAATTTCAATGAGGAAGAAAGAGAAACACAGACAGTATAGACAGAGAATTTCTTGAAAAATCATGAGGAATATTTACCTAGTTTAATTAAATGGTGGAAAAACAAAATGATTTAAAAAAAAAGAAAAGAAAAAGAGAAAAGAGAAGAAGATGAAGGTGAAGAAATGGCTATGAGGTACATAAAAGAAGAAAAACTAAAAGGGATATTTAAGTCATTGTAATTCTGTATATTTTAATAAAATAGATAAAAAATTAAAATTGTCGTGTAGAACAAAAATTTTATATTGCCACTCTTAAATTGTATTTGTTTTATAATTCACTGAAATGTCTACTTCTTACTGAAAAGATGAAATGAAGAAATGAAGAAAATTGCCTTTTTATGTTACTATTAAAGATTTATATTTTGTTTGTTTTATTTTCATAAGTATTATATTAATGTCGTGTTTGCATCAATATACTGAATTCTAAGAGACTCGTCAGTGAGGAATAAGATAGGCACATGATCTCCTAAAGTGAACAATACGTTATATAACTAATAACCGCTTGAATACAAAGACTAAATCGTTACAAGTTATGTGTACCAAACATGCACCTTCTGTAATCTGTTGATTGCATTGCATAAAAAAACTAAATTTAACTCTGATATGAAGTGAAATCAGTGGCATCTCTGGAATAATGTTTATACACATGATAAAAGACTATATATATACTTCCATTTTGTACAACATAACACACTATACACGTAGATTGAAAATGAATATACAATTGTGCAATCTGTATCTAGCACACGTCACGGGTCCAAGCACGCGTTGAAGGTCACTGCAAATTGCATTCCAGTCCCAATATTCCCTTTTTGAATTTTCCCTGCACAATCAAAAGTTACAAATGTTCTCCAATCCAAATTTCTTAAGTGAAACCAAGCTCGAAATATGAAGCATTGCCTCGATACTATTCGGCCCTTTCGTTTGTTCGAGGTCGATTTCTCGCCCGACATTATTCTTATTGCAACAGTACAGCATAAAGAAGTCCCCCCACAGCACCATTATCGCACCATCTTTGAAAACTTTGAACGGATACACCACCTCAAGTGTTGGCCCGATTAGCTCCGTCATTTTAGTAATGATGAACAGTCGAGTCCAAGATTTCTCCACTCCATACTCCTTCATAGTCCAGATGTTGATCTCGCGATACGACGTATTATCGCATAAACACAGACAATCCTGTAAAACTCCGAGACTCCCCAGAAGCCCTTGCCTGCTCGGAAACGGACCCGGGAATGGCTTAAACGCTTCGTTTTGAAGATCGAAACATGAAATCAGTTTATCAGTATAGTCTAAATCTTGTATCAACCAATGAATATTCCCACTGAAAAACAACCCCACGGAACGACAACGGCTACCGTAAGCGAAATTCGACATGTTTTCTTTAATGATTCTCCATGATCCGGTCCCGAGGGTGTAAACGTGACATTCGGACCTCGGGATTCTTATGCATCTTTGCCTTATCGGGTCGAGAACCTGGTCGTGGGAAACCCGAACCACTTTGTATTCACCGGATACTCTGCTTACCCCGAACCCGTACGTGGCTACGCTAGAATACCGAACGACTCCCTCAGGAGCCGGGAGCCGAACATATTCCCGCGTAATTGGATTACAAATGTACACACTTTCGTGGTCATAACTCGTATCCCTCAAGCATATCAAGCCATTGACAGAACCATCGAGAACTATATTTGCATTGGAGAATTCACTCAACCTCTTGAGATCAAATTTCACGAGAGAATCATCATCAAGATCATGACGATCAATCTCGTCTTCAAATTCGACTACCTTCATGAAATTCTTGAACATTTCGGATTGATGTACGACGAGGCCCGGGCGAGCCTTGGCGAAATGTAAGGCTACAAATTTAGTGTCGGAAAATATGTTGATCCAGGTTTTGCACACGCATTTGCATCGGAATACGGCCCGGGCAGGGAGCCTCGACAGAATTTCAACCAAAATATCTGATGGCAGGTTCATTAAGAGCCCTTTTTGGTGTTTTATGTATTTGCGGTCTATTGATTTCTCCATATCCGTAGTGAGGTGGAGATATATCTATTGATATGGATGAATTTATATAGGATTGTTGTTACCGCGTTTTGTAGGCACTTGATACACTTACGTCAGTAATGTTCGAAAACGACATTATGTGTACGAGAAGGTCGAGGTATTTATTTATGTGTATTACAAGTGATAGATGGAGACTGAACAACATGTTTCCTGTATATATGGGTGTGGGGTAAGGTTAATTTCAACAATAACTTCAAAATTGAGTCAATCTGACGGTTAATTTTACCGACTATGAACTTTACCAAAAAAGTTCGTTATAACTAGTCTCCGTTAATTTGTCATTATTCCAGGATTTTTCCTTTTCAAACTTATTTTTAATCGTATATTCTCGTAAGAAAATATTTGTGAAAATTATGGTACCTGCTACGGGCACGTGTCCTCCCCGTCTGACACTCAATGCCCACCCGTCAGGCACTTTCATGGGGTACATAAAAGGATTGAAAATATTTGTATGTAAACAATTTTTTTTCCTATTTTTAATTGCACATTATTCAAAAATTCACCATTATAAGATTCATTCCTTTGTATAATGATAGACAAACGGGGCTTATTTTGATATGATTTGATGTCTATTTTTTACGGACTGTTCGGCGTCTAGCCTAGGATTTTTTTTTTTTTTTTTTGATAGTTTTTAGGTAGATGTGTGGTTGAAAATTAGAGAGAAAAAATGTGTGTGATTAAAAAGTAGTTTAGGAAATTGTATTGCTTATAAATTTATTTATAAATTATAATCATTGCGTAAAAAAAAAAGTGTGTTAATTTAAAATATTTGTGTATTTCTGTACTATATCATCATATTATTAGAGTTTTAAATCCAATGACTTAAAATTGATCCGAAAGTTGAGTTCGGTGGCTTGAGTAGGAGTGTCACGAGCCGAGCCGGCTCGAACTTGGCTCGAGCTTTTTGGGGTCGAGCTTTTTTTGGCCCGAGCCCAGCCGAGCTAAAGCTCGTGCCCAAAAATAAGGCTCGACTCGAGCTTTTTCCGAGCCGAACCAAGTCCCGAGCTTTTACTTTTTCTCTTATTTTTATAGCAAAAACTCATAAATTTTTTATTGAAAATGTGTATATATAGCAAGTTGAGCCGAACTCGTGGTCGAAATTCATTGTTCAAGCTCCCATTGAACTTTTTTAGAGGGCTTTTTTTGGCTCGAGCCGAGCCGAGCCAAAGTCCGTCTCTCAAAAAAAAGCTCGGCTCGAGCTTTGGCTCGAAATCTCGAGCCGCGAGCCGAGCTTAGCCCGAGCTTTTTTCGAGTCGAGCCCGAGCCGACGAGCCATTTTGCCATCCCTAGGCTTGAGTAAAGTACTTGTAAAGTTTAGTGCCAAGGAGATAAGTGTAAAATTTAGTGGCCATTTATTGTTGTTGTTGTCATGTTTAGATTATTATTGAAATTATATATTTATTTTAATTTAGGCATTGATTAGTGATTATGACTTGAATTTGTATTGCATCGTCGAAACTCTCCACACTTCCCCACGACAGCATGGTGTGAGACAATGTGATTAAAGGCAAAATAGGGTGTTGAAACGATTGTTTTAAGCAGTGGCGGATCCAGAATTTTTGTTCAGTGGGTGCGAAACAGAATAATGTAAAAAATAATTTCAAATAAGACAACGATAGTATTCAAAATGTAGTACATTTTTTACAATTGTTCCTTACGACTTTTCATACTTTGAAAACGTCGTATAATAGTCTCATTATCAATTTTATTAAATACATCTTTTTCAACATATAGTACTAAGCTATCATTCATCCATTGATCTCCAATCCGATTGCGCAATCGATTTTTCACAATATTCATAGCAGAAAATACCCTTTCAACTGTAGCAGTAGCAACTGGAAGGGTTAATCCTAAAGTCACGAGCCTATAAACCAATGGGTACACTCGATTTTTTTTTGTCATAACCAACTTGATTGCAAGTTCACTAAGGCCCCGTAATTCTTTGAACTCCTTGCTAGTGCGCATATCAACAATATAGTTTCGAAGTTGATCATCAAGTGACATAAGATGTACTTTCGAAAAATCTTCAGGATAATGCTTAGCAAGACTGATTAATTTCTCCTTGTCAAAAGCATAGAAAGAATCATCGGGACATAAACATGCTAAACAAAGAAGTAATTCTGTACTTGCCTCAGAAAAACGATCATTCAACTCTTGAAGTTGCATATCAATGATAGAATAAAACAAATCCACACGAAAACGATGAAGATTTGTTGTTTCTTCAGTATTACGCCGTGAGCGACCTGGGCGTATAAATACACTATCCATATCAGGAACACCAATATTATATTTCTGACAAAAAGTAACGACTTCATCCAAAAAAGAATCCCATTCTTTTTCCCTCATCTCTTGGAGCCTTTGTTTGCACACTGTCACTAAACTCATAGCATTAACAATATCCTGATTTTTTCTTTGTAATGCCTTAGACAATTCATTTGAGATTCCTAAGATGGTTCTCATAAGATGTAGATTAAACACAAACTCAAATGATTGCATCGAGTCCAATAAATTATCAGCCTCACATCTTTGTTCACGTGTTGAGCCATCAACAGAAATCATTTCAACGACATCAATTATAGGTGAGAACATCAAAATCAAACTAATCAAAGTACGATAATGCGATCCCCAACGTGTATCACCACAACGTGCAATAGTACTTTGCTGATTAAGACCCCGTCCACTTGAAATCTCACCATTACCAATTGCTTCAGAAATTATGGCTTCTTGTTTGTCTCGGAGAATATCACAACGCTTTGAAGAAGCTCCAACAATATTCACCACACTAGACACCAAATTAAAGAGTGACTGAACTTTCTTGTGCTTCTTTGCCACAGCTACAAGAGCCAATTGAAGTTGATGTGCAAAACAATGTACATAAAAGGCACTTGGATTCTCTTTCAAAATAAGTGCTTTTAGACCATTGAACTCACCTTGCATATTACTAGCCCCATCATAACCCTGACCTCGCAATCTAGATATACTCAACCCATATCTTGAAAATAATTTATCTATAGCCACCTTAAGCGATAGAGCTGTAGTACTAGGAACATGTTCAATCCCAATAAAACGTTCAACTATATGTCCCGTCTTATTAACATAACGTAAAACAATAGACATTTGTTCCTTCACAGAGATGTCTTGAGATTCATCAACTAGAATTGAAAAGAATGTACCGGCAATATCATTGATGATAACATCAATTGTTTCAAGAGCTGCAGCACTTACAATATCCTTCTGGATTTTTGGAGATGTTAGTTTGTGATTTTTTGGAGCGTTTTTCAAAGTCACAGCTTTAATTTGCTCATTATGATCAGCTAAAAACTGTAATTGTTCAAGAAAGTTACCTTGATTATTTGACTCTTCACACTCATCATGACCACGAAAAGCAAGTCCTTGCCGTAAAAGAATTCGAACACAATCAATTGATGCATTTAGACGAACTCGATATGCACTTCGTGCTTCTTTTGTCTGCCTGAAGAAAACTGTCTCAATATGTTGCTCTTGATTCATCAATGCTTCACAATTGTTTCGGGCTTGATTGTGTGCACTATTGACATCTCCAACATGAACCCCAAGTCTATCCTTCTTTCTGAAATTTTGGAACCCTTCTTTCACAAAAGCATCACCACCTCCTTGTTCCCCATTGTTTGGTCCAAACAAATAACAGTATAAACAAAATGCAGCATTTTTACTTATACTATATTCCAACCAATCACCATATTCATTAAACCAAGCAGGAATGAATCTCCTTGTTTTGTTTCGTGGAAACACATGACTCCGAGGTTGGCATGGACCTCTCTGCAAGTATGTTCTTCTTATTTGATCTCGAAGATTAACATTGTAATCCATAATTGGAGTTCTTAATCCGGGGTCAGTGGAAAGTTGTTCAACTGTAACATCAATAGGCTCAATATTCGCTTCCATTACCTCAAAATCTTCTTCAAAATCAGTTCCATCAATGTTTGCTTCATCGATTTCATCAATAGGTGCTTCCTTTGCTATTGCTTCATCGATTTCATCAATATCATCAATACTTACTTCATTAGCTTCAATGGTTTCATCAATATTTGCTTCATTTGTTTCATCGATTTCATCAACGAGTAATTTCTTTGCCTCAACCTCTTCTTCAATAGAATCGATTTCATCAATATCATCAACACTTACTTCATTAGCTTCAATGGTTTCATCAATATTTGCTTCATTTGTTTCATCGATTTCATCAACGCGTAATTTCTTTGCCTCAACCTCTTCTTCAATAGAATTTTGAGACATTCGTTTAAAATATCTCAACATTTCTTCCTGAAATTGGGAAAATCATATTTAATTATCTATTACTAATTTACTATTAGAATTTAGAAAAAGAACTTACAAGCTAGAACTTACAATTTACAATTTACAAAATAAATGAAACTTAAAAAATAACAATTCAAATTCAATACTGGAAAATTGGAAATTGAAATTGGGAAAGGGAAATCCAGTTACTGTTAGACTTAGGCTATTAGGCAGTTACGGAGTTACCCATTACTTCATAATCTCCATCATTAGTATTAATTAAGGAATCCATTAGTATTAATTAAGGAGTTACCCATTACTTCATAATCTCCATCATTAGTATTAATTAAGGAATCAAGGGACAAGGATTACAATTTAAACATTTTCACTCGGCCACTCGGCGGATCGGCACACTCCACAGTCCACTCCCAGAGTCCCAGTCCGGTCGGCCAGACGGCCAATCCCAGTATCCCACTGTCCAGAGCTAGAAAAGTATGAAGAACTGAACTGAAATGCTTACAAGTTACAGCAACAGCAGTGTTTGAGTTTCTGACTTTCTGGTTCAAGTTCAACTGTCGAGACTCGAGCGCGAGCCGTCGAGGAGCTGTCAAGGCTTCAAATAGATTTGCCGTTGATGTTTGGTGTTGGTCGAGCGCGAGCCGTCGAGGAGCAGTGTTGATGTTGCCGTTGGTGTTGCTGGCGCTTGCTGCTGCTGTTGCGACTGCAGCACCCGTCGACGCCGCCGTGAAGCCGAAGGTAAGGTACGGTACTAACTACTACGGTCTGGACTCTGGGACGGGTGGTGCTCACTGCTCTGGCAGGAGGACGGCGATGGGTTGGAGTCGTTGACTCGTTGGACACTTGGATTTCTAGCTTCTAGGTCGATGGAGAGCGAGTATTGGGCGCAGGTCTCTCTGTTGGACTGCTGCAATGTTGAAATGAGAGGAAGGCAAAAAAAAAAAAATTGGGCGCTGAATTGGGCCAAAAAAAAATTTGGGCTGGATCCAGTGGGTGCGGCTGCACCCAATGGATCCTTAATGGGTCCGCCCCTGGTTTTAAGTGTCTAACAATTTTAGTGTAAGGGCTTTCTTGGGACTTTTGATCCAAACTTTTTAAAGTACCAGATTTCGACGTTTCCATTTTTGGTGATTTTTAGTAACAGTTTATAATCAATCCAACTCATGCTTGAGAGTTTAACATCGAGCGACCCCGAAAGTTTTTTCAAAAGCACGAATGTACATATATGTTCCTTAGTGAAGTTTTTAATCTATAATTTCTTGTATAAATTTTTATTCGTACATTATTTTTTGTTTATACTAGTATATAACGTGTGCGATGCAAGTGATATTGTAACGATATTATGATATTTTATATTCAAGTACAAATGTTTTTGAAATTGAATAGAAATTGTTCAAATTTCCCTACACGTTTTACCTAAAAATGTTCAAAGCGTTGATTTAAACAATCTAAATATCGAACTCATATTTATTTTAAACATTATTCAAATTTCTAAGTACGCAATGCACTTATCAATAATACCATCATCTTTATTCTAATTACTGATTGATAACTTCTTTAAAATTATGTATATCCTGAAATGTATTCTTAGGCTACTTTATTCGAAGAAACTGGAGTTGTGAGAATTTCTTCTTCTATGTGTATTTATAGTTTATAATCAATCCATTGCTTCAGTGAAAAAAGAATGATAAATATCATTTGAAAATTTATCCATATTTTAGAATCAAGATAATAAATAAATAAAAAAAAATCAATTGTAATCTCGCGTAAAAAAAATGTTTATCATGCATGTGAAGTTAGAACTCAGAATAAGATTTGATCATAAATGCCTGAGAAAAATTGATATGTATTTAATCTAGGTTGCCTACTAATGTATGATTATTCGAGACACAGAATATATTATATTTAATTAGAATAATGTTTGATCAAGAAAATTGTTCTGAAAATTCGGTGCTTTCCAATTTCTGACTCAACAAATTGATTCATAATGATGTGAATCCTGGAATAGTACACATATTTCTTGTTTGATATTCTCAATGTCTCATAAGGATAGACTCGTTTCTATTTTTACACGAACTAAGAAAACATAATTATTATATATTGAAACTATAAATTTGCTTACATTTTACCTAATATACACCTACATTAAATAATAAGTAGTTTATATGTGTTGATAACAATGCATATTAAATAGGGGTATATTAAAAAATTAAGACATTAATATAATCTCAATAAAAAAAAAAAGTAACCTATAATTTGGAACAAACCAAAAAGGAAAACGAAAAAAATAAAAATAATGAAAGATGAAATACATTGCTAATGGAACATTTTAAATGACTAAAATTTTTGCTACATTTTAGTAATTTCAAAAGAATGTAACAAAGTATTGTACTAAAACTTCATATCAATATTAAGATATTGTTATTACGACTTTATTTGAACTCTCATAATTAACTTAACGAAAAAAATAATTAACACAAAAGATAAAAATAGGAACATGAGAAGGTCTCGATAAAGATGTCCAAGGTAATCTTTGTACATGTGACCGAATAGAGCATTAAATCCAATTGTTGCCCGCATAGTGTTTAATTGGATCAATAGTGCCTAAATTTAAATTGATGAAAATCTGGGCAATTTGCCCGCATAGTACTTAATTGGATAAATAATGCATCCAATTGCTGCTTGCGTAGTGTTTAATTGGATGAATAGTGTCTAAATTTGATGAATAATGTTAAATTTCAATTTGTGCCTAAATTGGATAAATAATACTTAATTGCAATTGGAATACTGCCCAAATTGGATAAATATAGTGTTTAATTGTAATTTGATGAATAATAGTGCATCCAATTGTTGCTCGCATATAGTATTTAATTGGATGAATAATGTTTAATTGCAATTGAAATAATGCCTAAATTGGATGAATATTGTTTAATTGCAGTTGGATTGGATGAATAATGCCAATTTAATTGCAATTGGATGAATAATAGTGCATCCTATTGTTGCACATATAATGTTTAATTGGATGAATAGTGCATAATGGGATGAATAGTGTTTAATTGCAATTGAATTGGATGAATAGTGTCAATTGTCTTATAAAGATATCACCAAAAAAAAAATCCATGAAAGAGAAAAACTCTCGAGTAGACTCTAACTTGCAAATGAACACAAATTATATCAATTTAATAGCTGATACATACAGAAATAACCCACACTGTACTACCTATGGACATTCGATTACGACCAATAGTTATTCGATTCAATCACTTCGTAACAGTGTGGTAATTGTCAAATTATGTTACGATCGACTAAACTATCAACAATCACGATACACGATGGACGATCAGTTATTGACACGTGACAATAGGGAAATTCGACCCACGTGATAACTCCGTTATTAATGGGCCATTATTACGCCTTAATTAGCGACTATTATCATTTAATGGGAGATCTTTATCCCTTAATGGATGATAATTATCTCTTAATGATTGTCATTATCTCTTAATTAGTGACTATCATTCTTTAATGAGCAGATTATGGTTTAAGACCTATAAATATCCCACTTTGAAGTCTCCATAGAGGTTACACATTACTTCTTTGATGAATATTTCTCTTAAAAATATTTATATATCTTTTTCCCGTGTACTAATTCTTACTCCAAAGGTAAAATGGAGAGATTTCTTGCCTCCTTTTACAGGTATAAAAAATTCAAGGTAATCAAACTGGGAGCCTGACTTACCGAAGGAGTGGTAGACAAATTCAATCTGCATCGATAGCAAAATTAAATAGCTAAAGTTTGGATGGCAAAAGACAAACAACATTGCAATTTTTAAGTCGGCACGGGAAAACAAATCTTTAAAAGTTAAAGTTCATTACAAAAGTAATATAAAATAGAATTAGAAGGCAGACTTTAGTTCGATCATGCGACTTGGTGTTCGGCAGAACTTATGTTGATGCTTCCTTATAATATATTTTATTAGTGTTACACTCGTACGATACATAATTATTTATTATTCATATATATCTAATTTATGTGTTAACATATGAAATGTATATGTATATTTAATTAAAAAATGAGAAACGAAGAAAGACAATTAATCATAAAACAGGTGCATTTACACGTACCTTGATTATTATTATTATTATTTGTTATGGTTCGTATGTTTACAGTTTCAAGAAATTTCTTTAAATATTGTAATTTATATTGATTTAAAGTATAAAATGGGAAAAAATTACATTTAAATAGAATTTGTAATAAGTAAAAAATTAGAAATATCTGTTATATAAGCTCAAAATTTTATTAAAACGAAAAGAGAAAGAAAAAATAGATCAATGAACGCTCCTATTTCATCCCTTTTCATTTTCTATTTTTAAAGAAAAAATATTTATATGATATTGACAATTTTTTTTGTTTGTACAAATTTTTAAAAAAATTGTAATTAATTTTTCAGAGGGGAAGACAGACCAAGAAATCTCGAGACCTAAAAAATGCGGCTATTTAAAAAATATGCATTCAATTGAATTATTTTAAATCTGAATTTTGTCCAAAATGAATAATAAATAATTATTTACTACTTACAATTTTAGGAAATATGTTTTGAGTAGGAAAATGAGCCAATATCTGTTTTTGGGAAGGGCTGTCCCTTTATGTATTACGTTTAATTTTCTCTTGTGAACATAATTAGTCCTTGTTTTAGCCTTCATTATCTACAAAATGAGTTATATAATAATAACTTTTTGAAGAATATGTACTTAAGCCTCTGTTTGAGACCCATAATTTCAAACAATATAGTTTGTAATAGTAAATTTTGGGAGAATATGAGATAATAAAAATATGATTTTTTTTATCCCACTAGTACCCGCCTGACACCCCAAATGTTTGGGGGGGGGGATACAATGCACCTCAATGGACACCTTAAAATTTTCATATTTTATTAATAAAATATTGGTTAAAAAAGAATTTTACGAAATGAAATTTTACATAAAGCGTACCTAATATGGCCAATTATTTAATCAAGTGACCAAAATTGTAACAGTTAGGAACTTGAATGATTTGTTATAATAAAAAACTTCAATGACCATTTGTATAACTATTCAATTTTAATAATTATTGATGTAATTAATATTTTTAAAATATAATTTATAGATTATCACTAATAAATTTATCACTCACTACCCGAATAGTCGTATTACTCTATTAGAATTAACTATCTTAATACAATATTTGATATTTAAATATATTAAATAAATATTTCATTTTATATTTACTTTAAAAATGTAAATTAAATATACGTGGTCCTATATTTAAATTAATGTAACAAATTAAACAACATAAAATATTAGTTTTAATTAAATTTTATCGAATTTATATATATTGCAAATACAATAACTTTATATATCAAGAAATCATCTATGTGTCTCAATTTATAAAAGCGACACAATTGTATAATTTACAAGTCATAATACTTAATTACTTACTCGTATGGAATTGATTTTTCAAGAATTAATTTTTCAGAACATTCAATCTCAATCACACATTATTTTAAAAATCATTTTTTTAGTTTTTCATACTACTTTTTAATTATACATTCTAAAAAAAATCACTTTTAACAAAATCAATTCTCAAAAATTGAAAATCAAAAAGAAAAAGTGGGTCCCAGCCATTTATTATTATTATTATTATTATTATTATTATTATTGCTGCGAAGGAGCATGATAAAACTTCATAATCATAAACATGCCGACTGCAGGTGCCTTCTGTCGGCACAGCAATGTGAGCCACGAAGTACCTACCACTCAATAAAGTGTTTTTAAACGTTAGTACTATTTGTCATATGAAGTTCGCTGTTCGATTATCTTCAAATCCGTTATTTGGATAAGAGTAATTTACTTAAACAAATATCTAAGTTCGGTGACCATCTATCATCTATGTCGACAAAGCATTTTTAAGTGTCTTAATTAATTAGTAATCGCACCCATGTGATGTACGGAAGATATAATTGATAATTTTTTATTGAATAAATTGTAAAAATATAATGTCCAACATAAATTGTGCATTCATATATAATGAAAAATGCTCAGAAAAGTAAAACATAAAATTGCGACTTGCATATTTTTTTAATAGCTAATTGTTCATTCTCAAGTTTTCTTAGTCTATTTAAGGCTTTAAGCGAAGTAAGATATAAACATGTGACATATTCTATGCTTTACAATTTTCATTTGATGACTGAAGTCATGCTTACCTTTTTTTATTTCTAAAAGTTAAAATTTTTACAATTTTCTAATAATAATAATAATAATACTTTAAGATTTTTTTTAATTATTACGGAATAAAATCTCATAATAATAAAATTAAAAAAATAATATTTTGATGTTATTAAAAGCATAGTACGGATGCAAATACAATTAATGATACATATAAAATAGTAATTGCCAAAATATTTAATATACTATTTTTTAGCAAAAAAAATTCAAATTTAGAAAGTTTTTTTGGCGGGAAACTATCTGTATATTTTGGTGACGGTTATAAACCAGGACATGAATTAAGTGAGATTGTACCTGAACATATCAACTCCATTTTCGGAATTAACGTTCAATAAATGAAATTTTCATTTTTAAAAAATTTTTTGAACTATAAAATTAAACTCATACAATACATACGCAAAACTCAACTTATATATTCTCCTTATGATCGACACTTTTCTTTTAATATATTGTTCTTCATCATATTCTTCCCAAAAAGAGATGTAGGATAGACTTTTTTGGTATAATTTGATTTTTTAAGCATTAATTATTAGTTTCAAGTGTTTTTCGAAAAAAATAATTATTAATTTTAATAAATATTGTTACATTAATTGATTCTTCTTTCTTTATACTGACAATTTCTTTATTCATATTGTTACATTATTTATTTAATGAAAATTACCGATCGATCAATTATTTAATAGAAATTATATGAACTAATTTTTAAAATCTGGAATATATTTTTATATATTTAAGTTAATTAAATTTATAATGAAAAAAATAGAAAAATGAACAGAATCAGTAAATAAATAAAAATAATGTGAAAATGATGAATGATATAACATTTATGTAATCGATACGATGTTTGTGATTATTTATCGAGGGTCTAACTGCAGCAAAGCCAATGTGTTAGAAGTCATGTTTTATTTATTTATTTATTTATTTATTTATTATTATTATTATTATTATTATTATTATTATTATTATTTTACGTGATCACTTCGACATGTGATTCTTTTGTTGTATAATAATAATAACCAATTATAATATCACAAATAAGATATTTCATTAATTACTCTGTATAATTTTTAGAATATATTTGTGAAAAATAACATTTTTTAAAGAATGTAGAGTTCAAACTTCAAAGTTAGAAGAAGTTGATCTTCTATACTTGTAAAAGAAATTATTGAGAGAATATGTAGTTTAAAATGATTTCTTCTTACCAAACAGGGCTGAGTTTCTAATAATTTTCAATATATTTGTCTCATTTATATATGTATTATACATAATACATATATATTTTGGTATCTCAAATTTTTTTTTTTTTTTTTTAAGTGCAAATTCTGGCTCCTCCTATAAATATCTCATTGTTAAGTTTCTATCATTTCCACATTGATTTAAATTTAAGATAGACAATGCACCATTTATAGTCTTCTTCATAATCAACTTTGGTCCAAGTTGTCAGAATCAAAATCAAGTTAGCTAACCTTTAGTATAAGCAAAAGGTCGCTTTTAAATTTAAAACTCTTATTTAAGCATCATATCTCTTCACAAATTTGGAAAATACGGCCTCAATTAAAAGTTATCGTACTCGAAAAGAATTTTTAGAAATAAAAAAAGATGACATTATTGTATGAAGAGTGAGATTTTTATATAACTTTACGCTCACGACAGAATCCAATCGGTTCGAATGGTTTTAACTTTTAACTAAAAATGTAATTTACAATGTCATTTATTCATTGGTCTTCAATTCAATTGTTTGGTAACACTGTACAGATTTATAAACTGATTTAATTATGATTTTGAGGTAAAATATGTAATTAAAAAGTGTAGAGAGAAAATGTGCGTAATTAAAAAGTTATTTAAAAAATTATGTGATTTATAAATCGTTTACCAAATCGATTTTTCCAATTACCAGTATTTCTCCCTTGCGATGCGAAAAAGTTGCTATTCAAAATATCATATCATTTTTCTTTTTCTTTTTCTTTTTTTTTTTGACAAGAATTTCCTGATTTAGAAAGCGAATTGGGCAGGAAACTATATGCGTAAAATGGTTACGATTATCCTATAATTATGTAGATAATAATGTATAATATAAATATAATTAATGTAAAGCATCATATCTTGTGTGAGAGACATTAGGCCTGTGTTTGGGACCCTGTAATTCACAATTCTTTTTTACAGTGTTCGTGACTTCACCGAGGCCGACAACAATTTTGCTTTCTAGGTACCAACAATTTTTGACTGCTTTTTACTGTGCAGAACCAAAACCAAAAAAAAAAAAAAAATGGCCAAAACCTGCGGCCGACATAGGCTAGAAAATATGGAGAAATTTACATATTGAGAAATGACAATTTATTAAGATTGAATAAATCAGTTTATTCTTAATTCTTGTTTCTCTACCTCGATAGAAGAACGAATATAATTCTTCCTTTAAAATCGAAGGGGTGATTCCGATAGACAAGTTATAATATTTACATTAGTAATACTCAAAAATAGGAGAAACAAATTATTTCCTTGTCTTATTTAGCATATCAGTATGATGCTCATTATTTTTAACTAATTTTTCTATAGTACTCAGTTTTAACCACGCATTGTAACAATAAAATATTCTATTTATAAATTTTTCCTTCATATCATACAATATCCTATCAATCACTATTCAAAATATTTTTTTTTACCAAATAATGGTAATCAAACATAGCTTATATACCAAATATGGTACAAAATCTAATATTATGCACACAAATGTCATTATATTGAAACTGGAATATTATTCACACAAATGTCATTATATTGAAATTGGAATATTTATCCCCAATAGGCCGTGATTACCGTGCATAAATTCAAATTTAACCTTGAATTTTTTTATTATTCGTTTTATTTATTTATTTAATTTTTTGAAATTATAAGTCGGTGGGTTATATCAAATTCGTATTGAAAAGTTAATACACATTATATTATAAATTTAATAAACTATAGGCTAAATATATTGCCATCACATCCTCTTATATGTGCATCACATTTTAAATGCAAGAAATGTTCATAACCTTTATTACAGTTATGTCCCTGAACTTTTTTTCATCATATTCTTATTTTAATTCTTTCATTAATTAATATATCTCGTCTCTTCTATCGATTTCTGTCAAAAAATTTATTAAGAGAGATTAAAAAGATTTATTTACCGCTTAACAAGTTAAAAAATCAAAATTTTAATTGAATACATATTCATTATTTTAAAGCATGACAATAACTAAAACCATCATGAATGACCAAATTTGATAATCGTCGAAAATTTAATGGTAAAAACTTGATAAAAAAATAAAGAACATAAATGTAATGATCTACAAAGATTAGAGACCAATAATACAATTCATATGTAGTATAGTTATAAAAAATTGTGATGCAAATATAATTACCCTAAAATATATGACTAGCGATGAGATTTATTCAATTTATATATATATAGATTCTATACTTGGGAATTTGCACAAATCCCAACTTTTGGTATCACAACTTAAATTTACGTCATTTAAAAGTGTCAATGATTAATACTAGTATTATCACACATAATAGGAGCATTTTCAAAAGTTAAATGATAATCTCTAAAGTATTAAAGTGTTTGTTTCATCCATAAAATTTGAGCACAACAACTAGCGGTCGAGATATATTTGGTTTCGACGGTGGATAATGCAATGAAATTTTGTTTCTTACTAAATCATGAAACAAATGCAAAGATTAGAAACTGATAAGTTTCGCTTGTGCTCCTTCGATCAATAGTACAATCGGCCCAATCGAAATCCGAATAGCTAAGTAAATCAATGTGAGTACCCTAAGAATACCAAAGGTCTAATGTTCTACTGCCACTTAGATATCTAAAAATTATTTTAACGACAGTTAGATGTGAGTCCTTTGGATTAGATTGAAATCTAGCACATAAACATACACTATTTATTTATAAATTATTTTATCTGAGATAAAAAATAGTGGTTGAAAATTGAAGAGAGAAAATGTGTGTGATTAAAAAGTGGTTTGAAAAATTGTGTAGTTATAAACTAAATTATTTTGCTTACCAAACGAATACTTAGTTCTTCTCATCATGCCCATTTCAAATTTTTTGCTCATACACTTTGAAAATTCTTCACAAAGATAAATATTATTTGCACCACAAATAATATCATCAACATAAATTTGTATGATAATCATGTCATCCTATTTGATTTTAATGAAAAGCGTAGTCTTCGCATTTCTCCTTTGAAAACCATTTGAAATAAGAAATTTGCTTAATCTTTCATATCAAGTTCTAGGAGCTTGTTTCAAACCATAAAGGGCTTTTCTAAGTTTAAACACATTTTTCGAAAATTTGTGATTTTTTAAATCTGAAGGTTGCTCAACATAAACTTCTTCTTGAAAGAAACCATTTAGAAATGCACTTTTGACATCCATTTGATACAAAATAAAACCTTTATGGCAAGCATAAGCAAGAAGCATGCAAATAGATTCTAATCTAGCAACCGGTGCAAATGTTTCTTCGAAATCAATATTGTAATCTTGGGCCATTAATCTAGTCTTTTTACACACAATTATACTACTTTCATCTCGTTTATTTTAAAAAAAATCATTTTTTTACCAATAACGGTTTGATCATTTGGTCTAGGGACTAAATCCCAAAAATGTTTTCTTTCAAATTGATTTAGTTCTTCTTGCATTGCTAGAATCTAGAATTCATCAAACTCCGCTTCTTTGAAATTCTTTGGTTCAATTTGAGAAATGAAGGCACAATTATTTATAATTTTTTTTGTAGAGTTTTTAGTACTTATTCACCAATTATGAGCTCTTTTAGACTAGAGGGAACAAATCTCTATTTAATGGGAAGCATGGATCACTATCAATTTTGGAAGGTTCTCCTTCCTCTTGTTTTGCACTTTGCTCTTCCATATCTCTTCCTTCAATATCATTAAGATCCTCCTTGCTTTGGTCTTGAATATTTATTTTCTCAAAAAAAATTTCCAAACCTACATAAATATCTTTCTCTTGATTAAGAGAGTTAGTTTCATCAAATGTAACATGCATGGATTCTTCCACTACTAGATTTATTTTGTTGAAGTTTCTATAAGCTTCGCTAGTAGGGGAATATCTAAGAAAGATTCCAAAATCAAATTTTGAATCAAATTTTCCTAAATTTTCTTTTGTTTTTAAAACAAAACATCTGCAACCAAATACTTTGAAATGATCGATATTGAGAACTCTGTTTTTCCAAAGTTCATATCACTACAACAAAATGGGGCTTTTGCAACACTCAAACGGCAACATTCAGTAATTAAATGTTGCTAAAAAGGGTCAACGGAAACATTTAGTCACTGAATGTTGCCTTGGTTCATATTTTGAGATTTATAACCTTTGGCAACGTTTAAAATTTTTTCCAATAAGTTAAGACTTTTGCAACGTTTTACAAACGTTGCAAAAGCATGAGCTATTGCAACGTTTAAAAAAATGTTTCAATTGTTTATTTTTTGCAACGATTATTAAACGTTGCAATGGCTCAGGATTTCTCCACGTTTAAAAAATGTTGCAAAAGCCTAACCTAATGCAACGTTTAATAAAGGTTGCAATAGCATATTCAGGGGGCTAATGCACATTATTTAAACATGGGTTACTAAATTGCAAATATTATAAAACTTACAACCTAATACCCGGTCCCAATTTACCCACATATCCAATTTGATCCAGCCCTCTCTCTCAATTCTCAAACCCTTCTCTCTCTATCATCTCTGCCCCTCTCTATAATATCCGGCAGAACAACAGCCCGGCGGAATCGGCATTCTAGCACCAGCAGCCGCGCTTAGGAGCAGAATCTCCTAGCGTGCGGGCAGCTGCTGCGCTGCTGTTATATATGGATTCGATTTATGCTGGAGGTTTGAATTTGGATGTCGAATTTTGGTTTTGTGTTGGTTGAATTCGGTCACAGATTGGGTTGAAGGAGGTTTGGCCGGCGGCAATGGCAACCAATGGAGTTGCAGCCACGCAGGCGCTACAATTAGGTATCATATTTCTTTTTAGCTTGGCTATTAGAGGTTTAGATGATTTACACCTTATGGTGTAGCGACCAAGAAATTTTTACGTATTAAATAATTATTTTAAATTATGAAAACGTGCCGCTGCAATCTCACCCATTTTTAATTTAAAGTCACGACATATTCGTTTAGTCGAGTCGAAAAATATCGAGTCCAATTCAATTTTAAATAAATTTCGAATTTCTAAAATTATATTATTTTATTTATTTATTTAATTTATTCATTTCAAAATCGTTTTAAATTTCAAATTGTGTCAAGCTCATTTTATCAGATCCATTTTCATACTCAGTTGATTCACGCGTATTATTTTTCTCGAACTTCGTTTCTTGCTTGTCAAGATTTCCAAAATACACTAATATAATCTAAGTTTCCACCAACCACATCAATTCCGTTACCCATCAAATCCTCTTACACTACATCAACCCATTCCTCACCAACCCACTCTTCACATCAAGCCTCCTCTCTCTCAACACAACTCCACAATTCTGATTTCCCAGCAACCAAGCTTCAAGGTAAGAATTTTCCTCAACCTCACGCAGCCAACCTCACGCAGCAATTGCAGCAGCCTCACCGCACCACCTCCGCCAAAATCGCGGCCAGCCTCCATCTTCAACACCATCACCGAGACCACAACCATCAACAACCCCGCCGTGCGTCACCACCGCCACCTCCAACTCACCTCCATCATCACCACCTCAACCTTCACAATACCACCTCCTCAAAATGTCGCACATCACCACTGCCCAGCCACAACTGAATCAAATCCAAACCCGACAATAGCCACCACCTCCATCTCCATTTCACCTTGAATCACCGCCTGCGAGACCAACCCAAGAAATAGACAAAACCCATAACCTACCTCAATCACCGGATTTGTCGCCGAAAAAATCACGAACCCAGTCTCGTTTTGGCTTTGGTTTCGCACCCCAGTGCAGTCCTAAAAATCCAATTTTTCTGGCATACCTTTTACCCATTTACCGCTGCCTCCCGCCGGCGGTATTATCGCCGGCATTGCCGCCTACGATTGGTCGTGGAGGAGGGCCATCACCCTCCTCACCATTCTCTCTCTCTCTCTCTCTCTCGTGTTACATAGAGAGAGAAAGGAGAGTTGTATATATATTTTTTTATATATGATTTGATTTTTTGAAATTTATTTTTAGGCCCCCAAGTTTGTAAAATTATTTAAATCGGTCCTTATAGTTTTAAAACTAATCATTTCAGGCTTTCAGCCCTTAAGTTTTTAAATAATTTTAATCAGTCCCTTCAGTTTAAAAAATCATTTGTTTCAATCCCCACTGTTTAAAATCTGTTTTGAGCTTCAATCCAAGTTTTGAAAATTTACATTTTGGTCCCCAATGTTCCAAATATTCCATTTTGGCCCATGAGTTCAAATATTTTAAAACTCTTTCCTTTAATTTAAAAATCTGTTATTTTCTGCCTAAATATTTTAATAGCGTTTTATTCGAGTCCTGAAAGTTTGAAAAGTTCCATTTTAGTCTCCAAAGTTTAAAGGTGTTCATTTTAGTCCTCCAACTTTCAAAATCAGCTATTTTAGTCCCTAAATTTTAATTTATCATTTTTAAACTATAAATTTCAAAAGACTAATTTAACTTATTTTTCTAATTGGATAGACGTGACGTACGGAGATTTAAAAGATTAAAGTCTTTCCCGCTCAATTTTGCACTCGTTGAATTTAAGGTAAACTCGCCCCTATTAATTGATTTAAATTATGATTGCATGTGAATGTGTATGATATGTGAATTATGTGAAAGTCATTTTTATGAAATGAGACGAGAATATATTTCTTCGAAAATATTTATGTTGTTATACTTGTCATAACTTATATACTTTTATGCATGAGAAAGAAAGAATAGAATATCTTGCAAGATAAATGATAATGTTATGCATAACTTATGTGCCTTAAGTGCACAAGACGAGACTACCCACACCGGATGATTTTAAAGAGCCTATGATTTTTCAAAGAGAAGTCATGTACTTTAATGCACGAGAAAGACTGCCCACACCCTATGATTTCTAAAGAGTCTGTATTTACGTATTCAATTATATTGTAGATTAATTAATTGACGATGAGTCTACTGAGTATTTCTATGAAATGCTCATTTATATTTAAACAATATTTGCAGATTTCGGAGAGGGTGGCAAGTGATGGATGATTGTGGCAATAGTCATTAAATAGTTGAGAATCTTATTTTGATGATCCATATTTCTAAACTTTGATTATTTTGAGATTTTCAATTATTTGAGAAATTATGACATTGCCGAATGTTTTGTATTATTAATGGCTCGATTCATTATTTTGAATTGTTTCATAAATGTTTTCAAGTTTTATCGACCATTACAGTGTATTTAATGTTGCCAAAAATGAATTTCAGTTATTCTTCCGCTAAAATATTATTTTAAAAGTTAGATCAGACGATGACGTGGTGAACCGGGTATTTAGAACTCGGGGCGCTACATATGGAATCCGTCGACACCTTGAAGCAAAATTGAGCGTGTTGCTCTTGCTTCATTTCTCGTATGGTATTTTTGTCTTCATTCCTTTAGGAGTACGCTCAGGCATCTACATTTTTACAATAATATGTGATTAATTGCATATCTTATATTGTTATTGTGTAAAGCTTATAATTGGTTTTTTGATTTACACCCTAATGACAGCTCTTGCCAACAATAAAAGTTATAGGATTTGGGTAGTGCTCAAGAACCACAATTTAATTGGATCTAAGTTATTGAATCCTAATTAAAAAGAACATCAAGTGTCTGGAAGCAAATTAGTGTTTGGATTTAAGCTTTTATCAACTTTTTTGAATCGGATCTAAGCTTTTATCAGCTTTTTTGAAGACAATTTGTGGAGCTTTTTTGAAGACAAATTGGTGTTTGGATTGAGTTCTATAATGGAGTTACGTATTGAATTTTTTTTTATTAATTTTAGGGATTGAATAAAGTTAAACCAGAATTTAGTTAAGTTTTTCATTAATTATTTCTTATTCATTCATTATTGATAATTGTTTGATTGGAGTTAGCTTTGAAAAAGTAATCGTATCTTATTAGCGATTAAACTACCTCTTATTTCATTTGTTAAAGTTTATTGATTTGGAATTATTATGTTGAGGAGTTTGTGATTGATTGAAATTGTTTTGGTGATGTTTTATATTGAATGAATTGAGATTTATGTTTTTAAATGGTTGTGATGTCCCTCTACAGGTTTGTTAAGTCCAATTTATAGAGGATTTGTTAAACATTATCAACACTTGGACAGATTATTTGTTAAGATAGCTACACAAAGTCATTGAGGAGAAATGTTCCCTACCCTGTAGTTAGTAATATTGGTGGAAAATTTCTTCATTCCCTCTTTTTCTTTGCTTCAGCATACTTCCATTCTATCTTATTCACTGATACTAATCCCTACACTAATAGACTTAGGGTTAATTAATTTGACTCTTTCTCAAATAGAGAAATCCATGAATTGGGATCGATTCAATTAAAATTTATTGAGTCATTCTAATAATACTTCGGCTAAGGATTAAGTTGGTAATCTGAACAATTTGTTGCTCGATGGATTAAGATAATTACCTAGATGTTCCACAGTGAGGAGCTTATGTGCACAAGTGAATATGTTTTTTACCCATTTTGCTAATACATGTCATCTTGTGTTTCTAAGATTTCATAAACTATCACGAAATTGGATAAAAAAAAATTGGGTTTAGAATAATTCCAGTATGAAATGTCTAACTAATTCCACTGTACGTTCAACTGACTGTTGCAAATGCATTTTTGTAACTGATGAAGATGACATAAAAATCTTACACTATTTTTTAGGTTCATTTCTTTAGCTGTTTTAGTATCTACATGTAACAAAATTCACGTATTTATATAATGGAATGTTAAAGAGATAGATCCCCAGAGATGCAGCCAACAAAGTTATTTATATGCAAGTATAAGAGTGTCAACATTTTCTTTTCCTCCCAAATAGATTGCTTCTCTTCTGTTTGTATTATGAATTGAACTTTGTTGCAAAATTGTGATTGTAGCTTTTATGGGCCAAACAAAATTAATTGCAAGAGTCTTTCTCAACGGCATTCAGGTCCTGTGATATGGAAGCTTGTGATTGAGATGATGAATTTTGGGAAGAGATTGGTTTTGGTGATCTTGTTGATGACCATCATTTGCAAATTGGTATGCCATATGCCTCGCTCTAACTATCGATTCAAAATTTCATGATTTATTTATTTGTTTATTTTTTAATTTCTTGTTATTGTTAATTTTTTTTTTTTTGGAGGGAGGGAGGGGGGGGGGGGGGGGGGGTTGTTTCATATTGTTTTGCAACTAATGTACTTGAACAAATATCGATTAGCCCCTTTTTCAAGTTGAATAAGTTAGGTTTATTAGTATATTCTTATTTATTCATAATAGGAAGTTTTTGGTCATATTTAATTATTTTGGCGTAATTTGATCTTACATTGCTTGTAGGTATGTATGTGTAGTAATGACCATAAATAGTTCTTAAACAATATTTGTCGTCACTAACTGTATTGTTCCAGTGTCTAATAATGTCATTCTTGTGTTTTACCTTGTCATAGGTTGATCAATTGGTGACAATTATCTTGACATCAGTAGCAAATTTCTGATGAATGCGCATTAGGAAGATACCACATTAGCCATGATTCCAAGGGAAATGATAACAATAATTTGTTGGTCTTAGTTAAGCAAGCAGGTACTGTAAAGACATTTATTATTTCTTTTGTAATATGATGATTTGGTGTGAATTTGTTAAACATTATTAATTAACACTATTTATTTTGTATGAGTTCTGTGGTTCTTTTGTGAATTTATTGAACATTAAATGCTATTTATTTTGTATGTATTCAAGAATTTGTAAATTACTATTTTAATGAATTATTTTTGTTGTTTGTACAAATTATAATTTTAATAAATTAATAAGGAAATATAAGTTTTATAAATAAATATTCCATAATTTAAAAAAAATATATATATAAATTGCCTACAGCAGCGTTTAAAAAACACTACAAAAGGTCTACCGCAATACTTAAAAAACGTTGTAAAAGGGTCTACCGCAACTATTAAAAAACGCTGCAAAAAGCTTTTGGTCTACGGCAACACTGCTATTTACAACACTCAAAAAATGCTGCAAAAGACTTTTGGCAACTTTTTTTAACGTTGCAAAAGACAGTTTTTGTTGTAGTGTATGCATTTTGGTTTTCTTTTTACTTGCCAAAACTCTATTCATAATGTAGCAAGCAGTGTAGACGACTTTGGCCCAAAAATATTTAGGCAAATTGTTTTCATAACATAGTCTGAGTCATTTCTTGCAATGTGCGATTCTTTCTTTCTACTATACCATTTCGTTGATGAGTTCTATGAGTCGAAAAATTATGTTCATATCCATTTATTTATTTTACAAAACTCATCAAAAGCAATATTATCAAATTTTCCACCATGGGTACTTCTTATAGTTGTAATAGAGTTTCCTTTTTTCATTTTAAAATTTTTGCAAAAGTGTTTGAATACATTTAAAACTTCATTTTTAAAGTTCAAAAACAAAATTCAAGTAAATCTTGAGAAGTCATCAACAATGACAAAAGTATAGTGCTTATCACTTAAACTTGCGATTTTAGAAGGTTCAAAGAGATCCATGTGAATAAGTTGTAAAGGTTTTGTGGTTGAAGAAAATTGCTTAGTTTTGAAAGAACTTTTTGTTTGTTTTCCAAATTGACAAACATCACAAATCTTGTCCTTTTCAAATCTCAAATTTGGTAGGCCTTTAACAAATCAATTTTTTGAAATTAGATCCATACTAACATGGTCCAATCTTCTATGTCATAATCAAGTATCATACTTAAAACTTTACAAACATTTTAATTCTTTTTCAAATTCAATGTTAATGATATAGATATCTTTACTTCGGCTTCCTATGAATAATACATCTTTCGATATAGCATCTTTGATAAGACATCTTGAAGAATAAAATTTGATATAATAACCTTTATCACGTAATTGACTAATACTTAGCAAATTATGTTTGAGAATATCTAATAATAAAATATTTTCAATTGAAGCAGATAGATGATTACAAATATTTATAATGCCGATGATTTTTTCTTTGGCATTATCTCTAAAAGTAACATAACCCTCATCCTTCCTTTTGAAGTTTGACAAGAGTGTTTTTATCTCCGGTCATGTGTTTTGAGAAACTATTATCCAAGAATCAATTGCTATTTAACTTTGTTGATACCTACAAATCATGATTTAATTTTTGACTTTCGGTACCCGCATAACTTTGAGTCATTGATAGTTAGTGCTAATTGTTTCTCGAACCCACTTATGCTTTCTTCCAAAATGCAGTTTCGTTTTCACCAAATAATTAAAAGCTACATGTCCATTTTTGTTACAAAAACTACATGTGATATTTTGATAAGAAGGAGAGGTGAAAGCTTTGACAAAAATATTTTTGAGAGATTTTTGTTTCCGAAATAGTTTATATCCAATTCCTCCTTTATCAAAAACACATTTTTGTTCACCAAGCATTAACTCAAAGTTTCTCTTACCTTGAGTTAATTTGTAGACAATTTTTGTCAAATCCAAAACCTTTTCTTTTAAACAGGAGTTTTCTTTAATGAAGACATTGTGATCATCATTTCCCTTTTCACCATCTTTTAGTTTTTCTAAAATAATTTTTGTTTCATATTTCAATAAAATATGTTGCTTTCTAAGAATGTTTAAGAGCAAATTTTTCAAAAGTTTCAACGATTTCTTCATAGGAAGTAGATAATTCATCATAAGAGGAAATGTTATTTGTGTTTACCTCATCCCCAATGGCAAGGAAGCACATGTTTGCAACTTCTTCTTGGCTCTCACTTTCTTCTTCTTTATCATCACTTTCATCCTAGGTGGCATGTAGATGAACTTTTTCTTGTTGAGATATTCGGTTCTTTTGTGACCAGTTTTATCACAATCATAGCACACAACCTTTTTGTTCTTTTCATCACCTTTGTCTTCTTTCTTTGGGAATCGACAGTTGTTGCGAAAACCTCTCCAATTTTTTTACAAGGAGAACAACATCAATAAGTTCCTCATCACTCATGTTTGAGTTTGAGGTTTCTTCATCCTTTGATGACTTCAAAGCAAATTTTCTTCTAGGAGGATACTTCTTTTCTTCATCTTTCTTTCCCAGATTTTTCTTATGTCTAGACATGATTGAGCTCATAAGTCATCAAGGTTTCATAGATCTCTTCCAAAGGATATGTATTGACATCCTTGGCGTTTTCAATTAACATCCTCAAGGAGTCCCAATATTTTAGAGGGACTTAAGCATTTTGCTTACAAGTTCACCATTAGAAAAATTTCGAACAAAGTCTTCAAGGCCATTAACAATATCGGTAAATCTAGTAATCATGTTAGCAATAGGTTCATCTTGTTTAATAAAGAAATTCTTGAACTCTTTAAACAAAAGATTTATCTTAGTTTTCTTCACTTTATTTGTACACATGTGTGTGATTTTTAATACATGTCAAATATCATATGTGGAATCAAATGTGCTAATACAATTAAATTCATTTATATTTAAAGTACAATAAATTAGATTTTTGGCTCTAGCATTTAAGGACAATTTTCATCTATCATCTTCATCATCATTTTCTTCTCCAGGTTTTGAAATAGATTCATCAGTTTTCCATCTATTTTTATGACCTTGGTAAGCACGTGAGGACCAAATTCAATAACTTCCCAAACATTATAATCAGTAGATTGAATATATATCATCATCTTAGTTTTCCAATAATTATAATGTCTACCATCAAAGAAAGGAGGACGGTTTGAAGAATGCCCTTCAATATTATGGTTAGCCATAACTCTATATTGTAAAATCTTTTAAAAATGAGCATCTAAGCTCTGATACCAATTGATGGTTCAAGACTAACTAACTAACCAAGAGGGAGGTGAATTGGTTTTATGAAATTTTTTCAATAGATAATCTTAAACTTAAAACCAGTGAATCAATTATAAACACTTTGTATAATAAGATGTGTAAATTAACTTAATGATCAAGGTAGAGTGCTATCAAGATGCAAGTTTAATAAGTGAAGTAAGTATAACACTTAGAGACAATATATCACAATATGGATTGATAAGAAATAATAAGTGCGATGAAAGTAAATAAAAGGGAGAAGATGATGCAAACGATATTTTAAGTACGTTCAATCAAACAACTTGATCTACGTTATCCATTACCAAGCTCTCAGTCACGAGTAAGATCAAATCTACTGTATTGGTAACTTACAACAAGAAGTACCAAATCCTTAAGTGACTTACAACAAGGAGCACTTATCCTTCAGTGACTTACAACAAAGAGCACTTATCCTTAGGTGTCTTTACAACAAGGAGCATACTTCCTTAACAATAATCGAGCTTTCAAAAGTCTCTCGAAACCACCAAAATACAAATGGTAAATTTACAATTGAAAGAACTTTCTTAACAAATGATATAATCAAGTCAAGTATTTAGAAAGTTATGATAACACTTCAATAGTTAGCAAATATTTAAAGTTCAAGTTTTTGTAAAAACATTGATGAATGAAATATGAAAGGTTAACTTGTATCAAAGTTTTTCGATTAGTGATCTCTTTTAAAAAAAAAAATACAAGTTAAGTATGAAGAGAGATTTACACTTTAATATAAGTGTTGGTGAAGAAAAATTCGATCAATAATCAAGAATAGATAAGAGTGGACTTCAAAGTAGAATCTTTGATAAAAATGTAGAAATAATTTAATCAATCAAATGATTCTTTGTAATAAATGAAATAGAATTTAAGATCAAGTGCTCTCAATGATTTTCAATAAATATACTTTTCTAATTACTCTTGTAAGCTGTTGGAATTTAATGCAAGAGAGGTAGCTATTTATAGAACAAGATTGAAAATCAACAACTTTCGGTTGAGAAAATCGGGTATTTCGATTGACCAAAAGATGAATATAGCCATTGAACATTTTAATCATTGGGATTTTGGTTGAGCAAACAAATCTTTCAATCAAAAAGAAGTTCGTTTGACCAGTGTATACTTCGATCGACCGAAGTACGTAAATCTTGGAAATAAAATTTTATATCAAAATGTTCCTTTTTCCAAAATCTATTTCATATTATGAATCAAAGACATTTTTATGCAAGTGATGAACGATGAAAGTATTTTCTGAGCTTTATGCACTTGCTAAGTAGTGAAGAGTTAATATCTTCACATGAGTCAAAAAATTCAATAAGGAATTTCTAAAGGTATAGTCGTCAATCTTCATAATTTCTTCAAGTTTCTTTTGGTCTCTTTAATGGAAGAACGATTTGAGACTTCAAATGCTTATAATGATATACAAGAAATACTCAAAAATCGAAACATGTTAGAAATACAAGTAGTTAGGTTTGTTATAATCAAAACAATGAATTTATGAATAATCATAGGCGACCTCTTTTCATGTCTTAAAGTGAATGCACATTTTGATTTGCGGATTTTCAATGGAAAATGGGATTTTTCCATCTCACAACAAAAAAAATAAAAAATGAAAGGAATTATTTTTCAACTAATAGTTTCAAAAACTATTACCGACACTTTTTTCATTGACTTGTCAAAGGAACAAAAAGAACTAGATTAGCTAGCTTACTCTTCAATAATTTTACACCTATCTAATACTGTTTTGAAAAAGTTGGAGAACTTGTATTTGCTTAAAACCACCTCTAGCAAAATTTACTTAATCAAAAGATTTTTGAGCTTTAAAATGGATTCGAGAAATGATTTAGATGACAATTTGGATTTGTTTAACAAACACGTGCAAGATATTGTTAAATGTGATGAAGAAGTGTCTGAGATGTACAAGGCCAATATTTTACTTAATTACTGCCTGAATCATATAAAGAGGATAAGAATGCAATTAAGTATCGTAGGGACAACCTAATACCTGAGATTGTCATTTATTCCCTTAGGAGTAAGGAAATGGATATTATGATTGAGAAAGAGGTTAAGAGGAGTGGTGGAGTGTACATGTTGAGAGGTCATTTTATGCAAAAGTGTCATGATCAAAATAGTAGTGACTCGAGTGATGATGGTGGTAAGCATAGAAGTAATAGTTGGGACAAATCTAGGTCCAATATAGGTGGAAAGAGATGTTTTAGTTAAGCTTGACATTTTATTAGGGACTATCATAAGAGGAAGATAAGTAGAAAGAAAATGTGAGAGGTGATGTGAATGTCGTTAGGTCTAGTTATGACCCAAGTATGACTGAGGGTGACCCTTATTGATAGGGAACCTAATTGTTGCATTTGCATCTATGCGTTATCCTTTCTGCATGTGTTTGATTATTTAATTTTTTCATTGTTTTGTGTAATATTTCAACTTGTTTGATATGTGTCATTTGCATGAATTTCTGTGTGATCATTTTTATGGTGTGTAAATGTGTGTGCATGCATAGTGGGTTTGTGATGCCATTAGCAGTAAGCGGGAATATGTCTTTTGGTAATGTATGGAATTGATTCCTGAGTGTGCATTGGTGAGATGTACGGGGGGTGAGACTGATATTTGAATCATGAGTTGATATGTGATTAAATGTTTGTGAAATTCTTTATCTGAAAATCTTGATCGAGTGAATTGTAAGATTAACACTTAGATCACTTCTATTAGGTGGAGATCCATTATCCACTTAAGTTGAGAGAAATGAGGTATCGATAGAGGAATATCCATTTTTATTTACAGAAAATTTATATTTCGAGCAAACATCATTGTTCTCGACATGGGAGAAGACAGGATTATTCCAATAATCTTGGGTCGACCATTCTTAGATACCAAATGGAACTTGATCGATATGGAAAAAAAGAGAGCTAATATCTAGGGTAGAAGATGGAAAAAATGTTTTAAATTTAAACATTTCATCCAAAAAACCATCTGACATCAATGATTGCAACTATGTTGATGAAGATAAACTACATGTTCAACAAAGCTATCAGAAGGGAAAACCGAGATTTGGTGAAATACTTGGAAGAGACAAGAATGGGGAATTAAAGATTTGAAGAACAAAAAGAGGATGTAAAGCTGGAAACTGCAAAGAGTGCAAAGTCAAAACATTCCAACTTGAGTCATCACGATCAACATTTGGTTAAAGTCGAGCTCCAAGCTATAAATCGAGTACTTATTGGGAGACAACTCAATTTTCTATCTCCTTTATTTTTTTTGCGTTGCATGTAGTTTTAGGGTTTGCATTAGTTTTTAAGCACACGATTATGAAATTTCTCATTTAAGTAGTTTTATCCTATTGTATATAAGATCTAAGTTCATCATAGACACTTGAGCATTTATTAGCCTTAAACAGGTGTGACCCCACTATCATATACTTTGCTTTAGATTACCTATTACGCTAATATTTTCTATTTACCTATGTCTTTATAGGTACAATTCCAACAAAGCAAGAGTAGGATAATCATCTAACATGCTACATATTCAATCTAATCGGCCCGATCCTTCTTCAATCCAACATCTGGGGAGTTTATGATCTTTTATTCCTTAATTTTGCTTATTTTTTACATTGGGGTCAATGTAATGTTTTAGTTTTGAGGTGAGTAAGTATCGGGATAATCATATTTTTCTTCTAATGGGTCTATATATATGTGAATAAAAAATAATAATAAAATGTTTACTTTAGATTTGTTGATGTCCTTGCTGCCTATGACGATATTTTGTTTTAATTGAATATTTCCTTACTTGGAATTCCAGAAAACACTTTAACTTGCACTTCTACTTAATTATTTATCCATGTTAGACTTGTAATTATTTAATTGTCACGTGTGTTGGAATATGACTTATGCTAAAGAGTGGTTTATAAATAGGATTTTGTTGTTTTCAAGGTAAAATATGTCGTTGAAAATTGTTTGAAAAAATATATGTGGTTAAAAAGTGATTTGGAGATTTTTGTCGTTTATGAATTGATTTATATAAATAAGTTAAAGAACAAGGCTTAGATATGTGGAGTGATTAATTGTTGATATTGTTGACTTAGGTTTTAAATTTTCTTCCCTAACCTTTAGTGTAGTAATCCCAACCTCTAACATAGTAACCAAACTGCTTCTGAGGAGTTTGGAGGTGGAAATGTTAGTATTATGATTTGGTTGAATAAGTTAGAGTCAATGAGTCTAAACATGCAATGACCAATAATAGTAGTCTTATACTTCTCTTCTTAGCCTTGGTGATATGAGCAATTAAGCATTTAAGAGTTTCCTAAAACTTGGTGTCCTAAGGCGTCGTACCTAGGATTTATCGGCCAAAAGCTCGCCAAAAGGGTCACTTGGAAAGCTTAATAGGAGAAGTCTTGCACATAAGACAATGATACATCTTATACTTTTTTGTAACCTTGGTGACTCGAGCAAATAAGCATGTAAGGGTCTCTTAAAACCTGGTGCACTAAGGTCTTCTGACCTAGGATTAATTGGCTCAAAGCTCACTACATGGGTAACTTAGAAAGCTTAATGGGAAGCGTCCGATACATAAGATGAGAAAAAATATATGTATATGCAAAAAGAAAGGTCAAAGTGGCATAGCTCCGAGGTTCCCAGTAAAGACTTTGATGCTAGAACTTTTGAAACCGATGGTGTGACTTTAGGAACTGCTTATCATCGCTTATTTGAACTATAAAATGTTCTAATTTGGGGGTATTTGATAAGTGCATTTTTTACACTTATTTGAACTATAAAATAAGCGATTGTTTTGTCATTTTATAAATTTCTACTTAATTCGTCGTAAATTATGTTTATTTCATGAAACCGTGGGACTAGTTTGCAAATATTTAAAGATGGAATATTCAAGCATCGAGACTCAGAAATTAAGAAAAAATATCAAAGGAGTTGGAAGAATGTTCGCTAAAGTGCTAATGAAAATGCAAAGTGATGGATGAAGCACTAGAAACTCGTAGAAGTAAAAAGAAAGACCAATGTGCCGAGCATGTAAAGAAATTTCTACATATTTCTTAGAATAGATATCTCCATAAAGTATAAAATATTTCATGGAAAGGATGAATTTGGAGTTCAATGTAGAAAACGATTACAAATCGGAGTCGTGGATTAAATGTTATTCGAGTTTGAATTTCAAAAAATAAAAAGTGCCGAAAAAAATCTAGGCAATCGTCCAGGGTAAAATCCAAGCGAGGTTTGATGGTAAAAAACTCCAACCATTCCCGAATTCTCCAAGCTGGGTAACCGCCTGATTTTAAACTGGGAGGGCGCCCTTATGTTTTGTTTAGAATTTCATTTCGAGTGTGAAACTCTTTTAAATTGTGATTTTTACCCTATTTTGGAATTTTTTGATATGCATATAAATAGAAGAATCAAATTTACTTTATTAGCGGTCTAACTTTTGATTCAAGAACAAGAAAAGAAGGAAATTCATATCAAGAATTCATGTGACGAAGGTTGAAACGAAGACTCATTTGAAGATTTTTTTTATTTTTCGAGGTTGTGAATTCAACTTTTTTATCTTATTTTGTTTCCATTAACATATTAGCCTAAATTCTCAATTGTTCTAGGGCTTAAATGGAACTTTTGTTATTTTATTTTTATTCTTGAGTTTTGAATTTTCATTAAAGATTATTCTTGTTTTTATTGAGAATTAACATCATTCTTTCTTGCATATACAATTATGTGCAGAATATTGTATGATATTTTGTGTTTTTTTTTTTTTTTTTTTTTTTTTTTTTTTTTTTTTTTTTTTACCGAGAAATAGAAAAATAAGTTAGACATATATTAATTGTCATAAGTCCAAAAGGGGATAGAGATAAATCACCATACTTTATATAGTTTATATGATCTATAATTGTTCATAAATCCATAATGCATTTTTGTATGTTACATTTGTCATATAGATATAGCGGGGATACATTTAAGAATACGTTTAATTTTACTTGAGGGAGATTTTAAAACAATTTTGGAACATTGATCTTCGTACTTAATAATTTTTGTTAATTCAAGAACCCAGAGAAATTATAATAGTGAATTGCAGACCATAGTACTAATTTCATCATAATCAAATCCTTATTTCAAAATGCCTTCAATTGTTCTTGATTTCATTCATATTCATTTAGTTAATATAGTTTAAGTATTATTTAGTTCCGAAACTCATCGTGAAATTACTTGTTTCATTTACAGTTAGATTTCGTGAAATTAATCTATTACAATCTTTGTGGTATGATATTTGGACTCAATATTAATTATATCACTTGTGCGATTTGTTCAATTGTTGTAGGAAAAAGTCCCAACACCTATTCTGTACGAGATGGGGATTCCAGGCGAGGCAAAAAATGATGCCTCGAGTTACGGACTAGGAATGGGATCCTCGAACAGAACCCCTCGAGTTAATGACTAGGAACGGGATCCTCGAACAGTACCTGCCCCAGTAATTTTTTTTTTCTTCTAATTTTGTATAATAGGATTATTTATATGCACAATTAATTATGTATTTATTAAATAAAATAAGAGGTGTACTGTGGGCTAAAACATTAAATGAAAAGCTCACAAATTCACTTCAATGCTTCATGACCAATGAAGGTAAAAACCCATTATTTAATCTATTCTACCACTTCTTTTTATTTTGTAATTTTTCAACACACTAAAAAAAAATCGACATGGTATTCATTTTACACACGTTTATAATTTATTCAATATTTAATTGCTGGACTTTGTTAAGAAGTTTTATTTTGTTCCTCTTATAAAATACAATTCATTTTAGAGAATGAAAATTTATAAATGACTTAATTTTATTCTTCTGGTGTCTTGACCTATGCCCATTTAGTTTCTTAATATTAATGAAAAATGTATTTAATATAAAATTAAATTAAATTAAACTAAACTAAACTAAACTAAGCTAAACTAAACGAAACGAAACGAAGTGTGATAAATGAGAATAGGGGGTTCTTTGTCGCATCTTCTCAACCCTCGCCCTGAACAAGTCCCCTAATATGTGAAAATGACACTCAAAGAGGGATACATAAGTAGTTATAGAAAGTTCTATAGATAGATGAAGTGTCAAGAGGTGAGTTTTAATTTTTTATTTTAATTTTGATTTAAGAAAGTTTAACACAATCATATATTATCACATCATGTGTATGTACACAAGTATATTAGTTATAATTACAAGTAGCGCAATCGAATTTTTTTTCTAAGGTACACTCTTTCTACTATTTGAAGTCCACAACACACTGCTCCACTTTCGTTTATTCACGCCTCCCTCTAATCAAAATTGACGTTTGACCTTCCATTCCTCCAAAATGCCAGAAAAGTAAGTGAACTTTTGAAAAAAAAAAAAAAAAAAAATTATTTTTGTACTTTGAATTTTTTTATTTAGTTAAAATATTTATTTATAATCAATGTAATTTTATTACCAACTATCCGGGACTCCATATAAACTAGTGTTACACCCGTACGATGCACGATCATTTGTTACTTACATACATCGATTTTATACATTAACATATGAAATAAATATTTAATTAAAAATGAAAAACGAATGAAGATAATTAATTACAAAAAAAAAGTACAATAACACATACCTTATTTTTTTTTTACAATTTGTATGTTTACTGTTCCAAGAAATTTCTTTAAATAATGTAATTTAAATTGACTTTAAACTTAAAGTGAGAAAAAATTACATTTAAATAGAATTTGTAATAAATGAAAAAATAGATATATCTGTGATGTATGCTTTTATTAAAATAAAAAAGAAAGAAAAAATAGATCTGAACGCTCCTATTTTATTATCTTTCATTTTCTATTTAATAAAAAATATTTATGTGATATTGACAACATTAATTTTGTGAATTAAAACAAAATATATAATTGATTTTAGAGAAGGGGAAGACAGACCAAGAAACTTCGAGGCAATTTGATATTTGAAACGATTTTACGGACAATATATTTTCAGTTTACTCTCACTGTTATCTTGTATTAAACTTCTAGTTGAGATCTTTTATTTGACACTCATATTACATATTTTTTCGACTTCAATATATAATACAATAATTAAATATAATGATTAATACAAAAATAGTTTATAGATAATATTAAAAAACTTAAATGATATATAATTTAAAATGAATGAGATATTAAGTAAAATTAAAAAATATAAAAACTTTTACATTTGATCTTTGAGATGATTTTACGGACAATATGTTTATTATTTGTTCTTACTTGTTAGTTCGTATTAAACTTATCGATGAAATATTCAATTTGACATTCATATTACATATTTTTTGACTTAAATATAGTAAAATAATTATCAAGTGAATAATAACTATTACAAAAAAATAGTTTATACATTAAAATAAATTAAAATCTTAATGTCATCAATAATATAACACGAATTCCAATGTTATGTATTATAATAATTGTTAAAATATTATTATTATTATTATTATTATTACTACTACTACTATTTGTTTTTTGCATATTATTTATTTTTATTTTTATTTTTTGCATAGAATTCTAGATCTAGAATGTCATTTTGGACGGAATACTATTTGCGTATTATTTTTGACATGAACCTTATTTTTTATATATGTATAGATAGACCGATATAGATATAGAAGATTACATATTTTTTGCCATAAATATAATAAAATAATTGTCAAGTGAATAATAATAACTATTACAACAAAAAAAAAAAATAGTTTATACATTAAAATAAATTAAAACCTCGATGTCATTAATAGCATTGCCCGAATTCTAATGTTATGTATTATAATAATTATTAAAATATTTATTACTTTATTTATTTATTTTGCATATTATCATTATTTTGCATAGAATTTCAAATTTAAAAAGTCAATTTTTCGAAAAATTGTGTGCGTGTTATTTTTTATATGAATTTTATTTTTATATATGTATATATAGATTTGGGCATAAGGCCCAAAATCTCAAGGTCGCCCTTGGAGTGTGAGAGAGACGGAACGACGAATAGCAGGGCTGGGATGGAAGATGGGGTCCTGCGACAAAACCGTGTCAAATGAGACATCAAACTATTTAAAACTATATTTTTCTTGCTTTAAGTCACCTCAAATTTAGTTGTGATTTAATGATTAACGGTTTTGTTCATATAGAACCAAAATCTAAATATTAATTTAAATATGTAAGAAACTCAAAACCTACTTTTAAAAGTTACCTTTAAAAAATAAAAATAAAAAAAGGAGAGGGAGGGAGAGAGAGAGAGAGAAGGGTTATGGATTCTATCCACCATATCCACATCACATGAAAGGTTGTAGGGTCTAGCCCTATTTATTGATAACTAGTTGTTTAAATGTGTTTTACACGTTAATTGTCCATATAACATAAGTTTTAGAAATTATGTCCAGTAATAATTTCGTGTTTTTTCTCAAGAAAATTAGTCAAAATGTAAAACAAGTAGAATTAAGAAAATCTAATAATTTTTAACATTTAAACAAAGTTTAGACTCACTTATTTGATGAAAGTAAATATGAGCTTCACGTTGAGAACAACGCTGATAAAATTTAAGAATAAATGATATGTTTTATTTATATAATATTTGAAATATTATAAAAAGAAAAAAATTGTTAATGAAAATTTAATATCAAGTATTTTTCCTTCGTAACAAAGTTTGGAACTTTTGAGAATTCAACAATGCATAAATTTGATAATTTCCGTAAGATGTCATTCCCAATATCTTCAATTTTGTTGTTTGTTGAGAAGTTGACTTCAGATTTATTGTTCACATTTGAAAATATATGATTACCATTGATATAAATTTTTCTTGATAAAGTCAATATATTTTCCCCTATTGAAGTGTGGGAGTAAAATTTTCAATTATGGGAAAAAATAGCGTGGATACATCTTGGCCTTAGGAGAAATTTAATCTCTATTGGAGAATTAAATTCTATATATGATATTTTTTCTCTAAGGATTATTGTAATGTTTGCTTCAAATATTTTGTTGGAAGTTCCAAAACTGAATGGCTTGTATCTTTTTAAGGCTTCTACTATTATTAAAAGGGTTGTTGCACCTACAGTTGATGACTATGATAAAACTGTTCTGTGGCATAAAAGCTAGGTTATATAAATATGAAAGATTTGCAATACCTTCAGAATTATAGTACATTTGGTAAAGATCTTATCAAAAATATTGATTTTTCTGAAGAATGTGTGTTAAGCAAACAAAGTAAATCTTCTTTTTGTAAAGTTATTAACAAATCTAAATTAGTTCTTGATTAACTGCATTCAGATCTATGGGGATCTTCTTCAGTTTGTATTCTCAATGGTTTCAAATACTATTTGTTGATTGTTGATGACTTTTCTAGAAAGGGTTGGACTATTTTATTGAAAACCAAATCTGAAACTTTCAATTAGTTTAAACTTTGGAAAAATTTTGATAGAGAATCAATCAAACAAAAGGGTTAAAGCACTCAGGACTGATAATGGTCTTGAATTTTGTAATCTTGAGTTTCAAAAGCTTTGTTAAAGACCGTGTCATACTTAGACACAAAATAGACACATATACCCCTCAACAAAATGGAGTAGCAGAACTATTTTAAATAAAGTGAGATACATGCTCATTAGTTTTGGTTTGCCAAAAATATTTTGGGGAGAAGTTGTGAAAATTGTTAATTATCTTATAAATAGAAGTCCTTCTACTGTTTTGAATTTTAAAAGTTCTGAAACAATTTGTTCTAGTATACCTACTAATTATTCTCACCATAGGATCTTTGGGTGTGCAGCCTATGCACATCAAAGTGAAGGAAAACTTGAACCAAGGACTAAAAAATGTGTTCATCTTGTTTATGGTGGGGGGAACTAAGGGGTACAGATGTTGGGTTATTGATGTAAAAGGTTTTAAAGTAATAATAAGTAGAAATGTTATTTTCAATGAAAATATTTGCCTTATTTACAAAAACCTTTCAACAAAACTGTTCTATCTGAGAGGGAAAAAGTTGTTTCTGAAATACAAACTAATTTTACCTTACCAAATGAAATTCAAATTGAGGTGGAGAATCCTCAAGTCTTTGATGAACACACTGATGATGACATTGATGCTCAAACATAAAATTTAGACGAAAATGTTGCTGTAGATATAGAACAGAACAGAACCCTTTAGATGATTATATATGCTTGCTAGCGATAGAGGAAGGAGGTAGAGAGTTCCTTGTACTTGATATAATCGTGATGATTTTGTGACTTTCCTTGCTGTTCAAAACTACTTAAATGTTGAACCTGAATCCTTTTATGAAGCTGTTAATTTTTCTGATTCAAAGTTTTAGATTGCTGCTATGAATGATGAAATGTCATTTTTGTACAAAAATAATACTTGGATTCTTGTTCCTAAACCTGCAAATCAAAATGTGATTGACTACAAATGGATTTATAAAATCAAAGATGTTGGTTTGAATGGTTCTGACAAAAGGCTTAAAGTTAGGCTTGTTACAAAAGGTTTCTCTCAAAAGGAAAGGTATTAACTATAATGAGGTTATTTCTCCTGTAGAAAAGTATACCTCTATTAAATATTACTTGCTTTAGTTACTCAATTTAATTGGGAACTTGATCAATTTGATGTCAAAACTGTCTTCTTCACGGGGAGTTAGAAGAAACTATCTATACGCATCAACCTAAGGTTTTTATGTGAAATTAGAATCTGATCATGTTTACTTATTGATAAAATTTTTGTATGGGCTCAAACAAGCTCCTAGACAATGGTATAAAATGTTTGATACTTTAATCCAAAGTCTGTGAAATTGAGTCTGTTAAAGGAAGGTTAAGTGCTTTGAAATGAAAAATTTGGGAAATGCAAGAAAAATTCTTAGAATGGAAATTAGAAGAGCAATGACTGCTCGTTACTTCTTATCAATCTTTCTATATTGAAAAAGTTTTAGAAAAGTTTTGTGTCCAAAGCAAAACTTGTTTCCTTGCCTCTTGCAAATAATTTAAAGTTATCCTCTGCCTTAACTCCAAATTGTGAAGCAGAATTAGATAGAATGTCTATTGTGCCTTATTCTAATGCAATTAGTTCTATTATGTATATGATGGTGTGTACCAGGCCCGATCTAGCTCACGACATAAGTATCATAAGTAGGTTTATGGAAAATCAAGGTGAGACTCATTGAACTGCTCTTAAATGGGTGTTAAGATATCTTTGTGGATCTTATAAACTTGGTTTAAAATTTAGAAAGTGTTCTAAAGGTGAAGTTTTGAAAGGCTACTTTGATTCTGATTTTCCGGGAGATTTAGATAAAAGAAGATCTACTTTAACCTTTAATTTTACACTCTACAATGCAAGTATTAGCTGGAAACCACAGCTACAATAATTAGTTGCACTTTTATCCACAGAAGCTGAATACATATCTGTTTGTAATGTTGCTAAAGAGGGTGTTTGGATTAAGGGTTTTTAAATGAAATGGGATTTGTGGAAAAAGAACTTATTTTGTATACTAACAATCAAAGTGCTATCAATCTTAATAGAAATCCTGCGTATTATGATAGAACTAAGCATCTTGACATAAAATTTCATTTTGTACGTGATATGGTTGAAAAAGGCATTGTTTAATTGGTTAGGATTCCTACCCAATTTAATCCCTCTGATTGTGGAACAAAATATTACCTTTAAGTAAATTCAAAAGTTATTTAGACATCTTAAATGTTACAAATGGTTGATCTCTGCAGGAACTGAATACTGTAATTAAGTTGGTTAATTTTCTGTTATATTCAATGATTAATTTTTACTTTTGTGCGCAGGAATTTTAATAGGAGCCGATTATACAAATTTAGATTGACTCAAAAGTTGTGTTGAACTTCAAATGTTGGCAAGGTGGAGATTGTGAATGTTATGTGTCAAGACTTGATCCTTATAAGTCGTATTTTTTACAATTTGCAACTCTTCACTCTCTCATCAAAACCGTCCACGTGTTGCAATCCTAGCTACCTCAGTTGTGTATCTTATAAGTATATTGGAGCATCATTATAGGGTTGTCAATCTTTAGACTTTTGCTTTGAGAGACTTCTATTCTTCCTTCATCTTTTCTGTTATCTTTCTCTCTAATAATCTTGGGTGCTCTCTGATTCTCGTGATACTTTATTTTTCTCTATAGTCAGATATTTGTGTAGTTGGTGTATATTACATCAATTTCTGAAAATGTATTTATTTTCGAGCGTTATGGTTGAGAGAGTTTGATCTATTCTAATGATTGTAATATGCAACATTTTGATCATGTTCAATAAAGTTCTTGAGTCGAGCTCCACTTTTGTGGAGGCTCAACGGTGGATGTAGGCGTTAAAAAGTGGTCGTTGAACCTCCGGACCCAATGGGGGTAAAAATCGTTATGTTCTTGCTTTTGAATGTTTCAATATCTTGTTTGTGTTTGAGATTCTGGCTTACGAGCTTTAAACAACTAAACTTTGAGTAATTCAAGCCAACTCAACTACAAAAATTGAGATGGAAACGGGGCACTATAGGCCCATCTTGGTGTCCAAGTGGCCTCCATTAATGTCTACCTAGAAATGACACATATATGGTGGTGTCTAGTCTTGTGAAAATAATTATCCCATAAAGGTCATTAAAATTTTTGGATCCTATGGTCTTCCTTCACAAAATAGGTCCAATCAAATATGCTTGGCTCGTTCAATTATATAAAATAGTCGTAACAAGTAATAAGTGATATATGATGCATTACTACGAATAAAACCTATCTACTCCAATTTTAGAATTGACTACTTTTAACATGTAAAAAGTTGGCCTAACATGAGACTTTTTTTCCATGAATTAAAATCATACAAACTTTGCTTTGTATCAAAGTCACACATGTACTCACAAATTTGTATCTTATTCATACATACATAAATTAACTTTCTTCAGTAAATATTAATGGAACAATACATGTAACAAACAAGTGCTTATGTGAGCAAGTTAATTATGTAAATGGTACATGGATTCACAAATTTGTACACATGACATAAATTAACATCCATTTGTCAAAACTAATTACTGAGCAATTCACGTGAAAAAAAGAATGCCTACTTTATATTTTATTTTCCTCATATTAAGATGAATTTATAGTAATATTTAGATTTTTCAAAGAGATGAACTATCCACTTACTAATACTCATCTTTGAAAGGTAAATTATGAACAAAATATATGTGCGAGTTTGTATTTTATTATCCTCATTATTCCATGATCAAAAAGTCCAAAATATGGTGAAAAGTACTAAAGAGGAAGTAAGGCAGTGTCCTATCATGGAATTTAATGAAATTTTTTAGATTAATGATTTCTCATGAATTTTTAATAGAATTCCATAGAATCTCTCATATTCTAATGAAAATCTATTCCACGGATGTTAGTGGATTTCAGTAGATATGGTGGAATTTGTAGAATATGTCCTCAATGTAAAATCCTAACGTGAACTTATGATAAAAGTCAGAAAAATTGACGTAATTTTAATTTTAAAAAAATAAATCATAGTTTTTTTTTTTTTTTTTTTTTTTTTTTTTTTTTAACTAAATGGACAAAAAAGTTGTTAAATTTGAGGAAAGACACTCATAACTTTTTAATCAACGTCTCTTCTCCTCATTTAAAGCATCTCTTCACATTTATTCTGCTATTTTATTTCTCCATTCATTTGCATTCTCTTTTTGTTCCTCTTGAGTTTGAAAAACATCTTCATTATCTTCGATTTTTGTTGATGGAGATGAATTTTCATCATCTGGTTCAACAGGAAATTTATCGGAATGACACTCCTTGTGAAGAAAATTGTGCAATTGTGCTCAAGCCAATACTAACTCTTCTTGTCTTTTGAATGGGAATGGAAGTGCAGACTTAAAAATAGTAAATCATGATTTGAAAGTGTCAAATATCCTCTCAATTACATTTCTCAATAAAGCATGACGTAGGTTGAATAGTTCAGACTCATTTTCAAGATGAAGACATTCACCACCAAAATCTTGAAGATGATATTAAACACCTCGAAATGAAGTCAATAATTGACGATGATTTGGAAATCAAAAATCCACAAAAGATATTTTTCCTAAGTATAGAGTACATGCAAACACAACATCAAACTCATGTCAAGAAAATGATAAATAAGGATGTAGCAAAGCTTTAAGAACACATCATGATATATCCTATGCATCCGTCTAAAATGTTTAGGATCTTCTTTCAATACTTTATTAATGTAATCATATCCAACAGTGCTTATTGATCTATGAACATGATGTTCAACATATTCTCCACCATGTATGAATACTATTAAATCATTAAGACTTGAAGTATTGATTGAAGCGCTAATAAAACTGAATTGACAATTTCTTGGAATTCATCTTCAAATTATTGTCTATTATATCTTCCATTTCTTCTCCAACCCTGGAAACACTTACGTGTTGTAATCGTAACATACATAAAACAGTCTCATTATATCCATAGAACACAAAATATGCAATAATATATCCAAATGAATCCATACCATAATTCAAAATATTAATTCCAAGTAGAAGTTTTACATAAAAAATAAAAATTAGAGGTTCAACAATGCATTCAAAAATCAAATCGTACTTGACAAGGAAAAAACTAAAAATTTACTAAATAAATAATCTTATTCCATATTATATTTCATCCATTCTTGATGCTCTTGAAGTGACATTCTAAAAAAAACATCTTTCATTTCAAACTTATGAATTACTACATGAGCTTTGTAGTCAGTGTGATCATCCAAATTTGTAGTCTCTTTGATAGCATTCCATAAATCGTTGTTCTCATCAGCTTCTTTTTTCTCTACGTGTTTCTCTTTATCTCTTTTCCTTTTCTCCATCAACATAAGCATGTCTTGAAGGTCAGTTGCAATTTCAGAAATAAAATCCATACTACTAGGAATCTTCTCTTGAAAATCAATTCGATCCATACTATCAGTTGGCATACAACTTCTTTCATATTCAATTCTAGTTCTCTTTTAAGATCATTTTTTTAAGGAAGTTCCTTCTCAGTTTCCATCATAGGTGGGGAATAAGTGTAATTTTCATATAATGGAGCATCGTTTGATTGTTCTTGCTGATTTGGTACTTAAGCCTCATGAAACTCATCAAATGTATAATGTTCTATTGAGACATGTAGATTCTCTTCAACTCTATAAGTATATGTTCTTCCATTTGTTTCATTACCTAAGCCAATTAATTTTCTTCCTATAGCACATGTATTGCAAACTACTATTCGTAGATCTTCATAATCGGCAAAGATATTAGTTCGAATGTGCTTATGAGTAGGATGAGACTACCAAGGCGAAGTACACAATAATTAATACAATATGACTTGTTTTGTAAATATTATAAATCATCTCATAAAACTTACCAAATCTTACCTCAATGTATAAGCTCGACATATTTTTATATCTTTGCTTAAAATGCTTTCATGGACTTTGATACATAGAGAATGTCTTTTGGCATCCAATCATTTCATTTAAAACAGGAACAATTTTCTTTTTAACAGTTGTTTATTTATTAACCCACTACTATCACGCTATCCACGATAAGCTGCATTAACAAAAATTACTAACAACAAAGCGCTCTCTTCTGCACCCCAAGAATTATACTCATTTATAAAATTTCCTTGCGAATCACCCATTTATGATATCCTTACCAAAGAAAATACGTGTATCTGTAGCGCCCCGAGTTCCGTATACCCGATTCACTACGTCATTTTCTGTCTAAATTTTTCGAATAATATTTTTGCGGAAGAAATAGTTGAAATTCATTTTTTTGGCAACATTAAATAAACTGTAATGGCCGATAAAATTGAAAACATTTATGAAACCATTTGAAATAGTAAATCGAACCATTAATTTTGTAAAGAAATTGACAATGTCATAATTTCTCAAATAAATGAACTTCTCTAAATTATTCGATGTTTGGAAAATACGGAAATCATTAACGTCAAACTTTCAACCGTTTAACGATTATTGCCACCATCATTCATCGCTCGCCACCATCTCCGAAATCTGCAAAACTGTTGAAAAGTAGGGTGAGTATTTCATGGGGGAAATACTCAGTAGACTCATCGCAAATTAATTTAATTTATAAGATGATTAAACACACAAATCCCGGCTCTTTATAAAACGGGCATTGATAGAGCTTCTTTATAAAACTGCTCTTGATAAAACTCATATTGTGCATTACAGCACGAGACATATTGTGAAAATAATAGGCTCTTTGAAAACATCTCTTTGAAAATAGTTCTTTGAAAACAGCTCTTTGAAAATAGCTCTTTGAAAACAGCTCTTTGAAAACAGCTCTTTGAAAACCATATACTTATAAAAACATTTTAATTATGTCAAGCATAATTTCTTTTGAAAGCATAACATAAGATAGGATTTAAATCCTCATAAACATACAAGAACTTTACCGAACTTAGGTGGCAAGAATTCTTATGCAGTAAAATCATAATAACAGTAAAATCACAGTAAGTATACCAAGCATAATTTTTGAAATTCATAGGGATCAATTGCATCATAACATAAGATAGGATCGAAATCCTCATAAACATATGCGACAGGAATTTTACCGAACTTAGGTGGTAAATCCTCATAAACATATGGAAACACAGGAATTTTACCGAACTTCGTGGCAAATCCTCATAAACATAGGAGACACAAGAATGTTACCGAACTTCGTGGCAAGAATTCTTATGTGTAGCGCTACTAAAACTCCGGTCCCCTTAACATATCATAACTTATCATATGGGACCCAAAACAATCTTGGTAGATTGATTTCATAGCAATGATCCAAAAAAAACATTTTCGTGAAGCATAGGGTATACTTACTTTTCGTAAAAACATAAAGTATATTTTCTTTTCATAAAAACATACTTACTTTTCATAACAACATAAGGTATATTTACCTTTCATAAAAACATACTTGCTTTTCTTAAAAATTGACTTTCACAAGTCACATGACATTCATATGAAATCATAATTTAAATCAATTAATAAGTGCGAGTCTACCTCAAATCCGACGAGTGCAAAGTTGAGCGGGAATGACTTCAATTTCTTTAAATTCTCCGTACGCTTCGTCTTAGCCAATAAGTCACTTTAGTATATCGAATATATAGTTCAAAATGATAAATTATAATTTGAGGACTAAAATTGATGTTTTGAAAGTTGAGGGACTAAAATGAATACTTTTGATAGTTGAGGGACTAAAATGAATATTTTCAAAAGTTGGGATTTAAAATGAATATTTTGAAAGTTGAGGGATTAAAATGAATACTTTTGAAACTTGAGCTTAAAATCAAATAAAGTAAATCAGCAGGGACTGAAATAATAGATTTTGAAAATAAAAGGGCTGATTAAAACTCATTTAAAACTTAAGGGCTGAAATTGATAAGTTTAAAAGCTGAAAGGACTGAAATAAAACCTTTTTAAAACATAGGGACTGATTTGAAATAACTTTAAAACTTCAGGGACTAAATCTGCAAATTCTGGAAAATATAATTCAGATTCTTTACTTTACTCTCTCTCATAATCGTCTCTCGTTATTCTCTCTCTCTCACCTCTTACGACAGCTCTCTCTCTCTCTCAGCTCACTCTCTCTTGCGATCGAAGGCTGCAACGTTGCGAAAACACCGGCGAAAGGCAGGCGTAGGTTACGGTGAGCGACGGCAAGGATGGGTGTTCCAATTTTGAGGGGTTTGGTACGAGTTTAGGTGTAAAACCGTGTGAAACCGAAGCTAGGGTTCGCGGTTTAGATCGTGATTTCTCCTGCTACAATTCCGGTGTTGGTCGAAGGTAAGTCTTGGCTTGTCTATCATGGGTTTGGGTTTGATTTGGTGGGGATTGAAGTTGGCAGTGACGGCTTCGAGTGGCAGTTCTTGGTTGGTTGAATGGATTGAGGAGGGAGCTGCAGTGGTTGGTTTCTGATTTAGGTGATAACGGTATTTAGGGCGTGATGGTGATGACTGGCTGAAATGGGGGTTTGAATTTGAGTTGCTTGAATTTATTTGGTGGTTTGGCCGATTGTGAATGGAGGTGATTAGGTAGCAGAGGTGTAGATTGATATTGGAGTCTGGAGCTGCTGGTGGTGATGGTGATGATAAGACGGTGATAGTACTTAATTTGGTGAAGGTATGGAACTGCTGAAATGGTTGGGTTTGATTTCTGAATGTTCAATTGGCAGTGAGGGTGATTTCTGCAGGCTCGATGGTGGAAATATCTTGGTTTGCAGATTGAGTTCTTGCAGAGAAATTGGAGGATTGGTGATGGTGTTATAAGGATACTGAGTTGGTCTGAATGCAGTGGCTGAAAGAGGTAATCAGTGTTAGTTTTATACAGATTTGTTTTAGTATATTGTGGGATTGAAGTAGGTGGAATTGGTGGTCCAGCACTGAAGGTGGAGAGGTAGCTTTCGGCTAAAGATAAAGATCATGCTGAGGATGATGATGTTTTATATATATTGTATTGTGGAATCTGATGATGGAAAAATGAAAGTGAAATTTGGTGATGATGATGATGATTGTATAATGTAAAGAGGTGCATACATTGGTTGAGAATGAATTATGAAATTGGGAATGAGATTGAAAGTGATCAATATGGAGGACATAATAATGTGAAGAGGAATCTTTGAATAAATACTCATAATTGGAATGATAAAATAAAGAAATGGTGATGATGAATCCGTAGGTGAGACATGGGTTGGATGTGAATTAGAATAGGTGGAATATGAAATAGAAAATAGATGTAAAATTTTGATTATGACAAATAACTAAAATTGGACTAACTCTGATTAGAAAACGTATTTAAAACAGATATATTTTGGACTTGAAATAATTTGAATAAGGAAAATTGAGATATTTTAATAAATTTGGAATTCAAAATGATTTTGAAAATAATACTTTGAATAAATAATTAAAATAACATAATTTTAGAAATTCGGATTTTAATTTAAAATCGAACAAATTCGATATTTCTTGACTTGGCTAGACGAATCCGTCGCGGCATTAATTTCAAAACAATAGCGACTCAATTTTCTAAATATTAAAATAATTATTTATTGCATAAAAATTCTGGGTCGCTATAATCTTACCCCCTTAAAATAATTTCGTCCTCGAAATTAAACTTACTTAATCTTATGATTTCTGAATACTTAATCAGAATCTCTTCTTTCTCTTATGTAGCATCATCGCTACCATATTTAACCCAACCATATTTAACCCACTGGACTTTGACTAAATGCATCACTTTGTTTTCTCAAGAACATGGACTTTTTCTATAGACATATGTGTCTACTCAAAAATTCTTCTGAATCAAAATGAAAATTCCCAATCGTATGTGATATTTCATCATATCTTGTAGTATTCATGTAACTTGTCACTTATTATCGTATCATGTGACCTCAAATATTCGTATATATCTCTAAAATTTCAACAAATCTTTACTGACATATCATATCATAATAATTTTTCCTTTCTTCTTATCATCGAATATTCCAAAAAAAAAAAATAATCAAAGAATTACCTGAATATTCTCTCTACGTGATATACCCAAACATATCAACATAATATCATCAACTTATCTTTCCAATATTTGTAACCCAAAATTCAGTAAACAAATATCTTCCAAATAACTAAGATTCTTTACTTAAATGTCACCACATTTCCTGCAAAGTATTTCTTTCACTTATACATACTTATGAATTCTGATTCAATACGGTCCTTATTTCTCTTTCACGTATTCCCGTATCATCTCACTATACCTTGATTATTATACCAAAATATCAGTACCAAAATCCAATAAAATATTCCATATCTCCAATCTTATCATCAAATTTTCTTTTGTCGAGAAAAATAACAGCGCATTAACTCTTGTTCCCACTTTTCATTTTTCTATTCCATACTTTAAATCATACATCAAGTACTCGGTATCAAATACTCATTCTAGCTGAGAGCTAAGATACTAACTTAAAACAGCATCACAAGGATCAGATATGTTATTCTCAAACTTAAGAAACTTCACTAATTTCCCAAATCTGAAATTCAAAATTAAAATTTTCTATTCTCCCAAACTTCAATTCATATCACACTTTATGAACAATACTCTGATTAATCTTATCACCATTAAATAAGACTTCTGTAAATCATATAGGATTCCTCATCAAATTTGCTTAACCCAAAGATACAATCCCATAATTTAAAATCACACAACTGATCATCTCAGATTTTCCATTATTGTAGCCAAAATATTTACTCACTTCAAAAGTACAACCAATAATAATTAATCGAAACTGTATCACTAAATCTTTAAATAAACCCATATATTATGACTAAAAATGACAATTCTCAATCGTAGATAATATTTCACCATAATGCAATAAACCATCAAAATAAGATCATCAAACTCAATATTCACACGATTCTTCCCTGGATAACCATAACCTTCCTTAACCGTCTAGTCGTCATATCTATCACGTACCTTATACGTCAATCTGATCACTAATATAATATATCAATTTCTTAGACTAAAAAAAATCTTGGATTCTACCGTGGTCCCTCTTCTGAACACCATTCCAAAATAAATCATCACTGTAAAATCTTATTCCTATTTTCCTCAAAAATTCATATCCTTATAATACTCTCCAATACAAGTGATCATTCCTTACAAGTGATAAATTCATTCCCAAGAATAATTAAGATTCTTCCCAATAATGCCATTATACTTGTCTTCACTCGTCTTTCAAAATATAACTTATCATTTACTCAATCTTGATTATGAACTTGCAATTCTAAACTCAATTCTCTTAGTGATTGCATACCATACTATGCTCTTATTTCCAAACGATAAAATTCTAGGCAGAGTTTCCTTTAAAATTTGGACTTATCCAAATCGTAAGTATACTTCATACTAACAATAACATATAACTCCACATTTAATCACAATGATCTAAAAATATTGAAAACGATTCCAACACTTCAATATCATCAAAAATATCCCATAATTCAATTCATAATTCCTCAACATAACAATTTCAAATCATATTTTTTTTTTTTTTTTTTCAATATCACAATATCACTTCCTTTCATACCTTAATTGGCTCAAAAGATTACTCATACTTATAAATATATATTACAAATCATATTCCCAAAATTTATTCACAACCAAACTTCATAATAAATTTCTCTTCAACATAAAGGCATAATTCATTTACTCAACAATATCCATTACTTAAAATACCAAAAACTAAGAACCAAATCTTTAAATCTCTAACTTCATAATGCTTCTCATAAAAGTCTCAATAAAATCATATCAGTTATAATCTTAACATCTTATCACAACTTCATAACTGGCTTGCTATTTCTCGTTTAATCTAAACGATAGATAATCTGAACATATAATCAAATCCTTTCCGTTGACTTCTCATACTTAGTGCCATGTCTAAAATCAATTATGCAAAGTCCATCTAGGGTTCATCATTTCTAACTCGAGGACAAAAATTATTTAAAAATCATTCTTAAATCATATTATTCCCATTATGCTCAACACTCGTTTTCTTTCTTAAAAAAAATTTTCTCATAAATCGTAAGTATCCGAAATACTCTTCATTCTTTCTCATAAATCAATAAAATGAGTATTCGAAATACTGAAATAACTTTAAACATCATAAACTTCTTTACCTCGGAGTTGGTGGAACGAATGATGGCAGTGGCAATCTTCATCAATAAAAATCTTATAATGGAAAATATTTCTTAAAAATTCTTTTTGAAAATTTTACCAGTCTACAGAAACGCAGACTAGCTCTGATACCAACTTGTAGCGTCCCGAGTTCCGTATACCCGATTCACTACGTCATTTTCTGTCTAAATTTTTCGAATAATATTTTTGCGGAAGAAATAGTTGAAATTCATTTTTTTGGCAACATTAAATAAACTGTAATGGCCGATAAAATTGAAAACATTTATGAAACCATTTGAAATAGTAAATCGAACCATTAATTTTGTAAAGAAATTGACAATGTCATAATTTCTCAAATAAATGAACTTCTCTAAATTATTCGATGTTTGGAAAATACGGAAATCATTAACGTCAAACTTTCAACCGTTTAACGATTATTGCCACCATCATTCATCGCTCGCCACCATCTCCGAAATCTGCAAAACTGTTAAAAAGTAGGGTGAGTATTTCATGGGGGAAATACTCAGTAGACTCATTGCAAATTAATTTAATTTATAAGATGATTAAACACACAAATCCCGGCTCTTTATAAAACGGGCATTGATAGAGCTTCTTTATAAAACTGCTCTTGATAAAACTCATATTGTGCATTACAGCACGAGACATATTGTGAAAATAATAGGCTCTTTGAAAACATCTCTTTGAAAATAGTTCTTTGAAAACAGCTCTTTGAAAAGAGCTCTTTGAAAACAGCTCTTTGAAAACAGCTCTTTGAAAACAACTCTTTGAAAACATCTCTTTGAAAACATCTCTTTGAAAACCATATACTTATAAAAACATTTTAATTATGTCAAGCATAATTTCTTTTGAAAGCATAACATAAGATAGGATTTAAATCCTCATAAACATACAAGAACTTTACCGAACTTAGGTGGCAAGAATTCTTATGCAGTAAAATCATAATAACAGTAAAATCACAGTAAGTATACCAAGCATAATTTTTGAAATTCATAGGGATCAATTGCATCATAACATAAGATAGGATCGAAATCCTCATAAACATATGCGACAGGAATTTTACCGAACTTAGGTGGTAAATCCTCATAAACATATGGAAACACAGGAATTTTACCGAACTTCGTGGCAAATCCTCATAAACATAGGAGACACAAGAATGTTACCGAACTTCGTGGCAAGAATTCTTATGTGTAGCGCTACTAAAACTCCGGTCCCCTTAACATATCATAACTTATCATATGGGACCCAAAACAATCTTGGTAGATTGATTTCATAGCAATGATCCAAAAAAAACATTTTCGTGAAGCATAGGGTATACTTACTTTTCGTAAAAACATAAAGTATATTTTCTTTTCATAAAAACATACTTACTTTTCATAACAACATAAGGTATATTTACCTTTCATAAAAACATACTTGCTTTTCTTAAAAATTGACTTTCACAAGTCACATGACATTCATATGAAATCATAATTTAAATCAATTAATAAGTGCGAGTCTACCTCAAATCCGACGAGTGCAAAGTTGAGCGGGAATGACTTCAATTTCTTTAAATTCTCCGTACGCTTCGTCTTAGCCAATAAGTCACTTTAGTATATCGAATATATAGTTCAAAATGATAAATTATAATTTGAGGACTAAAATTGATGTTTTGAAAGTTGAGGGACTAAAATGAATACTTTTGATAGTTGAGGGACTAAAATGAATATTTTCAAAAGTTGGGATTTAAAATGAATATTTTGAAAGTTGAGGGATTAAAATGAATACTTTTGAAACTTGAGCTTAAAATCAAATAAAGTAAATCAGCAGGGACTGAAATAATAGATTTTGAAAATAAAAGGGCTGATTAAAACTCATTTAAAACTTAAGGGCTGAAATTGATAAGTTTAAAAGCTGAAAGGACTGAAATAAAACCTTTTTAAAACATAGGGACTGATTTGAAATAACTTTAAAACTTCAGGGACTAAATCTGCAAATTCTGGAAAATATAATTCAGATTCTTTACTTTACTCTCTCTCATAATCGTCTCTCGTTATTCTCTCTCTCTCACCTCTTACGACAGCTCTCTCTCTCTCTCAGCTCACTCTCTCTTGCGATCGAAGGCTGCAACGTTGCGAAAACACCGGCGAAAGGCAGGCGTAGGTTACGGTGAGCGACGGCAAGGATGGGTGTTCCAATTTTGAGGGGTTTGGTACGAGTTTAGGTGTAAAACCGTGTGAAACCGAAGCTAGGGTTCGCGGTTTAGATCGTGATTTCTCCTGCTACAATTCCGGTGTTGGTCGAAGGTAAGTCTTGGCTTGTCTATCATGGGTTTGGGTTTGATTTGGTGGGGATTGAAGTTGGCAGTGACGGCTTCGAGTGGCAGTTCTTGGTTGGTTGAATGGATTGAGGAGGGAGCTGCAGTGGTTGGTTTCTGATTTAGGTGATAACGGTATTTAGGGCGTGATGGTGATGACTGGCTGAAATGGGGGTTTGAATTTGAGTTGCTTGAATTTATTTGGTGGTTTGGCCGATTGTGAATGGAGGTGATTAGGTAGCAGAGGTGTAGATTGATATTGGAGTCTGGAGCTGCTGGTGGTGATGGTGATGATAAGACGGTGATAGTACTTAATTTGGTGAAGGTATGGAACTGCTGAAATGGTTGGGTTTGATTTCTGAATGTTCAATTGGCAGTGAGGGTGATTTCTGCAGGCTCGATGGTGGAAATATCTTGGTTTGCAGATTGAGTTCTTGCAGAGAAATTGGAGGATTGGTGATGGTGTTATAAGGATACTGAGTTGGTCTGAATGCAGTGGCTGAAAGAGGTAATCAGTGTTAGTTTTATACAGATTTGTTTTAGTATATTGTGGGATTGAAGTAGGTGGAATTGGTGGTCCAGCACTGAAGGTGGAGAGGTAGCTTTCGGCTAAAGATAAAGATCATGCTGAGGATGATGATGTTTTATATATATTGTATTGTGGAATCTGATGATGGAAAAATGAAAGTGAAATTTGGTGATGATGATGATGATTGTATAATGTAAAGAGGTGCATACATTGGTTGAGAATGAATTATGAAATTGGGAATGAGATTGAAAGTGATCAATATGGAGGACATAATAATGTGAAGAGGAATCTTTGAATAAATACTCATAATTGGAATGATAAAATAAAGAAATGGTGATGATGAATCCGTAGGTGAGACATGGGTTGGATGTGAATTAGAATAGGTGGAATATGAAATAGAAAATAGATGTAAAATTTTGATTATGACAAATAACTAAAATTGGACTAACTCTGATTAGAAAACGTATTTAAAACAGATATATTTTGGACTTGAAATAATTTGAATAAGGAAAATTGAGATATTTTAATAAATTTGGAATTCAAAATGATTTTGAAAATAATACTTTGAATAAATAATTAAAATAACATAATTTTAGAAATTCGGATTTTAATTTAAAATCGAACAAATTCGATATTTCTTGACTTGGCTAGACGAATCCGTCGCGGCATTAATTTCAAAACAATAGCGACTCAATTTTCTAAATATTAAAATAATTATTTATTGCATAAAAATTCTGGGTCGCTATAGTATCAAACACAAAATGACAAGTACACATATTTACATTTAAAGTACTTTTCCATATTTGATAGACATAATAATCAATTAAAACAATCAATTTAAGTAATATGCTTTCAAACAACTCAAACTCAAATTTTCAATTATAAGAAAAATTTTACGGATTAATTATCACAAAAAATTCTACAAGCTAATTATTAATTAACTTTTTATTATAAGAAGAAACATCTAGACCCAACACTTTCTTCTGCATTTTCAAAATAACATGATATTCCAGAAATTAACACCTGAATGAACTCCAAATAATCATTAGCTTCTGGAGCTACACCAAGCTTTCCTCTTCTTCTTTAACACCATTGTTGGGTATTCTAGTCCCAATCAAACCTCGGGGGCGATGATGAAACATCGTGTGGGAATTAAGCTTCGTAGGCCTTGAGCCCATGATTGAAGAATTACTGTCCCAGTTAACCACAATATGTGTAACCCAAGAGAATGACAGGTTAGAAACTTTATCACCCTACCTTGAAGTGTTAATGTTGTTCGGTAGGTGGATCCGATTGGAGGCCCAGGTTTTAATTAGGTTCTCAACCTATTCCCCTAATTAAAACCTAAACCTACCTATATATTCTAATCACTCCTCACTCTCTCGGTTAAGACACACACGCACTCCCTAAACCTCTCTCTCTCTCTCTCTCTCTCTCTCTCTGTGTGTGTGTGTGTGTGTGTGTGTGTGTGCGCGCGCGCGCGTGTGTGTGTGATAGCGGTTATTTCTTCTCTTTTGTGTGAACCCTGACTCTTTCTCTGTGAAATCCCACTGCCTTACCTCTCGGGCCTTTTTTAGTTGTTGCCTCTCCTTCGTGGTTGGGCTCCCTGTCCTGCTCTCTGTGCACGGTACACTCCGCGCTCCTGCCATGTGCGCTCGGCTCTGTCTGGTTCGGTCTCTTCTTCGTGAAATAAGCGGGTTTTTGGTTTCCTCGGAGTGTCTCGTGTTATCTACGTGTGGTGTTTCCTATTGTGGTTGTTGAGGCAGATTCTGAGCCCTCGGTTCATCCCACCACACGGTTTGGATTGTGCAATTAGACGGAGTTTTATTGCCTTTTATTGCTTTAATATTGATTCAACTATTTTTCCATTCTATATTGTTTTCTTCTACTGTATTGTGACTAATCTTGTTTTACTTTGTGTTTTGCGAGGTTGGATTTCTGTACAATTGGTATCAGATTCTTGGTGGCTTGATTGGCTGAATTGAATTAATATTGGAACTCATTAACTGAGTTTTCTAGTTCCCTGCTTTAATTTCATTAACTGAAAATTAATTGTGTTTTTTGTTATTCAAAATTATTTGGTTCCAATTATAGTTTCAAATTCTTTGTGATTGAAAATTATCGTTTAATTGGTGTTTTATCCTTTTTTGTTGGTTAGGTACTATTTTGGAGGTTCTCGAGCTTGGTGCTGATTTACGCTTCAAAATTGGCTAATTACAAAACATTAAACGAAAAATAATTTCGTATCTCTCCATAGTACAGACTCAGAAAAGTCCGCTCTGGTAATTGGCTTGATCATTTTTAAATTACAGCAATAGCAGGTCATCGTGTGGGGTGACCATTAGGCTTGCGGTTGCTTGTTGTTAGTCATAGGAATTATTTGTCATTACTTGTGTTTTTCATAGTTGTTTGTCTTGTGATATCTTTTGTGATTATTTTTCTTGTTGTGTTATTATTAGAACCCTGGGAATTTAGAACGGTGTATATTGCGATCTTTAGGATCTTCTTTGTGATTTTTCGTGTGGTGCTTATATTACGTTGTGTGTTTCTTATTTATTAAGATGTCTGCACATCGTTTTGAATTGAACATCTTCGATGGTAAAGGTGATTTTTCTATATGGTAACAGAAAATGAAAGGTATTTTGGTACAACAAAAGATTTCAAAAGCTATTGACAATATTTTCCAAATACTATGACTGCTGATGAGAAAAAAGATTTTGATGAACTCGCACACACGTCTATAATTTTGCATCTATCTGACTCTATTCTGCGTAAAGTTGGTAAACATGATACCACTAAAGAACTTTGGGACAAATTGGAAGAGCTTTATGTGTCAAAATCTACTCCTAATAAACTTTACTTGCTTGAAAGTTTTTTCAGTTTCAAAATTGATCCCTCTAAGGACTTAGATGACAACTTGGATGTCTTTAATAAACTTGCACAAGACGTCACTAACTGTGGTGAAAAAGTACCTGAAGAATATAAAGTTGTTATATTTTTAAATGTTATTCCTGATGCTTATAAAGAGGTTAAGAATGCTATAAAATATAGGAGGGGTACTCTTACACTTGAAATTTTCGTTGATTCCTTGAAAGGAGAGAGATGGAGGTGAAAACTGAAAGAGATGAGAGGGGTAGCGGTGAGGTCCACATGATGGGAGGTGTGCGTGATAAAAACAGAGGTGACTTAAACAATGAGGGTGATAGATGGTGTAAGGTTTCGAAACATACATGCACAGCGGAAATAAAAGAATAGAAACCATAGCCCGGATCAACCTTGCACTACGATGAAGTTTGTGATAGAAATTATACCTTTTGATGAATTGCTAGAATCTGATGTTGATGTAGTATAGAGGTCTCTTCACCACAGCCATCCAATTGTCCAGCCTCTGATTGTGATCCACACAGCAAGCCAAGATCTGGATTTATTGTGCTAGCAATCAAGAATACAACAACTATGTTTCTTTACATATATCTTAGTACTTATAGGTTTAACTCTAAACCTAATTAGGTTAGAAACTGTGGACTTGGGCCAACCCAAGTCCGGCCCAACTGATTGGGCTTGAACACATTAATCCAACAATCTCCCACTTGTACAAGATCCAATTCTAGATGCTAAATTCTTGCTTTTTGTGTGTGACCCATCAGGTTCCATTCACGATGGCAAACATCATATTATTATCATTCCAATCTAAATGGAATGAGATGAATCGAAATCTCTATTTCAAATTCATCATCGATTCACCAAGATCGATTAATTCATATCGCAGTCCAAGATTGACGTCTAGCAATGTATCAAGGCAATCCATGTGAAGGAAATGTCATGTGGTTATGACAAGACCAGTATATGTGTAATTGTCGTGGAAATATAATCCCTTCATCATATATAACCCAATCAGTTGAGATATATGGAATAACGTCAATCTCTTTTAACCAATTATTTTATTCACCTCTATCTTCAGTTGATTCAGTCATGATTGAAACATTTTTCAATTCATAACACTACCCCAGCCGAGGATTTTATATCAACTTTGTTTGGTGAAATGCAGGTTACAATCTCTTACTACTCAAGAGTGATGAATCCTCATTTTGGACATACACAACCTTCATATGAGTCTTACTATAGCCGTACGACGTCATCCTGATGACTCCCTCTCAAAATCCAACATCAACGCTCACCAAAGCATAGTGATCTTCATATAAGATTCTATGAATTCCTCAAGTCAAAGGACCAAATCCACAACCACACATTAGAGATTTACCACTAACGTTTGGATAGCTATCCACGTGGGATCTCTAGGTGGGTCATCCAATACTTTTTTCATCTAACAATACATCCACATGTTCATTCGAATGTCCCTCTACATTCTAACTTGTGAGATGAGCAACTTTCTTCATAAGAAAGAAATGTAACACGTGCTAGTCTAACTACAATAAAAATATCCACATCTTATTACTGCTTTGACTAGGGATAATTTAAGAATAAGTCATTTTATCACCTGAATCTCACAATCACAACACCTTGCGATTTACAAGTTATTTGAACTTATTCTACGAACTCCATTATTGTAATTCTAAGTAATAACAGATCTGTCAATCAAAATGTAGACTCATTTAATTAATAAATGTTTATACCAACGACATCCAAACAAAGTGTATATCACATTAAATAAAATTCCGTACAAACTAGATTCAATCACTCATGTATCTAGGGGTGGGCATCAACCTACCCAACCCGCCAAAACCGCCGAACCTAACCCAACCCGATCGGGTTGGGTTATAAAAAAAAAATTGTTTGGGTTGGGTTGAGTTGGGTCGGGTCGGGTCGTGGGTTGGATGACAAACCCAACCTAACCAGACCCAACCCAACCCAATCAAAATTTTAAAAATATAAGACCATTTAAATTTCAAGAATCTTAAATCCATTTTTAATTTGGATGAAACTCAAATATAATTTGAACATATTTTAGTTTTATTAGTAAGTATTCAATTTATTATATTTGAGCTTATTGTATTGTACATAATTTATTTGAGTTAATAGTTGATTTTGGGCATAATTTTTTAATTTTCTAAGAATTTTATTTAATTGGACCAAAGTCCAAACCACCCAACCCGACCGAAACTTGATTGGGTTGGGTTGGGTTCGGGTTGGACAAAAAACCGACCCAACCCAACCCACGCCCACCCCTACATGTATCTAATACCAACAGATGTGGTATGATCATCATGCTTGTGCTGAGATAATCCCTTTGTCAGAGGATCTGCTATCGTCTATCGGGACTCGTTCTATCCGTATGTCATTTCTTTCTATGATCTCCCTAATGAGATGATATCGCCTTAATACATGCTTTGATAGCTGATGAGACTTTGGTTCCTTCGCTTGTGCGATGCCTCCATTGTTATCACAATACAAGGTTATTGGATCAACAACTTTCTGATCCAAAAGGCTTCCATTGCTGCTTCTGAAGCAACTATGTATTCGGCTTCTGTTGTTGAATCCGCAGTAGTGTCTTGTTTGGAACTTTTCCAACTGACCGCTCCTCCATTTAGAGTAAATACGTATTCACACTGGGATTTACAGTCATCTTTATCTGACTGAAAACTGGCATCAGCATATCCTTGAACTTTTAGTTTATCTTCTCCATATATAAGAAACATATTTTTAGTCCTTCTCAAGTGCTTAAAAATGTTCTTGACATCGATCCAATGTTTCTCACCAGGATTTGCTTGGAATCTGCTTGTGACACTTAAAGCATATGAAACATTCGGTCTTGTACATAGCATCGCATACAAGACGGATCCTATTGTTGTTGCATAAGGTATCCTATCCATGTGATCTCTCTCATTCTGTGTTTTTGGACACATTTCCTTAGAGAGAGTGATCACATGTCCAATGGGACAGAGTCCTCTTTTGGACTCTTGCATATTAAATCTTCTTAAGATTTAATCTATGTACGAGGACTGAGATAGGCCAAGCATTTTTCTAGATCTATCCCTATAGATCTTAATCCCAAGGATGTATGCTGCCTCTCCCATGTCCTTCATTGAGAAGTTTTTGGATAACCATGTTTTTACTGATCGAAGCATGGGGATATCGTTTCCTGATAACAATATGTCATCTACATACAGAATTAGAAATACGATTTTGCTCCCACTAATTTTCTTGTACACACATGATTCATCTTCATTCTTGATAAAATCAAACCTTTTGATTATCTCATCAAAACGAAGATTCCAGCTCTGTGAGGCTTGCTTTAACCCATATATGGATTTTTGTAATTTGCATACTTTGTTTTGTTCCTTGGATTCAAAACCCTCGGGTTGTGTCATGTACACATCTTTATTAAGATTCGCATTAAGAAACACAGTTTTGACATCCATTTGCCAAATCTCATAATCGTAGTATGCTGCTATTGCAAGCAGAATCCGAATAGATTTAGACATGGCAACTAGTGAAAAGGTTTCATCAAAGTCAATTCCTTGTCTTTATTTATATCCCTTTGCGACTAGTCTAGCCTTGTATGTATGAACATTACCATCCATGTCTACCTTTCTTTTGTAAACCCATTTACAACCTATAGGCCTTACCCCCATCAGGTAAGTTAACCAAGGTCCAAACCTCGTTTTCGTACATGGAGTTCATTTCGGATTCCATGGCTTCCTGCCATCTCATTGAGTCAACACTTGACTTTGATTCTGCCTAAGTCGAGGGTTCGTCTTCCTCAATTAGCAAGTTCTCTTTGGTAATCATAAGATCAAATCTTTTGGGAGGACGAATAACCCCTTTCTAACTTACGCGGAGCTGGTATGTCCTTAGGGTCTGGCGATTCCCCATTATCAGTCTGTGTCTCATCAATATCAGACACAGCTACTAGTTCATCTAATCAGTTTACCTCTTTTGTAGTTTCTTGAATTTCTTCAAGTTCTACTTTGCTCCCACTGCTCTCTCTTAGAATGAACTCTTTCTCTAAGAATATAGCATGTTTTGACACGATGACTTTCATCTCTGTGGGATTATAGAAATAGTATCCAACCGTTTGCTTTGGATACCCTACAAATAGGCATTTATTGGACTTAACGTCTAACTTATCCGATTTTGCACGCTTCACATAAGCATCACAACCCCAAACCTTCAAATATGAGAGATTAGGTCTTTTCCCATTCCATATCTCATATGGAGTTTTATCAACCGACTTAGATGGGACACGATTTAGTGTGTGGCATGTAGTGTTAAGTGCATAACCCCAAATTTTTTTTGGGAGAACTGCTCGGCTCATCATTGATCGCACCATATCAAGTAGAGTGCGATTTCTCCTTTCAGATACACCATTATGTTGTGGCGTATACGGTGGAGTCCACTGCGAGAGAATCCCATTCTCTTTAAGATAACTTAAAAATTCATCCTTCAAGTATTCTCCACCTTGATCAGATCGAAGTGGGAGAATGTTCTTGTCAGTTTGTCTCTCCACTTCTTGCTTGAATTCCCTGAAATTTTCCAGGGCTTCATGCTTGAACTTCATCAAGTAGATGAATCCATATCTAGAATGGTCATCTGTGAAAGTAATGAAGTAGGAGAAACCACCTCTAGCACTTGTTGACATTGGTCCACATACATCAGTATGGATGAGACTCAAAATATCTGTAGCTCTTTCCCCCTTCCCAGTAAAGGGAGATTTGGTCATTTTGCCTAAAAGACATGATTTGCATTTTACAAATGATTCAAAATCATTTGTGTCCAAGTATCCATCTTTATGTAACTTGGATATGCATTTTTCATTTATGTGACCAAGTCTACAATGCCAAAGGTAGGAATTATTAACGTTATCTATCTTAGACCTTTTATTTTCTATACTCATTATAGTGTATTGCATGTCTAGAATGTAGATGCCATTAATTAATTTTCCACAACCATAAAATAATTCATTAAGATAAAAAGAACAACATTTATTCTTAATCTCAATGGAAAAACCATCCATGTCCAAACATGAAACAAAAATAATATTTTTAGTAATGGAAAGAATAAAATAGCAATCTTTTAATTCTAAAACAAAGCCCGAGGGCAACGATAAATAATAGGTCCCTACAGCTAATGCAGCAAATTTTGCTCCATTTCCCAGTCGTAGGTCCACGTCCCCTTTCTGCAGTCTTTTACTATTCTTTAGTTCCTGAATATTTGTGCAAATATGAGATCAACATCCGGTATCCAATACCCAATAATCTAAAGGAGTAGATATAAAAACCTCGATAAAATAACTACCTAAAGTGGAAGCTTCATTAGACTTCTTTCCATTTAAGCTGGCAAGGTAAACCTTGCAGTTTCTCTTCCAATGTCCTTTACTTTCACAATGAAAGCAAGGGTCATTAGACTTGGACTTTCCTTTGTCTGCTTTGACTGTTTTTCCAGTGGACTTGATCTTCTTGAATCTTTTCTTAAAGGTCAAGTTGGACTTCCTATTAGTTCCCTTAGAGTTGTTAATGTTCAAGATCTGCCCTTTACCTTTATTGATGTTGGGCTCAACAGTTTTCAGCATATTCAGCAGCTCAGGTAGGGTACACTGAATCTTATTCATGTTAAAGTTTATAATAAACTGTGAATAGCTATCGGGCAGGGATTGTAAAACTAAGTCAACACTCAGCTCGTGATCCATAGCAAAACTCAATTGGCCCAGTTTTTCAATAAAGCCAATCATCTTCAGCACATGAGCACTGACTGAAGATCCTTTTGCCATCACACCTCTAAATAGCATTTTTGATGTCTCATACCTCTCAGTCCGAGACTATTCATCATACAACTCCTTGAGATGAAATATAATAGTATGAGCATCCATATCCTCGTTCTATTTTTGCAGCTCAGGTGACATAGCTGCAAGCATCACACATGTTGCAGCATTGTCGTCATCACTGTGTTGATTATAAGCCTGCATCTCCTCCGGTGTAGCCTCCTCAGTAGGAGCTTCCGGCATTGGCTGCTCAATGATATATCCAATTTTTTCATGCTTGAGAACAATTCTCACATTACAATGCCAATCCAAAAAGTTTGGTCCGGTAAGCTTGTTAGCATCAAGTATGGTTCTCAAACTTATATGGTTACTCATTATTAAAAACTGAAATGACAAAATAAAACAATAATTAAATGCAGAAAATTAATATAATATGGACTTAATTAAATTAATATGTACTCTCACTGTTTAATGACCCTCTTCATTAATTAGAAGAATCTATATGATTCCCAGTGGGCTAGGATCCCTTTCATTTTATCAGAACCTTGAGTGACTCAACAAGTCCCAATAAAATTTTCGGATAGATACTCTTATCAATCGCATCTCTATGTGACTCCTAGATCATCAAGCAGACAACTCTTTGTCTTGCACATCTTATGCGTTCACTTGACCATGCCTCCAAAATTTATCTTCTTGAGTGACTCAACAAGAGATAAATTCTGGTTAAATTCTACCCATTTGTTCAGAAATATCGTATATGTCATAATGATTAAACACACCTTCCATCTCGCAGCCTTGAGTGACTCAAAAAGTTGACATTGATGGCGGATTCTAGTTTATCATTATAACAATGGAAGGCAATTTTTATCAACCAATTAATACGAATTTAATATTTAACTTGAGGGATTTGTAATGTCTCATCAATCCTATGTAAATTAACTAGCAACAACCATGTAATTAATCATACATTTAATAATGTGGATTACCATGGATGGTATCTATCTAGTCTCCTCGAGCCATAAAGAAGACTAGTTGGTCTATTTCCTAGGGGACATTGTATCCTACATCGAATGGCAAATGCAATAACTGCTATCTGCTCATACCTGTAACATTTACTAGTTGGCACAAAGGCCTATATTAAATGGACACGCAGGCCCATATAAATTAAATAAAATAGGTAGGCAAACCCAATAAAATAATAACAGGCTCGCAGGCCCAATTAAATAATAATAGGCACGCAAGCCCAATTAACAAAAGCATAATTAAATAAACCATACATTCAACCAATCACATAGATCTAGTCCATAATTATCCACCATAGATCCTAACATCATTAATATCTAATATTAATAATAATATATATTAATTTCTAAATTTGCAATGTTGATTTTAATTGTCTAAACTCTTTTAGATAAGATAGATCGAATAAAATAATCAATCATATTGATTTTCCAATTAATTAATCATATTAATCAATTTTATATTAATAAAATTAATCAATTAATCTAATTAATCAATTAACTCATTAATCATGGGGATAATAAAAATAACTACCTCATTTTTAATCTCCAAATAGGGTCAAACTCTAATTTGGATTAATTTTTAAATTTTGTGTAGGGTCTATCTAAAATTTTATAATGAAATCAATAAAATTTTGGTTTAAAAAGACAATTTTACAAATATTTCTCGAAATAAAATTATAATCAAGATTCATTCGAATCCCTTTAAAATTCAAGTCCTTATTTTTCAATTACCGAAATTACAGGCACCTTTCAGTAAAGTTTTTGAAATAAGGGATCAGTTTTGATTTTAAAAAATTACAGGGGTTGTCCATGTAATTAAGAATATAGGGGGGTAGGTGTGCAATTTAGAAAATTGCACAACCACCCCCATCCACAAATCAGAGGTCGGCGCCGTCCATGCCGGCGCCATCACTTCAGCCGCGTAGCTGCGACTGCAACCCGTAGCTGCCTGACGCAGCCTTTGAAGGCTGCTGTAGCAAACAGTTCGCGATAGCAGAGTTGCTGCGAGCAGCGGCGAGTTTCGTCACTGCCTTACGCACCGCTGTGCCGGGACAATAATTTCGTCGTTGTTTCGCACAGTCGGCGGCGCTTCCAGCACCGCCACCTCGTTTTGCCATTTTTTTTACATGATCTGATTTCAACAATTAATCTAAAACATTTTCAGATTTAATTTCTGCAAATCAAATTAATATCTCAATAACAATTATTGTTAATTCATCAAAATGAAACAAACTTCAACAAGTTTCAAGGTAGGCTCTGATACCACTGTAAGGTTTCGAAACATACATGCACAGCGGAAATAAAAGAATCGAAACCATAGCTTGGATCAACCTTGCACTACGATGAAGTTTGCAATAGAAATTATACCTTTTGATGAATCGTTAGAATCTGATGTTGATGTAGTATAGAGGTCTCTTCACCACAGCTATCCAATTGTACAGCCTCTGATGGTGATCCACACAGCAAGCCAAGATCTGGATTTATTGTGCTAGCAATCAAGAATACAACAACTATGTTTCTTTGCATATATCTTAGTACTTATAGGTTTAACTCTAAACCTAATTAGGTTAGAGACTGTGGACTTGGGCCAACCCAAGTCCGGCCCAACTAATTGAGCTTAGACACATTATTCCAACAGATGGAAGAGTGGAAGTAGTTTTAAGTCACAGGGTAAGGCGAAGGCGAAGACGAAGGGAATGAAGTGCTATGATTGTGGTAGGTATGGCCATTATAAGAGAAACTGTCCCGAAGAGAAAAACAAAACAGGAGATGGGGATAGAAATGGGGTCAATATAGTTACTTAATCGGACGGTGATTCCAGTGGAGTTTATTGATGCTCTTATCTCACTAGTAGTTACTTCTAAATAATTGTGTGCATCTGATTGATTTTTTACCATTTTGTATGTGTGTGATTACTTTATTCGGTTGCATTCTTTATGTTGCATTTCATTTACGTTGATTCAACATTTGCATGAATTTGAGTGTGATGTTATTTTGTACATAACATGGTTACATGCATGGTGGTTTGGGGTTGGTGTGAGGTTTGACACTTGGTGTGTTCTCACACTTCAGATGGTATTATATGTTTTCCTTTGTGTGGTGTCGTTTCCTTGGTGGGGACTATTCAGTTGTTGTGTTAGAAGTGAAGACTAGCTAGTAAGGTTGGACTAGATGCCTAAGAGTGTATTTGGTGACATACTAGGGGATGTGTGTTTTGACATGTAGATCACGAAAGGTGAGGTTGTCAAAAGTCTTGTTAAACTCTATCTGTGAGGATCTCGATTAGGTAGAGGATGCTCCCATTATATCTAGGTGAGGTGGAGATTCGAGTTTTATCTTCTTTGGGTTAGAAGTGAGGTTATGATAAATGAACATCCATTGTCTTAGGATCTTTAGTAGTTTACCAGTTAGGTGTGATTGTGATTATATCTTTTCTTGGGGTCATTTGCATCTGTTGCTTGTATTGACCTTGTTTGATTAACTTGGTGTTAATGTTAAGTTCTTTATGTTAACTTGGTGAAAAGATTTGTTGTTTTCCCTTTGATGTGCTCTCATCTCATTTGTAGCGTCATCTATAACTTCGTGATATAATATGCTCTTGATTGATTCATGTGGAAATGTAATTTGTTTACATTTGTCTTTAGAAAGCATGCGTTGTTTGTCTAAAGTTATGTTACTTGCTAATGTGATATAAATACATAGTTTGACTCACTATGATTTAATGTATACCTGAGTTTTACCTTGGCCCTCAGTGAGTACTATTAGCAGGTATGAGATATGTTTCTAACGTGAAACATTAGAAAAGGTATGTTGAGTTCTAATTTGTTTGGAATTGTTTTGTGCAACTAATCAACTAGGTGTTTTGGTGTTGCAGGTTCGATTGGAACCAAGGTGGAGGTTTGTTGGGTATTTTGGTCCCAATCAAACCTCGGGGGTGATGATGAAATATCGTGTCGAAATTAAGCTTCGTAGGCCTTGGGCCAATGATCGAAGAATTACTTTCCCAGTTAACCACAATATGTGTAACCCAAGAGAATGACAGGTTAGAGACTTTATCACCCTACCTTGAGGTGTTAATTGGGTCGTTGGCCCTGTTGCTCGGTAGGTGGATCCGATTGACGGCCCAGGTTTTAATTAGGTTCTCGACATATTCCCCTAATTAAAACCTAAACCTACATATATATTCTAATCACTCCTCACTCTCTCGGTTAAGACACACACGCACTCTCTAAGCCTCTCTCTCTCTCGGTGATAGCAGTTGAATCTTCTCTTTTGTGAGAACCCCGACTCTTTCTCTGTGAAATCCCACTGCCTTACCTCTCGGGCCTTTTTTGGCTGTCGCCTCTCCTTCGTGGTTGGGCTCCCTGTCCCGCTCTCTGTGAGCGGTACACTCCGCACTCTTGCTTTGTGCACTCGGCTTTGTCTGGTTCGGTCTCTTCTTCGTGAAATAAGTGGGTTGTGGGTTGCCTCGGAGTGTCTCATGCTGTCTACGTGTGGTGTTGCCTATTGTGGTTGTTGGGGAAAATTCTGAGCCCTCGGTTCATCCCACCACACGGTTTGGATTGTGCAATTAGACGGTGTTTTACTTGCCTTTTATTGCTTTAATATTGATTCAACTATTTTTCCATTTTACATTGTTTTCTTCCACTGTATTGTGACTAATATCGTTTTACTTGGTATTTTGCTAGGTTGGATTTCTCTACAACCATCTCCACGTCAACTACCACTCTCATAATGCAAATTGTCTCTGAAACGATTCTATATCCATAAGATCAGGGTTTTCCTCTGTCATTCAACTCTTCCAATTCATAAATCACATCTCTCAACCAACATTCCAAACGCAACCTATGAGCCACCAAAACTTTAATAATTGACCAAACAATTCCCCAAAAATCAACCTTTCTTTGTCCAACGAAAATGTTTCACTCAATTCATTATTTCAGCAGAATCTCCATACAAACACGCCAAACACAAGAGTATTCAATCTAATACATTTACTAATCATTTCATCGAATACCTAATGGGCGCCCCGTACATTCCCATCAGACGATAGAGTAGTAATAAAAATATGCAAGAATTGAATTACATTCAAAAAATTCCTGATCATATAATCCTCCTCTACCATCTATCTATCTACATCTACAATATTTTGAAATTGTGAATAAGTGAGACCAGTTTGATTTCCTATTTTATCATCACATTCTTTTCTTTTTCTTAATAATACATTTAGTTTATTTATTGAAACTATTTACATTTATTTTAATTCTTATTTCAAAAACGTTAATTTATCCATATTGACTAAATCGAGATTGGTTATTCAGTTGATATTAATTAGCATCGTTACTCTTTAATTTACTTTTAGAATATTGTTCCATCTAATTTCGTTTCTCGTGATAACTTCATTGAACAATTCAAAGAGCGCGTTTATGCGTTTAATAGATTTTTATTTTTATTTTTAATTCAAACAATTATCCTTTAGCCTTATGTTGGGCATTATATTTCGTTTATAAACATGTTCTTTGAACAAATCAAAGAACTTATTTATGCTTTTAATGATTTTTTTCTTTTTTTAATTCAAACAATTATGTTTTAGTTACATATTAAAATAGACTTTTTTTTTCAAAGTAGGGTGAGTGCTAAACTTTTTATCTTTAGACCCACTTAAATTCTTATCAAAAAAATTAATTAATTTATATAAAATGAATTTTTTTTAATTATTCTCTAATTAAGAATATAAAATAAATAATTTCAAAACTCTTCAAAAAAGAAAAAATCAAAATTTAAATTTTAGTTTAAGCCCTTTTTTGACCCCATTTTTTCAAATCTCTTTTTTTTTTTCATACTAATTTTTAACCACACATTTACACAATAAAATTTTCTATACATTAACCAAAAAAAAAAAAAATTGTTTACCTCTCAACCGCACATTCTCCGAAAAATCACTATTCAAAAAACTAAATTCTCTTTAAAACGAGAATGAAACTGGGGCTAAATTTATATAGTCACTATTTGGTGATTATTAAAATCGGATTTTTAATAGATTTTGATAGAAATTAATAAAACATGGTTGAAAAGTTGTGGGTTCGATGAAATGTGTAGTTAAAGTTAATTATTGCCGTTGGGTTGGATTAAAATCTTATTTTAATTCCTCCCAAACAGTAACATAATATTAAGATTCTTTTCAATAAAAAAAATATGCTCACAAATTAATTTAATTTATCTATGCACAGTTTTTTCACATTTTTTTTGCGACTTATCATAAATATTTTAAAAGGCAATTATTGATTTTCCTGAAATTTATGATATTATATTACTTCCTAATATATCACATACGATTTATTTATTAAGTTGATATTTTAAATAATTGTCTACTATATATTTTGAAGAATTGGAAGAAAAATTTCAATAAAATATTAATATATTAATAATTGAAGTCTATTTACCATTTAAAATTTTTCTCAAACAATATAATTTCGTCAACTATTTTAAAAAACAATATTAGTACTTAAAAATGTTACTTTAACATTGATCATATATATAAGACGTGCAAATTACGTGCTTATTACTAGTATATAAAAGAAAAAAAGAAAGATATAGAACTATTGAGAAAATTTATGATCATATAATCCTCCTCAATAATGTATGCATCAAAATGTGAATTATTATTGAGAAAAGTCTTACCAAAATAACTCATTGTCCTTTTTCTTGATGTATGAGCCGGTAGCGTCTGTAGCACTGGAGATGGGGAGATCGATGGGAAGATTGGAGAATGGCTAGAGAAATCGGAAGATAAGAGAACGACTGGAAAGGGAAGGTTGAATAGGTTGGCCCATTGGGAGGGATACGTGTGATATGTTTTATTTTTTATTTTTTATTATTATTTTCTATTTTTATTGAGAATAAAAAGGTTGAATTGGAAATCCAAGTAGTCATGGTCAAATTTGTTGAAGAATTTCGCCTTCATATTTATGATTTCAAATCCATCACAATCCTTTGAATTCTATTCATGTGAAAAATCCAGCTAAATCAATAGATTTTTTTAGGACACCTAAATGTTATGGAATCAATTGAAATCCATATTAAAGACCTTGGATTTTTGACAAATTCTATAAAATTTCAAATTGAAGATACGAAGAATGTTATGAAATTCTATAATTCTTCAAATTGCATGTTGGGGAAACCCCCCCTAAGAGTTCGAATTTAGTTCTCACAAATATTATCCACCTAGATATTGGTTAGATAATTAACCTTGATTTTAATAACTTTTCTCAATGTTTAAAATCTAAAAACAATTAAAATATGCAATTAGAAACTATGATTTTGACATTAGAAGCGTTAGGACTCGCCCTATTTTCCGTGTGTTTCCCTACCACAAGGATACGGATCGAACAAGTAAATAATAATAATATGAGTACACGTATCATACCCACAAGGATTGAGATAAATTTTCTAATTTACTAACCTTAACCGAAATAAGTATATTCGTGTTGAAGGTTTTTGAATTAAAATTAAATTAAAATTTAACTAATGCAAATTGATGTGAATGAATTTTGTGTTTTAGATGATTGATAGTAGTGTTATGATCTAGAATTCACTTTTATTCCACCTTATAGATCTTGGTTTATATGTTTGAGAACAATTTCTCGATAGTGAAGATCAATATTACTAAATTGTTTAAAACCCTCTTTTGGGTGAAATTAAAACATATTCGTATATGTGACCCGCCTATATTTCTATGATGAACGCGAATATACGAGAAAGTATTGAAAAATTTATGAACACTTAATGATCACATAAAATATAGTTGTATATTACTATCCTCTGTCGAACTTTATGACAATTAGAACATGTTAATGAATTTTTAGTCTTTCGAATCTAAAAACACATCACAATAAATCATGCAATTATTGAGCACATAATTGTAGATGCAAGAAAAACAATATTAATTACACAAATAAATAAATTGTCTTGAAGTCAAACAAAAACAAAAACCAAAACAAATAATCTAGAATAAAAGATTTATCATGATCCTAATACAAATTAATTTAGCCTAAATACATTATTTGGATTTAACAACAAGATTCAATAGAATTCATCATCTGGAAAAAAGAAATTTGAATTATTGGATGAATCTTAATATAAATCTTGGAGTGCTTTATATGTTTCTTGCTCTACAATCTTCAAGTTAGTTTCTTGATAATGTTTGGTGGCTAATTTCGTGTATCATGTATTTATAATAGGGCAAAATCCTAGTCCGACTCAAACAATCTATTAAAATCCATGTTTGAAAAGAAAACAAAATATTGGCCCGAAGTTTGCCCAAGCGATTGCTTTGGTATTAGCCAAGGCAATCGCTTGGTTTTAATACTTAAAGTCCTGTCTTATATTTTGACCACCAGACTCACTTGGTTTAATCCAGGCTATCGCTTGAGGTTTTTTTTTTTCTTTTCTTTTCTTCAACTTTTGTCCTTCATTTTTCTTTGCAAGTTGGTACCTCGTCTTTTGATTTGTGCGATATAATTCTTAAACCCATGGTTTTCTTCAATTTAGCTCTATATTGATTCTCGATTCCCTTCATCCACTTTCATGTTGTACCATTTAGTTCATACTGCATTTAATTGATCTTGATTAGCTTTAATTTATCAATTTTCTTGAATTAAGGTTGATAACTGAAACAAACACAAAATACAGCGAATTAAGTAGAAACACTACAAAACAACGATTCAATTGTATAGTTTTAGAGGTTAAATAAGTGCACAAACTGCACTTATCAATTTTACAATAGTTATTTTCTTTAATTTTTCTCTCAAGATTGATTCATAATTTTGTGTTTGATCGAATTCATTAATTTAATCAATTTAAATCTCTTTAGTTCAAATGAATCCGATGTAAAGAAGTCAACTCACTATTCTCTACTTGAATCAAATAAGAATAAACTAAATATAATAATCCTCCATTTGGTAAACTATTTATAAACAACACATTTTTTCAAATCACTTTTTAACAACACACATTCCCTAGACCGTTTTTCAACTACATATTTTACCTCGAAAACATAACCTTTTTTTATATATAAAAAGGGAATTTTACACTCTTTGAGGTGGTGTCATTCGATGGACGAGTGTTGGTGGCTTCAATTTGTTTACCACATGGTCGCACGCGATGGTGGTGTGTGATTGTGGTAGTGATAGTGGTGCAGTGCTCAGGCTGTGAGGTGGTGTTGTGCGGTGGTTGGGTGATGTGTTTTGGAGGTAGTACATAGTGGTGGTGAGGTGGTAGTTCTATTAGTGGTTGTACTGGTGCGAGTTTGAAGTATTTATCAGTGTTTGAGGTGAAGATTGGTGGTGGTGGTAGAGATAACTGGAGGCGACTGTGGTGGGCGTTGGCGGCTGTGTTGGTAAGACTATTGTGGATTGGATGTGGTGATGGTAGTTGAGCTGCTGTCAGGCTGTGGTCATGGAGGAGGAGTAGGGTTAAGGTTAGGGGTGGGGTGGGGTGGTAACTTGTTTGTGACCAACTATGGATAATTGTGATTGATTAAATAGATAAATTGTGACTAAAAACATTTGAAATTGCGATTAATTTGTAATCTTAACTCACAACGTTTAGTTGTGATCAAATAGTTTGAAACTTGTGACCGTGAAATAATTTGTAACTTATAAAGTTTGAGATTTGAAACTAGAGATGGCAATGAGTAGGGTATGGGTCGGGTTTTAAAAACTCATACCCTACCCACTACAGATTTATAATATCCATAACTACCCATATACCCACTTAATAGTGGCGGGTCGGGTGCGGGTATACTTTTATACCTATTTAAAACTCATTACGTATTTTAATTTTAATAATTTTTTAATTTAATTTTAATAATTTAAAACCCGTTACGTGTGTGTGTGTGTGTGTGTGTCATTAAGCTGTTAAAATCTATATATATATATATATGAAAAATTAATGGATATATGGGTTGGGTATGGATTTTTCCACAATACCCATACCCTACCCATACCCATGTCGGATTTCTAAATCTACATTCATACCCCACCCACGAACCCATTGGCCAGGTAATTTTCACCTATTTGTGTATGGTACTCAACGAGTTTCGGGTTCGTAGGTATTATTGTCATTCCCATTTGTGATCAGGAAAAGTTGTGATCTATAAAATTCGAGATTAGTGATTAAGAAAATATTATGACCTACAAAATTCAAGATTGTGACCGAGAAATAATTTATGACCAAAGTCATTTTTAAAATGTGACATAAAAATGTTGTAACCGAAGTTCTTAGAATTTGTGACCGAAAAAGACTTCGTGACCTATAAAATTTTTGATATGTGATCGAGAAATAAGTTGTAACCTATAAAATTTGTAATTTATGATCAATTAATGAATTGTGTCTAATTAATTTCGTGATATGTGACCTATAAAATTTGTAATTTGTGAATGTGACCATAAGTTATATACTATTGTGGCCTTAACTTATTTAATTAATAAAACTTATTTATTTAAAACCTTATTTTTGAATTAAAACATCAAGTTCTAGAAAAAGTGCTTTTAGCGACCGTGAAATTTATCTTTAAAAATCAATATTTCGTTGTAAATTGTATTAACGACAAATAAAAAAAAAAAAAGTGCAATTAGCAACTTGTCATTAAAGGCTCGTCGTAGAAAGTATTCGTCGACGAAATTTTATGGCATCGTTGAACATGAAATTCAACGACGCAAAATTTAGTTGTTGTTTATCGAATTTTTGTTATTAAATCATAAATGTGACTATCAATTTTTTTTATCATGATTTTCAACGAAGATAAAGATGGTCGTAGAAAATTCTTTTAACAACAAAGTCTCACTGATTTATTTGTCTTTAAATATCGCTTTTCAACAAAAAAAAATAAAATAATGGTCGTGAAAAAGTTTTTAACAACAAAAATTAACTAATTTAATTGTCCTTAAATATCTCAAATATCCATTAATTTATTTCTTCTGTCATTAAAATTATATTAAATAATAGAATCCTTGTTCCTAGTTTAAAAGTTCTTTGAGTTCATTAATTACTTTCAACAATATAGTTCCAAAAACTAAAATACATTAAACATAGAAACATCTTCATACCATCAAAATAATATCAATATAATAAAAATGTCAAAATACAAAAATTAATAATCACGTGTCAAAATTAACAATACAATAAAAATTCTTAAGTCTTGAAAATTATACTTGATCTGGGTGAAACTTCAGCAACATTCTTTTGTGAGACAGCTGTACCTGAAATTTCTAATTGAAATTTCATCAAAGTCATAAGCAACAATTCCATGATTGCCGCAAGTGTTGTGCTTGTTGAGCCTACAAGAAACCAAACCAAGCCAATTATAATTAACCTATTTCTTTATCTCCTGTCAATAAAGAAAGAATATAACTTAGAAAGGAGTAGGCATCAAAAGCCGGGGCATGCCATGCTCAGTGCAATTTGATTCCGTGAAATAGCTTTGATGCTAATAGATTACCAAACAACTTTGATCCTAAAGATGATAGTTACCAGAAGAAAACAATGGCCATAACAACACAGAAAACAGAATTTTTCTCTTGGTTGCTCAAGTTTAATCATTTTCCTTTCCCAACTCTGCATGCAACCTATTCAAAAGATGGTTTGACAGGCCACCTCTCCATACTTGGCTAGCAACCCAAGACCTCATAGTCTTCAAATATCCCTTCAGTCCTATGCAATTAACGATATCTCAACTAGTCATTCAACACACTATTAGTGGAAACCAGTCCAGTACAATGGAACCAGACAACATAGCCTGAACAAGATGCAAGCTAAGATGAAAATGTTTAAATCAAGATCAAGCAACTCTGTACTATTGAAATTGAATTTTTGCAGCTTGAAGTTCTTAAACTTTCTATAGCCATTCCATGAGTTTCTTTGCGAGGTATGCAACAAATTAAGCATAATAGTTCGATGAAAATAAAATAATAATGTACTATATGTAGGGAAAGGGAAAATGACATTGAACCAACATACCAGAATTTTTAATGCTTTTTGTTTTCTTTAGCTTTTCACGTTCATTAATGATACAATTCTCTAGGTCTGTAGACCAGCATACCAAGTTCTTTCTCAGCATTGAGAATTAGGATTGGCTTGACCCTGACTTCAACCAAATGCCTGACACTATACAAGTCAAGCAGGCAGCTAAGAGTAGCACATAAAAATTATAATAGCACTAGAATTAGAAAGTCCCATCTGAGACATTAAACTATAATTAATTTGCATTTGATTTAATAAAAGGGACATTAAAACAACTATAATTTAGTTGCATTTTGATTTAATAAAATGGTTTTCCGAATAATAAATATGATCGACAATGGAACATTGAGGGAAAAACTAAAGGAATACTTTTTAAGTTTTAACTTCCCATAATCAATCAGAAATAGAAGATAACAAGTTGCTTCCTATCACAAAACAAAGCATGCAAAAGAGAGCTGAATCGGAACAAATAGCTGACAACATCCTAAATTTAAAAATCCAAGATAATATCATCTTGCACTCTTTGAAACCTGTCTACCATATATTATCAAATCAACAATATCATGAATGTTTCATTTTCTTTTGGACGTCCACTCCAACTCAAACATGGTGCAAAAACAATACAGTAGGCAGCCTTCTACTTCAAAGATACTTTTTGAAGCATTTTTCAAATAGCTTTTTATCAATAGGAAATTATGTAGTACACGTCAAATGTGGATAGAAAACGTACACGTCAAGCTCTTTCTGAACAAAAACATAGAGTCTATAACAAAAAAATAATTAACAGTCTTTCATTATTGAAGACCCTTGTTTATAATTGATTGTTCTACATGATGTTAAAAGGCTAAATCCTCAAGACCATTAAATTTTCATCCACATAATTGATAATTAAATTATTGACGTTGATTTTTCAATTAAAAATTATAATCAATATAATCAAAGAAGGCAACAATTTTTGGGTAGACTGCAGCTGCTATGAGTTTTAGTTTAATAACTCTATAGTTTCAGTTTAGAAACAAAACCACAAAATCCCCAACAAAAAAAAACTTGCAGATCTCGAAACAAAAATTAAAAAATTAAATCCACAAAAAAATAAATTTATCTCCAAAACAAAAACCTTCATCTCATGATACCCAAAACTGGAAGTCCCAGTCACTAACCCGTCGTCGGAGTAGGAGTTGGAGTCGAACCCAAAAGGCAGTAACAGTAAACCCACGCTAATAAAGGAAAATCACAAACTAAAAATTAAAAAATCATGAAATCCCAAAATCACAAACCTACCCGAAACCGTAGCTACCAAAAATCTGAAGAAGCGAAGCCAAATCACAAGGTAGTTGAGCAGGTAGCCAGAGATCCTTGTGGATGAAGTGGCCGTAAATGGAGCGAAATGGGTATGTGGGATTTTTTAGTCCTCTACTTATAGGGAAGAGTTTTATGGGAACGACAAGTCGTCCCTATACCATTTAAAAATTAAAGCTGTAATTCTTTGCCGCCAGATATTTTCAGTGTCAGGGACGAAAAAATATATCGTCGTTAAAAGTGGACATTCAGTTAAAAGAATTTAGCCGTTATAAAAATTACATCAATATTTCATTTTAAATGATGAAGTTTCAACGATCAACTATTTACATTTAAATAAATAATCATATTTACAACGAAATAAATTTGTCGTTGATTAATTTTTTTTTTTAACAACAATATATATTGTCGTAGAAAACACATATTTCGTTGACAAAAAAATTGTGGGAAAGTCACAGTTTAATTATGATTTTTACTTAACATATTCAACGACAAAATATATATATTATTGTTGAAGTTCACATTTAATGATAAACACTTTATCGTTAAAAAATTTAACGATGACAATATTTTTCTATTTCAAACGACGAATTTTCAACGTCAAATCTTATTAGTCTGACGTTAAAAACTAAATTTAACAACAAATTTATTTTGGTAGTTAAAAAACTTATCGTTAATTATCATTTTTCTTGTAGAATTCTTTAATTTGAAAATCTATCTTTAAAAAATCTTGTATATGTATTTATTCTAATTTATAACTATTTTAATTATTTATTTAAATAATTGAGTGGTAATGAAGAGTGGTCACAAACTTGGGTATAAAGAGGACAATTGGTCCATGGAAAGAAAAAAAAAAAGTTTAAAATATTGAAGGGGAAGAAAAGAAGAATTATCTCGAATTTCAAGTCAAATTCAAAAATAAGAAGAACAAAGTCTTAAATCAAGCAAGTCCAAATCAAGTCTAAAAAAATCGAAGACTTTTCAAAATCAAAGCAAATTTAAGTCCAAATCCTAAAGTTCAAATCCAAGTATCAAAGTCCAAGAGCCAAAATAAGCAACTCTCTCTACAAATCAAATCTCCATCAATTTCAAAATTCAAGAATCAAGTCACATGACCCCTCATTTTTAAATACACAAATCGTTAATCAATGAATTTTGTAATCACTGCGCTGCGCTGGAATGGTGTCGCGACGGCGCAGGTTGACTCCCTTCTGGCGGCTGAGGTCTCTTCCGACGGTGATGTGGTCTCCAGTGGCGGCTGAATTCAGATCGAAAGGGATGGACTCCGACTGTGTAGAAACAGGAAGCAGAGATTCAGTATTGGGCTGCAACTTCCATTTGGGCCTTGACTTCTTATTGGGCCGGATGGATAAAAATTGCAGATTGGACCATTTTGAAGTTGGGCCAGATAATTATTATTTGAAGAGTTCGAGTAATGAGCTGGACACTTGCAAATGGAGATTGAAGAATTGGGCCGGGCTGTGGCTCAATGTAATCTTTAATTAATTTGTAATTTTGTGTCTAGGTTTTGGCCATAAATCATGTTCTAGTTTATTTTATTATTGCATTTATTTATTGCTTTAATTAAATTGTGGATGAATGTCATTTGATAACATGTCATGTAGATCGCATTAACACCGCTCTAGGAACTATACTGTCATGCATAGTTTTATATTTTATTTTCTTTTCTAAATGTTAGATTAGAAAATAATTTTGATAATTATTAAATTGATTTTAAAAGTTAAAATTGATTATTTAATTATTAAATGAAAACCCAATAGTTTAAAAATATTAAGTGAGTGAGGGTGCAAATTTTTGAACCCACGGCCTCCCTTGTTAGCCCATTAGTAAAAATTTGTGCATGCCTCGTACTAATTTATTTAGTCTCCCTATAGGAGGGCTACACTGTTTTGGTTACTGGTTTGGGCCCAATTAGGTGATGATTTATTTAAGTTTGAATTAATTATGATTACCCTATAGGTAACGTAATTAATTTGGTACTTGAAAAAATTATCAATATAAGGGTTGAACACTTAAATCAAAGACATCGTGGGGACTTCCTATAGAATATCCAAACGATGTCAATGATGGCCAAATTTTAACGACAATAAAATTAATATTGCATGAGATGCTAGATATATTAATTTTAGTGGGAGGGTCTCAACCTAGCCATAAATCTCATTTATTTCTCCTATAGAGAAATGTGTTTAAGATTTTGGGGTTTTAGGATGTCGTCATATTATAGTAGTTTTGGGTCTACTTGTGCATAATTTTATATTCATGCATCATATATGAAATCATTGAATGCATAGCTTATTTTCTTTATTTTATTTTATTTCAGAAAAATGTCTGGAAATTCACTGTCCATTATCTTAACTAAAAATCAACTGGTTGGAGAAAATTTCATTGATTGGAAACGTAATTTGATGATTGTTCTCACCGCCGAGAAGCATAAATTTGTGCTAACTGAACCCCGTCCCAATGCACCGACTCGGACTTCCACACCCGAACAGAAGGCCGCATATGAGAAGTGGATCTATTCTGATGAGATGGCCCGCTGCTACATTTTGGGTTCTATCTCAAATGTGTTGCAGCAGAAACATCAGAATATGGAAACTGCTGGTCTGGTTATGGAGAGCCTTCAGCAAATGTTCGAACATCAAGGTCGTCAGGCCCGTCAGGCTGCTATTAGGTCCATTATGAACATGCGCATGAAACCTGGTACACCCGTTAGAGATCATATGCTTGCATTGATTGGTCAGTTTAACGTGGCTGAAATCAATTCGGAGACGCAGGTTGACATGGCTTTGGAGACTCTCCCAGAGATGTTCTCTTAGTTCAAAGTTAGTTATAACATGAACAAGCTGGATATGTCACTGACCGAGTTGATGCAGGAGCTTCAAAATGCTGAGACTGTTCTTAAGACCAGGGCCAATGATGTGCTGGTTGTTGCTTCTGCTGGACCATCCTCTTCCAAGCCGAAAGGCAAAGGAGGCAACAAGAGGAAGAAGTCTAACAAGAAGGGACCACAGCAGCAGGTCAAGAAAGCAAAGACAGAAGGCAAGCCAAAGGGGAAATGCTTTCATTGTGGACAGAAAGGTCACTAGAAGAGGAACTGCCAGGGATACCTAGCTTCCAAAAAGCAAGGTAATGGTGAGTTATCTTATATTGAGTCTTGTTTGGTGGTTGATTCTACATATACTTGGATAGTAGATTCTGGAGCCACTAATCATGTTTGCAATTCATTGCAGGGGTTCCAAGTAACCAAGCAACTCAGTGAAGGGGAGCATACTTTAAGGGTTGGCACAGGAGCAGTGGTTTCTGCGAGAGCTGTTGGAGTAGTTTATCTTTATTTTAATAATAAACATTTGGTTTTGAATAATTGTTATTATGTCCCGGATATTACCCGAAATTTGATTTCGGTTGCATTACTTTTTAAACATGGTTATTCTGTTTATTTCACTTGTTTGATGGTGAAAATTGTTATGAATAAAATTTTAATTTGTGAGGGACATATGCTTAACAATTTGTATACTTTGAAACCTGCTGATAGCTCTCTATATCACATTGCATCTAACAAACGCATTAAGTTATCTCCTACTAATGAGACTTATTTATGGCACCTGAGACTTGGTCATGTTAACCTAAATAGGATTCAAAGACTTGTAAGGGATGGTCCTTTGAGTGACTTAAAGGTGGAATCCCTACCAATTTGCGAATCCTGTCTGGAAGGAAAAATGACCAAGAGACCTTTTACTTCAAAGGGGTATAGGGCCAAACAAGTCTTGGAATTAGTACACTCTGATGTATGTGGACCCATTAACGTCCAAGCTAGAGGTGGGTATGAGTACTTCGTCACCTTCACTGATGATTACTCTAGATATGGTTATGTTTACCTAATGGCACGCAAGTCTGAAACTTTTGAAAAGTTCAAAGAATTCAAGACTGAAGCGGAGAAGCAATTAGGTAAGAACATTAAAACACTTCGATCAGATCGAGGTGGAGAATATCTATCCCATGACTTTAGGTCATATCTATCAGAAAATGGGATTGTATCCCAATTAAGTGCACCAGGTACTCCCCAACAGAATGGTGTATCTGAAAGGAGAAACAGGACCTTGTTGGACATGGTCAGATCAATGCTAGGCTTCTCAACTCTCACAACATCTTTTTGGGGATATGCTCTACAAACTGCAATATACTTGCTTAACATGGTTCCATCTAAATCTGTCCCTAAGACACCCCTGGAATTGTGGAATGGGCGAAAGCCTAATCTGGCACATATACGGATATGGGGATGACCTGCACACGTGCTTAAGGGAAAGGTGGAAAAGATGGAATCAAGATCACAAGTATGCATTTTTGTAGGATATCCAAAGGGAACAAGAGGATATTACTTCTATAGTCCTCAAGATAAGAAAGTTTTTGTGAGTACAAATGCAACTTTCTTAGAGGACAAGTATATAGAAGAACGTGAATCAAAGAGCAAGGTTCTTTTGGAAGAGATGAAGGGAAAAGTTCCCAGTTCATCAACCCCAGTAATCCGCATTGAACCTACTCAGGATGAATTCACGTCCCCACCAGTTACGGTACCTGAATTCAGTGGGAGACAAGTGGAGGTTATACCTTCCATGTCTGCTGGATCACTGACACGTAACTTGGAGGAGGAACAAGTCCCCATTGCATCACCACTTGGTATTGAAATTGGAAACGAGGGACTTGATACCAGAGAGCCGGTGGTAGAACAAATACAAATTCCAATCAACCAGGAGCCTCTTCAGCATAGACGTAGTGGGAGAGTCATTAGACCGCCCTCCAGATACTTGCTCTATGGAGAGTCTTTCGAGGCAGTCTCCACTGAACAAGAGGAGGATCCTACCTCGTATAAAGAAGCTACGGAGGATGTAGACGTTGACCATTGGAGGAGTGCCATGGACTCAGAAATGAAATCCATGTACACTAACTCTGTCTGGGATCTTGTAGATGCACCTAATGGGGTAAAACCCATAGGATGCAAATGGGTCTACAAGAGAAAAAGAGGGGTAGACAGAAAGGTAGAGACCTTTAAAGCTAGACTGGTCGCGAAGGGTTTCACCCAAAGAGAAGGTATCGATTATGAGGAAACCTTCTCACCTGTGGCCATGCTTAAGTCTATTCGGATCCTCTTATCCATTGCAGCTCATTTTGATTATGAGGTGTGGCAAATGGACGTCAAGACAGCATTCCTAAATGGAAATCTTGACGAAAGCATTTATATGATGCAACCAGACGGTTATATCCAAAAGGGTCAAGAGCATAAAGTATGCAAACTGCGTAGGTCTATTTATGGGCTTAAGCAGGCATCTTGGTCCTGGAATATCAGATTTGATCAAGCTGTAAAAGGTTATGGTTTTGATCAGAATCTTGATGAACCTTGTGTTTATAAGAAAATTAAAGACAACAAGGTGATTTTTCTCATACTGTATGTAGATGACATCCTGCTCATTGGGAATGATGTAGGAGCATTAACATCGGTTAAAAACTGGTTGGCGCAACAGTTTGATATGAAGGACTTGGGAGAAGCCAATTATGTTCTAGGAATCCAGATCCTTCGGAATAGGAAGAACAGGAGAATTGCGCTATCTCAAGCTTCATATATAGACAAGATTGTGGTGAGGTTCGCTATGCAAAATTCCAAGAAAGGTCAAACGCCTTTCAGACACGGAATTCACTTGTCACGGGAGCATTGTCCTAAGACTCCTAGTGAAATGGAACACATGAAACAGGTTCCTTATGCTTCGGCTGTAGGAAGTCTCATGTATGCTATACTATGTACTCGCCCAGATATCTGTTATGCTGTTGGAATTGTCAGTAGATATCAGTCAAATCCTGGACCAGAGCATTGGACCGCTGTAAAGCATATACTCAAGTATCTTCGCGGAACTCGAGATTATATGCTGGTTTATTCAGCTCCAGATTTGGTGCCAACGGGTTACACTGATTCTGATTTTCAAGCTGATAAGGACTCCCGAAAATCCACATCTGGATCAATGTTCACACTGGGTGGTGGTGCCGTTGTTTGGAGGAGTATCAAGCAATCATGCATTGCTGATTCCACCATGGAGGCAGAATATGTGGCAGCTTGTGAAGCAGTCAAAGAGGCAGTATGGTTGAAGAAATTCTTACTGGACCTTGAGGTGGTTCCATCTGCATCTCAGGCCATTACTCTATATTGTGATAACAGTGGAGCAGTGGCGAATGCAAAAGAGCCCCGCAGCCATCAGCGTGGAAAACAGATTGAGCGTAAATACCACTTGGTTAGAGAAATCGTTCAACGAGGAGATGTGACAGTGTGCAAGATAGCATCAGCAGAAAATCTTGCAGACCCTTTTACCAAAAGCTTACCAGCTAAAAGTTTTGAGGGTCATATTGAAAATATGGGTGTACTTAACATGTCTCATTTACTCTAGGGCAAGTGGGAGAATTGTTGGAAAGTGTATGCCCGTCGAGTTAATTTATTTGTACTCGTGACGTTTTTGGAATAAAATATTATTTTATATATTTGATTATATTATTTTGAACTTGCATTAATCCATAGATCGATTCGATATTACTAATTGAGTATTTAAGTTGTTAAACACAGAAAGATTCAATTTGTAATTCGATCTAAAATTATTGTTCACAATCAGTAAAATAAATATGGATAATTTATTTTTGATCGTCTCGATTTCATTAAAATCTATCTTTGATTTTGAAAATGAAATTGAGAGTACATTTGATATGTATTGAACGGACCACGTGAAATTAATTTGTGACATTGACCGTGCAAATTTAATTTCACTTGACTATCGTACATGGAACCTTAATCCTAATCGGATAATGAACTTCGATTACTAACTTGAAGTTCTTTGAGGTATCAATGGGTGAGATCAAATTGTTGGTCAATATCTCGGTACTTTGGGAATTAAAGTAAAATAACGAGGAACATATATTCGTATTATGGAATCCGTCACCATTAGGTATGATCATGATCTCACTGGTTCTTCTAGTGGACAGTTAAATCTGAGCTCAGTAATTCGACAATGATTGTTGGATTTTATGATGTGATGTGATCACATAGAACTGTCAGATAGAAGATGGGAGTCGAGAATTTATGAATATTCAGATAAGGGTATTTTGGTCGTTTAACCTTACTTCGAATATTCCAGTTGATCGACGGGGGTAACATGTAAGAGCGACAAGTCAGAAGATATAATTATTGGTTATTGCTTCAGTAATTACAATTTTACTAAGAGTGCAATCTCGTTCTTTTAGTGGAATAGAACGTGATTAATAAATTATTTTGATTTGTCAAGAGTTGACTGGATCAGAATTAATTTATTGGAGCTTAGTTTAATTGGGTCCGATCAGGTTCCCTTGGTGGCTTCAATAAAACAGGCATATACAGGCTTATAACTTGTATTGGGCCGTGCAGAAATGGGCCTGGGTTATAGTATTAGGGTTGGTAGGGTTTTAGAGGGTAAAGAAGTTATAAATAGTCTTCTAAGACTATTTTTCTTAACCTAATACACATGTGGGCGGGACACACACTAGAGTGTGAAGTGTGTGTTTTGTTCTCTTGATAAAAACCCTAACCCTAGTGTAACTAAAAAGGCCAGAGAAAAAAGTGACCACACACTTGCATAGCCTCTGTTGAAGAACACCAAGGAAAACTTGAAGGTTTGGAGATTGGTGGAATCAAGATCTACACAGATAATTGTCAAAGCACGCTACAAGGGTAACGATTGCTAAATTATTATTTGTTCAAAATTATTTGATCTAGTCAAATACATAAAACGGAGAATTCCTATTATGGGATGATCCAAATCACAAGAAATTAATTTTTGTGATTAGATATCCCGTTGCGTCAATATTTTTTTTCTCCCAACATAATTAACTTGCTAGAGTCTGTCATGTCGACATTCGGTGTCCTGAATTGTTCCACTAGTTTTTACTAATAGCAGTTAATTCTTGCATGAGTTGACAAATTTGTTAGTTCATACATGATTTCCCTACCGCTTGATAAACTGTTTATAAATAAATTTATAAACTACACACTTGATAAATTGTGTGCAAATTTTGTGGAGTTAAAAGCGTGATTCCTATTTTGCTAATTAACTTCAGCCTCAATCTCTGCCATCTTAGAGATACTAAATTAGGGGTAGGTTTGTTTATCAAATATAGAGGACACTTCAAGAATAATAATGATGATCCATTTAAATCTAAAGAAAAAAGATAGATTTAAATGGAAGGGTGAGGGTGAGGGCAAAGGGAAGCCTAAGAATAAAGAGTAATTTTAGGGAGATATTTTTTAGGGACATTTTTAAGTGACATTATGATATATCACACATTCATTGGGTGATAAAAATAACTACCCCACCACTTACTTTTTCACCATTCAATGAAATTGTGACATGTCACAATGTCACTTAAAAATGTCCCAAAAAAAATGTCTTTCTAGAATTATTGAAGAATAAAACCAAGGAATGTTTTTATTGCAAGAAGTATGGACACTTGATCAAAAAATTTCTTAAAAGGATTAAGGATATAAAAGAGACATCTAATACTAATCTTGCTGCCATGATAGCCACAAATAAAAACAATAATGATGATAATAATGGTTTAGTGTTTGCTGCTACCTCTGATATTTTACATATTTTACTTCTGTTGAAGAAGGTAAAGTCCATTTTGGAAATTACATGCATGTCTTGTGATATTAGGGGAGCTGGTAATGTGAATCTCATGTTGAATAGGAATGATATGCTTAATATAAAACAAGTTAGATACATATTTGAAATTAGGAGATATTTGATTTCTATTGGTGAATTAAATTATTTGTATGACATTTTATTCTCTAAGGGTTCCTGCATGATAATGTCTGATTCAAAAATTTTATTTGAAGTTCCAAAATTGAATGGATTGTATTTGTTTAAAGCGTGTCTTGTCATTAGAGGTACTGTTGCACCTGTAGTTGATGTTTCTGATAAAATTGTGATATGACACAAAAGACCTGACCATATACATATGAAAGGTTTACAATATCTACATATTACTGGTGCATTTGGCATGGATTCTATCAAAGATATTGATTCCTACGAAGAATGTGTTTTAGGAAAACAAAGTAATTAAATCTTCTTTTGGCGAAGGTATTTACAAATCCAAATCAATGCTTGATTACTTGCATTCAGATTTGTGGGTACTCTCAGTAATTTTAAATACTATCATTTGATTGCTGATGAATTTTCTAGAAAAATCTGGATTGTTTTGTTGAAAAAAAAAAAAATCTAAAACTTTTTATCATTTTAAACTGTGGAAAGTTTTAATTGATAACCAAACAAACAAAAAGATTAAAGCACCTAGAATAGATAATGGTCTTGAATTCTTTAATATGGAGTTTGATAATTTTTGCAAAGAATATAGCATTCTTAGACATGGAACAACCACTTATACTGAACAAAATGGAGTAACTGAAAGAATGAATAGAACTATTTTGAATAGAGTAAGATGTATGCTTGTAAAATCTGGCTTACCAAAAGTTTTTTGGGGGAGCTATCAAGGCTGCCATATATCTTATAAATAGAAGTCATTCAAGTTTTAAATTTCAAAATTCCTGAATCAGTGTGGTGTTGTTAACCTGTGGACTTTTCTCACCTTCAGATCTTTAGCTGTACAGCTTATGCACACCAAATTGAAGAAAAATTAGAACCAAGGTCACAAAGATTTGTTTTTCTTGCCTATGTTGAAGGGACCAAAGGTTATAGACTTTGGGTTATAGATATAAAAGGTTTTGAAGTCATAATCACCAAAAATGTAATTTCTAATGAAATCATTACGCTCTGTTTGCAAAAACATTTAAAAAAAAAAAACTGCTTTGACAGAAAATTTAGATGAGGAAGAACCTTTTTATAGATGTTGCACAAAATCCTTTATCTGGTTATATGCTTACTGGAAATAGAGATAGGATATAGATTTCCTTCTACTGGAATTAATCATGATGATTTTGTGGCAATCTTTACTATTCAAAAATGCACGAGTGTTGAACTTGATTCTTTTGATGAAGCTATTACATGTTCTGATTCTAGATTTTGGATTGATGTTATGAAAGATGAAATGTCATCTTTATATAAGAATAATACATGAATTCTTGTTCCTAAACCTGCAAAAAAAATGTGATTGATTGCAAATAGATTTATAAAATCAAAGATGGTAACTCAAATGGTTTGGGAAAAAAAAATGCTTAAAGCTAGGCTTCTTTTTAAAAGTTTTTCTCAAAAAAGAATGAATTGACTATAATAAAGTGTTTTCCCCTATAGTTAAATATACTTCTATTAGAATACTTCTTGCCTTAGTTACTCAATTTGATGGGGAACTTAATAAACTAGATGTCAAAGCAGCATTCTTACATGGTGAATTAGAAGAAATTATTTATATGCATCAGCCTAAAGGCTTTTATGTGAAATACAAATCTGATCATTTATGCTTGTTGAAAAAATCTTTGTATGGGGTTAAACAAGCCCCATGGTAATGATATAAAAGTTTGATACCTTCATCTAAAGTCTTAGCTTTCATAAAAAATAGTTTTGACTCGTGTATTTTTTTAAAGGCTCTAGAGGGTCTGATTTTATTTACTTGTTATTGTATGTTGATGATATGTTGTTATCATGTCATGATAAAAGACAATTATTTTTGTTAAAGAAAAATTAAGTGCTGAATTAGAAATGAAGGATTTAGGTAATGCTAGAAAAATTCTTGGTATATAAATAAAAAGAAATAGAAAAGATTACTCTTTAAATTTCTATGTCAAATGCTAAACTTGTTTCCTTACGACTTGCAAACCATTTCGAATTGTCATCTGCATTGTCTCCAAATAGTGAACCTGAGTTCAATAGAATGTCCAATGTGTCATATTCAAATAATATTGTTTCTATTATGTACATGATGATTTGTACAATGCCTGATTTAGCTCATAATAAGTGTTTTAAGTAGATTTATGGAAAACCCAGGTGAAACTCATTAGACTGCAATTAAATAGTTATTGATATCTTTGTGATTCTTCCAAACTTGATCTGAAATTTAGACAAAGTATTGAAGGTACAATTCTGAAAGGTTATTGTGATTCTCACTCTACTATTGATCTAGATAAAAGAAGATCTACTTCATCTTATAACTTTACTCTTTGTAATGTTTGCATTAACTAGAAGTCACAATTACAAAAACTTGTTGCCTTATCTTTTACAGAAGCTGAGTATATTTCTGCATGTGGTGATGATAAGGAGTGGTTTTAGATTAAAGGGTTGTTGAATGAAATGCGGTTTGTGAAAAATGAGCTTATCCTATATACTGACAACCTGATTGCTATACATTTAAGTAGAGATCTTATGCATCATGATAAACCTAAACATGTTGACATAATATTCTATTTTCTGAGAGATATAGTTGAAAAGGGAATTGTTAACTTGATGAAAATTCCTACTCAATTTAATCCTTCTAATATTGGGATAAAATTTTTACCTTTAAGTAAATTTAAGAGTTGTTTATCTATCTTAAATGTTACTAATGAATAGTTTTTTTTTTTGCAGGTGTTGGAACTGACACTAAAGTGAGCATCTAAATTGTTTTTCATTTGTATTTTGAAATAACTAGGTTTCTCTGTTTTGTTTGCGGGTAATATAAAGCCAATGATACAATAAAATTACTCGAGCTGTATTGGCAATTTGGAGTTTGTTAAGACGTGTGCCAAATTTGTGGAGTTATAAAAGCGTGTTTCCTGTGTTAATTAACTTCACCCTCAATCTATGCCATCTACATATGATCTATGCCATCCTTTCTTCTGGCTATATATATTCAAGGCGGAGCGTCAATAAGGTTGGGGGAGATTATTCTAGATCTTTTACTATCGTCTTTTCTTCTTCCTTCAAGTATTCCTCTCTCTACACTGGGGTTTCCTTGTTCCAAATTAATTCCTTCTTTTCTTCTGTCTATTTGAAAAAAAGAATACAAGAAAGGATTGAGTATATCATCCAATTTTCACAGGTCTTCTCTGTTGTTCGAGGTGGACAATAGCCTTCAATGGTAAAGTGTCAAGTATCCCATTTAAAAATTAATCGAACACTTTGAACATTTTCATTAGAGGTGAGGCAACCGAGCAATTTTGCCCGTTTTCAGGGATAACGAAGACAAATGAATTATTTTACACCAAGAATCCTTTCTCCAATGCAAGGATTGACTATATCATCCGGTTTTCAAGGATAACTCCGTTTGCCACATGGATTATTCCTCTAGTGTGGACACATGAAAGTTAATTTGTGTAAGGATTGGATATAAATTGGATAGACCATAGTCCCTTTTTACCTTTTAATTAATGACTATATAAGATAACATCTCAGCGTTCATCTCTCAAAATGGAAAACGAATAGGAACAATATAATATTAACATTAATTAGTTACACAAATTCACGAACACTCTGCACACTACACACTCGCTTTCGAGATGAAAGCAAACCAACCTAGAAATAAGTACACATATACATAATGATTGTCTTCGGGACATAACTCAGTTGGCAAAGACTAAAGTGACATAAAAAGTCTGCATTGCTAGCAGCTACAGGATGGGGAGTTCAAATCCTAACAATTGCTTTGAATTTGACCTGATTTTTATCTGAGAATTCCAGTTGACAAGCTTCAGACTCTGACTAACTGAGGTACAGCTCGGAATTTAGCTCCTCCACAAAGTTCTAGGGGCGGGGCAATGAGGACCGTTAGGGTTGCGATTCTACCTTTTTTAATATACATAATGATTAATTTGTACATAAGAATATAAAATAATTTATGATTATACACGTGTCACTGCCACGAACACATGTTGAGAGTCCTTTGTATTTTTCTTCTTTCTTCCATACAGTCAAAATTTACTGACATTCTCCAATCCCAACTTTTTGAGTGTAACCAAGCTTGAAACGTGAAGCATTGCCTCGATACTGTTAGGCCCTCGTGTCTGTTCCATCTCGACTTCTTCCCCGGAATCACTCTTCATGCGACAGTACATCATAAAGAAGTCCCCCCACAGCACCATTATCGCACCATCTTTAAAAACTTTGAACGGATACACCACCTCAAGTGTTGGCCCTATTAGCTCTGTCATTTTACTGATCACGAATAGTCGAGTCCAAGATTTCTCCACTCCATATTCCTTCATAGTCCAGATGTTGATCTCACGATACGAAGTATTATCGCATAAACACAGACAATCCTGTAAAACTCCGAGACTCGCCAGAAGCCCTTGCCTGCCCGGAAATGGAGCCGGGAATGGCTTAAACGCTTCGTTTTCGAGATCGAAACATGAGATCAATTCATGAGTACCGTTTAAATCTTGTATCAACCAGTGAATATTCCCATTGAAAAATAACCCAACTGAACGACAACGTTGACCGTATGCGAAATTCGACGTGTTTTGATTAATGCTTCTCCATGATCCGGTTCCTCCGAGGGTGTAAACGTGACATTCGGACCTTGGGACTCTTATGCATGTTTGCCGAATCGGGTCGAGAACCTGGTCGTGAAAAACCCGAACCACTTTGTATTCACCGGATAGTCTGCTTACCCCGAACCCATACGTGGCTATGCTAGGATACCGAACGACTCCCCCAGGAGCCGGGAGCCGAACATATTCCCGCGTAATTGGATTACAAATGTACACACTTTCGCGGTCATAAGTTGAATCCCTAAAGCATATCAAGCCATTAACAGAGCCATCAAGAACTATATTTGCATCTGGGAATTCACTCAACTTCTTGGGATCAAATTTCACAAGAGAATCATCATCAAGATCATGATGATCAAACTCGTCTTCAAATTCCACTACCTTAATGAAATTCTTCAACCTTTCAGATTGATGGACGACGAGGCCCGGACGAGCCTTGGCAAAATGTAAGGCTGCAAATTCAGCGTCGGATAATATCTTGATCCAGGTTTTGCACACGCATTTGCATCGGAATACGGCTCGGGCAGGGAGCCTCGACAGAATTTCAACCAAAATATCTGATGGCAGGTCCATTAAGAACCCTTTTTGTTGTTTTATGTATTTACGGTCTATTGAATTCTTCATAGCTGCAGAGAGGGAATCTATCTGCATCTACGGGGAAGGATGAATTTATATAGGAGAGTTGTTGCTTCATTAAAAATAACGCTTTTACCCGACATTGAGGAAAATTCGAAGACGGCACTTTTACGATAATTTCAAGATTCCCATGTCACTAGTTTTTATTTTCCATGGTCGAGAGGCGTTGTGACAGTTGGAGACTGAACAAGAGCAACAAGTTGCACATATATGTGTGTGGGGTAGGGTTAAATCATAAATGGTTTCATTGGTCCCAAAAATTTTAAAAATTGAGTCATCTAGCGTTCTGTTTATATTTTATTTTCTATTTTTATTTTTCAAATTTTTTTTTTTTTTTGTTTCTAGTTTTCGTTTTTAAATTTGTTGAAAACGCGTTTGATTTGTTATTTTTTTAAAATTGTTTTTGAAAATGAAAAATTAAAAAATTCGTTCTTTTTAAAATTTTGTAAAATACTAATTTGAGTATTTGCAATTAAGTCTTCATTTGGTAATCAAAATAAATTGGTTTATAACTCGGTTTATAAACTACACAATTATCCAAACTACTCTCTAATCATACATATTTTTTTTCTCCAATTATCAACCACTACTTTTTACCTCAAAATCATAAATAAATCAGTTTATTTATTAACTAAACATTGTTTCAGATTAAATTATAAAATTTATTGTGTTTTGAAGATTCACAAAAAATATATATAGATAAAATTAATAATCAACTAATTTATAATTTGATTTGTTAATTGTGTTTTGATAATTCAAATTCTAGTATTATTTTTGTTAATTTTGTTGTAACACATTTATTTTTTTTAAATTAGAAATTAGCTTATCTAATTTTGTATTGTGTGATTTAACAATGATTAAAAAATATTTCAAAGATAGATAAAGCTAGTATTGATCAAGTCTCGAAAATATTATAAAAAGGTAACTTGTTGAAATATTATAAAAAATGTAATAAAATTTACAAAAGCTTAGAGCACAATAACGCCAGTTGCCTATTTGGTTAGGTTGTCGAAAATCTAAATTAAGGTTCTGTGTTCGAAATGTTGCTTCTACTACTTCATTTAAAAATTCTGAAACATGTACATGAAAGAAGAAAAAAAAAATCAAAATTTTTGCTGAGATCCAAGCACGAACTAGTGACATAGTCATGCGCTGACTGAAACCCAACCATTTAGGACACACCGCTCTTTGTGAAAAGATGCATTTTCCGCATCTTCAAAGTTTTAGGCTGTTTCAACTGAAAATGCTCAAAATGGCTATTTTGTTGATTTGCTTTTCCTTTGCAAATTCTTGTTGTTTTGAAAAATACATTTTCGAAAATGACAAAAAGAACGTGTTTTCGTCGTTTCAAAAAATGAAAATAGAAAATAGTCTGAAAATAACAAAGAGAATAGGACCATAATTTTTACCGATGGCTTGTTGAACTTTAATTTTGTTTGAACAATCAACTCTACGTGTTTGGCTGTAAGTCATCAAATCATCTAAAATTTTTGTTAAATTCTACGACCTATAGTGCATGTACGTATAGAATATTGTTGAGTTATAAAATGGATCCAAAGTTGAGTTAGCGTTTTGAATGGAATTTTTTCTCCCATTTGACTTGTTTGAACTTTAAAGGTAGTGACTATAAATAGTATTCCTACATGACATCTTACGTGTTATGGTTATGAAAATTCATTTAATTTTTTTTATCGTAAAAAGGTGTAATTCACACCTAAGGAGTCCCCACTGCCTTGCTCTGGACCTTGATGAAGGAGGTAAATCACGAGATGTGCTTCAGTTAATTAGGGTCTGAAGCTTTTTCAACTAGTTTCCACTATAAGGAAGCCGAATCCAAAGCTATTGCTAAGACTCGAAACCCCCCCCCCCCCCACCCTGTGCCTGCCACGCAAAACATTACGTCACTTCATTCTTTGCCAACTGAGATATGCCCCACATGTAATTTTATTTTTATGAAATAATGTACGTTTAAAAATGAATTTTGAAAAAATGAGTTTTAAAAAAAAATGAAGATTAAACAAGGGCTTTGTTTGGTCAGTACAATAGAGTAAAACTTAGTGGCTAAAGAATTTTAAGGAGATGTATTTAATTGCGACTTTTAAAGAATCTTAAGTATTAAAAAGTTCATCTGTATTAATACACTTTTTAAAATAGTCTTAAAACATATATTAGTGTATTCAATAGAAACTTTTATAGGATTTCAAAAAATCTTTAAAATTTTTGGTGAATTAAAATATATAAAATTTTCTGGGTACTAATTTTTATTTTGAAAGTACAAAAATAAAATCTTAAAGTTGTCTCTCATTCACCCAATATTGTAGGAATGATTAAAAAATACTATATTTCCTTCTACTGATTATATTTGTTCTCTTCTTTTTTCCTTAAGTTTTATTATTTTCCTCCATTTGCTACTAAGCCTCTGTGTTTGGTAAAATTTATTTATACGTTTATGTGAGAGTCTTGTTAAGCTACAACGTCGGCCTTGATATTGGTGTCACCATCCTTACAAATGAATTTCAATTTGTTGTCGAGGTCGATAGACCAGTCTTCATTTCGTTTGTATTAACTGTTTCCTAGGTAAAGAATATCTATCACCTGGGCAGTCAATACTCTTCTATTTCATTGCTGAATTGTGGTGGAGATAGTGTAAGCAATAAAACACCTTTGCACGGAGTAAGGAATCAGATAAAAGAATTAGGGATACAATTATAATAGTATCTAGGGTTAACAGATATATATATAAACGTGATTCACTAATAACATATATATTATTTATAATAATTCCTCTTGAATGACACATAACAAAATATTTGTCGCGTTAAAATCTTGTTTGATAAAAAATCAATAGGATAAAAATATCAAAACGAATGGAAAACGAGATCAATTACACTGGAGTATGAAAAATAAATGTTGCCACAATATACCTATCAGAAAAATCAAGTGAGACAAAACCTAAGCGAAGGAAAAAAAAAGTGCAACTACTCCCCCTGATATTAATTATCGTAAATCTTTGAGTAGACTCATCACACTCTTATAAACCAATTGAATGTAGATATTGCAATGCTTTGTGAATAAATTATTCAAATTGTCACTTGAGGGAATTCGTTGAATATCGGTATCATCAATCTTTTGAAATATATATGTATTAAAGTTCTTCTGTATGTATTCAACATCAAAAAATTTAAAATCATTCTTCAAATTTTGATCATATGTCATTCTTAACTTTCCTTATTTTTCGCTAATATTTTAGTATAATTAAAGGGCTTGATGATGAATTATAACCCTTAGATATGTGTGATAATGCCTCATTAAAACTTTTAATAGGAAAACCATGCCCAAAAAATTCATAATAAAAAGTTAGGAATACATTATAGTCATCAATACATCATAACAATTACCTTAAAAAGATACCAATTGACACGACTCATCCTAAATCACCCTAGTGAATTTGAGACGCATACGGTGATAGTAGATGTCAGCTAGATGATGGACTCACCACCAATGCAACATTGACCTTCCATGATTGTGATAAAAAGTTTTAAAAGAATTGACAGAGTTTCATCTATAATGTTCACTAAAACCACTTGAAAAAAAAAAAAAAAAAAAAAAAATTCCTCAATATATCCATATGATGTGACATAGGCACACATGTCCCTCTAACAACCAATTAGACAAAAGAAAATGCATGTAAATCGACATAACTGCCCTTTACAAATAATAGTCCCCAAATGCACTATTATACAAAATGTAGCGAGCCCAACATCAATATTTAAAATTCAGAATGGCTTATCTAATATTATAAGTATACATCAAAAGAAATATAAATTATACAAAATAGCAAAATGAGTCATACAACTAATGACATTATGTGACTCGACAGGTGGATCAACATACTCCAATGCTGCTCAACTCGGCTACTATCTAATAAGAGAAATAGTGGGGAGTCATATGAGTTTGTGACTCGGTGAATGGGCAGTTTGAAAATAATGATGGGGTCGATCCGAGAAGAAGGACGGATCAAGCTGAGCCGAATAAACGAAGTTCTTGGGGGTAGAAAGGCCATTACGGCCGTAAGGAAGGGCATTCACAGCCGTAACCCATGTATTCACGGCCGTAAATCTTACAATCACGGCCGTAACCAATTATCGAAGAAAGAGGAAGAAATTAAGCAGAACGAGGTTTACGGCCGTAAGCATGGAAGTTACGGCCATAACATTCAAAAAGGGACATTTTCACGGCCGTAAGAGATTCGTCACGGCCATAACTGATGGTACAATTTTGAATCAGAGAGACCATTACGGCCGTAAAAGAATTATTCGCGTCCGTAATTGAGCAGCGCCAGATTTTCCGGAATTTCAATTATTTTATTCCTTTTTTAGTTTTCAGGTTATTTTCCTATTTTAGAATTTTAGTCTAATTAGAATTCTATTTTGAGTAAATTAGATGCTAGGTTATTTTGCTTATTTATATTCCTTTCCATTCATTGTAAAAAACAGTTAAGTTTGAGTTTATGAATAATATTTGAGAGAGGATTCTCCAAATTGAAAGGTTGAGTTTTTTCCTTTTGTTTCGAACTTATCAAAGATTCATTCTTTGTGACGTTCACCCAACGAACTTATCAAGGAATTGACAAACCTTCTGGCGTTCACCAATCTTAGTTCTTCAATCCGCATCGTCAATTAATTGCGTCGTGATTGTCGGGTCAAGGTTTTATCGTCAATCTATCTTTAATTCCGTTATTTCTTTCGTGTTTTTGTTATTTTCGTGTCAGATCTGATCTAGATCTATCCTAGGGTTTTAAATTTCGTTATTCCGCGTTTTCGACTGGGATCTCATCATCTGGTATCAGAGCTTGGATCTATTTCAGATTCTTGCGTTTCTTGAATTTTCTTGATTTTTTTTGTTTTCTTCGCGTTCTTCGTGTCAGTCATAATTTTCTTCAGTTTGATCCATAAGATCAGTCCCAAAAATTCAAAAGTGTTTTTTTTCTTCCAAATCCAGTTCCGTTTTTTCTGCCATACTCGTAGTCCAATTCTCTGGAAGATTTAAAAAAAATTCGAAAATTCCCAAATATTCTCCAAATATTCTGAATTTCCTTGTTCGTGTCTTAAAAATGTCTGATAGAGAGGTTTCCACATCTTCATCTTCTATTGGAGATAGGAAACAGCTCGGGGGTGTGAATAGAAGGAATGAATAGGGTAATGATGATATTGCAGCAATGAGGGTACAATTTGAGAGGTTTATGGCTCAGATGGAGAATCGAGGTGCAGAGCGTGAACAGAGACCTCGGGATCAATCTCATGATGGTTCTCGGGTTAGGAGAGGTAATAGGCGTGAGATTGGTGTGGATGATGAAGACATGGGTAGTGAAAGTGGAAGTATATCTTTGGGTAGTATGCGAAGGAGGGATAGAGGAGATAGGTATGAGAGGAGGTATGATAGGGAGCGTCGTGATGCTAGGAGGCATCGTGGGGGTAGAGATTTTGTTGATGATGACCTTGGAAAAATTAAAGTGAAAATACCATCGTTCCAGGGTAGGAGTGATCCGGAGGCGTACTTGGATTGGGAGACAAAGGTCGAACGGCTTTTTGATTGTAATAATTATTCAGAAAAGAAGAAGTTGAAACTAGCCGTGATTGAATTCACCGACTACGCAAATATTTGCTGGGATCAATTAGTGACGGGTAGGAGGAGGAACCTTGAGGAGCCAGTGGAGACTTGGGGTGAATTAAAAACCATAATGAGGAAGCGGTTTGTGCCGACTCATTATTATAGGGATATTTACCAGAGGCTGCAGGGTTAGACTCAAGGATCGAGGAGTGTAGAGGATTATCACATGGATATGGAGGTGGCGATGATTCGGGCTAACGTGGTGGAGGATCGGGAAGCAACGATGGCTAGGTTTCTGAGTGGGCTGAATAGAGACATTGCTAATGTCATTGAGCTGCAACATTATGTGGAGCTAGAGGATATGGTGCATATGGCCATGAAGGTGGAAAGACAGCTAAGGCGAAAGGGGGCAGCAAGACACTCACCATCTTATCCTACATCACAACCGAAGCAGGAATCCAACGTTGAACATAACCCGAAAGGGAAGGAGGAGCCTACAACGAAAGGTAAAAATATTTCTGATTCTCAAACTACTCGGGATAGAAATATTAAATGTTTTAAGTGCTTGGGTACGGGTCATATAGCATCCCAGTGTCCAAATAGGAAGCTAATGATCTTACGTGATAATGGTGAAATTAGTTCCGAGGATGAATTTAAGGGAATGCGTAAGTTAGTGGATGTTGGGGCTAGTAGTAGTAGTAATGAGGAAGGGCTGACCTATGCTGTTAAAGATTCACTTGTTAATCGGAGTGTCCTTAGTGCTAGGGTAAGGGTGGATGAAATTGGTGAGCAAAGGGACAATCTCTTCCATACTAGGTGCTTAGTGGGTAAAAAGGTTTGTGGTAGGGTGATTGACGGGGGGAGTTGTACTAATGTGGTTAGTACCATGTTGGTTGAGAAATTGGGTTTGAGCTTGATAAAACATCCGAACCCTTATAAATTGCAATGGCTGACCGAGTTGGGAGAAATTAAGGTAAATAAACAGGCTAGGGTCAATTTTACGATTGGGGGTTTTAAGGATGAGGTGGTTTGTGACGTGGTACCTATGCATGTTGGCCATATTTTGTTGGGGAGACCTTGGCAACATGATAGGAGGGTAGTGCACGATGGGTTTAAAAATCGATATTCTTTCGTGAAGGGTGGAAAAATGATCACTCTTGCTCCGCTATCACCTAAAGAGGTCCAAGAGGACCAATTAAAGAGCGAGTTTGAGGAAAAAAATAAGAGCGTTGAGGCCACGACCTCAGAAAAAGGTGAGCTTGAGAGTGAAAAGAAAAAGAAAAGAGAGTCCACCACAAAAATGAGTTTATTTGCATTTGCTAACACATCCCTCCCCAGTCCTACGAAATCTGTTTTGCAGGGACATAAATCAAGCCATGTACTTAAAGCGGGAAAGAAATTCATTGGCCAACATGAGCAGGCCAAAAGTCGAAAGGATCTTACAAAGCTTAAACATGATCATCGAGCTCAGAAAAATAGGAGGAGTCCGAAAAGCCAACCAAAAATGGATTCGAGGTCGAATCCTTTTCAAGAGAGGGAGTATGATGTGATCCGGACCAGGCATCCAAGGGCGAAGTCGAGTCATCGGAAATATGACAATGATCTACGTGCAAAACGGAGCAAGTTTCATGTTGGGGTCGAGCCGAGAAGAAGGACGGATCAAGCCGAGCCGAATAAACGAAGTTCTTGGGGGGCAGAAAGGCCATTACGGCCCTAAGGAAGGGCATTCACGGCCGTAACCCATGTATTCACGACCATAAATCTTACAATCACGGCCGTAACCAATTATCGAAGAAAGAGTAAGAAATTAAGCAGAACGAGGCTTACGGTCGTAAGCATGGAAGTTACGGCCGTAACATTCAAAAAGTGACATTTTCACGGCCATAAGAGATTCGTCAGGCCGTAACTGATGGTACAGTTTTGAATCAGAGAGACCATTACGGCCATAAAAGAATTATTCACGTCCGTAATTGAGCAGCGCCAGATTTTCCGGAATTTTAATTATTTTATTCCTTTTTTAATTTTTAGGTTATTTTCCTATTTTAGAATTTTAGTCTAATTAGAATTCTATTTTGAGTAAATTAGATGCTAGGTTATTTTGCTTATTTATATTCCTTTCCATTCATTGTAAAAAACAGTTAAGTTTGAGTTTATGAATAATATTTGAGAGAGGATTCTCCAAATTGAAAGGTTGAGTTTTTTCTTTTTGTTTCGAACTTATCAAAAATCCATTCTTTGTGGCGTTCACCCAACGAACTTATCAAGGAATTGACAAATCTTGTGGTGTTCACCAATCTTGGTTCTTCAATCCGCATCGTCAATTAATTGCTTCGTGATTGTCGGGTCAAGGTTTTATCGTCAATCTATCTTTAATTCCGTTATTTCTTTCGTGTTTTTGTTATTTTCGTGTCAGATCTGATCTAGATCTATCCTAGGGTTTTAAATTTCGTTATTCCGCGTTTTCGACGAGATTCCCCGACTAGGATCTCATCACCTTTATTCTTTACTCTAGAGAAGCAACTGTAAGATGTATAAATACAAGTAAAATCTTATACTAAGGAAAATTCGAGTAAAAAATCATTTCACAATATTATAAGCTGAAATCTTATTCTGTAAACGGAATAACTCAATTTTGTAATCTTAAATTTTGATAAAGTGTAATAATACTAAAAAAAATACACCAAAGGTACCCAGAATAACCATGAGCATGTATCGAATAATATCGATATACATGACAATGCTGTACAAAACCTCGGCTAAAGGAAAAAAAAATGTAGCACGTATTAGCTCCTCCTCATTTGAACATTACAATTATTTATATTGAATATCATTATTTCAACTTTTAATTGATACAATATCGAGTATGTTCACCAAATATATATAAATAACTCATATCTCATATTATTTTTTTATTTCAAATATAAATTCGATTTTTCCTTTGAACTTGAAGGTCTACATCATATTTCCAATCATTCTGAATATGCTGCATCGAGTCGTGTTCTATAATCAATATTCACCAATGCATTTAATACACTTCTCAAATATGGAAGTGACTTACTCACCTCAAATGAACAATTAACTTATTCACTCTGATAAATAATTAACTGTGAATTTCCATTTTGAAAATCAATTGACGGGATTTTCAAATATAATTAACATTAATGGTACACCATAATTTTAATTTCTAACGTATTATCTTATAGTGTTATTTGTACCATTCTTATGTGATATAATTTAATACATATGATCACATTCCATTTCAGATTGATTCGATTCTAGATATATTAAATCTTTCAATGATTATACTTGTATAATCCAGACAACTTTTATATCTCAATTTCCAATTGGCTAAATATAATCAATCATTTAAACATATATTATTTCTCAAAAATATAATCTGTAATCATTTCACTTGAAATTACAACGTACCGCGATTAGCAGGTGCATCAAAGAACACTCCCAAAACACTGAGAAGTTAATCAGCAATTTTAATCTCACTCATTGGTGTATCAAAGAGCACGGACTAATGATTTGATTATAACTCAATTAAACACATATAATGGCTCTTTTGAGAATTTTCATATGCAACAAGTGATATTTTATGATTATATAATTTTTTTTTTCATTTGCACAAGTACACTTTCTTTACACTTCTAAGTGTCTTGGACTATAAGCCCAATAACAACAATCCATGTACTAAGATTATCATGTTTGGCCAAGTTTTTATAGTTGTTGTTCACATTTTCTTAATATAGCTCCATATGTTATCGAGTTTTATATCTTGATTACATATCATCTCAATATATAAAGAGATCTCTTTATATTTTCTACAATCAAGTGCTTTGTATGTAGCGATGTCTTTTTACTATCCGTGGGTATTTAACATCCATAAGATCATCACAATTATTTTAGAGATATTTTTTTACCATCACGCTTCAAACGTGTTATAAATTTATCAATTCAACTACTTAAGTTCTCTCCTAATGTTGAAAAATCTTATATTATATAAGCTGGAAAGCATGCCTTAACATATCATCCTTGATGGATAGTTATAATTAGTGATTCATACCCAACTACTTATTCTCAGCATTAACTTATTTTCATCTTAGTGCGTTGTGGTGAAAAATATATTGCCCTTTTCAAAATTTAGATGAAAACTAAATGGCTTCATAAGTCAATCTCAAGGTTATCATTTCGACATGTTTATATACAAAATATTGCGACATGTGAAACAACATTTTCACTCAAATTGTTCTCTTCGAATATTATAGCAAATAACTGGAGTCTGGAGGTATTTAGTTTTGGTAAATAACTAACGATACATTTATTATTATTATTGTTGTTATTATTATTATTATTATCATCATCATCATCATCATCATCATCATCATCATCATCATCATCATATAAAATCATTTAGTGGTTTTGGAATATGAACTCACTAAAATATATCACTTTAGTCATAACAATATAACTTTAGAAAATAATATCTTATGCCCTTGTATAAATTTCCAATCACATATGTAAACATTTATTGTATACGGTTTTCAAAATCTCAATATGATATTTATGGAGGATAGTGGGCCCACAAAACTCACCCTTAAATTATTCCAAAATCGGGAATATCAAGAACTCAGTTTCATATTTTGCTAGTGAGATAAGCAGCTTGCATTTGAAAATAAACAACATGTGAGAATTTATTAACCTGAAGTATTTTCTGGATCTTCAATGAATGTCTATTTGAATACAATGTTTGTTTTAATTGTACTAACACTAGTACAGTGTACCAATATAATGTTTGTTTCAATTGTATTATTATTAGTACAGTATACCAATTAAAAAACACAATTAGAAATTTGTAGGTTTCTTTATTATTATTATTATTCGTGTTAATTTAATTGGCATTTCCTATTTTTCACGAATGTGTAATTTAATTTAATTACTAAATACGTGTATTTAGTTTAATTAAATTATGCAAATATTTATTTTCGAGAAAAACATTTTTGGAAAGATAATGATAAAAAAAATAGTGATATTGATTTCATCATAATCTCGGAAATATTGATCGTAATCTCGAAATATTGATGTGATTATCTTGTGATATATTTTGTGTTTATTCTTGATACTCAAACTTATTCAAGATATGGTAAGTATCTTCTTGATATGGTCAAGAATATTTTTAATCTTATCTTTGCATATGGTAAGATTATAAGGTCAAAATTCTTGATTGTGAAGAATATTCATAGGGGCCGAAAATATGGTGATAAATATTAAGGTTTATCACTTGATTGATAAATGGTAAGATCTTCTATGATTTATCATTATCATTATTCATGGTAAGATTTATTTAAGGATAACTATCTTACCTTTTACTAATTATCTCTACTATGTTTTGCAGGGAGTAGAGATCTTATGCAATAAGGAACACTTAGGAATCAAGAAAACCTAATTGCACTATAAAGAGAAGAAAAACGGGACGTTTTTTGGGTGACGTGTAGAATCAAAAATCCGTGTGGTGCTTACAAAAATACACGTCCACTTTAGAAGTCTTGAAGCTTAATTTTCGTGTGGTGCAAATATAATTAAAGCTTCAATTGTGTTGTGACTTCTATACTCCGGGAGGAGGATTCAATCACTTAGAGGAGGAAAGAGTTTCAGCGTGAAGATCAAACAGGAGGTTTGGATCAAGATCGAACGGGAGTTCATGTTGCTAAAAAGTATTGCAGAGTCAAAGAAAACTACTGAAGAGTGGTGGGACGCCAGCTCACATTACATGCTATAGAAGGATCAGGGAGTGCTCTATTTCTTGGATGTTTGATAAAGTCTATGCGTAGATTTATCCTGTAGTTTAGATTGATCTGTGTAAACTCTTTCCTTATATAGTGGTTTGTTTTTGTTCGCAGGATGCGAACCGTGGGTTTTCCCTGTTAGGGTTTTTTCCTACGTTAAGCTCAAATTAATGTGTTCTTGTCTATTTACTATTCCGCACAATTTATTCTGATTGTTTACGTTTTACTATCCAGACGAATCTGCCTGAGCAAGATTCATCTGGTACTGCGCTAAACAAACTTAACGAATTATTGTTAACTGGTTACTGTCCAGACACATCTGTGACAGTCCATTATTAAAATTTAGAGAATCTCAAATTTTCAATTGGTATCAGAGCAGGTTCACTTCTAGAAAGTGAGATCCGGTTGTCTAAATAGAAAATTCTGCATCTCTTAGGCCACCTCTATTAACTGGTAGTAACTATGCATATTGAAAAATTCGTGTGGAAATTTTTATTCAATCTATTGATGAACGTTGTTGGACTTCTGTTCTTGAAGGTTACACAGCACCCACTGTCACTGCTGGAGGTGTTGTTACAACTATAGCTAGAAGTGTTTATACTGCAGATGAATTAGCTAATGCAAATTGGAATTCTAAGGCACTTAACGCTATTATTTCTTTGGTTGATCCAGGTCAATTCAGACTCATCTCCTCTTTAAGGACCGCTAAAGAAGCATGAGATGCTTTGAGAATCGCAAACGAAGGAACCAATGCTGTCAAAACCTTCAAGATGCAGATGATCACTTCGAAATTTGAACAACTGTCTATGGATGAGAAAGAAGACTTCAAAAGCTTCTATGCCAGATTAAGTGATCTCATCAACTCAGCTGAAGCACTTGGGAAAACCTACTCAAATGAGCAGATTGTACAAAAGACCCTTAGATCTTTACCAGACAGGTTCCATGCAAAAGTGACAGCAATTGAAGAAAGCAAGGATCTTTCAACCATGCGAGTTGAGGAACTTGTAGGGTCATTGATGACCTATGAGTTAAATTTGGCCCGAAGAAAGAAGGACAAATCACCAGGGATTGCCTTCAAGACAAACTGTGCGAATCCAGACGACTCTGGCGAGACAGACAAAGATGAAAATTTCGTACTTCTCACCAGACAATTTAAAAGGTTCCTCAAGGGCAAACAAAAAGAAAGATCCACAAATCTTCAAGGCCAGAATCAAAAACAATGGAAGAAAAATAATTTCTATCCAAAGAATAATGCCAACACGTCTGAAGGGAAGCCTAGGAGTCGAATCCAATGCAGAGAATGTGAAAGATATGGACACATTGCAGCTGATTATCCTAATACTCAAAAGAAGGTCAAGGGAAGAAAGGCCATGAATGTTACATGGAGTGATGGAGACTCAGATAAATCTGAATCAGAATCAGACAACAGCAATTCTGAAAAACAGGTAACTACCCTTACTGCTTTACAGCTGTCTGGTACTGAATCTGGTAACTCTTCTTATGCAGATAAATCTGGACCAAATACTGAAAACTTGAGGAAGGTACTTCAAGATGCAGAAGAGAATATTCAACTGTTACAGGCCTTCGCTGAGCACAGCAGGGAACGACAACTGGACGACGTATCTGCAGTCTCAGATGATGAACAAAATAAGGTAAGCAGGTTAAGTTCAGAACTTGCTAAAGCACAAGACAAAATCAAGAAGCTGGCATGTGGATCCGTCTAGCTTGATGAAATCCTGAACAGTGGTAGACCTGTCAGCCTAAAAACAGGTCTTGGATATGTAGGTAAAGGTAAAAATCATGACCATAAAATAAACTTTGTAAGAGAATCTGGATACAGGTACATGGAACAGAACAGAAATCATACAGATGCGGCTGGGACTCAAAACTTACATCCAGCCTGGAACTATACAAGAAGACAATTTCAGTCGAATCTGTACAAGCCAGATAAGTCTGTCCATCAGAATGGCAGGAAATTTCAACCTCAACAGAGTCGACAGGATACATTTGTTTTCCAAGTATTCTGTAATTTTTGTGTTAAATCTGGTCATGATGTATTTAGGTGTCATGAGTACTTGAAATTAATCAATTCACACAAAAGAAGACTTGTTTCTAGACAAGAGAATAAAATTCGAACTAAAGTTTATATAGTTCAATTGTCTTTGAGTGCCTTGATTCATAACACATGGTATTTTGATAGTGGATGTTCTAGACACATGACAGGTGATCTCTCTCTACTAACACATTTTGAAAAAGGCGAAACAGGTGCTGTTACATTTGGCGATGGCCAAAAGGGAAAGATAGATGGATCTGGTGTCATCAACATCAAGGGACTGCCTACATTAACAAATGTCTTATATGTTATAGGACTTAAGGAAAATTTGATTAGTGTAGGACAACTATATGATGATAACTTGCTTGTCGTGTTTTCAAAAGAATATTGCAAGGTTTTAAATTGTGACAAGAAATCTAACCCGTTAAAAAGTGTATTGTTTAAGGGAGTTAGATCTAGAGACAAATGCTATACACTTGAGAGTCTTGAAACTTGCAATTTTGTTAAGATCAAAAATGAGAAACTATGGCATAACAGATTAGGGCATCTAAACTACCATGATCTCATGAAGCTAACCAGACTACAAGCTGTGAGAGGCTTACCCAGCATAAACAATATTCCAGATGAAATCTGTGGTGATTGTCAAAAGGGTAAGCAAATCAAAAGTCAACACAAATCAGGTACATCTGTTAATACCTCTCATATACTTGAACTAATTCACATGGATTTGATGGGTCCTATCCAAAAGGAAAGTATTGGTGGCAAGAGGTATATTTATGTGTGTGTTGATGATTTCTTCAGATACACCTGGGTCATGTTTATTCGGGATAAATCTGATACCTTTGACAATTTTGTTAATCTTTTTCAGAAATTGAGCAATGAAAAGGCCGACGAACAGGTAAGAGTCAAAAGGATCAGAAGTGATCGTGGAAGAGAGTTTGAAAACTCCGAGTTTGCTGATTTTTGTATCCAATATGGGATCAAGCATGAGTACTCGTCCCCAAAGACTCCTCAACAGAATATAGTGGTGGAAAGGAAAAATAGAACTCTACAAGAGATGGCTCGTGTCATGCTAAATAGCAACAAATTGCCCACGAAATTTTGGGCAGAAGCCATAAACACTGCTTGTTATATTATCAATAGAGTCATGCTTAGATCTGGAACAAACCAAACTGCATATGAAATTTGGAAGGGTAGAAAACCTAAGGTTGATTACTTTCATGACTTTGGAAACAAATGCTACATTTTGAAAGATAGAGAACACCTAGGAAAATTTGACTCAAAATCGGATGATGGAATATTTTTGGGTTATGCTGAAAATAGTAGGGCCTATAGAGTTTACAATCTAAGAACCCAAACTGTTCTTGAGCCAATTAATGTGAAAGTGGATGATACTAATTGTGTAAATTCGGATTTGCAAGTAGCAGATGGTGATCAACTGGAAATTCCACCAAAAGAAGAACCTGGAAGCGAAAAATCAGAAGAAGAACAGCACCAAGCTGAAAGTCTCAATAATACTGAAGAATCCGATCAGGATGAGTCTGGGCACCCAGTAATATCTGCAGATCGAGACGAATCTGATGACCACACCTGATATTGCTGAATCAGAAGCATCGAGACTATCACCTGCTAGGATCCAAAAGGCACATCCACTTGACAACATTCTCACTGATATGTCTAAGAAAAATGTGACCAGAAGAAAATTTGCTGCGATGAGTAACATCTTTCACATGTCTCAAATTGAGCCAAAAACTGTCAAGGAAGCTTTGAATGATGAACACTGGGTACAAGCTATGCAGAAGGAACTTAACCAATTTGAAAGAAACAATGTCTGGGAGCTGGTTCCACGTCCTAAAGAAGGTAATGTAATTGGAACCAAATGGATCTTCAAGAATAAGTCAAATGGACAAGGAAATGTGGTAAGAAATAAAGCTAGGCTTGTTGCTCAAGGCTATACCCAAATTGAAGGGATAGATTTTGACGAGACATTTGCTTCGGTAGCCAGACTAGAATCCATCAGGCTGTTGCTAGCTGTGTCCTGCTACATCAACTTCAGACTATTTCAGATGGATGTCAAAAGTGCCTTTCTGAATGGTGTGCTTAATGAGGAAGCCTATGTAGAGCAGCCTCAAGGCTTCACAGATCCATCTCACCCGAATTATGTCTTTAGACTCAAAAAGGCGTTATATGGGTTGAAACAAGCCCCCAGAGCTTGGTATGAAAGGCTCACATCATTCTTGCTAAGCAACGGATACAAAAAGGAAGGAACTGATAAAACTATTTTCATTAAGCATCTAAATCCTGGACTAACTGTAGCTCAAATATATGTTGATGACATAGTATTTGGGTCTACATCTAAGTCCAAAATTAATGAATTTATAAATGCAATGAAAAGAGAATTTGAAATGAGTATGGTTGGTGAGCTAACTTTTTTTCTTGGTTTGCAAGTACAGCATGATGAATCTAGCATATTCATATTTCAAGCAAAGTACGCTAAAAATCTGGTGAAGAAATTTGGACTTGAAGATGCAAAGGCAATGAGAACTCCCATGGGGACTACTCTAAAACTTTCAAAGGATGACAGTGGTAAGGATGTAGATCCATCCCTTTACAGAAGTATGATTGGAAGTCTTCTGTACCTTACTGCCAGTAGGCCAGGTATATCCTTCAGTGTTGGAGTTTGTGCAAGATATCAAGCCAAACCTAAGGAATCTCATGTTGCTGCTGTGAAAAGAATCATCAGATATGTAAGTGGTACGTTGAATTACGGAATTTGGTTTTCTTCTTGGGCGTTCCGTATAGTACATAAAAATCAAACGCTCGCCCAGAGGGCACGCCCAATAAATCTACTTCACGCATGCCCTCTTGATACAACTGTTTTAACAGCACATCGCGCGACACCCCTCTTTTCCTAGCTTCCACCTCCAAATCGATTTCTTCTTCAATGTCTGTCATGCCATCGTCCTCTTCTTCATAATCTACCTCCTGGGACGTTTGGCCCTCTTCACATATCAATTCGCAAGTTGTTTCTTCATTTTCTCCACGCTCTTCTTCTATATCCTCTTCGTTCCTAAACTCATTGGCCAGTATATAGTTGTTGGCCATAACTGGGGGTAATGTCCTGAACTGAATGGTGGCAGCTCGCTCTGGTTCTTCTTCATCTCCTTCTTCTTTGCTGGGCTCGAACTTCGATTTCCCGGTGGGACTTCCAAATGCTTTCTTCACCGATCCTTCTGTGTTGTTTCTTTTGTCACTATCAAATTCACTTTGGTCAGCTTCCCGAGTTATCCTTGGCGCGTTTAGAGGCAGCATTCCCTATCGTCGCCTCATCATTTTGCCATAGTTCCTCTGAAAACGCCTTTGTTGTGTCCTTGTCATTTCTTTGAAGGGCACGACTGGCCCAGCATTGTACTGGAATGAATGCCAAACATTTGATTAGCATGGCTGCGGCCTAAATTTTTTCCTATGATTTTTTGGCCATAACTGTCTTTCTTGAGACGGTGTTCGACGTGTATCAAGGCCTCGTCCTCTATCGGGCTGGAAACTCGACATAATTCTGGGATGAGTGTGAAACCCTTGTACTTTGGTTCCTTCTACAGACTTACCCACTTCTCCTTTGCACCTATCACATAAGACGCTCCCGTCTCCTGGGTATTTTTTTCCCTTGAGTCATTCGAACACTTTTGGACGTTGCTGTTTATTTTCTATTCCCTCATCAATCACCAGTTTAAACTTTGGCAATTTCTGGGCGAAATTAGTTGCCATCATGTTCACTCCAAGTGGTTGTGGGAAGGGGTTCTCTTGTATCTCCATCTTTTTCTTAGGCTCAAGCGTGATCCTTCCTGACTCGATGGCTTCCTGCAACACGTACCAAAAAACCAAACAATTGTTAGTCGTATGGGACCATGCTTTATGCTATTTACAGTATTTTTTACCCTTAGTTTGTTTAGGGTTTGGTAACTTATGCTTATCCCTCAATTTGATTTACTTATCCTTATATAACTTTTCGAATATAAGGTCGGCCTTATTAATGTCGAAATAAAATATCTTAGCCTTCTTATTTTTCTCTTCTACAGGCTCGTTTTTTATTATCGTGCTAGATTTTGCTGCCAAGGGACAAGCATATGGGTCCCCTTTCACTAGTTCGGCCAAGCATACTTCGGTCTGGTCGACATATCCGTCACCTACCGTATTTATGTCAAAATTTGGGTCTCTATAAAAAGTCTCTTTACTAGAATTTTTCATTTACTCTTCTTCTCTCAGCAAACGTTCATATCGTATTACGTTGGCGCTCAACTGAAATAAATCAGGGAAGTCCCTATCTTGGAATTTCTTGTTGAGGTTAAAACTCAGGAAACTCTGAGCGATTCTAACGAATTCTTTTTCCGGCAGAGGTACAAAGCATTTACTTCTAGCCGTTTTAAATCGTTGGAGGAAGCTTTCGGACCACTAGGTGGGCATTTTCCTTAGATTGTCCAAATCGGCCAGAGTTACCTCAAATTCCGTTTTATAGAACTGGGCATGGAACAGTTGTTCTAATTGTTGCCACGTTTGCACAGAATTAGCTAGCAGGTTAATGAACCAAGAGAAAGCCATCCATGTTAAGGAACTTGGGAAAAGCCCCATCTTATGATAGTCGGTCACCTCTCCACACTGCAATGTGAATCACCCTATGTGCTCTAGCGTGGAGACCTCCCCCAAACCAGTGAATAGAGAGAATTTTGGCACTTTGTAACCCCTAGGCGACGGATAAGCTTGATCTACCCAATCTAGGTATGGCTTAGTGTAAGTTGGTAGGACGCATCCCCACTGCCATTTGATCTCGTACCATCTCCGCGACTTGATCCCTTAACAAGGAGTTGGGATCATAAGGGAGTCATATAGGTTGATTTCCCCCTGGTGGTGCTTGTGGCCTATCATTTGGCACAGGATTTGGTAAAGGAGTTGGAGCACAATTACCATTGGTGAAGTTGCCATTATTCGGCCCAATGTGGTTACTGCTCCCTCCATCGTTAAGATGTGGAAGATTTTGTCCATTATTTTGGACATTATTCCTAATTACTGGGTTACTCCCCAAGTTTGGAACTGGGTCACTGATAAGTGTTATATTAACGTTTATTTTATGCACTTATATCCTTGAATAATCAATAATGTGATTCTATCTAAGTATTATTAATGCATCTTATATTTTATGTGGTATAGGATCATAAAGGAAAAGAAAAGAAGGAAAAAGGACCAAAATGCACGTAAAATTTAAGATTGGGGACTTTGGGTGCAATATATTTAAGGCCGCAATGCAAGAGGGTTACGGCCGTAAGAGTGTTGTTGAATCAAGAAAAAAATCAACAGAAAAGGGTTTACGGCCGTAAGACATATCCTTACGGCCGTAACCTTCAATGGTGAAAAATACGCAGAGACACATTTACGGCCGTAAATGGACATGTCACGGCCGTAACTTCAAGAAAAATATGCAGAAATCGTGTTACGGCCGTAAAGGAAAACTCACGGCCGTAACTTTCCAGTCAAGAATTTTCATATTTTAATTCTTTCCATAATTTTGGGATTTCTTGAGCCCAAAGCTAGGGCACGAAATTGAGGCTATAAAAAGGGAATTTCATGATAGAAAAAGGAGTGAAATAATTGTTGGAAGAGGAGCGACTTGCTTGAAGATTGGAAAAAGAATTAAGCGACTCGAGAAGGTGAATCAAGAAAGAAAATTCCAGAATTCTTCATGGCTTTAAGCGGCTAAGTTCTCCACCTAGTTCAAAAGGGGACGTTGTATTTTAATTCCCTTGTTCATCATTTTTTCCAAACTAGTAACGTAGTTCTAAATTATTTACTTTGATTTGTTGGATTCTTATGCGTTTTTTTATTCAATCAATGCAATTCTTTAATTGATTAAGGCCTTATCATTTAAATTGTTGTATTGAGATTTGCTATTTTGAATGATTGGATCCGTAATCGTCTTTTTGGTCAAATCATAATAGCAAGTGGAAATTTAATAAGTTTCATAGAGAATTCCAACTTAGGTTAATTGTCACGAGCTTGTGTGATTGATAATCTAATTCACCCCAATTCTTCTCAACCATTATATAGTTGTTGTCTTAAATCTAAAGAGCTTGTTTTAGATTATTCAATGGCTAATGTTTGATTAGAGAGCTTATTCTAATTAAATGCATATTAAGGGAGAATAGGAATAGTTAGAGCTTATTAACTATTTACGGGTGATAAATCAAAGAAGAAATTGAACTCACGTTACTTGGAAGGTGATAACATTGTAATAAAATACAACTGAACCTGAGAACTAGGATTTGTCAATTATTGAGTTATATTCTATCTAATTTACGTTTTTCTTTTATTTTCAAGTTAATTACAATATTTGAACTCAAAAACCCCCATCTATTCTGATTGACACAGCACTAAATTAGTTCTCGTTCCTTGTGGGATCGACTCTTACTTCCGCTGTTACAATTAAATCTGATAAATTGCGAGTAAGATATTTATTTATTATTTTGGTGCATTGTGACGCGCATCAAATTTTTGGTGCCGTTGCCGGGGAACGGTTAACCAATTTAGTGTTTAATCAATTAGAATTTTATTTTTCTGCATTTATTTTATTTTTATTTTATTTTCACTTTATTTATAAAAAAAGGGATAATATAATAATTATTTGTACTTCTGTGCTTATATGCTTAAAACTCGGTCAACTAATTGTGAAATTTTTTATCTTGACCCAGAAATTTATAGGACTTTTCGACAGCAAAGGAGAGCAGCGCGACAAATGGCAGCTAACAACAGAACTCTTAAATAACTGGCTACCCCCGATGTAGCTCAGCAGCCCTTGTGCATTACGTTTCCAATAGTGGAAGAAGGAAAAACTTTCAAGCTTAAATCTGGGCTCATCCACTTATTACCAACTTTTCGAGGGAACCCCGGCGAAGATCCATATAGGCACCTAAAGGAGTTCCATGTGGTTTGCGACAGTATGAGGCCCACGGGCATTACCGAGGAGCAAATAAAAATGAGAGTCTTCCCATTCTCATTGAAGGATGTCACCACCGACTGGCTCTATTGTCTACCATCGAGAACAGTTACTTCTTGGAACGACATGAAAAGATTCTTCTTGGAAAAATACTTCCCTGCATCGAGAGCTAGTACCATTAGAAAAGAGATATGTGGGGTGCGCCAGAACAACAATGAAACATTATATGAGTATTGTGAGCGTTTCAAAAAGCTCATCTCCACCTGCCCCCATCATCAGATTAGTGAGCAACTCTTGGTGCAGTATTTCTACGAAGGTCTAGCGCCAATGGACAGAAGTATGATAGACGCCGCAAGCGGAGGTGCACTAATGGACAAGACACCAGAGCAAGTACGGGCTTTAATCTCCAACATGGCTGAGAACACTCAGCAATTCAACTCAAGTAGGGATTCCCAAGTCCGCCGAGTGAACGAGGTAAGTAGTTCCAACATTGAAGGTCAATTATATAAACTAACGAATCTTGTTAAGCAACTTGATGTAGGGAATTCGAAACAAGCCAAAGCATGCAGAATCTGTTAGAACTTTGGACATCCAACGGATACCTGTCCGGTATTGCAAGAAGAAAGCAATGAACAGGTAAATGCTGTTGGAGGCTTCCCTTTCCAAAGGTAACAGTACAACCCATATTCAAACATGTACAACCCCGGGTGGAGAGATCACCCCAACTTGAGTTACGGAAATAACAAACCCCCAGCTTTTACTCCAAACAAGCCACAAGGACAATTCCAGCAGTAAGGGACTTTCCAACCACAGGGGCAATATCAACAAAAACATCAAAATTCAGGTATGTCTCTCGAAGATAAGGTAAAGATGTTGGAAACTAACACAATGCAATTCCAACAGGATACCAAATCAAGCATTCAAAACCTGGAAAATCAAATGAGTCAAATGGCCACTGCCATAAATAGATTGGAGGCACAATCTGGAGGGAAGCTACCATCGCAGCCCGAGGTGAATCCCAAAAACGTGAGCGCCATAATTCTCCTAAGTGGAAAGGAAGTTGAGGGTCTGCAATTGGAACCGGCTGCACCTGAAATGGAGGAAGATGAAAAGGAAGGAGTCGGGAAGAAAAACGACACTTCGCAAAACCCTCAGGTAAAAACTGACTCCCATTTAAATGTTAAACTAACACCTCCACCTTTTCCTAGTAGATTAGCAAAGACAAACAAGGAGAGCAAGGAAAAGGAGATGTTATAAATGTTTAGAAAGGTTGAAATCAATATCCCGCTATTGGAGGCCATCAAGCAAGTCCCCCGGTATGTAAAATTTTTAAAAGATCTATGCACTAGCAAACGGAAATTGATGGGAAACGAGAAGGTAAGAGTGGGGGAAAGCGTCTTAGCCTTGTTTCAAAGGAAATTTCCTCATAAGGGTAAGGATCCAGGTATGTTCACTGTGCCATGTCAAATAGGTGACACCAAGGTAAATCATGCACTAATAGACTTAGGAGCATCCATTAACGTAATGCCTAGATCCACTTACATCGCATTAAATCTTACCAAAATGACTAAAACAGATGTTATCATCCAACTAGCTGACCGTTCCAATGTATATCCAGACGGGGTAGTTGAGGACGTTTTAGTGCAAGTAGGGGGGTTGGTGTTTCCGGCAGACTTTTACATACTAGATATGAATGATGATCACTCCCCTAATTCTACCCCTATATTGTTAGGAAGACCATTATTGTGGACCTCCCAAACCATAATTGATGTAAGAAAATGGGTGTTGACCATGGAATTCAATGGGGAGGTAGTGCAATTTAATATCTACGATGCAATGAAATACCCAAATGATATGTATGCTGCTTATTCTATTAATGACATTACTCCTGCAGTGCAGAAAATTTTCAAGTTAAATTGCAGGGACGAGCTAGAAACAACTGTCGTGGAGTCACTAAGGCAAGATGATGACAGGGACGTGGGTATAAGCAAGGAATTACAAGATGGAATTATTGCACTTAATTCACTGGGATCCGCACCACGCAGGTATGCCGTCAAAAAAATTCAACTAACAGACTATCCTAACAATTTTCTCCTCCATTAACCTAATTCTCATGAACATCTATAAATACATGGCTTGGGGCACGAAATTAAGGGTTCCCAACTTGTGAAATTCATGTCAAAACGCTGTCCAACTGCTGGGGAATCCATAGGAGGCCAAATTCAAGATTGAAGAACAAGGATCAAGGAGATGAATAGGGTGACATCTTTTCTTACTTCTTGTGATTTATTTTCGATCATGTATTTAGGCTAGGTTTTAATTGTTAGAATTGTGATGAAGCTTTAATTTATTGATTCCATGTTTTGACGGTACATTTATATTATGCAATTTATGAGATTGATGCAATTAATTACGTTTTTATTCTCATCTATGATTGTGGACGCATAATTATTGATGATTGTGATAGAGTTCTATGTTCGAAAGAGTAGGAATCTATTAGACCTTGATTAATTGTCGCGAAGTCCGATAGGGGATAGAAATATACCCTTATGCTTCGTGTTATCCTTAAAAGTGTTCATAATTCGTTAATGCTTTTCTACATGTTTGGATTGGTCATAGAAATAAATATAGGCTCGTCTCTTTTAGGAAAATGTGTTTATGCATCGCTCGAAAGGGGACATAAATAAATATAGGAACACGGATTTTCAATACTCATACTTTGTTATTAAATGTTTAAGTCAAATACATGGTTGATATGATTAATGTGGATTCATAATTCTAACATATTCATCTCATCGTGTTCATAAATCAAATTTTCTTATTTTCTTTAGTTTAATTTTTAATTTATTTTTCAAAATCAAGATTTCCAAATCCTAAATTTTTTTGTTCCGGTTAAGGTAGTAATCTAAAAATACGATTTAAAACAATCTCTGTGGGATCGATATTTGGACTTAAAATTCTTGAGTAATAATCGAATATTATGTTGTTTCTCTTCTAGATAAACAACACAATACTTAATAATTGTAATAAGTTTAAATAATTTAGTATTCTACAAAAATACGGAGAGTTTTGTTCTGTAAAAATTCACAATATTCCAACTAATTCAAAATCTGCTACTTTTCATTAAGAAATTTCTCATAAATGAATCCATGCATATTTATCTTAACCATAGGATATGAAGAACAATTAATTTTGAACGTCCTCTTCAAATTTCATGATGATTGGACCATAGGTTGTTGAGATATCAAAGTTTGATCACAGCTACTGCAAGCTGTTTTGATAATGATAATGCTAATTTCTACACTGTTGATTCAAATATAATAATATAACTCTTCCTTAATATACAGAGTAATATTTTCAAGAATATCAATCCAATATCCTTATAGAATATTGATTTGTATAAATTATACTGTTGTTTAGGAAGCAACAAAGAAATATTCTTTGAAACTTCAAGATGTATAATATTTATAATTATTCAAAAGTATTAATGTAATATTTCTCTCGAATATTATTCTAATAGAGTCATATTTCATAAGAAAATCGATATGAAAATTGTCTAAAATATTAATGCTCACATATTATATTTATTATTGTTTAAAATTAATAATACAATGTTATTTTAAAATATTACTATGTGTAAATTTGTGTTACTTCTGGAGTAACAAAATAATCAAATATAAAATCTATTTTCAGTCAATGTTACAATATTCTTCTGAAATATTGATATTGATTATTTATTTTTCAAAAAATATTCTTTTGGATATTCTTCTAATGTATTGATTTAGTTTTTTTTTCTTCAATAATAATAATAATACAACATTCTTCTAACATATTGAATGAAAAAATTGCATGCAAACAAATATTTATCTATCACAGAATGATATAATCAAAACAAAATCAAATAAAACAGTATAATCAGATTGAATAAATGTACCGCTTTACTATGTAATTTAAATTAAGAGAGCACAAACGTTTTAATTAGAAGAGAAACTTTTACGTTAATTCAATTGACTGGAGTTTTGTAACTTTCAAAAAAGAATCAATTTGTTTATTCTCAACACACTAGAATTTTAAGTTGATAACATGTCATAAATTAGAGAATAGAGAGGTCAATAGTCTTGTGTATTTTATTAAGAATCAGAGCCTCGTTGATAAGTGTATTTTATACACTTATTTGTACGTCTAAATTAAAATAAATTATTATCTTTTTAGAATATATGCTATTTAATTTGTGTTTATTTGTTTATTTTGCAGAAAATATCTCAAAAGAGGAAGAATGAAGTAATTGATGAGAAAAATGCATAATTTGATGTTAATTGGAGCTAAAATGAGCAATTGATAAGTTTGTGACGTGAACCGGAAAGATGCAATGTGGCGAAGTAAACAAATCAGAGGTTGAAGGACCCAGTTGAAGGAATTGAGAGTTGAAACGAACGAATTGAGAAGATTCCAAAGTATGGGGACTATATTGTTGCAATTGGAAGTTGAATGACTGAAAAGCAAATTAAACATGAGGTACCAACATGCAAATATCCAATGATTGATTTGGATAATAAGAAGATATTTTGAGGAATTTTAGGAGTTAATTGGATGCAAGTATAAGTCAAAAAGGAATGGAATATGATAAGAATATTACCATAAAATTGATTTCAATCCTAGAAGATTCTGGACAGAATTCTATTCGGACTTTGAGACCAAATTTTGGAGAAGTAAACGTTCGAATTAGGAAAATTATATTTCAAGAAGAATTGTATCCCTTTAATTTATCTTTCTAACGAAACTTGAATCATCGTAATCGGATAAGGAAAGAGAAAGATATGGTCAAAATACTGAACGCCGTGCAGATACCAAACAAAACTCGCGCGCGGATTTGATGAATTTCTTTCCTTCTTCAACTTGATCTCTTCACCAACTATAAATACAATCTCTTTGCACGAAAATCAGACCTTTGCCTCTCCATAGAACGAGCCACAACAGAGATTTTAATTAAAATTTTTGGAGATTCAAGCATCGCAGAGGGGCGTGAATTGAAGATACTTGAAGAATTGATAATTGGTGCAATCTTTCCATTCTTCTTTGTTATTTTCAATGAACGTTATATTTTATTGTTTTTTTTTTACAATCATGATGTGTAACTAATTTTAACATTGGGATGAACGATGTAGCCTAGTCATATTATTTTAATTCTATATTCCTTGTTTTAACGCTTTGATGCATGTGTTGATTTATTATTGCGTTTAATGCGTGAATGAACTGGCCACTTATTCATGATTTTATGTGTTATTTCCATAATCAGAGAGGTGAGTTAATAATATAGATCTAGGTAATAAATCCGGTAATTGAACGAGAGATAGAGATATACTCTTGTAATTATTGCAGTCGTGTGTGAATTCTTGTGTGTAATGCATCTAGATAAGGAATATTCGGACCCTCTGTAGAGATACAAGGTTGACTTATTTAGGTAGGATTGATTTAAACTCGAGAGAGGAATCTCAATTTGAATCAGTGAATTCGATCGATCACATATTTAGAAAATAAAATCTGGAATTGGAATTAATTTAATTGGATAGGTGAAATCGTGAATCTCAACCACTTTACAATCATCTTATTTGAAAACAAAACAATTTAACAATTCTTTTTAATTCATTAGTTCCATTTCTTAATTTTAGATTTTTATTCTTAAAACGATTTTCATTTGTTCAAATAAAGTTAAGAACTGAAATATTTCGGTAATTAATAGCAGTCCTCGTGGGAACGAGAATTAATTGAACTTAAATAAAAGTCTAAGTTGGGTATATGTCGTCATAGCATTTTTAAGTAGCATCCATAATGGATGTGTTAATTTTTATTAGTTAAACATTGTCACCTTGACAATATAATAGATGTTAAGTATCACGTATGCATGTTAACTTTAATTATTATATTAGTGTTACATTGAATGTGTTAAATTTACTCATCAATAACTAAATTAACCAATCAATGACTATTTAATGTTTCTCTCTCCTATTTTCAACATAGATTGTCACGTCACATGTTAAAATATTTGTTAACTTTAACAAACAAGTTAACAATACACAAAAAAAGATTCTTTTAGCAAACATGCTAAAATTTCGAATGTGAGCATAAAAGTGAATATTAGTTAACATATGACATTAACAAACACTTTAATACATACATTGTAGATGCTTTTAGCCTCTTGGCAAAATGTTTTTTATAAATTTTCATTTCATTGATCTCTCTCGTTTTTTTTTTTTTTTTTTTTTTTTTTTGGAAGTAAAAAATAGTGAGCGAAAATTTTTTACTAATCAAAATTGTTAGCTTTTCAAAAAAAATATATATATATATATATATATATATATATAATGAAATATTATCATGTAACTATTTATAAAAAAAAATTATAAACAACCAAATATAGGGTTAATGTTCTATTATCATTTTCGTTTGCCACATAAGAGCATCTCCAATGCATTTCGTCACTTGAGAAAAATGACTTGACACATTAGCAAATTGACGAAATGAGTTAAAAATATCCAGTTCACAATGTCAATTGCAATGTTAAGCTGAAATGACTGAAAAAGAAATTAACAACCAAATAGAGGGTTAATTTTCTATTATCATTTTCGTTTGTCACATAGGAGCATCTCCAATGCACTTTGTTAATTAAGAAAATTGACTTGACACATTAACAAATTGACAAAATGAGTTAAAAATGTACAATGCACAATGTCAATTGTAATGTTAAGCTGACGTAGCTGAAAAAAAAATTGACAATGTCTAGTGCTCCGTCTATATTTTGACACTCCGTCTGACTGAATGAGTCAGAATTAATTTATTTTATAATTATTTTAACTATATTAAAAAGGGACGTGTGTGTCATGGCATGAATATTTTCTTTGAGAATTATCTCTGATTAAGCACTTTTTGATTACTTTCATTCAAAGCTTTTTAGGGATGGAAAAACGAGCTGCGAAAATCGAGACCCGCCGAACCTCACCCCATTAGGGGCAGAACCACCCTGTATAAATGGGGCAGTGGGGCGGATACAGGGCAAGAAAAATATGACCCGATCAGGCGAGGACGGTTTTCACATGCCCGATCAGCCCTGTCCCGTTCTCCAATTATTATTTTTTTAAAAAAAGAATGAGGTAGACTTTGAGGTAAAATTAACATCTCTGGAATTTTCCATTGAGCAAGAGATGTAGAGGTGGCTCAATCCATTGTAAGTCTTATGTGTTTTATTGGAACAGAACTTAAAAATCTTAAGTGAGTAATTCTTCTTTCATCTTCATGCTTATTCATATGTTCTAAAATTTGGATGTCACTTTGTAGAGAGTGAGTCATTTCAATTTATCCTGATTCATATCAAAATGGGGATAGTTTTTGTTTGTGTATGCGTGAAGCCAATTTGTTGAGAGTGAGCCTTTTCAATTTGTCCAGTTGCATACCAAAATGGAAACAACTTTTGTGTGTGCGCGCTCAAAGCTCGTGATTTGGTTTTGATGCAATAAGAAATATTTTAATTTATGAAACCAAACTCGTCTCGCTTCGCTCCGCTTATGTAAATGGTTCACTAAATGGGGCAATTTATTGTCCCGTAATGCCCCAACCCGCGTTTAAGTGAGTCGCGAGGCAGATTCGAGGAAAAAAATCCGAGACGGGGTGGGGTGTGGGTCATGCTGACTCGATCCGTCTCGTTGCCATTTCTAAAGCTTTTCATGATTATATTAATAATTTAAAAAATATGCATTTTAATAAATTTAATTTATCAATAAAATGATCCTTAAATAATGTTCTATAAAAATATTAGTCATTGAAATATTTTAACAAAATAACAATTAAAAATAATAATTTAAGATTAATAAATAACTTTTTTGTCTGTAACATTTAAAAAAAAATCTCATAATAAATTCAACTACCAAAATAAAATATAAAAATGAAATATAGTCCAAAAAACTAACATTTATAGTATATAATAACGAAAAGTTTAATATTATATTAATTATTTTGTGAATAAGTTATTATTTTTAAATTTAAAAAGTCTCATAATCAACAATATTTAAATGTAGATGAAATCATTGAAGATGAAATTTAAAACTTCTCCATCAATTTATCCACGTTCTATAGAATTCCGTGGTTCACCATCATATACTCTCCAAATCTGTTAATATGGACGAAATTGCTCCGTTGCCCGTTATGTTGTCCACCTTCCGATGAGGGTGTGCTAGTGTCTGATGTTGTCCACTTGGTACACCCTCATTGGAAGGTGGATAACATAATGTTGTCCACATCGAGCAACAGAGCAACCCTGCTAATATGGATAGGGGCAGAGCAGCGCACTTGCTTCAACAAATTTTTATGTTGTTTGGGGATAATCTACTTTATATATAGACAATTAAACAAATATTTAGACTCTAATCGATAACACCGTAACAATTATAAATAAATTTATTTATATTTTAAGTAAAACGTGTGTTTTGAAAAGTGATTTGAAAAATTGCGTTGTTTATGAAATAGTTTATAAATTGTAATGATTGACTAAAGAACAAATCTCTTTTTGGTAAAAGTGTTTATAAACTTGTTTATAATTAAAACATTTTTTTCAAATCTCTTTTCAATCGCACACATTTTTTAAATCACTTTTCAAATACATATTTTATTTCGAAAACAATAAATTCTTTATTTATAAACAAATTTTTCTTACCAAACGGAGGCTAAATAAAAAATTGGTTGGCGACATGGTTTTTAAGAGGACCAGTTTTTAACTATACAATTTTTCAAAATACTTTATATTTTTTAACCACACATTTCTTTCTCAAAATTATAAATAAACTAATTTATAAATTAAAATAGAGATACCAAATAAAGGTAATATGTGAGTTCCCATTTTCAAATAAGATTCTCCGTTAGATACTCTCCAAATCAATCAATGTGATGTAGGACCAAATTCAGTGGAAATATCGTATAGTGACATTATTAGCTGTGAATTAGATGTCACGAAAGCAAAGTGAAGAGTAAGCCTTTGTTTGGAACGCAAAATTTGTTGGATTATAATCCGAATTCACCACAATTCATGTCAACGTCTGCATTTGTTGATTTTTAGATTGACATTGACTGTCATTTAGACATTACACGGTTGGAAAAGCACAACTGAAAATACCTGTTTTTGTTCCATTTGTTTATAATTTGTTTGTTCCTTTATTGGGTCACTGTACGCGTCAATTCACTATACGCGTCAATTCACTGCAGGACAGAGAAAATGGCAACCTTCATTGTCTAAAATGAGCAACCATTACGCAAAAATTGAATTTACCGAGCACTAGCTAAGATTATTAAAAAGGGCGTGTAGGGGTGAGAAGAAGGAGCTTGTTGAAAAGTACTGAAAAAGCGAAATCTAAGAAATTCCATAATAATAATTAAAAAAAAATACTGAAAAAGCGAAATCTAAGAAATTCCATAATAATAATTAAAAAAAAAAAAAGGATCTCGTTGAAAAGTACTGAAAAGGCCAAACTTAAAAAAGTCGAAGAGTTAGCCTCAGTTTGATAAAAAAAAAAAAAAAATTGTTTATAAATTAATATATTTATGATTTTGAGATAAAATATATGATAAAAAAGTGAAAAGAAATATATTTGTAATTAAAATATGATTTGAAAAATTGTATAATTTATAAACTGATTTATTTTGATTAACCAAACGGAAGCCTGCTCAAATGTCACCAATAAAGTTCTAATTTTTTGAAGAAAATTCAAATTAAGAACCAATAAATTTATTACTTTTTAAAAGAAGACTCATATTAGACTTTTTCCTTTTTTTTTTTTTTTATCAAGAGGTCAGAGTAACAATTTAGAAGGCGTATTTAAAATACTATATACCCACACCATTTTTTTAATTAACTAGTGTTACATATGTGCGAAGTGGTAAGTGTACTTTATATACTTATTTCTATCCTAAAAGTAGGATTTTATTTATTTGTTTAAGAATATTTGCTATTTATTTTGTTAGTATTTTTTTATATTTCAGGAATAACCCTAAAATCAAGAAAATAATGGAATTGAAGTCAAAATCAAGCAATTGAATGATAAAAGTGTCAAAGTGTGCAAATGAAGAAATGATACAGTGAATCAAAGGGCCAATTAGAAAAAAAAAATTGAAGAATAAATCAAATTTGGAAGAAATCGAAAGTTTTGAGACTAGATTGCAACAATCAGAAGTTGAAGGACCGGGAGCATCAATTAAATCACAATGACCAACTTAAACTGAATCAAAAGATGAAATTACACTTCGGCCTTATAACCACGCGATCGCGCTCTGCCAATCCATGCGGTCGCATAGCTACCAAAATCCGTGACTGAAGCAAAACCTGCAACACTGTGCGGTAGCACAGTTGATTCTGGGCCCAATTGTTGGGCTTTTTAACGGATTTCAACATTCTTTTCTTTCAATTAACCTAAGTCTAAACCAAATCTATAAATACCAGACTTGGAGCACGAAATTAGGGGTTCCCAACTTGTGAAATTCATGGTAAAACGCTGTCCAATTGTTGAGGAATCCATGTAACGTCAAGAGCACAATTGAAGACCAAAGAAAAAGAAGATGAACGAAATGACATCCTTTTATTTTTCTTGTAATTTCTATTCAATTATGTTTCTAGGCTAAGTTCGTACTGTTAGAATTGTGATGAAGTTTTGAATTCTTGAATCCATGTTTTAATCTATTAGTTATTTCATGTAATTTATGATTTTGAGCAATTGATTCATGCATTTATTATCATATGATTTTCTGGATAACTATTATATGATTGATGTGATGATTTCTTACGTTCGAAAGATTAGGATTTCATTAGACAGGTATCAATTTCTGGAAAGTCAGATAGGGGATAGAAATATACTCCTATACTTTGTATTATCTGCAATAGTATTCACAAATCTTATAATGCTTTTCTATATATTCGGATTCATCATAGAAATATAGTCAGGTCGTGTATAGAAAAATGAGTTAATTCTTGTCCGAATGGAAATTTTAATAATATTTGGAATACGAATTTTTAAAACCCATGAATTGTATTTAAAATAATTTGGTTAAAATATGGATGATAAAGTCAAAATGGATTCATAATTCTAACGCGCTTGTTTTCATAAGTTTTAAATCAAATTTTCATTTTTTTTTAGTTTAATCTTTAATCTATTTTTCAAAACAAATAATCAAAACCAAAGCTTTTCATAATTCCGATTAAGGATCTGTAATCTAAAATATAATTTGCTCAATCTCTGTCGGAACAATATTCGAACTTAAATCCACTTTATTACTTGTGCGATCGATACATTTGCGGTTAGCGAACAAGTTTTTTACGCTGTTGAGATAGAAAATTCATAAAAAATTGAAAAATCTGAAAAATCTTGTTAACTTATTTATTGTTTATAACATAATTTGGATTGACTTTTGCGCTTTAGTTAAAAAATTTGGGCAACGCGTGAACTTAAATTTTCTTAACATTCATCCATATAAGACTTTATTAAAACTTGAGCACATAGCCATTGTCAAATAATAACTTGTATAGGAGATGCTTGATATATGTGGGGTAGACTTATGCAATTTGAATATAGAATTGACTGAAAAATCTCAAACCTTAAGAATTTAGATCCCGACCTTAAATTTAGAAGGCGTTGATGGATTGAGAGTTTAAAGTTCTTGATTTTGCATCTTTGGTTGAGGATATTTTAGTCAACAGGTATAAACCGGAAATAGCATAAAAACAGAAAAATGCTAGTAGTCTTATTCTACTCTTTAAATGCCTTTTTGACTCAAGTAAGTAAGCTTGTAAGGGTGTTGAAACCGTACCCTAAACTCAACTGGGTTGGAGCTATCAGCCCAAAGCTCGTTACATGGGTCAGATAGAAAGTAAGTTAGAATAGTGGACTTACACATAAGACGCTAAACGTCTATAACTTTTCTTCGTCCTCTTTATGACTCAGGTAATTAAGTTTGAGGAGTTCTTTGATACTTCTGAAATAATGTTACTCATAGTTGGCGATTATAGTAATTGTCTCTGTTCGATAAAGGCTTATTTTTGGTTTATAAACTAAATTATAATTTACACAATTTTTTAAACCACTTTTTAACCACGCAATTTTTTTTTTAATTTTTAACCACACATCTTACCTCCTAATTCGAAAAAAACTGGTTTATAATCAGCATAAGAAAATTTATTTGATTTTTTTTAATAATCAGATCAACAAAAATAGGAGATCACATACCTGATTAGAGGTGTCAATCCGGGTGGTCCGAGCCAGGTCCGCCCGTCAACACAAAAGTTCGGTAACGACACGCTTGAAAAAAAGCCACCTACTACGTGTTCCGGGTCAGCCTACAAATTTCGAATTATAACCCAGACCCGCCCGTTGGCCCATCCGGGGCATGCGGGTTACGGTTCGTACTGATTTGACCCATATGAATAAAAATATAGATTTTTTCATATTTATATCCATTTTTTTGTCAAATTTCTAAGTACAAAATGATTAAAATGATAAATTCATATTTATACCATAAAATATTTACATAAAATTTAAATTTATATTTTTTATTACATGAATTACTTCTAAATTTGCAAAGTTAAATAAAACATAACCAAATAATAATTAAATGCTAAATATATTTCTAATTACTATTATCAAATAACATTATGCTTCTTAACTATTAGGAACAAAAAAAATAAGATTTTACTTTAAAAGTTGTATTATAGTTTGTAGAAGAATTGAGATTTTCAATATTACCATGTTTAATAAAGTTTTTATTTTCACAGGCCAGCGGGTTAACCGCGGCCCGCGAATGATTGACCCACAAAACTAGTGGTTCACAACTTTTTGACCCGTGAACCGCATGTATAGGTCATGGGTCGGCCCGCGGTCCCGGGTCGATCCGGGTCGGTTTTCACGAGTCTGATCAACTCGTCCGTTTTGACAGCTCTATAGCTGATAGCCCAGAGGACAACCAACATCTTGAACAGCAAAATCCCTATGCGTGGTGTAATTTGTGGTAAAGGAGTCACGACGCGTCAAATTATTACTGGACTATGGGTTGCGGACAAAAGTGTCAAATTTGACAACTATTAAGAGCATCTTTAATAGGACATTGTCTAAATATAATGTCTAATTATATTTTTTACAAATGACAAGAATTACTTTCGTGGGATAATTAATGATAGACAAGACAATGTCTAGACATAGAACTTATTATGAAATGTTTGAGCTCATTATTGAAAAAATAATTTTTTTAAGAATAATTTTTTTTTGTTAACATGACTAAAAAGGTAAAGTAATAAAAAAAAAAAAAATTATAACAAGTGTCAACATCTCATTCAACATCAGAATAAGTGTACACCATTTACAATACTCCCTCCGTCCCGTGTCACATAAATTAAGAAAATATCAATTAATATAGTTGGAAATATAAATTTTTCTTACATTTTACTAATATATGTAAATGTATTTATTGCTTTAACTATATATATATATATATATATATATATATATATATATATATATATATATATAGAGAGAGACACACTAGTATTTAACAATCCAACTTTTGGCCTGAAATTCGTTAATAAAGAATAGAGAGATATGCTCTAGCGTGAAACTCTTGTTATTTACCGTTTGAAATCTTTTTTTTGCAAAATAAATAGAATGTTTGTTGTCAAATCAAAAAATTTAAATTATTTGTTGATTTATTTGTGTTTTCGAGGTAAGATGTGGGGTTAAAAATTGAAAAGAAAAAATGTGAATAGTTAAAAAGTGGTATGAAAAATTGTGTAAATTAATTCAAAATCATCATTTCAATTTAATCCATAGCCGAACGGTGGCTTAAACTCGAGTCTTCGACTGTTTCTATTCTTGGAATTGACGGATAAATCGTACAAAAAAAGTAAAAATAATTTTAAAAAGTTGGGTCACCATTTACGATCAGTATTGATATGCAGTTGACATGTCAAACTATTCAGATTTAGAAGATCTTTTTATCTTTTGTATGTTGGTGTACTCCCATCCCAATTATATAAGGTATTTTTGATATAAAACTATCAAAATCTAAACAAGAATTAGAGAGGAAGAGATGGAGAGAATAGAGAGGAGAATTCTCATTCCATTAGATGTAGGAAATACAACAATGAATGCCTCTATTTATAGGAAGATAAAGTCATTCACAATAATTCTTTACAATATAAATTAGGTAGATGTTAGGTAAGAAATTAGGTAGAAATTAGGTGAGGGATTTATATATATTTATAACACTCCCCCTTGAATGACTTATTGCTCAATTGTCTGCCTCGTTAAAACCTTGCTAAGAAAATCCAGTGGGATAAAACTTGAGCGAAGGAAAAAGAGTACAGCTGCTCCCCCTGATGTTGGCCATCATTAATCATTGAGTCTAATATCCATCAATGATAAGTAGTACAAATCATGTACTGAAATCTGAAGTGCTTCACTGCTTCAGTGTTTTAGTGCTTTAGTGCTGCCTCGTTAAAACCTTGTCAGTAAAACCCAATGGGACAAAATCTGAACGAAGAAAAAAGAGTACAGCCACTGCCTCGTTAAAACCTTGTCAGGAAAACCCTGTGGGACAAAACCTGGACGAAGGAAAAAGAGTACAGCATGATTCTCCCCCTGAAGTGTGCAATCAAGTATTCATGAACCTTTTGAATAATGATATCATCTTTCTTCTGGAATATATATGAAAATCTTCTTGTGTGTAGCCGATATCATAACATTCTTCATAAGATGTGTATGATTTTCTTCATTTGTTGATATCATTCCAGTATAACAATGTGTTGCTGAATTATAACTTGTTGATAGCTATGATGATGCCTCAAAAACCTTGCTAGGAAAACCCTGTGGAACAAAACCTCAGCGAAGGGAAAAAGAGTGCAGTATTCTCATTAATTTTCATCAATACGCCTCAACTGTTGCCTCATTAAAAACCTTGCTAGGAAAATCCTGTGGGACGAAACCTCAGCTAAGGGAAAAAGAGTGCAACGCGTATTTATTTCTTTTCATGGAATATCACAAGTATATTGATGCAATCACGAATCTTTTCATCGTATAATTTATGATGAGCTTTATATAAATCGTTCATAGCTCATGATGTCATAACATGCTATATTAAGCAATGTTGTACTAATTTATTGATTGCATCTTTCACTTCTGGTGAATAATCAAATATTGCATCTTTCACTTCGGTGAATAATCAAATATTGCATTTTTCACTTCTGGTGAATAATCAAATTTAGAATTTACTTCTGGTGAATAATCAAATCTAGAATTTACTTCTAGTGAATAATCAAATCTAGAATTCACTTCTGGTGAATAATTAAACATATTCATTTTCATATTCACTTCTGGTGAATAATTAAATCTAGAATTCACTTCTAGTGAATAATCAAATCTAGAATTCACTTCTAGTGAATAATTAAACATATTGATTTTCCGAATTCACTTCTGGTGAATATTCATTTTCTGAATTCATTTATGGTGAATATTCATTTTCTGATGGATAATATAATTTTGCATATTGAAAATTAATTGCATGCCCAAATATTCAAATATAATAATAGTACACTCCAATTTCACTTTCAACATATTATATCATGGAGTCATTTGTATCATTCTATAGTGATACTAATCTGGGCATATTGAATCTTTCAATGATTTATACATGTATGTTCTTGCACTTTATAAACTGCAATTTCTAATTTGCAGGAGTATAATCAATCATTGAAATAGATATCAATTTTGGCATATAATCTACAATCATTTTACTTGAAATCCCAACGTACCGCGATCAACTGGTACATCAAAGAATACTCTCAAAGTACCGAGATGAGAATCATACATTTTGACCTCACTCATTGGTATATCAAAGAGCTCAAGCTAGTGATTTAGACTATAGTCTATCCACCATATGTCATGCCAGTTTAATGAAAAATTTTACGCGCAACGAGTCGTCTTTTACGACTGTGTAATATTTTTCATTTGTATATATAATTACTGGCTTTACACATTTAAGCATTTGGACTTCAGGTCCTTGAACAATAATCCCTACATTGGGTTATATACTTTTCCAAAGTATTATAATTTCATAAACCTCATTTTCATAAGAGGGTATGCAGTCGACTTATTTATCGATTCCATCTCAATATAACATAGAGAGATCTCTTTATATGTTCTATCATCAGGTACCTGAATCTCTTACATTTAATTATGTCCCTTTTACTCACCATGAGTATTTAGCTTCAAAGGGATCATCTTAATCATTCAAGAGATATTTATTTTGGAATCGATAGTCATTATGCTTCGGGCATAATTACGCTTCAGGCGTGTTTTCCCCCTAATGTTCTCAAACATTATCAATCGGCTAAAATGCCGCACATGTCGTCCCTTTAGGGATGTAATTTCAATCATATATCTCAGTGCGTTTTGGTGGATTGTATATATATCGCACTTTTACAAATCATAAAGCTTCTTGAGCTGATCCCTGTTTGACATAGATATTGTTGTATGATAAACAATTTCTCATACAAAATAATTTGAAACTTTTGATAATCTAACAGTTTATTATAGAACTTCTGGTTCAATACGGTTTTATTTCATTTCTATGTATGAATATTTAATTCAATACAATATAGCTAAACTTCTGGTTCAATACAATGTATATTTCATTTATGAGCTTCTGGTCCATACTATATACATATTTCACTTGTACGTATGAACTTCTGGTTCAGCAAGATATTTCACTTGTACATATGTATGAACTTCTGGTTCAATACAGTATTCATTTCATCAGTAAGTATTTCTGTATATTTCAAATCAGTATACCTTTATTACTTTTATACCGAAAAATCAGGTACAATATCCAAGGAAATATCTCATGATCTCAATCTTGTCGCCAAATCTTCCCTTATATCGAAAAAGGTAATGACACATTATCTCATTATTTCCACCTTTTCAATAATTTATTCCATTATTTCTTGATGGAATCGATGTCACTGACACGCGGAGCCACTGCTCTTTTACGCGTTGAATAATGCATTTAAATAGATGATTTGGGAAGAAGGCTAGATCCATCAAAAATGGATATCATACTTTCAAATATTCGCAAATATTATTCCAATCTTCCAATAAATGATTTGAGAAAAATTTATCGAATTAGGCTCGAAAGATTGAGGTTGCTGATGGATCATGGCATCCCAGAAGATGTTCGCTGGTTGATCGAAGCAAAAGTTCGATTAGCTGGTGAATTACCAGATTCATTTTCTAAGCACAAGCCTGGCTTAGGTAAAAGTACTTTTGCAAAGAAGCGAAGAGCAAAAAGATTAAATAGTTGCTACAAATGTGCTCGATGGACATGTGATACCCGTTGTAAATCAATAGGATATTCATCCATAAATCGAGATGATAAGATAGACTTCATTAAGGGTGGACTGAGTAAGGAGTCATTGGATGATATCCGATTGACTCTTGAGACGCACCCTAGTGGGTATGTGCAGCGTGAGCTACTATCTTTATGGGCTAAATTCATCAGCGATAAAGAGCGTTATAGTCTCAAAAATATAATAGCAAAAGATCCTGTTTGCCAGGTTGTTATAAACAATGATGTTTTGGCTATGCAGCATTAATACAAGGTAAATTATTTGATATATATACACATATAAAATATTTTTCTGTTTCCTTTCACGGGTTTTGATAAAGGCTGGTTAAAAATATTAAATCACCGAAAGGTGAGTAGGGTGATTTTTTCAAAAGTAAATCTTCACTTTTTCGAAATACGAGCAGTAAATAGTGAAGTTTTTCGAGTTTAAAAAGCCAATGATTTTCACAGTTTATGCATCCCAAAATATCATTTTCTCATAAGTTTTTCCTTCCTTATTCTCTCAAAGATGGAAGAATCAAAACTTCGACAGATTAAAACTATCTGTGTATTTTGTGGATCAAAAGTAGGAAAATGTTTTGGCTATCTAGAAGCTGCAGTGGATCTTGGAAAGAAATTGGGAGAGAAATGTATCACTCTCGTGTATGGAGGAGGTAGCAGTGGATTGATGGGTTGTGTTTCACAATCCGCTCAAGCAGAGAAAACAAGAGTGATAGGTGTTATACCTACTCCTTTAGCTGATATTGCAGGCAAAACACGAGGGCATGAAGTACAAACCTTATCTATCCATGAACGCATAACTTGCATGTTATATGGTTCTGACGCCTTCATAGCCCTGCCTAGAGGTTTTGGTACTTTAGAAGAAATCTTTACTATTACCTCATGGGCTCAACTAGATCTCCATACTAAGCCTATTGGGCTTTTAAATGTTAACAATTTCTTTGATGGTTTGCTAACATTTCTTGATTATGCTGTGGAACAGGGATTCACCTCTCCATTTTCTAGGAGAATCCTTATTTCTGCTCCTACTATCGAGGAACTGCTGGATAAGCTGCAATCATATGTCCCCATACAAGATCCAGCAGGAGTTAAGATAGATTGGTCGCAAGGAAGGGGAATCAAGCGAAAATGGAGTCCGGTTAATGTAAATTTATCTTTGTGAACCCTAGAATAGGTGGTGGTAGAGTACGGAGTATTCTCACTCTTGAGACACACCATAAATTTCTAGGATTTTATCAGTGTTTTAATCTTGTGTACCTCAAAGATTTAAGGTGGTAGAGTATGGAGTATTTCTTACTCTTGAGACACACCTTTTTCTTTATTTCCTCAAAATGTCAGAGATGGTAGGATACGGCTACTCCCGAAACACATCTCTTATTTTGAGGATTATAAATGTTTTTCCCCTTTTTCGTTTTGGATGTATGACTCGTTTATACTTCTTCAGGAGCAATAATAATATCATTTCAGTATGTTTAGATGATAATTTTTACTTCTTCTGGAGTAAATATGTACTTCTTCTGGAATACATAAGTGCTCGTGCAAAAACTTTTCCAGACACTTATCATCTAATATTCATCTCATAATACTGATGAGATTATTTTCACATTAGCCATATCCGTGCTATCATGTGATATTATCTTATCATACATCAACATTCTCTTGTTGAATAATTTTCATCCACCCATTCAAATTCAGATATTGGTAACTTCTGGTACTATTGGATAAAATATTTTTATCAACATTTACCAACTTTTTGGTAATGATAACTTCTGGTATCATTTGATGAAATATTATCTATCTTTAGTAGTGATAACTTCTGGTATCATTTAATTCATTTAATGAAGTATTAAATAACAATATTGTATTAACAATAACAATACTAGGGTTATACCACCAAGTATATATTAACAATAATATTGTATATATATTAACAATAATAATACTGGGGTTATACCACCACGTATATATGTTGACAACAATCCTCTAATATGTTAGAATTAACCAACAATTGAGGTGTTTATATGTATTCAATTGATAAACCGACCATATAGGTGGTGTCAACATAATAAAATAATTAAACCGACCATATAGGCGATGTCAACATAATGAAATAATTAAACCGACCATATAGGCGGTATCAACATAATGAAATAATTAAACTGACCATATATGCGGTGTCAACATAATAAAATAATTAAACCGACCATATAGGCGGTATCAACGTAATGAAATAATTACCTTTCATGAGTGAGTGAATCATATCTTTCAGTCAAGGTATTCATAATAGTCCAATCCGTTACGGTGCGTGAATTTGCTTTGAAAGTTTCGGGTTACACAATTTCTCCAATTTTTCTATGGACTTGGAATTGATTTTCTAATCTATGATGTATAAATGATTTTCTAATACCAAAAACACTAGATTTGAAATATGAAACGTTGATTAATAATAATCTGGTTTCTGATACAGAGGTTCATCATTTAGATGCAACTGTAGAGCATACTCCCGTCGTATTACTCAATTGGCTAGAGACTTGTGCTGATAACGTGTTATAAAACTATCAAAATCTAAACAAGAATTAGAGAGGAAGAGATGGAGAGAATAGAGAGGAGAATTCTCATTCCATTAGGTGTAGGAAATACAACAATGATGCCTCTATTTATAGGAAGATAAAGTCATTCACAATAATTCTTTACAATATAAATTAGGTAGATGTTAGGTAAGAAATTAGGTAGAAATTAGGTGAGGGAATTAGGTGAGGGATTTATATATATTTATAACAATTTTCATTTTTTTTTTCTTATTCCAATTATAATATAAGCTTTTTTTTATTAAGAAATATTTATTTTGTTTATTTACTAATATACCCTTATTCATTACTTTCAATAATAATAATTTAGATAATTATATTGACACCACAAATTTTGTTAACCAGACCACATTTTTCATATTTATTAAATCGATCACAATTAAATTAACTTAAATAACCATCTATTATATTAATTTTTTTTCTTTATTTTATTTTATTTTTGTGTACACAAATCTTAAAAACCCCAACTTACATATGTATTACTTATTTGAAAAAAAACATTGTCCGACACCACAAATTGATTTTTGATTTAAGTAGAATCCTTGTTCCAACTCTACTAGACTCTTCAACTTGTCGACAATCCGAATTAAATCGGCATCTACATCTCATTAATGTAATTCGAAATTAAATCGGCATCTACACCTCATTAACGTAATTCTTAAATTAATTTGATTGAGGCTTTGAATAAATACTAATGAAATCGTATAGATGAAGAAGGCACCCATTTATTTATTCTAGAATAAACACAGGATTCATTCTATATAAAAGAGGGGGGGGGGGGGGGGGGGTGTGCCCCCTAAACAGACACATCAATTCATAAGGAAAATAGATGTTTGCCTGGAAGAATTCATGTGAAATTTTATTAATGCAGCGTAGGTCATTATGATGTAGGTCATCAATAAAAATTTGATTATTGATTTCTTTTCTCTTTTTTTTTTGTGGAATTGTTTGCAGACCTTCACGACTTAGAGAGATGAAGATCGAAGAAGATGATTTTGGTGTACTGTAACCATTGTTTCAGGTATAGAGATGAAGATGGAAGAAGATGATTGTGGTGTACCAATTTTATTTTCGTTTTATTTAGTGAGAGTTATTTTTGTAAAGGGAATGTGGTGTAACAATAAATTCATGCTTTTATATATGTGTATATATAATGTGGTGTGATTAATAAAATTTGTGGTGTAAATATAATTACCCTAATAGTTTTATTACTTAAACTATAATTTCCTCCCGTGCGATGCACGGTATTAAATATAAAAAATAATATTACATTACAATAACTATTAAAAATTTACAAAAAATATAACTAATTCAAATTATAATAACTTATTTGAATAGTAAAAGTCAATTTAGATATTTATTTAAATAATAAATGACGATTATTTGCATCTCGTAATCATTATCAAAATATACAAATAACAATAACAATATTGCTTAATGGTACTCATTATTTAACATATCATTTTTTTCAAACTTATTTTCAATCACATACAATAAATAAAATAATGCACGCATAAAGTTAAATAATACAAAATATAGAACAAAAATTTTAAATATTTTTGTATCAAATTAGATTCTTTTTTCTTTTATAAAATATTATAACAAAATTGAATTTTTCATTTAAATTAAATTCATTTTTGTTTATTCAATTTGAATTTTCTTTTCACAGTTGAATTTTATTCTTTTATTAACTATCAGTTTATTAATTTTATTCACACTTGTGTTGAAAACGGTATTTAAAAATTACTTTCAAAATAATTTATACAGAAGTAAATATGAAATTGTTAACTAATTATTTTTTAATCAATATTTATATCATGTTCGATGTAATATTATTTAGAAAGTTTACTCAAATTTTTATATTTGTGTAATTACTTTAACTAAATATCTTTTTTAACGCAATCATTACAATTTATAAATTAATTTATGAACAACACAATTTTTAAATTATTTTTTAAGAAGAAAAACATTTTCTCTTTTATCTTTTCAATTTTAGTTCAATAAACCAATTATAATAATATGTATGATATATATTTCAAAAAATATGATTTGTAATAATAAAGATAACATATTATAATAATCAAAACATAATTTTGTTCTATGCAAAATTTTCAAAATTTTCTTCACATTCATTTTCAATCACATATTTTTGTAGAACCCAGTATCTTTCACACTTTTCAATCACACATTTTCCTATATCTCCAGGATTTCTCAAAATTATGAAAAAAAAAAGTATATGAGACCAAACGAGCTCTATAAATAGTAAATGATTTTTTTTCCAATCATATTTAACATTTCTTTTTTAAATTTTCATTCAAAAAATCAATCACAATAATAATATATGAATATAATTCAAAAAATATGATTTGTGATATTAAAGATAAAAAATAATAATAATCAAAATATACAAATAACAATAACAATATTTTCTACATTATTGGGTTATTTCGCGTATGTTTGTTATACTTTAAAGCCCATGTTTGATAGTCATTATTCAAAACATCACTTTAAACTAAGAATGATTCAATGCTATTCAACAACACATTCTCCAAAAAAATTACTACAACAAATAACATAATTTTAAAATAATGGGTATTATTATTTCAAATTATAATAGCTCATTTCAAAAGTAAAAGGTAATTTATATATTTAAATAATGAATGAATGCTATTTGCATATCGTATTTAACCTTTTTTTAATCTTCATTAAAAAACACCAATCTCAATAATAAAAATATTTGAACATTTTTCTCTATGCTTTTTAACCACACATTTGTCAGTAAATTAATATTTCACATAAATCCATAAAAGATTTCTTAGTTTTAACCACACATTCTCCTAAAAATAATTATTCAAAACACTATTTCTTCTAATAAACTTTTTAGAATCAACATCAAACATGGGCATTATATATAAAAACTTACTCATAATTATTAAAATTTATTCTATTACCATAATTATTAAAATTTAAAAAACAACATAATCAGCTAAATTATTAAAAACTTATTTAGATAGTAAATGTTAATTTATATATTTAAATAATGAACTATAGTAGATTTCAATAATTTTTATGCATTATTGTTAATTTCATTGAAAATGAAAATTTAAACAATTTTTTGCATTTAACTCTTGTATTTAACATTTTTTTTAGTTTTCAATCAAAAATTTAGAACAATAATTATAAATGTGTTGTAAAAATTCTTAGCCTCTGTATGGAAAAAAAAAATGTTTTTAACACAATTCCTCAAATTATTTTTTAACAACACATATTTTCTCTCCATTTTTCAATTATACATTTTACATCGAAAACATAAAAAATATTTTTAAACACAAATTTTTTTTACAAACAGTTATGTTTGAGAAATTTTGTAATTTATAAAAATTTCTATAAATTAACATTTCAAATTTATCGAGTACATGCTTCTCTATCAAATATTCAAATGAAGAAAAAAAATATCAAAAAAATGTTAAAAAAGAAAAAAAGAAAGAAAGTAAACGTGGCCTCAATTGGCTGCCAGCCCAATTTTTAAGTTTTTTTTTTTTTTTAATTACTGGAGATGGTAAATCTTCGGGGGGGAATTTTTGCTACTATTCTACTTTTATATAGTAATAATAGATGTCATGATATACACTTAATAATTAAAAAAAATTGAAAATGCATATTATAAAATTTACTCATAGTTAATAAATAAATAAGTAATCGAGTAATTTTCATATGAATAATTATTTTCATTATTAAAGTTAAAATTAGTAATAAATTAATTTGACAAGGTCATTAGAGTTTAAAAAAACTCTACCTAACACGATTTAGTATTAATACTCCTTAATACTATATATCATAAATAATAATGCATTATTTATTATATTTTATATTCAATGAGTTATAATTATATTATTTACATAATATGATGATTTTAATAATTTTCATTTTATATTTCATTACATGGAAATACAAAGTATAAGTTGTTTTATCATGTACATATGGTGGAATACTAATCCCAATAAAAATATTAAACTCGGACCGGATCGAACCGAACCAGCCGTTCCAACCGATAAACCCGCGACCCAATTAAAAAATCGGGTCACAAAAATTAAAAAACCCTAATATGAGAAACCTAGTCAAAATCTGGCTAACCAAGCTAATTTTGAACTAACCCGTTGACCAGGTCACTACATGAATCCGGCCCAACAGAGATGACAAAATGCTCTGCTCCAAACCCATACTCACCCTGCCCCGGGTACGATTTAGCGGGTCATGGACGAGTATGAGTTTGAGATTCTTCTCGTGAGGCAGGGCGGGGTACCCGCTCCGAACCCGCCCCATTACCATCACTAATTCTCCTGGCTTCTTAATCAATTATGCCAATTTAGTTCCTTATTTAATATTAATAAAAACTGTAATTAATATTTTAAATAAAATAATATAAAATAAAATAAGCAGATTATAAACAATAATTGATGGTTTCTCGCCTCTACCTTGCCTGAAACTTGTCCTCTCCTAAGTGAGAATGGGGCCAGGGACAGATTCAGGAAATCGATCAAGTACGAGTGAATTAATCCAACACGAGTCGACACTACAAGGTAAGGAAAAAAATTTTGACACCAAAACTATGAGGTAATTTTATTTTATTTTTTACGAATACAACACGAGCGATCGATCATCCCTAAATAATGGAGGAAGAGAATGTGCCACCTGGGCTCGCCGGCCCCAAATATACAAGGTATCCAAAAAAAAGAGTCATAATATCTTTATATGGGAGCATGACAGGGGACCTTACCGGCCCCTCACAATAGAGGGGATCAGGGGCCTGTAAAGGTTCCTGGGTGAGCCTGGGTAATTCCCCTGTGCAAGGGAAATTACCCATCCAAAAAATAATGTCCCAACTTTTTAATTATTTGTTTCGTTTTGAAAAACGTCTTATCATTTTTAACGTAGTTTGGTTAAATTTTTAAGGTCCACTCTTTCAACAAGTGGAAGTCCGCAACACACTACTCTCTCTACCTTTGTCAATCATAATTCGCCTACGGCCTACCTCTAATCAAAATTGACGTCTGACCTTCAACTAACTTTAAAGTGAACTTTTGAAAATTTTAAATTACCATTATTTATAATCAATTTTATTTTATTTTCAACTACGGTCTGAAGGCATCATATAAATTTTGCCATTCCTAACGATTTTCAAATGATTTCCAAATGGAGAAATCAAGCTACTTGTAATTATATTTTCTTAAAAATTTGAGTAATTCAAGCCAATTCAACTACAAATTTTTTAGATGGAAACGGGGTACTTGTAGGCCCATACATTGTTGTAAAAAGGACCTCCATTAATGTCTACCTAGAAACGACACATACAAATTAGTGAATAGTCTTGTCAAAATGATTATTCCATAAGGTTCATTAAAAATGGTGTATCCTTCTTTTTTTCTTCACAAAATAATAGACGTGTAAATTTGGGTGATTTGAGTTGGGTCAGTCTGTCAACATAAAAACTCGGTAATGACCTGTTTGAAAAAAAGTCCGCCCGCTGCGAGTTTCGAGTCGATTCCGGGTCAGTCCCGCAAATTTCGAACTATAATCCAAGCCCGCCTGCTGGATCATGCGAGTTGGGGTTCGTCCTGATTTGACTCATATGAATAAAACATCAATTTTTTCATATTTATAGCAATTTTTTTGTCAAATTTGTAAATACAAAATGATTAAAATGATAAATTTATATTTATACTATAAAATATTTGCATAGAATTTAAATTTAAATTTTATGTTACATTAATTACTTCTAAATTTGCAGATTTAAATAAAACACAAACAAATAATAATTATTTGCTAAGTGTATTTCTAATAGTATATCAAAGAATATTATGTTTCTTAGCTATTAAAGAAAAAGAAAAAAAAAAATTTTGCTTTAAAAGTTGTATTAAAATTTGTATAAGAAGAGAGATTTTCAACGTTACCATATTTAATAAGACATTTTTTTTTTCACTGGCTAGCCGATTAACCGCGACCCGCGAAACCCACAATTCACAACTTTTAGACCCGTGAATCGCCCGTACAGGTCACGGGTCGACTCGCGATCTCAGATTGATTCGAATCGATTTTCACGAGTTTGGTCGACCGGTACGTCTTGACACCTCTACAAAATAGGTCCAATCAAATATATTTGGCTTGTTCAATTTACATAAAATAGTCGTGACAAGTAACGAGTGATCTCCCTAGATTCATCGGTCCTTGTCATTTTTAACAAGGTTTTCTAGTCAATTATGATGTATTACTATGGAGAGAACCTAACTACTTTTAACATGTAAAAATTAAAAAGTCCGCGTAACATGAAATTCTTTTCGTGAATTAAAAGCATATTTTTAAACGACAATATAATATTCTTTTTTTTTTTAATCTTCTTTTTTTCCTTTTTTTTTTTTTTTGAGGAACAAAAGGTTATTCATTCATTGCATCGTCAACGAGTACATTAGAAATAAATAATGGCGAAAAGTAAAGCCATTCAACCCTATCATGTAAAGACTTAGCGGCTTTGGCTAAATTGTGAGCGACTTGGTTAGCCGATATCCAGATCCAGCTGAACTTGATGGTTGGTAAATCTCTTGCAATAAGTCGACACTCGTCAATGAGGGAACCAAAGTATGAATTATCCACTCCATGATTTTGTAAAGCATTATAGACCAAGAGAGCATCAATTTCAATAATACGAACCTCGGGAAATTTACTTTTTATCCATGACAGAGCCTCACGGACCCCCATTGTTTCTGCTATAAGTAGGTCGACAATTCCTTGGACAGGGATGGTTCTGGAAACAACAAAAGATCCCATTTCATCTCGAATCACAAAGCCAAGTCCGGTTCTTCCAGGATTATCAAACACTGCTGCGTCGATATTAATCTTGAAAGAGCCCGAAGGAGGAGGTATCCACTTTTCATTTTCCGATCTATTTGGGGTTGCCGTAGTCTGTGGTTTAGCCTGGTTTGCCTCCCGCCATTGTTGGAGAAGAATCTTAGCCATTGACATCACCTTCTCTGCAGTAAATGAGCTTGCTTTCCATACAGTTTCGTTTTGGTTCATCCATAATGCCCAACAAGTCGTACCAATCAACTCTCTCTCCTGTTGATGATTATTGAAAATAGTAGTTAGCCATTCTTTGAAATTTCCTGCAAGTGACGGTGAGTCATGTACACCTACTGCCTCCCAAATTCTTTGCACAAATTCACAGGAAGCAAGAACATGCAGTACTGTTTCTTCTTGCATTAAACACACCGGGCAGTGGATATGAATATCAACTCTTTTAGTCCTCAACTGACTGGCTATTGGAAGGACATTCTGTGCAGCCCTCCAGAGAAGATTTCGGACTTTAGCCGGTGTTTTACATTTCTGTGAAACATATCTTCCATCTCCAAATAATGTTGCAGTTCAACCACATTAGTTATATCCCTATTCAACCCATTCAAAAATCGAGCTATCGTAGCCTCCCTATCCTCTTCTACATTGGCTCTAATCATCAACATCTTCATCTCCTTATGATAATCCTCCACACTCTTTGATCCTTGGTATAGACTTTGTAATTTTTGATGAAGCTCCCGATGGTAATGACTAGGAACGAACCTCTTTCTCATGATAGCTTTTAACTCATCCCAAGTACTAACGGACCTCTCGCGATTCCTCCTCCTAGAAGTCACCAATTGATCCCACCAAGTAATAGCGTAATCGGAGAATTCAAGTACAGCTACCTTAACCTTTTTCTCTTCCGAATAAGTGTAGCAATTGAAAATTAATTCCATCTTCTTTTCCCATTCTAGGTATGCTTCCGGATCACTCCTACCCTTGAATGACGGAATTGTCATTTTGATGTTGCTCATACTACCATCCATCCTATCGCCACCAAGATCTCTATTCCTTCTTCCATGCCTAATTACTCTATCCACAATTACCCCATCGTCAAAATCACTACCTTCTTCATTCTCATCGATCCCCTCTACTCTACGACCTTGCCCACCTTGCCTGCGGGCATTAGGCACTTCCCGAGGTTGCTCAAGCCTTTCTAGCCTACCTATCACATCCCCAAACAACCGCTCAAACCGTTGTACCATCTCTTCCGTCATGTTGATTTGATCTTTGTTTTTTGTAGTAGCAGATTGTTCAGACATCCTAAAACTAAATATTATATGCCTCACGTGTATTTCGCTCGTGTATCACTCAAATTTGGCTTTTACCCTCTATTGATCTCACCTCTCTGCCTTTTTCCACTCAATTGCTTTCACCCCGATTGCTACAAAGAACGAACCCGAACTCAAACAAGTTTAAGCCCGAATGATTCAAATCGAGTAAAAGTGAGAATTCTATGAACTGTTTGGAAAACTTGAAGAAGACCTTTAGAGAATGGGATTTTGACTTGATATAGAACTTGACACTTTTATGGAAACTAGGATTGAGTCAAGAATATATTTTTTTGGAAATCAAATAACTGCTATTGTAATTGGACTGAGAATTTTCGTTTTTTTTTTTTTTTAGATTTCTCGAAAATTCAACTTCGAGAAAGAAGAAACAAACGAAATTTAATTTGGATAACAAACGAAGGAAAGAACGACTATTGAATCTTTTGTGACACTTTTTTTGGATTAAAGACTCAAGAACTTGAAGAACACGAAGAACAAGATTAAAGAACGACTCAAGAAAACAAAAGATATAACCTTGATTTTTGGAGCCTAAGCTCTGATACCAAATGATGCAAACCACGTAGCAATTGTAGTTACGCAACCCACAAAATATTGAAATCGACCCAAGAACGCCAAGAACCATGATTTATGGATCCAATTAAAATTAATTGAATCAAGCAACCAATACAATCACTGGGATATATTGACCTCTTGATCACAAGTAATAATAATTCTCATCGAGATTTGAACAAACAAGAATAACTCGCAAGTTCGGATTTTATTCAATAAAGAATAAGAATATGAAAGCAAATTGCCTCTCAATAATAATATCAAAGTTGTGTCATGAATAAGAAAATTTACATCCCTATAAATAGGGTCAAAACTAGGTTTAAGAGTTCTAATTAAACAAGGAAACAAATAACTAAAATTAAGGAAATAATTAAAAAATCCTAATTTACGCGTATGATGAATTACGGCCGTGAATCTTTACTTTACGGCCGTAAGGCCCTTTCTGTTCCAACATTACGGCCGTGAGACTATTTTTACGGCCGTAAGCCAAATTTCTGAAAAATCTTGTTTTTGATCCAAGGCTGCGTTACGGCCGTGTCAAATATACGTTACGGTCGTAAGTCCAATTTTCTTCAAATCACAGTTTTCAACAGTAGGTTGGTTACGGCCGTGAGCTCCCATATGTTACGGCCGTGATCTTTGAAAAATTGCAATTTTCTTTGTTGGCTTGAATGAGGTTGATCCAATCTTCGTTTTGGCTCGGTCCCAACATGGAACTTGCTTCTTTTGATGACACGAACATTGTTTTGGCCATTGTTTCTTGAACTAACTTGTCCATTGCTTCATTGGCCTCTTTGCTTGCAATCGAGTCATCGGTCCTCCTTTGATCTTCAACGGATCTTTGTGCGGGCTTGTATCCGTGGTCTGGATCACATCATCTTGCTTCCAAGAATGTTGCTGATGGATAATAACGAGATTTAAAGATCCGGGAAACCAAGGAAGTAGGTTGCGTTATCAACTTCCAACCATTTTTTGTCGAGAAGAGCTAGGTTCATTTCATGCAATTTCCTGAATCCCATTCCGCCTTTTGATTTAGGGATATAGAGTTTATCCCATGTAGCCCAATTGATTCCTCTGTTATTACCTTGGTTTGATTGCCACCAAAATTTATTCATGATTCTCTCGAGTTCTTCGCAAAGCTGACTAGGGATCAAGAATACGCCCATTACGAAATTAGGAACAACTTGTGCTACGATTTTGATAAGAATCTCTCTACCGGCCCTAGATAAACACTTCTCTTTCCACCCTTGAGTTCTCTGCCAAACTCTGTCTTTAATAAAAGAGAAAATCTCTCTTTTCTTCCTCCCAATAATGGATGGAAAACCAAGATACTTTTCGTGGCCTTGGATGCCTGAATACCTAAAGTTGAGTATATAGACTCCTGCATCTTTGGCTTTACATTGTTACTGAAATGTAGGGTAGATTTATGGTAATTAATAGATTGGACAGATTCAATTTCATAGTTGTGAAGAAGCTCCTTAATAACTTCACATTCTCTGATATTTGCGCAAAAAAACAATAAGCTGTCATCTGCAAAGAAAAGGTGAGTGAGAGAAGGGGTATTCCTAGCAATCTTACAGCCATGGATGGTGCCTGAGTGATGATAGTCCTTCCGAGCAGATAATGAATAGATATGGAGAAAGTGGGCAACCTTGACGTAGTCCTCGCTCGGGGGTGATAGGTCCTATATCGGAACCCTCGTGAGTAATATGATATCGGACTGTAGAGACACATAGAGCAATCAAGTCGACCCATTTATGTGGAAATCCCATTCGAACCATCATTTGTTTCAAAAATCCCCATTCTAGCCTGTCATATGCCTTGCTGATGTCAATCTTGAGAGCGGCTATGCCATTCTTACCACGAGTTTTCTTTTTCATATTGTGGAGAGCCTCGAATGCTACTATAATATTGTCATTAATGGATCGGTCAGGGACAAAAGCGCACTATGTATCTGATATGACATCCATCAAGATAAGTTTGAGGCGGTTAGCGAGAGTTTTGGCCAATATTTTGTACATGACATTGCAGAGAGAAATTGGTCTAAAATCTTGCATACTTTCTAGATTTTCTTTCTTCGGAATAAGGACAATAGAAGTATCATTTAGGCCTGCAGGGAAGGTACATGAGTTTAAACAATGTAGACACAAAGAGACCACATCCTTACCGACAACATCCCAGAGGTTTTTGTAGAATCCCAGATTCATACCGTTCGGTCCCAGAGCTTTATCGGGGTGCATGTCAAAAGTAGCCTTTTTAATTTCTTGGGCTATGAATTGATTAAATTAGCGAATTCGATAAAATACAACATTATGAATGAATCTTGAAAAACAAATTAAAGGGAATCACTATCATAAATCTTGAATCATAACACTTCTAAGTTGAAACCCCTAATTTTTACTTGCAAATATAGTTTTTGTTTTTAGATTTAAGATATTGATTAACATCAAGGTTAATGATTTTTATTCGAATAGAATTTAGTAATAGTCTAAAAATATTTAGATAGATAGTCCTCGTGACAACTAAATCCTGACTCTTAATTCCTCTTTATTACCTGTTCACGATATTTTGTCCTTGTGATCACACAATGAAGAGGATAATAAAACACATTTTCGCACAAATATATTTTGTCATAGTTTATTTTTTCAAAGATGAGTATTAGTAAGTGGACTGTCCCAGATCATTTCTTTGAAAAATCTGAATATTACTATAAATTCATCTTGTGGATGGTCCAAATCTCAAGAATTCTTGTTAGACATTTAAATTAAAATATGAATGATGGAAATAAATCTGGATTCTCGATTCTAACATATTTATCTCATAAATTTTATATTTCAAAATCGTTTACTTTTAAATAGTTAGTTTAGATTTTAATTTATAAACATCAAATTGATTTTTCTTGTTTCGGTTAAGGTTAATAATCTACGATTATAATTTATCTCAATCTTCACTGGTACAATACACTCACTCTTTGTCCATTATATTACTTGTGTGATTCGTACAATTGCGATAAATAAACACACAACAAGTTTTTGACATCGTTATCGCAAATTGTAGCTAATCTAAGTTTAGATTACTTTCACTAATTAGACTTTTAAGTCATGTTCCCTTTACTGTTTTGAGGTCGTTTTCTGTTTTTATTTTCGTAAATACTAAAAACGCATTTTAAAAAAAAAAAATTATACACAAACCGCAAAATGCCCAAAACAAGGTTTTGGGCGTTTTAAGTGTATTTCAACAAAAAAATGTTCAAAACACGGCGTTTTGGAATTTTTTTTTTTTAAGAATTATCTTAACTTGGAACTAAGTTTAAAATAAAGTTTTTATTTATTTATTTATTTATTTTTGGGAGAATTATCCTAGATTGGAATTAAGCCTAAAATAAATTTTTTTTTGGAGAATTATTCTAATTTGGAACTAAGTCTAAAATAAAGTTTTATTGAATTCAATATCAATATTACAAAAAAAAAAATGAAATAAATGCCTTGATAAATGGACTCTGATGGTTTTGAAAGAACTTGCATTTTCTTGATTTTAATAGAACCTGAACTTCCTCAAATCTCGAACCTGACCAAGTTGTGTTAATATAGACTCTTAGTGCTCACATTAGTGTGTTGCCGGTAACCATGTTTTCAGTGTATTGTGAAAGGGATTTTGAGTTTGAGCTAGTAGAAGTAACATACTCTGATGGAATATCATTCATATACCAAGATCTATCACTGTACCAAATGATTGTACCTTTATCATACATTTTCTGGTTTTGAAAGAACTTTCAATATCTTTTTAGACAGAGAGGTGAAGCGCTGGATAGTTTATTCATTTTATTTGTTATCTCCCTCTTGTGAAGTGCTGGATAGTTTATTTGTTTTCCCCCCTCCTATTATCCAACAAAAATTAGTTTAAACAATATAGGGAATTTAATTTAATCCATAAGCAAATTAATTAAAAATAGTTTAAGTAGTATTCTGCAAAATTTCAAACAGAACGCGTTTTCCAGCTTTTTATTTTCAAAAACAATTTTCAGAAATGACAAACCAAACGCGTTTTCAGCAAATTTGAAAACTAAAATAAAAACAGGAAACATAAAACATTTTCGAAAATGAAAATATAAAATAAAATACAAACAGAACGCCACTTAATTGTTTTATTAAGTAGGGCTCACAAAACCTTCAAAAATGGATATGGCACGATGAGCCAAACTACAAATGCAAGTCTGCTCTCATGAGTAAACAAATTTAATATTAGGGTCTGTTTGATAGTCATTCAAATTCCATAAGAAAAATATTTTTCACTCAAATTTTCCTTGTTTCAATCAAATACATATTTATTTTTCATGAAATTTTAATTTCATCAACTCACTATTTGGTCATATTTTTCTTGAGTTCTAGAAATCAGAATTCCTTAAGGGTATGAAATTGAAAAGTAATTTGAAAAATTGTAGGTTACTAAAATTTTTTTTACAGAAATGCATTATTTATAAATTTGTATATAAACAAGTTACCAAACACACTTTAATTTAATCCACAAGCAAATTAATTAAAAATAGTTTTAGTAATATTCTGCAAAATTTCAAACAAAACATGTTTTTCAACTTTTCATTTTCAAAAACAATTTTCAGAAATGACAAACCTAACGCGTTTTAAGCAAATTTGAAAATAAAAATAAAAACAGGAAATATAAAACATTTTCAAAAATAAAAATACAAAATAAAATACAAACAAAATGTCACCTTAGTTTTTTATTTTATTTTTATTAACTTTATTTTCAGTTCGTTCACTATTTTTTTCTTTTATCTCAGGTTTGTATATTCGAAGTTCGAGATACAGTGATCTTGTAGAAGCTGATTCGAAAATCGAACGAACATTCCATCGCAGATTAAGAGAAGCAGAAGAAGTAGAAAAATAAAAATATCAAATAGGAAAATACAGCAACACATGACAGACGCATAGATAAATCAAGTGGTATTAGGGGATTGTGTTGGGAATGTGCTTATTGGCGATTTTATGACAGCTTAAATTATTCAAAATCAATTAAGCATCATATATCCACCTTTGGTCAGCCAAATTTTTAGTTGAAGACCAATGTCATCAACCTGTTCCAGAATGGGTATCAGTTTTATGGCAGACGAGATGAAAATCCACATACACACATCTTTAGATTTTTAGGGACGTGTCAACACTTCAAATATCATGGATTTTAGACGATGCCATCCGACTCCACTTATTCCGACATTCTTTACTAGATAGAGCATTGGATTGGTTGGATTCTCATCCCACTGCGAGCATCACTACGTGGAATGACTTGGTCCAAAAATTTCGCAACAAATTCTTTCCATCGGTCAAGATTTCCAAGCTCAGAAATGACATAAACATACTTCATCAACAGGACTCGGAAATGTTTGATGAAGCATGGAACAAATTCAAGAATATGCTCAGGAAATGTCCTAATCATGGAATCACAAGGGGTGTTCAAATACAGTATTTCTACACATGCCTCCATCCTCAATACAAAAGTATGGTTGGCTCTTCTTCTAATAGTTCATTGTCTACCAAAACAATTGAGAGAGCATTGGAATTATTTCAGAGGATAACAAATACAAACTCCATGTAAGCATCTAATTGAGCTATTCAAAGGAAACTAGCAAGAGTCTATGACGTAGACACTTACTCTGCACTATATGCGAAAATAGACTCTTTGGTCACGAAAGTGGAAAGCATTTCGCAGTGATGAGGTTCGAAGTGCGGAAGAAACGCCGGAAAGTTCCGAACTCAGGTTGTGGTTGGACGGATAAATCATGACCCGATATTCACGACGCGATGGCTCGACGATGCGGAATAAAGAACCACGACTTTCGAAACGCCACAAGGATTTGCCCAATTTCCTTGATAAGTCTCTGATTTTGAACGCCACAAATACTCTCTCGAATATTTGATAAGTTCTGGATGAACGCCACAAGATAATCAATCTTGATAAGTTTGGGTTTGTAATGTGAATCCACACATTAAACAATTGAAAAATATTCAATCTCTTTTTATTCAATCATCAAAGTCTTAATTTACAATGAATCAAAAAGGCGTATAAATAAGCAAAATAAAACCCTAATCGCTAATTTACTCAAAATAGAATTCTAACTAACCTAAAATAGCTAAAACTGATAAGAAAATAAAATAATGATAAATCTTTAAATTCCATCAGCGGCGCATGTCCAGGAGCTGTCTTACGGCCGTGAGGGTCTTCAATTACGGCCGTGAATTGTGTAATTGAATTATGTTACGGCCGTGAATATTTTTGTTACGGCTGTAAATCCTTTTACCCGGTTTATGAATTAGACAGAGTGCATGTTACGGCTGTGATCCTTCATTTACGGCCGTGATCTTCAAAAAGTTACGGTCGTGACCAATCCATCCACGGCCGTGATTTTCGGTTCTTTTCGACACGGTTTGATTTTCAAAGCTCGTCGAACCTGCTGAATTCTTGTTTTGGCTTGAATATTTAAATTTTCCCGTCAAGCCTGCTATGACTCCGATTGTCGATGGTCCGGATCACTTCATACCCTCCTTCTTTAGGATGATTCGTCCCGAATCATAGCTTTGTTTCTGGTGTTCCTCTTCACCCCCTGGATCAAACGGAAAATTTCCGCTTCCATGCCATGAGTTCAATAAATTGGAATCCTTTGATTTGCTAACACGGAAGAGATGGAGCTTGAACTTCCTTTGCCATTCGTAGTGTGGTTGAAGCTTCCAGTCATAATTAACCTGCAAAAAAGATTTAAACAAAATGGGGAGGGACATGTTAGCTTCATGAGGTACAAGGTATGGATCCTTGTATTCATGACAAACCACCACCAACTCCACTTCTTGAACCACGAGGCTCTTCTCTTCGCCTCTTTCCTCCTTTGCAATTTCTTGTTCGAATTTTTTATCTTCAAACTCAACCACATCTCCGACCTCCACATTTGAATCACCATGTTCATGTACTATCTCATCACTACCAAAATGTGGATCTTCCAATTCAAAGCTCAAAATTTGAACTTCTAATTCCTCATCATATTTTGGAGTTTGTTCACACAACTCCACGTTTTCAACTCCTACCACAAAGTTCGGGGTCTCTTCAACTACTTCTAATTCATGTTTCAAGCCTCCCTCCTTCTTTTCAACATTCATATCCCGAGGCTCAACCATAACATGTATTTCACTCTCCTCTAACCATTTAATCACCGTCTTTCGTTTCTCCTCCTTCTTTCGCAATTTAGCCAAATATTTTCTTTCTGCCTCCCATTCACACCTCAATCTTTCTTCATAAATTTCTTTTTGAATTTTCAAAATTGCTTTTGGATCAATTTCGGCTCCTCTCTTAACCCCGATTCCATCCCTAGGTTTAGGATCACGCCTATAATCACTACGATTTGCTTGAGATCGCCCCTTTTTCAATTTCCCTTCCCTTTCATCTAATTTATCCAACCTAACCAAAGCTTCATTCAAAAATCTCCATATACGATCTTTGGCGTTTTCATGGGAATTGGACATTGTGAAATTTTTTTTGTGGAAGGACACAGAAAAAGAATAATGAAAACAAAGGATCAAGAAATTCAAGAAAGTGGTTCTTGAATGGATTCTTTTTTTTTTTTTTTTTTTTGAATTTTAGGATGAATTTTCAGAATAAATAAAATAATAATAATAAAAAAAATAATAATTTTTTTTATAAATCCGAAAATTCGACAACGAACACGACAAAACAAATGAAACTTAATTCGGATAAGAATTAAGCAAAACAAACACTTTTGAATTTTGTTGGATTTTTATATGGATCAAACAAAGAAAAAAAATTTACTGGCACGAAGAACAAGAAAAGAAAGACTCCACAACAAGATATGGATGATTTTTATGGGACTCGATGGTAGACATAAAAATCAAACTGGATAGAAAAACCTGAATTCAGAGTCCAGCTCTGATACCAGATGATGAGGTTCGAAGTGCGGAAGAAACGCCGGAAAGTTCCGAACTCAGGTTGTGGTTGGACGGATGAATCATGACCCGATATTCACGACGCGATGGCTCGAAGATGCGGAATAAAGAACCATGACTTTCGAAACGCCACAAGGATTTGCCCAATCTCCTTGATAAGTCTCTGATTTTGAATGCCACAAATACTCTCACAAAAATTTGATAAGTTCTGGATGAACGCCACAAGATAATCAATCTTGATAAGTTTGGGCTTGTAATGTGAATCCACACATTAAACAATTGAAAAACATTCAATCTCTTTTTATTAAATCATCAAAGTCTTAATTTACAATGAATCAAAAAGGCGTATAAATAAGCAAAATAAAACCCTAATCGCTAATTTACTCAAAATAGAATTCTAACTAACCTAAAATAGCTAAAACTGATAAGGAAATAAAATAATGATAAATCTTTAAATTCCACCAGCGGCGCATGTCCAGGAGCTGTCTTACGGCCGTGAGGGTCTTCAATTACGGCCGTGAATTGTGTAATTGAATTATGTTACGGCCGTGAATATTTTTGTTACGGCCGTAAATCCTTTTACCCGGTTTATGAATTAGACAGAGAGCATGTTACGGCCGTGATCCTTCATTTACGGCCGTGATCTTCAAAAGTTACGGTCGTGACCAATCCATCCACGGCCGTGATTTTCGGTTCTTTTCGACACGGTTTGATCTTCAAAGCTCGTCGAACCTGCTGAATTCTTGTTTTGGCTTGAATATTTAAATTTTCCCGTCAAGCCTGCTATGACTCCGATTGTTGAGGGTCCGGATCACATCCGCAGTCTAGTCACTCAATGAAAAATCCAAGATTGAGCTATGAGGAATGAAGAGCAAATCATCATACTGCAAATTGTCCCATTTTGGCATATCCAATTGAGCAGGTAGATTTCGTTCAAGGGGGTCAACTTCTACGAAACAACCTATATTCAAACACTCACAATCCATGTTGGCGAAATCACCCAAATTACTCATGGAGGGATAATCAAATAGTGCAGGTCCACAGGTTCCTCAATATCAACATGAACAGAAGAAAACTTCATTTGAGGATATGTTTGGAAAATTCATAGAGAAAACTGAGCAGTATAGGGAATGACCGATTAGTTCATAAGGATAATAGAGATTACCCTACAAAATCAGTAACTCTCAATCAGGAATTTGGAGACACAGGTGTGACAGATAGCACAAGTTTTGGAAAAAAGAGCATTAGGTACATTGCTAAGCAATATTGAAACGAATCCAGAGAACATGTAAATGCAATTGCTACTAGGAGTGAGGTTCAACTACCAGAGATTCATGTCAAGATATCAGCCGTTAACCAAGGAAAAGAGACTAATCAAGAAGAAAAACTGGTTGAGGTAACTGAAAAAGCATCTGAAACAATAGTAAGGATGGATACTTGAAGTCTTTGAAGGATATGATATCCAAAAAGAGGAGGCTTGAGGAGTTTGAGACAATATCCTTGACTGAGGATTGCAGCACAATATTGTAAAACAAGTTGCCACCCAAACTCAAGGATTCAGAGAGTTTTTCTATACCTTGTATTATTAGTGATTTAAAATTTAATAAAGTTTTATGTGATCTTAGTGCAAGTATAAATCCAACGCCTCTCACTGTTTACAGGAAACATGGTTTAGGAGATCCCAGGCCCACTACTCTGATATTGCAGCTGGCTGATCGTTTAATTTGATATCCATATGGTATCGTCAAAGACGACTTGGTAAAATTGGATAAGTTCATTTTTCTTGCTAACTTCTTAATCATGGACATGGAAGAGGATGATAGGATGCCACTCATTTTGGGTCGACCTTTCCTTGCGTTTGGACGAGCCTTAATTTATGTGGAAAAATGAGAGGAAAGATTTAGGGCGGAAGATGAGCAGGTGACTTTCGGCATGAGTTAGCAGAAAAATCCATATCCTTAATCTGAAGCCTCGAAGTATAAAAAGTGTGGAAATGAGGGAGGTTTGCAAGACTGAAAATTGTAAGCAGTGTGAAACCACAACAACATACTACTGGCCACATTGACAAAATCTGCCATAAAATTGAGCTTAAAACTATAAATGGAGCACTTCTTGGGAGGAAACCCAATTCTCAAACCCCCTTTATTTATTATGTTTTTGTTATTTGCTTTACACTTAGATTTTAGGTTTCCATGCATCCTTAGTTTGCATTTTAACATTTAATTTACATTTTGTATTTAAGTACATTTTTAGTTCACTAAGCATTCATCATGATTCTTATCTCTCTCTCTCTCTCTCTCTCTCTCTCTCTCTCTCTCTCTCTCTCTCTCTCTCTCTCTCTCTCTCTCTCACACACACACACACACGCACGCACACACACACACACATATGCACACACACGCGCGCACACACACACCCCCAAGATATGAAAAGAGTGTCTGGAAGTAAGTGGCACACACTGCAAAGTACACTGAGATCCATAACGGATTGGACTTGGCACTAAGAGTTTTTCCTCTTACTGATTAACTGTGCGATCATTCCCTTCACAACGGTGCGATTGCTCAAAAATTAATATGATTAATAGTACACTACGACATTTAACCACAATACAGTACCATGCTTAACCACGCGATCAATTTTGAATAAGAGTTTTTAGTTTTAAATCGGGAGTTACAATTTCAAAACTAAACATAATCCAATGCGAACCTCTCTCCAAAATCACCCTCACATTCAAGTTTCATATACAATCCACATCTTTATCATCACACAGGGTATGAATCGAGGCTCTACTACACTTCAAAGAAAAAATCAAGTTTTTGATTTCAACAAATTTTGAGTTTTCCTTAAAAATATCAGTTTGCCCTATTTTTGTAACATTCGAGTTTTTTGGATGGTGGAGGTTGGAATTATGATACTTTTGGATTAAAATTAATGTGTTTGATGAAATTTTTTGATTACTCATGGGTCCCAAATTTTACGATTTCTCTTTAGATTTTCCAATGCACTGAATGTGTTCGACAAAATGACCAACTGAGGTTTTTGTTCATTTTTGAAAATCCTTCCGATCACTTCTCTTCGTAACATGTTAATCATCATATATATCTCATGAATTCATGATTTGAGGAAATATTTTTATCTTTCTTTTCATAAATCAGTGAAGTAAACGACGTCACTTGACTGAGATTTCAAAATCACTTTACTTTAAAATAAAATTCATTCTTTTAAAAAGTGACGATAAAACATTTAATATAAGATCTTGACTTTAAAATCTTTTAGATAAAAAGTAAAAGATAATAAAATAGCGAGTTTGACAGTTCAAACACATGACCTTATTCAATATGTTCACAACTCACAGATATCACCTAGCGCAGCACTATCTATCTTGTCGTCTGAAGATTCGCGTCAATCCCTTTTTTATTTTAATAATTACCTGAAATATTGGATATGTGGTGGAATGAGCATACACTTACCCAGTGAGTGGAGTATGGTGCACATGTGCTATTGCACGTAGACAAGTTAACCTAATGTATTCAAGATTCTTGCAAATTTTAATTATTAAATCTATCGAGCCCATGTTTAGGTCAAGTCATATTTTCACGTCAAGCCATATTCAAATCAAGTCCAGTCCCAAGTCAACTTCAAGTCAAGTCAATTTGGATTATATGTATTTCAAGTTATATTCAATCTTGTCTAGTCAATTTCATGTATACAAATCAAGTCAAATTTCCATATTCTAGTCACATCATACTTCATATATTTAAGATCAACGTAAATACATGTCTTACATATTTAAACTAGCTAATTCCTATATTAAAGTCATATGTCCAAGACAAGTCGAGAGAAGACATATTTTTAAGTTGAATCAAGTTAATATATTCAAATTCATATGCAGTTACATATTAATCAATTCCAGTAGAGTCAAGTTCATATAATCATGACTGGTGCAAATGCATGTCCTTTTTAAGAAAACATGACTTTTAATGGGCCCATATTACAATCAACTACTATCCCGAGTTCGCAACAATTCACAAAGGGTACACAATCCCAATTCAAATATTTCATATGATGTTCACGTAGGCATCAACCCCAATACTCTTCACAAGATGTTCACATAGAGCATCAATCCCGATATAAGAGTTTCATGCAGGGAATCTTCTCTGTAGTTCAAGCGAGATAGAGTGAATATAATATCAAGAAATTCCTTTCTATGCAATACATAATAAAGTCATGAAAATCCTTGTAATACCATGTGTAATGAAAGCATATCATGAAGTATCATTTAAGATCACGTAATCAAGTATAAGTCAAATCAATCCAAGTCAATACAAGTCTGTATATTCATGGATTACACATAACACAAGTAAATTCTTATATAATATAGATTGAGTAATATTCAAGTTACTTGAAGTTCATCTTCTCAAGTTAAGTCAAATGGATATATTGTTATCTGTTAAGACCATATTATCATCTTCATTATGTTAACAAGTCTCGGATCACATAAACAAGAATAAAGATTGCCTTAAACATCCAAATAGTATTGGTTTAGTATCTCATGTATCGATACATTAAAGAGTAGGAACTTCTTAAAATCTATGTTAATCTTTTACAAGCATGATATTGATATCAAAATAGTGATAGTTACTTAGTTTATCTTTATGTCAAGACCATGTTAATAATATAACAATCACATGGAGATTAAATAAGGAAGGGACGATATAATCATCATATGAGCTTTATAACAAGATTATGCAAATATCAAGATGATACTACTATTGAACTTATAACGAGGTCACGATAACGTCAATATAATATCAACAATAATATAACAATTATATTAATTATTGAACTTATAACAAGATCATGAGTATACATATATTTAACTCTTATTAAGTAAAATAAACATATTCCACTCACCTCAATCTAGAAGTGCTTAAAAACGAGGTTCCCTAAATTTCTGTTTCATGATGTATCGATACTTCAAGAACATGTATCGATACATGTAGTCGATTCAGCATTGTCAAGTTTAATTCTTGGATTTCCTTCATGGTTTAATTATGTTTGGCTGAGCAGAATTTCATTTAGGATATCAAGAACATGTTATTATATTTAACATTTTTTGATCAAAACAAAAGATCAAACACGCATTCTAACTTTAAATTCTAGGTATTTGAATGAAAAAAACCATTCTTTTTCCTATCATTTCTCGGATATCTTTTGCTGTCTGAATTCAATAGGAATGCCAGGTTATTCAGAGGTAAAAGTAGGCTGCATAGTATGAAACAAAGTCTTTCCCGTGTCATATGATTTCAACTTGCCGACTGGTGAATAAAGAAATGAATTGTTTTAATTATGAAAGCAAGAGGTGGCGTGTTGTGGTTTTCCAAAAACTTGCGAGGAGGATCTGTTCATTTTTAGGTTGGGCGACTCATGAAAATCCTAGGAGCAGCCATCCTTAAGTAAAGTGACACCTGATGCTTGATTTCCTTCACAATTCAGTTTCACAAGACAAGGTTTGTGCTCAGATTTGAGGTACCTGATAAGTGTATTTTATACACTTATCTGTATGTCTAAATTAGAAGAAATTATTTTCGTTTTAGAATATATGCTCCTTAATTTGTGTTTATTTGTTTACTTTTCAGAAAATGTCTCAATAGAAGAAGAATGAAGCAATTAATGGAAAAAAAAAAACGGCAATATTGAATGTTAGTTGGAGCTTAATTGAGCAAGTGAAAGACATGTGACGTCAACCTGGAAGGTTCATGGTGCTCAAGTGAACAAATCAGAGGTTGGAGGTCCCAATTGAAGGAATTGAGAGCTTAATTGAAAAATTCAAGAAGAATATAAAGTTTGGGGACTAAATCGCAACAATTGAAAGTGGAGGACTAAGGCTGCAATTAAAGGTCTGGGACTAACTTATACAGCCAAGATAAGATGGAAATTACTTGTCACGCAATCGCTGAAATCCTACTGAGCGATCGCGAATTACCTCAAATTCATAACCCGAGAGTTTTAGTGTGTACCACGCGATCGCTAGGGTTTCTATCACGCAATCGCGCGGTTATTCGACTGGGCCGAAGATCAGATTTTTCTCACGATTTTTAACAGGCTTTGGGCTTTTTGACCTAGGTCTTCTCCAAAACCTATATATACAACACAAGAGGCACGAGATCTGGACCTTTGTCTCTCCATGATACGAGCCACAAAAGAGATTTCATCATCAATTCATTGGAGAATCAAGCATTGTAGAGGGACAGGAATTGAAGACAATTGAAGAATAAAAACTTGGTGCAAGATTTTCATTCTTTGTATATTGTTTTTCAATGAACGATGTAGCCTAGTTAATTATTTTAATTCTATATTCCGTGTTTTAACGCTTTGATGCATGTGTTGATTTATTATTGCATGTAATGCGTGAATGAACTGGCCACTCTTTCATGATTTAATGTGTTATTCTCATAATCCGAGAGGTGAGTTAATAACATAGATTTAGGTAATAAATCCGGTAATTGAATGAGAGATAGAAATATACCCTTGTGATTATTGCGATTGTGTGTGAATTATTGCGTGTAAAGCATCTAGATAAGGAATATTCGGACCCGCTGTAGAGATACAAGGTTGGTTTATTGAGGTAGGATTGATTTAAACTCGAGAGAGGAATATCAATTTAAATTAGTAAATTATATCGAACACATATTTAGAAAATAGAACCTGGAATTGGAATTGATTTAAATGATTAGGTGAATTCGTGAATCCCAACTACCTTACAATTATTTTTAAAACAAAAGCAATCTCGTAATTTTATTCTTTAATTTAATTCTCTAGTTTTAGTATAAATTCTCAAACAAAATTCGTCTGTTCAAATAAGGTTTAGAACTAACATATCTCGGTACATAATAGCAGTCTCCATGGGACGATAATCCGGACTCTAAGGTCAACTTTATTACTTCTCACGACCCGTACACTTGCGGGGATATTTCGCTTCGCGAGATATCAGTGAACAAGTTTTTGGCGTCGTTGTCGGGGACTGTTTATTAATATCGATATCCATTAGTTCTTATTTTACTTTGAAATTTATTTTGCTTATTTTTATTTTTCTTATTTTTATATTAATTCTCAATTTTTGTTTTTAATTTTTGTTTTGTTTAATTTATGTTAAGAAAGGCTAAGTCTTGTGAATTGCTTCCTCTTGATTCAGAAATTGAATGTACCTTTCGACAGAGGCGCAGAAAACAGTTGGAAGCAGTTCAACAAGCAAAGTTAGACATGGCAGACGATAGAATTCCGATCAATCCAGTTGATCCGAATAATCTGCCACCAGCTGTCATTGAACAACAACAGCGACCAAATCATGGAAGGCGCATATTGAGAGACTACATGGTTCCTACTGTCGGGAACATTGGAACTTGCATAGTGCCACCTTCTATCCCTGCTAATAACTTTGAGATCAAGACTTCTTTGATCTCTTTTATCCAAAATTCTGCCGTATTCCACAGGCTGTCGTCTGAAGATCCACATGCACACCTACGGACTTTCCAAGAACTATGTGAAGTGCAGCGCATGAATGGAGTTTCGGGTGATGTCGTGAAGCTGAAACTATTTTCATTCTCGTTGGCAGACAAGGCAACGGCATGGTTTTACACGCTACCCCTCCACACAATTACGACTTGGGAAGTAATGAGTCAAAAATTTGTTGATAAGTTCTTTCCACCTAGCCGGATGTCAAAGCTAAGGCGTGAAATTATTTCATTCAATCAACAGCCAGGGGAGTCAATTTTTGAGGCTTGGGAGAGATTCAACGAGCTGGTTCGACAATGTCATACTCATGGAATAGCTAATTGGATCCTAATTCAAACATTCTACAATGGGCTGACAAATGAAAACAAGAAACACGCTGACTCAGCAGCTGGAGGATCAGTAATGGATATGACTTATGAAGAAGCATCTGAGATTTTCGAGAAGATGGCTGCGAACAGTTACCAGTGGTACTCAGATAGAGCTACACCAAAGTCTGCAGGAATTGTTGCAGTTAATGAGATTACAGCATTAAATGCTAAGCTGGATGCTTTAACAAAGAAAATCGACAGTATGGGTGTGCAGCCAGTGAATTCAGTTCATACAACTTTGTGTGATTTTTGTTTCGAAAATCACGCTATAGATTTCTGCCCACTTCAACAAAATCAATCAAACCCAGAAAGGTCAACTTCGTAGGAAATAGGTAGCAGGGTGGTCCTTATTCACAAATCACAACCCAGAATGGAAGAATCACCCTAATTTTTCATGGTCTAACAATCAGAATGTTCAGCAGGCACTTGGATTCAGTAACAGCAACAACAACAGCAACAATCTCATAAAAACATATCCGAGAACATCGAAGTGTTAATTCAAGTGGTCAAGAGTCAGAATGGTGAGATAATGAATCAAGCTGCTGAAATAAAAAATTTGAAGAAACAGATGGGGGAATTGGCAGCTAGCAATGCAATAAGGCAGTCTGGACAGTTACCAAGCAACACTGAAATGAACCCTCGTGAGCATGTTAATGCAATAACAACGAGGAACGATATTCAGTTATCTGAAGTGACTACAAAAGAATATGAAAAGCATAGGAACCAGAAGAAAGATGTGGTAGAAGAACAAGAAAGTGAGAAAGAACAGAGCTCGACTCCTGAAGTTCAAGAAAAAGCTGAAGAAGAAGTTCGAGTTAGACCGCAAGTTAAAGCTTATGTGCCTCCAATTCCATATCCACAAAGACTGAGAAAGCATCAGTTGGAGCAACAGTTTGGAAATTTTTTGAAAATATTCAAGAAACTGCACATAAATATCCCATTTGCAGAAGCTTTAGCTCAAATACCCTTATATTTGAAGTTTACGAAGGAGATGCTGTCAAACAAAAGAAAGTTGGTTGATTTTGAGACAGTAGCACTGAGTGAGGAGTGCAACGCCATACTTCAAAAGAAATTACCACAAAAATTGACTAATCCAGGGAGTTTCTCTATCCCTTGCACTATTGGTAATTTCAGCTTTGATAATGTTCTATGTGACTTAGGGGTTAGTGTTAATTTAATGCCTCTTTATGTGTACAAAAAATTAGGTTTGGGGGAGCCTAAGCCAACGAATATCACTTTAAAGCTGGCAAACAGATCAATCCAATACCCATATGGGATAGTGGAGAATGTGATAGTTAAGGTTGAAAAATTCTTCTTCCTAGTCAACTTTGTGATTCTCGATATGGAAGAGGACACTCAAATGCCCCAAATTTTTGGAAGACCGTTCCTAACTACTGGAAGAGCCTTAATCGACATTGAAAAGGGAGAAATCATTTTTAGAGTCGAGAATGAACAAGTCAGCTTCAGTATCAAGCCAAGATAGGATCTCAAATATCTAAAGGAAAGTTGCTTCAAGGTGGAAGAAGTAATTCAGAAACCAGAAGAAAATTTGAAGTAAGGAATAAAGTTAGAAAATACTTCGAAGAAAAATGAAGGTAAGATGGAGGTGAAGAAGAAAAGAAATAACTAGAATAAAGAGGAAAAACCTGATTTTCTTCAACAAACTGTTAAAAGTGAGGCTTTGGAATTCAAGAAAGTAAGAAAACGAATGGAGATATGCAAGGCAGGGAATTGCAAGAAATGCAAAGCTTCAAGAGGATCATTCAAACCTCCATGATAAAGAAGTGCAAAAAGTCGAGCTTTAGACTTAAAACAGAGCGCTTGTTGGGAGGTAACCCAACCTTTCTTTCCTTTTATTTATTACGCTTTTAATATTAATTTCTTTACTTGTTTTAGATATTTGCACGGTCGGTAATTTGTTTAAGTGTTTCTCATATTACATGTTAGGACACTTTTGCATGTTGGTCTATTGTTGCAAAGTTAGGTATGTTTTTAATGTGCATGTTTTTATTAGGAAAATTTTTTATCGTCATCCCAACTCACACACGCACTAGTTTGGGTCATAAAGTTAATGTTTGGAAAATCATTGCATAGATCATGAAGTGATTAAGAGACTAAAAACGATTTTGAAAATCAAAAATAGGAAAAATTTTCATTACTGTCGTGAACTACGCGATCGCGTGCCAACAGGCGCTGGCGGTCGCTAGTTTGCATTTAAAAATCAACAGATTTTAAAACCTTGAACCATGCGATCGCTGGCACTCCAGCCGGACGATCGCGTGGCTAATCTGGTACCAAATTCGTCAGTTTAAATGCTTCACTTAATTCTTTCAATTTTAAACAACATAAATTTGTTTTCTCTCCCCAAAATCACCCCAAAAGTGATCTTTCATCTATCATGCTTGTCATCAACATTGCATTGCACCAAATTCATTGCTATTTTCACATCCAAAATAATCAAATGTATGAATTCCTTTTCTCTCCAAAAAGTGTAAAACTTCTTATAATCTTGTGATTTCTGAATTAAAGAGGATTGGAGAATGGGCTTAGGGTAGTCATTGGAGTTTTGAATTGTGCTAAAAATGATGAAAATTTTGGGTCAACCCATGTATCCAAATTTATGGATAACCTTCGATCTTTGCAATGCACACCATGTGTTTGATGAAATGTCACATAGAAAGTTTGGTACTAATTTTAGAAATGTATTCGAGCATTTAACTTCATGACATGTTTATCAATGTGTATATGTGTGTAGTGCATGAGTTAGTTCACATCTTGGCATTCAAACCATTAAAACCATGTTTGCATCATGGCAGCTCCATTGCAAGGCCACTGCAGGCCATTGCACCAGAAAATCAGTTCACGTCACCCACTTCTCTATAATTTTTCATGACCCTATTGAACTCCAAATGACCTGAATTTTTAATATGAAGTAGATTATGCTGTGAACTTTAACATATCAAAAGATGGCTCGGAAAAATTTGTGTTTTTTCTAGGCGATGTCAAGGCTTGAATATGTGTGATCTACCATTGTTGAAAACTCAAAAATTTTGCTTTAACTTTAGTTTGGGGCGTGTGGTATTGAACGTCCATTATTTCTTATTGATGTTTATGGCTTCTAATGCTAATTATCTCTTATTTGCAGGGACAACACCAATCAAAACACCCCAACCCAATTTGAACAATACAAACAAAGGGTCGATTCATCCAAGGCAGTGCAACAGGAAGCTTCAAAGAAATACATCATCTACACTTGGGAAGTTCTCGTTCTCTTTTCTTTGTCTTGTTTTATATTGTTGAATCTTTTTGACAAACATTGAGGACACTGTTCATTTCAAGTTTGGGGGTGAAAATTCATTTCATTCTTCATTCATTTTATATTCATTCGATTCTTTAGGGGCTAAAGAAAAAAAAAATTGAAAACTTGGTTGACATGTTTATTTCCTAGGATATAGTATGAATCAATTTGTGCTTAAGCTTGAAAATTGGACAACATGAAAGCATGAACTTATTTTGAACTAGTTATGACTTGCTAGATTCCATATTCATTGCGCACATAGCCAATGTTGGATAATTACTTGTGTAAGAGATTTTGTTTAATACATGTGAGGTAAAGTTTATGCAGTTTGAACTTATGAATGACTTAAAAAATTCCTGAACTTAGATTATTAGACATCTCATCCCTAAATTAGAACCAATCATGCTAAAAGGCAAGTTTGGGGGTAGAATGGTTGGAATTTGTATGTATTGACGGGTTGGAGGTCTGTGGTTCTTGGTTTTGCACTTTAGTCATTGCATTTTGGTCAACTGGTATAAACCATATCCAGCATAAAAACAAAAAAATGCTGAAGGTCTTATTCTGCTCTTCAAATGCCTTTTTAACTCGAGTAAGTAAGTCTGAGGGGTCTTTCAAACCTGGTGCCCTAAAGCCAACTGGCTCATCGACCTAAAGCTCGTTACATGGGTCAATTAGAAAGCAAGTATGGAGAGTGGACTTACACATAAGATATTATAACATCTTTAATTTTTCTGTTTAAGCCTTTATGACTCGGACAAGTACGTCTGAGGGGTTCTTTGAACCTGGTACCCTAAAGCCAACTGGTTTGGGAGTTGCCGATCTGAAAGCCCGCTATAAAGGTCATATAGAAAGTCAGTAAGAAAAGTTCTGCACAAAGATGGTAAAAGACAAGGATATTAAAAGAAAAAGTCGTCCAATAAAAAAAAAATATTGCATGGTATAAGCTTTGTTGACTGAGCTGTGGTGGTTGAGGTTGTAGAATGGGGGGTCTGCTTTCTTTTAATTTGTTATGCACGCATATTTCTGACTATGACTACCTTTTGTGGAAAAAACAATGAATATTTTTAGAACCCACATAGATAAAAACCCGGGATGTGAGAGAAAAGCATAAAGTGGTGATCATCCATGAGCGTTGAAAGGAATTTCATTAGAAATCATAGATCGACCACATGGGATTCGGGTTTGATTATGCATAATGAGCCATACAGTGTTGAACATATCTTTTGCATAAGTATGCGTTTGACATTGGCTATTCACACACACACACTTGAAACTCTGGCAGGATATAACTAGAAATTTTTTGCATTGTTGTTCATGACTCTTGCTTAAAGCTTAAATTGGTTTGGACTATGGAGGCATATGGTAAACATGTTGACACAACAAAAATATTTGTTCTCTTATTACTTTGATTTTTGTAGTTAACTTTCCATTGTTCGAGAATTTCTTCTAATTTAGACATACAGATAAGTGTATAAAATACACTTATCAAATACCCCCAAACTAGAATTATTGTTCGAGGACGAACAATAATTATAGTTTGGGGGTATTTGATAAGTGTATTTTATACACTTATCTGTATGTCTAAATTAGAAGAAATTATTGTCGTTTTAGAATATATGCTCCTTAATTTGTGTTTATTTGTTTACTTTTCAGAAAATGTCCCAATCGAAGAAGAATGAAGCAATTAATGGAAAAATGCAATATTGGATGTTAATTGGAGCTTAATTGAGCAAGTGAGAGACGTGTGACGTCAACCTGGAAGGTTCATGGTGCTCAAGTGAAAAAATCAGATGTTGGAGGTCCCAATTGAAGGAATTGAGAGCTTAATTGAGAAATTCAAGAAGAATATAAAGTTTGAGGACTAAATCGCAACAATTGAAAGTGGAGGACTAAGGATGCAATTAAAAGCCGGGGAAAAACTTATACAATCGAGAAAAGATGGAAATTACATTTCACGCGATCTCTGAAATCTTACTAAGTGATCGCGGATTACCTCAAATTCATAACCCGAGAGTTTTAGTGTCTACCACGCGATCGCTAGGGTTTCTACCACGTGATCGCGCGGTTATCCGACTGGGCCGCAGATCAGATTTTTCTCGCGATTTTTAACAGGCTTTGAGATTTTTGACCTAGGTTTTCTCTAAAACCTATATATACAACACAAGAAGCACGAGATCTGGACCTTTGCTTCTCCATGATACGAGCCACAAAAGAGATTTCATCATCAATTTATTGGAGAATCAAGCATTGCAGAGGGACGCGAATTGAAGAATAAAAACTTGGTGCAAGATTTTCATTCTTTATATATTATTTTTCAATGAACGTTTATTTTTACTGTTTTTGTTATTTCATAATGATGTGTAACTAAATTCTATGTTGGGATGAACGATGTAGCCTAGTTAATTATTTTAATTCCATATTCCGTGTTTTAACGCTTTAATGCATGTGTTGATTTATTATTGCGTGTAATGCGTGAATGAGCTGGCCACTCTTTCATGATTTAATGTGTTATTTTCATAATCCGAGAGATGAGTTAATAACATAGATTTAGGTAATAAATCCGGTAATTGAACGAGAAATAGAAATATACCCTTGTGATTATTGCGATCGTGTGTGAATTCTTGCGTGTAAAGCATCTAGATAAGGAATATTCGGACCCGCTGTAGAGATACAAGGTTGGTTTATTGAGGTAGGATTGATTTAAACTCGAGAGAGGAATATCAATTTAAATTAGTGAATTCGATCGAACACATATTTAGAAAATAGAACCTGGAATTGGAATTGATTTAAATGATTAGGTGAATTCGTGAATCTCAACTACCTTATAATCGTTTTTAAAACAAAAGCAATCTCGTAATTTCATTCTTTAATTTAATTCTCTAGTTTTAGTATAAATTTTCAAACAAAATTCGTCTGTTCAAATAAAGTTTAGAAATAACATATCTCGGTACTTAATAGCAGTCTCCGTGGGACGATAATTCGGACTTTAAGGTCGACTTTATTACTTCTCACGACCCGTACAATTGCGGGGATATTTCGCTTCGCGAGATATCAGGAAACAGTACCAAATGATGCCGAAATCTTTTTTTCTTGGTACCATTTTGAAGTACTCACAGATTACTTTAATGTGCAATTTACGGTGCAAGAAATGGATAACCGAGGAGAAAGTTATAGCTTTCCAAAGTAGGCCACTCAAACTATTTTTTGGGTTGACCGTTTTTACCGTCATAACTTTAAAAATTCACCGATAGCTATCCAATGGTCAGAATGACAAAATGTTTTCATATTCTCGAAATTCACACTGAGAACTCACTTGTACATATATGACATGTAATCAAATGAGGTCAGGAGTATTAGAAAAAGTCTCGAGCAAAGGGACATTTAAATATGTCTTTTACGAAACTTTTCTTTTTTAATATTTCTGTTTCTCTTTCGTTAAAACACATTTTTCTTTCTTTTCATTCCAGAATAATTATATAAATTATAAAACAATTTTATTACGTCATAATGGATAATAAAGGACGTCAAAATTTTCTGGTCGTTACACAAACGATCTTCATTTGACCTCAAAACTGAATATGATGTAGAATAGATCACATATTTTAATATGCCTAGAGATGTCTTGAAAAAAATTATTTCTTTGTTGCGATGTCTGAAGTTGAACATCACTAATTGCATGCTTTTCCACATTCATCTTCTTTGCTCTTTTATCAGTTTGTGTGTATTTTAAGGTATTCGCATGCTTTGAGACTCTTACATTGATTCTATTATTGCTTGTCTATCTTTTTATAGGCCCCATGCCGCCTAAAAATACATCCACTCCTTCACTCAAAGGTAAGGAAAAGGTCAGGCCATCAAAGAGACATCAGAGAGTGCCTAGCTCGGATGATGTTTTGGAGCCGATAGAAACATGAGCAAAGGTTGTATGACACAATTTTGAAGGGAAAGCATACTTGGGCAGAACGGGAAGTGATTTTGGCATACTTTCCCAACACAGAGATTTTACACTTGATTGATACAACTGATTGGCATAAGCTTCCTGGGACACCTCATAGATCTTATCCTCTATTGGTCAAGGAATTTCTAACCAATTTCAATTAACCTATTGAAGCCAAGCAATATGATCATTGGTATATGACTTGGGGGCAGATGGATTCGTTTCTCTCCTACTATGATTGAGAGGGTACTATAGCTCATCAGAGAGGGGTTGAGCCGATCTAGGAGGATATTGGCATTGACTTGGGCACCTGTTCTCTCTATGGTTGACCAAATGCAATACTAGAGAGGCCTGGACGATTCAAGCACAAAGAGCTTACTGAAAGCATACGAGTTCTTCACATCTTCATGCACCACAATGTCGACACCACCTCCCATCAGACCCAGTCTAATAAGGAGAGGGTCCGATTGATACAATATTGGGAGATAAATCATGTTCCCATGTCTTATCTCTGTCATATATTTATCCGAGGGGATAGAGCTGCTACCCTACTAGGTGCCCAAGCCACTAGAGGCAACATCTGTAGGAGAACTAGAGAAAATACGAGGCCTCGAGCACCACGAACTTCAGTAGCAGGGCCACCTGCACTAGCACTAGCACTAGAGCTATAGCCAGCCCTACTTGGGATCGATAGATTATTGTGACAGGTCTTGGCTGAGATGTCAGGATCGAAAGGACTTTGGGGAAGATGAGAGAGACTTTGGTGGCCCAATAGAGGAGATCGACAGTATAGAGAGGCAAATAAAAAAATGATGCGGACAATCATAGAGAGCGAGCAATGAATGCTGCATTGTTTTTTGGATGAGATTAGTTCCCAGTTAGTACATGTCTCAGCCCGACTGAACTCCTTGGAGCGCAGGATGGTACAGAGTCCACCACACACAGAAGTAGGACCTTCTCGACATCCATGGGAAGACCGACCCTCGAGAAGTACTTGATCTTTATCTTTGTATTTTACTTTATTTTTTTTCTTATCTTTTTTTTTACATCAGGACGATGTATTATTTTGTTTGGGGTGGTGAATTCGGGGTGCACCTCATGTTTATTTGAAACCCCGGTCTGTATAACTGCTAAAATACTCTCTTTATTCAATTTGTTGATTTATTTGCACATTTGTTGACATTGTGCACTTGATTTCGATTTTTCTGTTAATTTGTGTGAACTGCTTACCCATGTTCACGTTATAAAACTGAGCACATAGACATGATCGAATAATTACTTGGGCAGGGATATACTTTGCACACGTGGGAGCATTTTTCATTTTCAACCTAGGATTGATCATATGATTCCTTACCTGAAGTCTATAGACATCCTGACCTTTAACTTAGAAACCAAATTTTCTCAATAGCAGTTTGGGGTGGAAAGATTAGTGTAAGAATGCATAAACATTTGAGGGTTTGAAGTTCCTGAATTATACCTTCGATTGAAGGGGTCTTAGTCATTGAGTGTAAGCCAACACTAGCAACATGATAATAGTCTTATTCTTCTCTTCATAACCTTTTTTACCCTAGCAATTAAGCTTTTAAGAGTGTTAAAACCCGATATCCTAAAATCATCTAAATTGGAAGTTATTGGTCAAAAGCTCGCTACATGAGTCACTTAGAAAGCTTGAGAGAGAGCGGACTTACACATAAGACACAATAACATCCTTACTTCTTTTTTTTTTGTACTTGGGAGTCACCGACCCAAAGCTCACTACAGGAGTCACTTAGAAAGTTCGATGAGAAAATATTGCACAATGTGTGTGTATAATAAAGTGCTTGGTATAAACTTTGATGCTAGAACTTTGGAGACTAGGAGTATGAAATTGGGAATTGATTATCATCAAACTATTTGTGCAGACTTATATCTGATTTTGATTGCTTTGTGTGGAAAATAAAATATATTAATATTTAGAAACCATATAAGTAGAGAGAACTTTGAGATTGCAGAGAAAAGTATGAGAAAGTTATCGTACATGAGAGATGCAAGAAAAAAAATCATTATTTGACCACATGAGATCCAAATTTGCACATTATATAGGCCACCCAATGTTAGATATATTTTTATATAAGTATACATTTGAAAATGGTTATTTGCACACATACATGAAAATTTGAACATTGGATAAGTAGAAATAATTTTTATTATATTGTTCAGCTTTCTTTTCGTAAGTGTATTTTTATTTGAACCTGTGGTATATAGTGAGCAAGTCAACAGTTGAGTCATATTTGTTATTGAGTTTTTTTTTCATTTATATTTTAGTTCTATTTTATTTGAGGATGAACAATTATTCTAGTTTGTGGGTGTTTGATAAATGCATTTTATACACATATTTAGATGCTAAAATTAGGATATTATATTGTCGTTCAAGAATATATTCCACTGATTTCGTCATTATTTCAGTTTTTATCACAAAGTCAAGAGAATGAAAGAATTGGAGCAAATAAAGATCAATTAGATGACAATTTGAGCTAAATTGTACAAAGGTTTAAAGGTTTAATTGAAGAAACCGAGAGATGAAAGAATGTAACCGAGGAAATTCAAAAGTGGAATGTCTCAATTGAAGAAATCAGAAGAAAAAAGTTCGCGCGCAATTGGGAAAATGACCAACATGTAAAGATATAGAAGTCCGAGGATCCCAAAAAACCCAAATAACCACCCAAATAACACGTAAATGCCTTTCTGATCAAAAACTGAGTTATTGGTTACGGCCGTGACACAATGATTACTGCCGTGAATTTCCTCCGGTTTGAATTTTACGGCCGTAAGACTGGACATTACGGCCGTGAGACCTTTTCTGCTGAAATTCTGCCCTTTCCTTCGATAGTTGATTACGACCGGGACAATAGCTTTTACGGCCGTGATTATATGATTTACGGCCGTGAAGGATTTCCATTACGGCCGTAAGGCCCTTTCTGCATAAACAATTTCGTGTACTCGGCTCGATTCCAACATGGAACTTGCTCCGTTTTCCATGTAGATCACCGTCATACTGTCGATGTCTCGACTTCGCCCTTCGATGCCTTGTCCGGATCACATCATACTCCCTCCCTTGAAAAGGATTCGACCTCGAATCCATTTTTGGTCGGCTTTTCAAATTTCTCCTGCTTTCCTGGGCTCGATGATCATTTTTAAGCGTCATGCAATCCTTTAGACTCTTGGGCTGCTTATTTTGGCCAATAACTTTCTTTCCCGATTTACGTTCATGGCTTGAGTTATGACCCTGCAAAACAGATTTCGTAGAACTGGGGAGGGATGTGTTAGCAAATGCAAATAAACTCATTCTTGTGGTGGACTCTCTTTTCTTTTTCTTTTCACTCTCAAGCTCACCTTTTTCTGAGGTCGTGACCTCAACTCTCTTGTTTTCAATTTTCACTCTCTCTCCTTTTTCTGAGGTCGTGGCCTCAACGCTCTTATTTTTTTCCTCAAACTCGCTTTTTATTTTCAATTGGTCCTCTCGGACTTCTTTTGGTGACAGCGGAGCAAGAATGATCTTTTTTCCACCCTTGACGAAAGAATATCGATTTTTAAACCCGTCGTGCACTACCCTCCTATCATGTTGCCAGGGTCTCCCCAACAAAATATGGCCAACATGCATAGGTATCTTGTCACAAACCACCTCATCCTTATAACCCCCGATCGCAAAATTGACCCTAGCCTGCTTATTTACCTTAATTTCTCCCGACTCGGTCAGACATTGCAATTTATAAGGGTTCGGATGTTTTATCAAGCTTAAACCTAATTTATCAACCAACATTGTACTAACCACATTAGTACAACTTCCCCCATCAATCACCATACCACAAACCTTTTTACCCACTAGGCATCTAGTATGGAATAAATTATCCCTTTGCTCACCAATTTCATCCACCCTGACCCTAGCACTAAGGACATGCCGATTAACAAGTGAATCTTTAACAGCATAGGTCAGTCCTTCCTCATCACTACTACTACTAGCCCCAACATCTACTAATTTAGGCATTCCCTTAAATTCGTCCTCGGAACTAATTTCACCATTACCACGTAAGATCATTAGCTTCCTATTTGGACACTGGGATGCTATATGACCCATACCCAAGCACTTAAAACACTTAATATTTCTATCCCGAGTAGTTTGAGAATCAGAAATATTTTTACTTTTCGTTGTAGGCTCCTCCTTCCCTTTCGGGTTATGTTCAACGTTGGATTCCTGCTTAGGTTGTGATGTAGGATAAGATGGTGAGTGTCTTGCTGCCCCCTTTCGCCTTAGCTGTCTTTCCACCTTCATGGCCATATGCACCATATCTTCCAGCTCCACATAATGTTGCAGCTCAATGACATTGGCAATATCTCTATTCAGCCCACTCAGAAACCTAGCCATCGTAGCTTCCCGATCCTCCACCACGTTAGCCCGAATCATCGCCACCTCCATATCCTTATGATAATCTTCTACACTCCTCGACCCCTGAGTCATACCCTGCAGCCTCTGATAAATATCCCTATAATAATGAGTCGGCACAAACCGCTTCCTCATTATGGTTTTTAATTCACCCCAACTCTCCACCGGCTCCTCAAGGTTCCTCCTCCTACCCGTAACTAGTTGATCCCACCAAATATTTGCGTAGTCGGTGAATTCAATCACGGCTAATTTCACCTTCTTCTTCGCCGAATAATTATTACAATCAAAAAGCCGTTCGACCTTTGTCTCCCAATCCAAGTATGCCTCCGGATCACTCCTACCCTGGAATGATGGTATTTTCACTTTAATTTTCCCAAGGTCGTCATCAACATCATCCCTATCCCTACGATGCCTTCTAGCATCACGACGCTCCCTATCCTGCCTCCTCTCATACCTATCTCCTCTATCCCTCCTTCGCATACTACCCAAAGATATACTGCCACTTTCACTGCCCATGTCTTCATTATCCACACCAACCTCACGTCTATTACCTCTCCTAACTCGAGAACCATCATGAGATTGATCACGAGGTCTTTGTTCACGTTCTGCACCTCGATTCTCCATCTGTACCATAAATCTCTCAAATTGTGCCCTCATTGCTGCAATATCACCATTACCCTGTTCATCCTTTCTATTCACACCCCTGGGCAGTTTCCTGTTTCCAACAGAAGATGAAGATGTGGAAACCTCTCTATCAGACATTTTTAAGACACGAACAAGGAAATTCGGAATATTTGGGGAATATTTTGGGAATTTTTTTTATAATCTGCCAAAGAATTGGACTACGAGTATGGCAGAAAAAACGGAACTGGATTTGGACGAAAAACGAAGAAGAAAAACACTTTTGAATTTTTGGGACTGACTCTTATGGATCAAACTGGAAAAATTTATGACTGACACGAAGAACGCGAAGAACACGAAAAAAAAATCAAGAAAATCAAGAAACGCAAGAATCTGAAATAGATCCAAGCTCTGATACCAGATAATGAGATCCCAGTCGGGGAATCTCATCGAACACGCGGAATAACGATAATTAAAACCTAGGAAAGATCTAAATCAGAATTGACACAAGACAAACAACGAAAATAAGGATAGAACGACGGTTTTTAACAAGGTTTTCTAGTCAATTATGATGTATTACTATGGAGAGAACCTATCTACTCCAATTTTTGAATTAAGAGCTTCTCCAGCAGATTCTCTATATTTAAAGAGCATTTTTCACACTTTAGAGAGAATCTATAAATTTAGAGAGCTGTTTTTTTAAATTACTCCAACAGTCTCTTTATCTTTTCCTCTATATTTTTCTTTTTTCAAAAAGCATTAATTTTTTCTCTCAAATTTTGTTATTCCTCTAGTTCTAAATAAACCTCTTCCCTGTCAAGTATTCTCATTTGATCTATTATACTGATTTTCATCCCTATCAATTACAAAATTCACGTTGCTGGTTTCCAAACAAAAATCATGTTGAAGAAAAATTGCAAAAACAGAAAACAAATATACACACATATGAATATAGCGTGGACGGTGGATACAAGGGTAATTGAAAATGAGGTTGATAATTGTGCATAATATTTAATAAAGAAAGATGGAGGGTATTGAAAAGTGAAATATTCCAATGTATTTAATAATAGAGAGTGAGTTTGGCTCTCCAAATTTGGAGAGTCAAACCCACTCTCTAAATTTAAAAGTTAATTTAAAGAGGCTGCTAGAGTATTATTTTAAGACCTTACTCTTTAAATTAAAGAGGATTTTGAGTTTAAAGAGTCTACTGGAGATGCTCTAACTACTTTTAACATGTAAAAATTAAAAAGTCCGCGTAACATGAAATTCTTTTCGTGAATTAAAAGCATATTTTTAAACGACAATATAATATTCTTTTTTTTTTTAATCTTCTTTTTTTCCTTTTTTTTTTTTTGAGGAACAAAAGGTTATTCATTCATTGCATCGTCAACGAGTACATTAGAAATAAATAATGGCGAAAAGTAAAGCCATTCAACCCTATCATGTAAAGACTTAGCGGCTTTGGCTAAATTGTGAGCGACTTGGTTAGCCGATATCCAGATCCAGCTGAACTTGATGGTTGGTAAATCTCTTGCAATAAGTCGACACTCGTCAATGAGGGAACCAAAGTATGAATTATCCACTCCATGATTTTGTAAAGCATTATAGACCAAGAGAGCATCAATTTCAATAATACGAACCTCGGGAAATTTACTTTTTATCCATGACAGAGCCTCACGGACCCCCATTGTTTCTGCTATAAGTAGGTCGACAATTCCTTGGACAGGGATGGTTCTGGAAACAACAAAAGATCCCATTTCATCTCGAATCACAAAGCCAAGTCCGGTTCTTCCAGGATTATCAAACACTGCTGCGTCGATATTAATCTTGAAAGAGCCCGAAGGAGGAGGTATCCACTTTTCATTTTCCGATCTATTTGGGGTTGCCGTAGTCTGTGGTTTAGCCTGGTTTGCCTCCCGCCATTGTTGGAGAAGAATCTTAGCCATTGACATCACCTTCTCTGCAGTAAATGAGCTTGCTTTCCATACAGTTTCGTTTTGGTTCATCCATAATGCCCAACAAGTCGTACCAATCAACTCTCTCTCCTGTTGATGATTATTGAAAATAGTAGTTAGCCATTCTTTGAAATTTCCTGCAAGTGACGGTGAGTCATGTACACCTACTGCCTCCCAAATTCTTTGCACAAATTCACAGGAAGCAAGAACATGCAGTACTGTTTCTTCTTGCATTAAACACACCGGGCAGTGGATATGAATATCAACTCTTTTAGTCCTCAACTGACTGGCTATTGGAAGGACATTCTGTGCAGCCCTCCAGAGAAGATTTCGGACTTTAGCCGGTGTTTTACATTTCTGTGAAACATATCTTCCATCTCCAAATAATGTTGCAGTTCAACCACATTAGTTATATCCCTATTCAACCCATTCAAAAATCGAGCTATCGTAGCCTCCCTATCCTCTTCTACATTGGCTCTAATCATCAACATCTTCATCTCCTTATGATAATCCTCCACACTCTTTGATCCTTGGTATAGACTTTGTAATTTTTGATGAAGCTCCCGATGGTAATGACTAGGAACGAACCTCTTTCTCATGATAGCTTTTAACTCATCCCAAGTACTAACGGACCTCTCGCGATTCCTCCTCCTAGAAGTCACCAATTGATCCCACCAAGTAATAGCGTAATCGGAGAACTCAAGTACAGCTACCTTAGCCTTTTTCTCTTCCGAATAAGTGTAGCAATTGAAAATTAATTCCATCTTCTTTTCCCATTCTAGGTATGCTTCCGGATCACTCCTACCCTTGAATGACGGAATTGTCATTTTGATGTTGCTCATACTACCATCCATCCTATCGCCACCAAGATCTCTATTCCTTCTTCCATGCCTAATTACTCTATCCACAATTACCCCATCGTCAAAATCACTACCTTCTTCATTCTCATCGATCCCCTCTACTTTACGACCTTGCCCACCTTGCCTGCGGGCATTAGGCACTTCCCGAGGTTGCTCAAGCCTTTCTAGCCTACCTATCACATCCCCAAACAACCGCTCAAACCGTTGTACCATCTCTTCCGTCATGTTGATTTGATCTTTATTTTTTGTAGTAGCAGATTGTTCAGACATCCTAAAACTAAATATTATATGCCTCACGTGTATTTCGCTCGTGTATCACTCAAATTTGGCTTTTACCCTCTATTGATCTCACCTCTCTGCCTTTTTCCACTCAATTGCTTTCACCCCGATTACTTCAAAGAACGAACCCGAACTCAAACAAGTTTAAGCCCGAATGATTCAAATCGAGTAAAAGTGAGAATTCTATGAACTGTTTGGAAAACTTGAAGAAGACCTTTAGAGAATGGGATTTTGACTTGATATAGAACTTGACACTTTTATGGAAACTAGGATTGAGTCAAGAATATATTTTTTTTGGAAATCAAATAACTGCTATTGTAATTGGACTGAGAATTTTCGTTTTTTTTTTTAGATTTCTCGAAAATTCAACTTCGAGAAAGAAGAAACAAACGAAATTTAATTTGGATAACAAACGAAGGAAAGAACGACTATTGAATCTTTTGTGACACTTTTTTTGGATTAAAGACTCAAGAACTGGAAGAACACGAAGAACAAGATTAAAGAACGACTCAAGAAAACAAAAGATATAACCTTGATTTTTGGAGCCTAAGCTCTGATACCAAATGATGCAAACCACGTAGCAATTGTAGCTACGCAACCCACAAAATATTGAAATCGACCCAAGAACGCCAAGAACCATGATTTATGGATCCAATTAAAATTAATTGAATCAAGCAACCAATACAATCACTGGGATATACTGACCTCTTGATCACAAGCAATAATAATTCTCACCGAGATTTGAACAAACAAGAATAACTCGCAAGTTCAAATTTTATTCAATAAAGAATAAGAATATGAAAGCAAATTGCCTCTCAATAATAATATCAAAGTTGTGTCATGAATAAGAAAATTTACATCCCTATAAATAGGGTCAAAACTAGGTTTACGAGTTCTAATTAAACAAGGAAACAAATAACTAAAATTAAGGAAATAATTAAAAAATCCTAATTTACGCGTATGATGAATTACGGCCGTGAATCTTTACTTTACGGCCGTAAGGCCCTTTTTGTTCCAACATTACGGCCGTGAGACTATTTTTACGGCCGTAAGCCAAATTTCTGAAAAATTTTGTTTTTGATCCGAGGCTGCGTTACGGCCGTGACAAATATACGTTACCGCCGTAAGTCCAATTTTCTTCAAATCACAGTTTTCAACAGTAGGTTGGTTACGGCCGTGAGCTCCCATATGTTACGGCCGTGATCTTTGAAAAATTGCAATTTTCTTTGTCGGCTTGAATGAGGTTGATCCAATCTTTGTTTTGGCTCGGTCCCAACATGGAACTTGCTTCTTTTGATGACACGAACATTGTTTTGGCCATTGTTTCTTGAACTAACTTGTCCATTGCTTCATTGGCCTCTTTGCTTGCAATCGAGTCATCGGTCCTCCTTTGATCTTCAACGGATCTTTGTGCGGGCTTGTATCCGTGGTCTGGATCACATCATCTTGCTTCCAAGAATGTTGCTGATGGATAATAACGAGATTTAAAGATCCGGGAAACCAAGGAAGTAGGTTGCGTTATCAACTTCCAACCATTTTTTGTCGAGAAGAGCTAGGTTTATTTCATGCAATTTCCTGAATCCCATTCCGCCTTTTGATTTAGGGATATAGAGTTTATCCCATGTAGCCCAATTGATTCCTCTGTTATTACCTTGGTTTGATTGCCACCAAAATTTATTCATGATTCTCTCGAGTTCTTCGCAAAGCTGACTAGGGATCAAGAATACGCTCATTACGAAATTAGGAACAACTTGTGCTACGATTTTGATAAGAATCTCTTTACCGGCCCTAGATAAACACTTATCTTTCAACCCTTGAGTTCTCTGCCAAACTCTGTCTTTAATAAAAGAGAAAATCTCTCTTTTCTTCCTCCCAATAATGGATGGAAAACCAAGATACTTTTCGTGGTCTTGGATGCCTGAATACCCAAAGTTGAGCATATAGACTCCTGCATCTTTGGCTTTACATTGTTACTGAAATGTAGGGTAGATTTATGGTAATTAATAGATTGGACAGATTCCATTTCATAGTTGTGAAGAAGCTCCTTAATAACTTCACATTCTCTGATATTTGCGCGAAAAAACAATAAGCTGTCATCTGCAAAGAAAAGGTGAGTGAGAGAAGGGGTATTCCTAGCAATCTTACAGCCATGGATGGTGCCTGAGTGATGATAGTCCTTCCGAGCAGATAATGAATAGATATGGAGAAAGTGGGCAACCTTGACGTAGTCCTCGCTCGGGGGTGATAGGTCCTATATCGGAACCCTCGTGAGTAATATGATATCGGACTGTAGAGACACATAGAGCAATCAAGTCGACCCATTTATGTGGAAATCCCATTCGAACCATCATTTGTTTCAAAAATCCCCATTCTAGCCTGTCATATGCCTTGCTGATGTCAATCTTGAGAGCGGCTATGCCATTCTTACCACGAGTTTTCTTTTTCATATTGTGGAGAGCCTCGAATGCTACTATAATATTGTCATTAACGGATCGTTCAGGGACAAAAGCGCACTATGTATCTGATATGACATCCAGCAAGATAAGTTTGAGGCGGTTAGCGAGAGTTTTGGCCAATATTTTGTACATGACATTGCAGAGAGAAATTGGTCTAAAATCTTGCATACTTTCCAGATTTTCTTTCTTCGGAATAAGGACAATAGAAGTATCATTTAGGCCTGCAGGGAAGGTACATGAGTTTAAACAATGTAGACACAAAGAGACCACATCCTTACCGACAACATCCCAGAGGTTTTTGTAGAATCCCAGATTCATACCGTCCGGTCCCAGAGCTTTATCGGGGTGCATGTCAAAAGTAGCCTTTTTAATTTCTTGGGCTATGAATTGATTAAATTAGTGAATTCGATAAAATACAACATTATGAATGAATCTTGAAAAACAAATTAAAGGGAATCACTATCGTAAATCTTGAATCATAACACTTCTAAGTTGAAACCCCTAATTTTTACTTGCAAATATAGTTTTTGTTTTTAGATTTAAGATATTGATTAACATCAAGGTTAATGATTTTTATTCGAATAGAATTTAGTAATAGTCTAAAAATATTTAGATAGATAGTCCTCGTGACAACTAAATCCTGACTCTTAATTCCTCTTTATTACCTGTTCACGATATTTTGTCTTTGTGATCACACAATGAAGAGGATAATAAAACACATATTCGCACAAATATATTTTGTCATAGTTTATTTTTTCAAAGATGAGTATTAGTAAGTGGACTGTCCCAGATCATTTCTTTGAAAAATCTGAATATTACTATAAATTCATCTTGTGGATGGTTCAAATCTCAAGAATTCTTGTTAGACATTTAAATTAAAATATGAATGATGGAAATAAATCTGGATTCTTGATTCTAACATATTTATCTCATAAATTTTATATTTCAAAATCGTTTACTTTTAAATAGTTAGTTTAGATTTTAATTTATAAACATGAAATTGATTTTTCTTGTTTCGGTTAAGGTTAATAATCTACGATTATAATTTATCTCAATCTTCACTGGTACAATACACTCACTCTTTGTCCATTATATTACTTGTGTGATTCGTACAATTGCGATAAATAAACACACAACAAGTTTTTGACATCGTTACCGCAAATTGTAGCTAATCTAAGTTTAGATTACTTTCACTAATTAGACTTTTAAGTCATGTTCTCTTTACTGTTTTGAGGTCGTTTTCTGTTTTTATTTTCTTAAATACTAAAAACGCATTTAAAAAAAAAAATTATACACAAACCGCAAAATCTGGAGAATTATTCTAATTTGGAACTAAGTCTAAAATAAAGTTTTATTGAATTCAATATCAATATTACAAAAAAAAAAAATGAAATAAATGCCTTGATAAATGGACTCTGATGGTTTTGAAAGAACTTGCATTTTCTTGATTTTAATAGAACCTGAACTTCCTCAAATCTCGAACCTGACCAAGTTGTGTTAATATAGACTCTTAGTGTTCACATTAGTGTGTTGCCGGTAACCATGTTTTCAGTGTATTGTGAAAGGGATTTTGAGTTTGAGCTAGTAGAAGTAACATACTCTGATGGAATATCATTCATATACCAAGATCTATCACTGTACCAAATGATTGTACCTTTATCATACATTTTCTGGTTTTGAAAGAACTTTCAATATCTTTTTAGACAGAGAGGTGAAGCGCTGGATAGTTTATTCATTTTATTTGTTATCTCCCTCTTGTGAAGTGCTGGATAGTTTATTTGTTTTCCCCCCCTCCTATTATCCAACAAAAATTAGTTTAAACAATATAGGGAATTTAATTTAATCCATAAGCAAATTAATTAAAAATAGTTTAAGTAGTATTCTGCAAAATTTCAAACAGAACGCGTTTTCCAGCTTTTTATTTTCAAAAACAGTTTTCAGAAATGACAAACCAAACGCGTTTTCAGCAAATTTGAAAACTAAAATAAAAACAGGAAACATAAAACATTTTCGAAAATGAAAATATAAAATAAAATACAAACAGAACGCCACTTAATTGTTTTATTAATTAGGGCTCACAAAACCTTCAAAAATGGATATGGCACGATCAGCCAAACTACAAATGCAAGTCTGCTTTCATGAGTAAACAAATTTAATATTAGGGTCTGTTTGATAGTCATTCAAATTCCATAAGAAAAATATTTTTCACTCAAATTTTCCTTGTTTCAATCAAATACATATTTATTTTTCATGAAATTTTAATTTCATCAACTCACTATTTGGTCATATTTTTCTTGAGTTCTAGAAATCAGAATTCCTTAAGGGTATGAAATTGAAAAGTAATTTGAAAAATTGTAGGTTACTAAAGCTACGATTTGCTTGAGATCGCCCCTTTTTCAATTTCCCTTCCCTTTCATCTAATTTATCCAATCTAACCAAAGCTTCATTCAAAAATCTCCATATACGATCTTTGGCGTTTTCATGGGAATTGGACATTGTGAAATTTTTTTTGTGGAAGGACACAGAAAAAGAATAATGAAAACAAAGGATCAAGAAATTCAAGAAAGTGGTTCTTGAATGGATTCTTTTTTTTTTTTTTTTTTGAATTTTAGGATGAATTTTCAGAATAAATAAAATAATAATAATAAAAAAAATAATAATTTTTTTTATAAATCCGAAAATTCGACAACGAACACGACAAAACAAATGAAACTTAATTCGGATAAGAATTAAGCAAAACAAACACTTTTGAATTTTGTTGGATTTTTATATGGATCAAACAAAGAAAAAAAATTTACTGGCACGAAGAACAAGAAAAGAAAGACTCCACAACAAGATATGGATGATTTTTATGGGACTCGATGGTAGACATAAAAATCAAACTGGATAGAAAAACCTGAATTCAGAGTCCAGCTCTGATACCAGATGATGAGGTTCGAAGTGCGGAAGAAACGCCGGAAAGTTCCGAACTCAGGTTGTGGTTGGACGGATGAATCATGACCCGATATTCACGACGCGATGGCTCGAAGATGCGGAATAAAGAACCATGACTTTCGAAACGCCACAAGGATTTGCCCAATCTCCTTGATAAGTCTCTGATTTTGAATGCCACAAATACTCTCACAAAAATTTGATAAGTTCTGGATGAACGCCACAAGATAATCAATCTTGATAAGTTTGGGCTTGTAATGTGAATCCACACATTAAACAATTGAAAAACATTCAATCTCTTTTTATTAAATCATCAAAGTCTTAATTTACAATGAATCAAAAAGGCGTATAAATAAGCAAAATAAAACCCTAATCGCTAATTTACTCAAAATAGAATTCTAACTAACCTAAAATAGCTAAAACTGATAAGGAAATAAAATAATGATAAATCTTTAAATTCCACCAGCGGCGCATGTCCAGGAGCTGTCTTACGGCCGTGAGGGTCTTCAATTACGGCCGTGAATTGTGTAATTGAATTATGTTACGGCCGTGAATATTTTTGTTACGGCCGTAAATCCTTTTACCCGGTTTATGAATTAGACAGAGAGCATGTTACGGCCGTGATCCTTCATTTACGGCCGTGATCTTCAAAAGTTACGGTCGTGACCAATCCATCCACGGCCGTGATTTTCGGTTCTTTTCGACACGGTTTGATCTTCAAAGCTCGTCGAACCTGCTGAATTCTTGTTTTGGCTTGAATATTTAAATTTTCCCGTCAAGCCTGCTATGACTCCGATTGTTGAGGGTCCGGATCACATCCGCAGTCTAGTCACTCAATGAAAAATCCAAGATTGAGCTATGAGGAATGAAGAGCAAATCATCATACTGCAAATTGTCCCATTTTGGCATATCCAATTGAGCAGGTAGATTTCGTTCAAGGGGGTCAACTTCTACGAAACAACCTATATTCAAACACTCACAATCCATGTTGGCGAAATCACCCAAATTACTCATGGAGGGATAATCAAATAGTGCAAGTCCACAGGTTCCTCAATATCAACATGAACAGAAGAAAACTTCATTTGAGGATATGTTTGGAAAATTCATAGAGAAAACTGAGCAGTATAGGGAATGACCGATTAGTTCATAAGGATAATAGAGATTACCCTACAAAATCAGTAACTCTCAATCAGGAATTTGGAGACACAGGTGTGACAGATAGCACAAGTTTTGGAAAAAAGAGCATTAGGTACATTGCTAAGCAATATTGAAACGAATCCAGAGAACATGTAAATGCAATTGCTACTAGGAGTGAGGTTCAACTACCAGAGATTCATGTCAAGATATCAGCCGTTAACCAAGGAAAAGAGACTAATCAAGAAGAAAAACTGGTTGAGGTAACTGAAAAAGCATCTGAAACAATAGTAAGGATGGATACTTGAAGTCTTTGAAGGATATGATATCCAAAAAGAGGAGGCTTGAGGAGTTTGAGACAATATCCTTGACTGAGGATTGCAGCACAATATTGTAAAACAAGTTGCCACCCAAACTCAAGGATTCAGAGAGTTTTTCTATACCTTGTATTATTAGTGATTTAAAATTTAATAAAGTTTTATGTGATCTTAGTGCAAGTATAAATCCAACGCCTCTCACTGTTTACAGGAAACATGGTTTAGGAGATCCCAGGCCCACTACTCTGATATTGCAGCTGGCTGATCGTTTAATTTGATATCCATATGGTATCGTCAAAGACGACTTGGTAAAATTGGATAAGTTCATTTTTCTTGCTAACTTCTTAATCATGGACATGGAAGAGGATGATAGGATGCCACTCATTTTGGGTCGACCTTTCCTTGCGTTTGGACGAGCCTTAATTTATGTGGAAAAATGAGAGGAAAGATTTAGGGCGGAAGATGAGCAGGTGACTTTCGGCATGAGTTAGCAGAAAAATCCATATCCTTAATCTGAAGCCTCGAAGTATAAAAAGTGTGGAAATGAGGGAGGTTTGCAAGACTGAAAATTGTAAGCAGTGTGAAACCACAACAACATACTACTGGCCACATTGACAAAATCTGCCATAAAATTGAGCTTAAAACTATAAATGGAGCACTTCTTGGGAGGAAACCCAATTCTCAAACCCCCTTTATTTATTATGTTTTTGTTATTTGCTTTACACTTAGATTTTAGGTTTCCATGCATCCTTAGTTTGCATTTTAACATTTAATTTACATTTTGTATTTAAGTACATTTTTAGTTCACTAAGCATTCATCATGATTCTTATCTCTCTCTCTCTCTCTCTCTCTCTCTCTCTCTCTCTCTCTCTCTCTCTCTCTCTCTCTCTCTCTCTCTCACACACACACACACACGCACGCACACACACACACACACATATGCACACACACGCGCGCACACACACACCCCCAAGATATGAAAAGAGTGTCTGGAAGTAAGTGGCACACACTGCAAAGTACACTGAGATCCATAACGGATTGGACTTGGCACTAAGAGTTTTTCCTCTTACTGATTAACTGTGCGATCATTCCCTTCACAACGGTGCGATTGCTCAAAAATTAATATGATTAATAGTACACTACGACATTTAACCACAATACAGTACCATGCTTAACCACGCGATCAATTTTGAATAAGAGTTTTTAGTTTTAAATCGGGAGTTACAATTTCAAAACTAAACATAATCCAATGCGAACCTCTCTCCAAAATCACCCTCACATTCAAGTTTCATATACAATCCACATCTTTATCATCACACAGGGTATGAATCGAGGCTCTACTACACTTCAAAGAAAAAATCAAGTTTTTGATTTCAACAAATTTTGAGTTTTCCTTAAAAATATCAGTTTGCCCTATTTTTGTAACATTCGAGTTTTTTGGATGGTGGAGGTTGGAATTATGATACTTTTGGATTAAAATTAATGTGTTTGATGAAATTTTTTGATTACTCATGGGTCCCAAATTTTACGATTTCTCTTTATATTTTCCAATGCACTGAATGTGTTCGACAAAATGACCAACTGAGGTTTTTGTTCATTTTTGAAAATCCTTCCGATCACTTCTCTTCGTAACATGTTAATCATCATATATATCTCATGAATTCATGATTTGAGGAAATATTTTTATCTTTCTTTTCATAAATCAGTGAAGTAAACGACGTCACTTGACTGAGATTTCAAAATCACTTTACTTTAAAATAAAATTCATTCTTTTAAAAAGTGACGATAAAACATTTAATATAAGATCTTGACTTTAAAATCTTTTAGATAAAAAGTAAAAGATAATAAAATAGCGAGTTTGACAGTTCAAACACATGACCTTATTCAATATGTTCACAACTCACAGATATCACCTAGCGCAGCACTATCTATCTTGTCGTCTGAAGATTCGCGTCAATCCCTTTTTTATTTTAATAATTACCTGAAATATTGGATATGTGGTGGAATGAGCATACACTTACCCAGTGAGTGGAGTATGGTGCACATGTGCTATTGCACGTAGACAAGTTAACCTAATGTATTCAAGATTCTTGCAAATTTTAATTATTAAATCTATCGAGCCCATGTTTAGGTCAAGTCATATTTTCACGTCAAGCCATATTCAAATCAAGTCCAGTCCCAAGTCAACTTCAAGTCAAGTCAATTTGGATTATATGTATTTCAAGTTATATTCAATCTTGTCTAGTCAATTTCATGTATACAAATCAAGTCAAATTTCCATATTCTAGTCACATCATACTTCATATATTTAAGATCAACGTAAATACATGTCTTACATATTTAAACTAGCTAATTCCTATATTAAAGTCATATGTCCAAGACAAGTCGAGAGAAGACATATTTTTAAGTTGAATCAAGTTAATATATTCAAATTCATATGCAGTTACATATTAATCAATTCCAGTAGAGTCAAGTTCATATAATCATGACTGGTGCAAATGCATGTCCTTTTTAAGAAAACATGACTTTTAATGGGCCCATATTACAATCAACTACTATCCCGAGTTCGCAACAATTCACAAAGGGTACACAATCCCAATTCAAATATTTCATATGATGTTCACGTAGGCATCAACCCCAATACTCTTCACAAGATGTTCACATAGAGCATCAATCCCGATATAAGAGTTTCATGCAGGGAATCTTCTCTGTAGTTCAAGCGAGATAGAGTGAATATAATATCAAGAAATTCCTTTCTATGCAATACATAATAAAGTCATGAAAATCCTTGTAATACAAGGTTGGTTTATTGAGGTAGGATTGATTTAAACTCGAGAGAGGAATATCAATTTAAATTAGTGAATTCGATCGAACACATATTTAGAAAATAGAACCTGGAATTGGAATTGATTTAAATGATTAGGTGAATTCGTGAATCCCAACTACCTTACAATCGTTTTTAAAACAAAAGCAATCTCGTAATTTCATTCTTTAATTTAATTCTCTAGTTTTAGTATAAATTTTCAAACAAAATTCGTCTGTTCAAATAAAGTTTAGAAATAACATATCTCGGTACTTAATAGCAGTCTCCGTGGGACGATAATTCGGACTCTAAGGTCGACTTTATTACTTCTCACGACCCGTACACTTGCGGGGATATTTTACTTCGCGAGATATCAGGAAACAGTACCAAATGATGCCGAAATCTTTTTTTCTTGGTACCATTTTGAAGTACTCACAGATTACTTTAATGTGCAATTGACGGTGCAAGAAATGGATAACCGAGGAGAAAGTTATAGCTTTCCAAAGTAGGCCACTCAAACTATTTTTTGGGTTAACCGTTTTTACCGTCATAACTTTAAAAATTCACCGATAGCTATCCAATGGTCAGAATGACAAAACGTTTTCATATTCTCGAAATTCACACTGAGAACTCACTTGTACATATATGACATGTAATCAAATGAGGTCAGGAGTATTAGAAAAAGTCTCGAGCAAAGGGACATTTAAATATGTCTTTTATGAAACTTTTCTTTTTTAATATTTCTGTTTCTCTTTCGTTAAAACACATTTTTCTTTCTTTTCATTCTAGAATAATTATATAAATTATAAAACAATTTTATTACGTCATAATGGATAATAAAGGACGTCAAAATTTTCTGGTCGTTACACAAACGATCTTCATTTGACCTCAAAACTGAATATGATGTAGAATAGATCACATATTTTAATATGCCCAGAGATGTCTTGAAAAAAATTATTTCTTTGTTGCAATGTTTGAAGTTGAACATCACTAATTGGTCAAGGAATTTCTAACCAATTTCAATTAACCTATTGAAGCCAAGAAATATGATCATTGGTATATGACTTGGGGGCAGATCGATTCGTTTCTCTCCTACTATGATTGAGAGGGTACTATAGCTCATCAAGAGGGGTTGAGCCGATCTAGGAGGATATTGGCATTGACTTGGGCACCTGTTCTCTCTATGGTTGACCAAATGCAATACTAGAGAGGCCTAGACGATTCAAGCACAAAGAGCTTACTGAAAGCATACGAGTTCTTCACATCATCATGCACCACAATGTCGACACCACCTCCCATCAGACCCAGTCTAATAAGGAGAGGGTCCGATTGATACAATACTGGGAGATAAATCATGTTCCCATGTCTTATCTCTGTCATATGTTTATCCGAGGGGATAGAGATGCTACCCTACTAGGTGCCCAAGCCACTAGAGGCAACATCTGTAGGAGAACTAGAAACAATACGAGGCCTCGAGCACCACGAACTTCAGTAGCAAGGTCACCTGCACTAGCACTAGCACTAGAGCTATAGCCAGCCCTACTTGGGATCGATAGATTATTGAGACAGGTCTTGGCTGAGATGTCAGGATCGAAAGGACTTTGGGGAAGATGAGAGAGACTTAGGTGGCCCAATAGAGGAGATCGACAGTATAGAGAGGCAAATAAAAAAATGATGCGGACAATCATAGAGAGCGAGCAATGAATGCTGCATTGTTTTTTGGATGAGATTAGTTCCCAGTTAGTACATGTCTCAGCCCGACTGAACTCCTTGGAGCGCAGGATGGCACAGAGTCCACCACACACAGAAGTAGGACCTTCTCGACATCCATGGGAAGACCGACCCTCGAGAAGTACTTGATCTTTATCTTTGTATTTTACTTTATTTTTTTTCTTATCTTTTTTTTTACATCGGGACGATGTATTATTTTGTTTGGGGTGGTGAATTCGGGGTGCACCTCATGTTTATTTGAAACCCCGGTCTGTATAACTGCTAAAATACTCTCTTTATTCAATTTGTTGATTTATTTGCACATTTGTTGACATTGTGCACTTGATTTCGATTTTTCTGTTAATTTGTTTGAACTGCTTACCCATGTTCACGTTATAAAACTGAGCACATAGACATGATCGAATAATTACTTGGGCAGGGATATACTTTGCACACGTTGGAGCATTTTTCATTTTCAACCTAGGATTGATCATATGATTCCTTACCTGAAGTCTATAGACATCCTGACCTTTAACTTAGAAACCAAATTTTCTCAATAGCAGTTTGGGGTGGAAAGATTAGTGTAAGAATGCATAAACATTTGAGGGTTTGAAGTTCCTGAATTATACCTTCGATTGAAGGGGTTTTAGTCATTGAGTGTAAGCCAACACTAGCAACATGATAATAGTCTTATTCTTCTCTTCATAACCTTTTTTACCCTAGCAATTAAGCTTTTAAGAGTGTTAAAACCCGATATCCTAAAATCATCTAAATTGGAAGTTATTGGTCAAAAGCTCGCTACATGAGTCACTTAGAAAGCTTGAGAGAGAGCGGACTTACACATAAGACACAATAACATCCTTACTTCTTTTTTTTTTGTACTTGGGAGTCACCGACCCAAAGCTCACTATAGGAGTCACTTAGAAAGATCGATGAGAAAATATTGCACAATGTGTGTGTATAATAAAGTGCTTGGTATAAACTTTGATGCTAGAACTTTGGAGACTAGGAGTATGAAATTGGGAATTGATTATCATCAAACTATTTGTGCAGACTTATATCTGATTTTGATTGCTTTGTGTGGAAAATAAAATATATTAATATTTAGAAACCATATAAGTAGAGAGAACTTTGAGATTGCAGAGAAAAGTATGAGAAAGTTATCGTACATGAGAGATGCAAGAAAAAAAATCATTATTTGACCACATGAGATCCAAATTTGCACATTATATAGGCCACCCAATGTTAGATATATTTTTATATAAGTATACATTTGAAAATGGTTATTTGCACACATACATGAAAATTTGAACATTGGATAAGTAGAAATAATTTTTATTATATTGTTCAGCTTTCTTTTCGTAAGTGTATTTTTATTTGAACCTGTGGTATATAGTGAGCAAGTCAACAGTTGAGTCATATTTGTTATTGAGTTTTTTTTTCATTTATATTTTAGTTCTATTTTATTTGAGGATGAACAATTATTCTAGTTTGTGGGTGTTTGATAAATGCATTTTATACACATATTTAGATGCTAAAATTAGGATATTATATTGTCGTTCAAGAATATATTCCACTGATTTCGTCATTATTTCAGTTTTTATCACAAAGTCAAGAGAATGAAAGAATTGGAGCAAATAAAGATCAATTAGATGACAATTTGAGCTAAATTGTACAAAGGTTTAAAGGTTTAATTGAAGAAACCGAGAGATGAAAGAATGTAACCGAGGAAATTCAAAAGTGGAATGTCTCAATTGAAGAAATCAGAAGAAAAAAGTTCGCGCGCAATTGGGAAAATGACCAACATGTAAAGATATAGAAGTCCGAGGATCCCAAAAAACCCAAATAACCACCCAAATAACACGTAAATGCCTTTCTGATCAAAAACTGAGTTATTGGTTACGGCCGTGACACAATGATTACTGCCGTGAATTTCCTCCGGTTTGAATTTTACGGCCGTAAGACTGGACATTACGGCCGTGAGACCTTTTCTGCTGAAATTCTGCCCTTTCCTTCGATAGTTGATTACGACCGGGACAATAGCTTTTACGGCCGTGATTATATGATTTACGGCCTTGAAGGATTTCCATTACGACCGTAAGGCCCTTTCTGCATAAACAATTTCGTGTACTCGGCTCGATTCCAACATGGAACTTGCTCCGTTTTCCATGTAGATCACCGTCATACTGTCGATGTCTCGACTTCGCCCTTCGATGCCTTGTCCGGATCACATCATACTCCCTCCCTTGAAAAGGATTCGACCTCGAATCCATTTTTGGTCGGATTTTCAAATTTCTCCTGCTTTCCTGGGCTCGATGATCATTTTTAAGCGTCATGCAATCCTTTAGACTCTTGGGCTGCTTATTTTGGCCAATAACTTTCTTTCCCGATTTACGTTCATGGCTTGAGTTATGACCCTGCAAAACAGATTTCGTAGAACTGGGGAGGGATGTGTTAGCAAATGCAAATAAACTCATTCTTGTGGTGGACTCTCTTTTCTTTTTCTTTTCACTCTCAAGCTCACCTTTTTCTGAGGTCGTGACCTCAACTCTCTTGTTTTCAATTTTCACTCTCTCTCCTTTTTCTGAGGTCGTGGCCTCAACGCTCTTATTTTTTTCCTCAAACTCGCTTTTTATTTTCAATTGGTCCTCTCGGACTTCTTTTGGTGACAGCGGAGCAAGAATGATCTTTTTTCCACCCTTGACGAAAGAATATCGATTTTTAAACCCGTCGTGCACTACCCTCCTATCATGTTGCCAGGGTCTCCCCAACAAAATATGGTCAACATGCATAGGTACCTTGTCACAAACCACCTCATCCTTATAACCCCCGATCGCAAAATTGACCCTAGCCTGCTTATTTACCTTAATTTCTCCCGACTCGGTCAGACATTGCAATTTATAAGGGTTCGGATGTTTTATCAAGCTTAAACCTAATTTATCAACCAACATTGTACTAACCACATTAGTACAACTTCCCCCATCAATCACCATACCACAAACCTTTTTACCCACTAGGCATCTAGTATGGAATAAATTATCCCTTTGCTCACCAATTTCATCCACCCTGACCCTAGCACTAAGGACATGCCGATTAACAAGTGAATCTTTAACAGCATAGGTCAGTCCTTCCTCATCACTACTACTACTAGCCCCAACATCTACTAACTTAGGCATTCCCTTAAATTCGTCCTCGGAACTAATTTCACCATTATCACGTAAGATCATTAGCTTCCTATTTGGACACTGGGATGCTATATGACCCATACCCAAGCACTTAAAACACTTAATATTTCTATCCCGAGTAGTTTGAGAATCAGAAATATTTTTACTTTTCGTTGTAGGCTCCTCCTTCCCTTTCGGGTTATGTTCAACGTTGGATTCCTGCTTAGGTTGTGATGTAGGATAAGATGGTGAGTGTCTTGCTGCCCCCTTTCGCCTTAGCTGTCTTTCCACCTTCATGGCCATATGTACCATATCTTCCAGCTCCACATAATGTTGCAGCTCAATGACATTGACAATATCTCTATTCAGCGCACTCAGAAACCTAGCCATCGTAGCTTCCCGATCCTCCACCACGTTAGCCCGAATCATCGCCACCTCCATATCCTTATGATAATCTTCTACACTCCTCGACCCCTGAGTCATACCCTGCAGCCTCTGATAAATATCCCTATAATAATGAGTCGGCACAAACCGCTTCCTCATTATGGTTTTTAATTCACCCCAACTCTCCACCGGCTCCTCAAGGTTCCTCCTCCTACCCGTAACTAGTTGATCCCACCAAATATTTGCGTAGTCGGTGAATTCAATCACGGCTAATTTCACCTTCTTCTTCACCGAATAATTATTACAATCAAAAAGCCGTTCGACCTTTGTCTCCCAATCCAAGTATGCCTCCGGATCACTCCTACCCTGGAATGATGGTATTTTCACTTTAATTTTCCCAAGGTCGTCATCAACATCATCCCTATCCCTACGATGCCTTCTAGCATCACGACGCTCCCTATCCTGCCTCCTCTCATACCTATCTCCTCTATCCCTCCTTCGCATACTACCCAAAGATATACTGCCACTTTCACTGCCCATGTCTTCATTATCCACACCAACCTCACGTCTATTACCTCTCCTAACTCGAGAACTATCATGAGATTGATCACGAGGTCTTTGTTCACGTTCTGCACCTCGATTCTCCATCTGTACCATAAATCTCTCAAATTGTGCCCTCATTGCTGCAATATCACCATTACCCTGTTCATCCTTTCTATTCACACCCCTGGGCAGTTTCCTGTTTCCAACAGAAGATGAAGATGTGGAAACCTCTCTATCAGACATTTCTAAGACACGAACAAGGAAATTCGGAATATTTGGGGAATATTTTGGGAATTTTTTTTATAATCTACCAAAGAATTGGACTACGAGTATGGCAGAAAAAACGGAACTGGATTTGGACGAAAAACGAAGAAGAAAAACACTTTTGAATTTTTGGGACTGACTCTTATGGATCAAACTGGAAAAATTTATGACTGACACGAAGAACGCGAAGAACACGAAAAAAAAATCAAGAAAATCAAGAAATGCAAGAATCTGAAATAGATCGAAGCTCTGATACCAGATGATGAGATCCCAGTCGGGGAATCTCGTCGAACACGCGGAATAACGACAATTAAAACCTAGGAAAGATCTAAATCAGAATTGACACAAGACAAACAACGAAAATAAGGATAGAACGACGGTAAAGCCTTGACCCGACAATCACGACGCAATTTATGGCGATGCGGATTGAAGAACCAATATTGGTGAACGCCACAAGGACCTTTCAATTTCCTTGATAAGTTTCGAATTCGGAAACGCCACAAATATTCTTGCGAATATTTGATAAGTTTGCTGGAAGAACGCCACAAAGATCGGATATTTGATAAGTTCAAGAAAAAGGGAATAAACTCAACCTCTCAATTTTGGAAAATCCTCTCACAAATTTTATTAATCAACTCAAACTTCTGTTTACAATAAATTGAAAAAGCGTATAAATAAGCAAAATAACCTAGCATCTAATTTACTCAAAATATAATTCTAATTAGACTAAAATTCTAAAATAGGAAAATAACCTAAAATAATAAAAGGAAACAAAATAATTGGCAAAATTCCGGAAAATCTGGCATTGCTCATTTACGCCCGTGACGACTCCTTTTACGGCCGTAAAGGAGCAACGCCAGATTTTTCGAAATTTCCTTTTATTATTTTGGGTTGGAACCTCACTTGGGCCTGGGGTTTTGGCTTAGGATTGGGCAAAATAAAATATTGATGGTCCCAACAAGCACGAACAAGGAAATTCGGAATATTTGGGGAATATTTTGGGATTTTTTTTTTCCCTTTTCGAGTCAACATTAAATTCCTTCTTGCTAATTGGTATCTAGATCATCTATGCTTGAGTTTTCTTTAATTACCACATAAGTGATGGATTATGATCCGAGTTCGTTGTTCCAAACTAGATGTTATGTGGGTCAGAAGGTATGCAGTTTGGCAATTGATAGAGAATGCTTCACTAATTTTGCTAATATCACCATGGTTGAAAGATTGGGATTATCTCTAATACCGCACAATAGACCTTATTGTGTGACGTGGATGAGGGAATTTGGAGAATTCCATGTAACCAAGCAAGTTCTAGTGACTATCACCCGTGGAAAATATATTGATGACGTATTTTGTGATGTAGTGCCTTTAAGGTCTTGTCATATTTTATTGGGAAAATCATGGAGTCGTATGAGGGAAGCAATTTATTATAAGAGTATGCACATATACAGGATTCTTACGAGAGGGAAAACATTCACACTGTATGGGTTAACACTCGAGGAAGCACTAGACGATTCGAGGAAGGTTAAAAAAGAGAGTGAGAGGAAAGTTGTAGTAGGATTGCAAGAGGAACCTCGAGATAGGGATGTTGAGAAGAAGGAGGGGAAGCTGAAACTAGAAACGGTTGAACAAGATGTTAAAATTATTGATGAGGATATGCATGAATTGAAAGTTGACGGGGTAGAGAATGAAAACATGAAAGAATTGGGTAATAAGGAGGTGAATGAACAAGGAAATAAAATTATGGAAGAGGTGATTGAGGATGAAGGTGTGGTTGAAAATAAAAATGTGGAAGAGGTAGTTGAGACTAAAAATGTAGAAGAAGTTGAAACTAAAAATTTAGAAGAGATAGTTGAGCTTGAAAATGTGGAGTTACAAGAGGTGGATGAGTATGAGAGAAAAGAAATAGAAGAGATTGAGCAAGAAGTTACAACAAAAGAAGGAAAATGAGAGAAAGAGAGTTGAGGCCACGACCTCAGAAAAAAGGAGAGGAAAAGAGAGTTGGAGCCACGACTCCAGAAAAAGGAGAGGCGAGAGAAAAAATGAGTGTTGGGGTACATACCTCAGAAAAAGGAGAGGGAGCGAAGAGTGCCAGAAAAGAAAGAAAAATGAGTTTCTACGCAAAAAGGAGTGAAATCAAAAAAGCATTTATGGAAGAACGGCCAATGGTACTTCTGCTATACAAGGAATCATTCATTGCATTTGATGAAACTAACAAATCCCTCCCTAGTTTGGCTATTTCTCTCTTGCAGGAATTTGACGATATATTTCCCGATGACATACCTAGTGGGTTACCACCCATTCGAGGTATTGAACATCAAATTGATTTTGTACCTGGAGCAGTCATTCCGAACCGCCCCGCTTATCGAAGTAACCCCGAGGAGACGAAGGAGCTCCAAAGGCAAGTGGAGGACTTGATGAACAAAGGGTATATAAGGGAAAGTATGAGTCCATGTGCCGTCCCCGTGTTACTTGTGCCCAAAAAGGACGGGACTTGGAGAATGTGTGTCGATTGTAGGGTCATCAACAACATAACGGTAAAGTATCGTCATCCTATTCCTAGGTTAGATGATATGTTGGATGAATTGCATGGCTCTAGCATATTTAGTAAAATTGACCTTAAGAGTGGTTATCATCAAATTCGAATGAAAGAAGGAGATGAGTGGAAAACTGCTTTTAAAACTAAGTATGGCCTGTATGAATGGTTAGTAATGCCTTTTGGACTTACTAATGCACCTAGCACATTTATGCGTTTAATGAATCATGTTTTACGTGCATTTATAGGTAAATTCAATTTAGTTTACTTCGATGATATCTTGATATATAGTAAAACTTTGAATGAACATGTGGAGCATGTTAGGTGTGTGCTTGTGGTTTTAAGACAAGAGCAACTTTTTGCTAATTTTAAAAAGTGTGATTTTTGCATGGAAAAAGTTGTGTTTCTTGGCTATGTGGTTAGTGCTAAAGGAATAGAAGTAGATGAAGAAAAAATCAAAGCTATTAAAGAATGGCCAACACCTAAAAGCATAACTGAGATTAGGAGTTTTCATGGCTTGGCTAGTTTTTATAGGCGCTTTGTTAAAAATTTTAGAACGATTGCCGCACCACTCACAGAAATTGTCAAAAAAAGTGTAGGTTTTAAATGGGGAGTAGAACAGGAACATGCATTTGAAACAATCAAAAATATGTTGTGTAAAGCACCAGTTTTATCACTTCCTAACTTTGACAAGGCTTTTGAGATTGAATGTGATGCCTCAGGGTTAGGCATTAGAGCTGTTTTAATGCAGGATCAAAGGCCAATCTCCTATTTTAGTGAAAAACTAAAAGGGGCTGCACTTAATTACCCCACATATGACAAGGAGTTATACTCACTTGTGCGCGCTTTGGAGACATGACAACATTACTTGTGGCCACGGGAGTTCGTGATACACACTGATCATGAATCCTTGAAGCATTTGAGGGGTCAAGCTAAGCTGAGTAAGAGACATGCAAGGTGGGTAGAATTCATCGAAACATTTCCCTATGTCATCCGATACAAACAAGGTAAGGAAAATGTGGTGGCAGATGCATTGTCTCAAAGGTATGTTCTTTTAAATTCTTTAAATTCTAAGTTGCTTGGATTTGAATACATTAAGGGTATGTATGCTAATGATCTGGACTTTTCTAATATTTATGAATTATGTGGTAAAGGGGTTGTGGATATGTTCTTTAAACATGATGATTATTTATTTCGAGAAAATAAATTGTGTGTCCCTAGGTGTTCAATGAGGGAGTTACTTGTGAGAGAGGCCCATAGTGGAGGTCTAATGAGTCATTTTGGAATTAAAAAGACCATCGAAATCCTAAGTGAACATTTCTATTGGCCTAAGATGAAAATTGATGTGGTTCGGGTTTGTAGTAGATGCATTACTTGCAAGAAGGCAAAATCTAGGATTAAACCTCATGGATTATATATGCCTTTACCCGTACCTAGTGAACCTTGGGTCGATATCTCTATGAATTTTGTTTTGGGATTACCTAGGACTAAGAAGGGAAGAGATTCAATTTTTGTGGTAGTAGATCGCTTTAGTAAAATGGCACATTTCATACCATGCCACAAAACTGATGATGCTACTAACATAGCTGAAATTTTCTTTCGGGAAGTCGTACGCTTACATGGGGTTCCTAAAAGTATTGTCTCGGATAGGGATGTTAAATTCCTTAGTCATTTTTGGAGGGTCTTGTGGAATAAATTAGGTACAAAACTACTTTTCTCTACAACTTGTCACCCACAGACCGATGGACAAACCGAGGTAGTAAATAGGACAATGATTCAATTGTTGCGCACGATAATCAATAAAAATCTGAAAAATTGGGAAGAGTGCTTACCATTTATTGAATTTGCATATAATAGGGTTATACATTCTAGTACTTCTTGTTCACCATTTGAAATTGTTTATGGTTTTAATCCGTTAACACCATTGGATTTAATTCCTTTACTTGTGAATGAACGTAGTAGTTTAGATGGAAAGAAAAAGCCTGAGATGGTTAAAGCACTCCACGACAAGGTGAGGTTGGCGATTGAAAAGAAAAATGAACATTATATGCTTCGCAGGCTAACAAAGGAAGAAAGGGCGTCATATTTGAACCCGGTGATTGGGTTTGGGTACATTTGAGAAAGGAGCGGTTTCCAGAACAACGCAAGTCAAAGTTACAACCGCGAGAAGATGGTCCATTCCGAGTGATTGAAAGGATCAACAACAACGCCTATAAATTAGATCTTCCTGGTGAGTATAATGTTTCGGCTTCATTTAATGTTTCTGATCTATCTCCGTTTGATGCAGGTACAGATTCGAGGTCGAATCCTTTCGAAGAGGGAGGGGATGATGTGATCCAGACCACGGACACAAGCCCGCACAAAGATCCGTTGAAGATCCGAGGAGGGCCGATGACTCGATTGCAGACAAAGAAGGCCAAGGAAGCAATGGACAAGTTAGTTCAAGAAACAATGGCCAAAACAATGTTCGTGTCATCGACAGAAGCAAGTTCCATGTTGGGACCGAGCCAAAACGACGAGTGGATCAACCTCATTCAAGCCGTCGAAGAAGATTGCCAAATTTCAAGAATTACGGCCGTAATTCATAATTCTCACGGCCGTAACCAACCTACTGCTGAAAACTGAATTCTTGAAGAAATTGGACTTACGGCCGTAACTAATATTATTCACGGCCGCAACGCAGCCTCGGATCAAAAACAGGAATTTCAGAATTAAGGCTTACGGCCGTAAAAAAGAGTCTCACGGCCGTAACGGTGAAAAAGAATGAGTCTTACGGCCGTAAGGAAATTAGTCACGGCCGTAAATTCATATACGCGTGATTTTAGGGTTTTAATTATTTCCTTATTTTTTGGTATTTGTTTCCTTGTTTAATTAGAACTCTTAACCTAGTTTTGGCCCTATTTATAGGGATGTAATTTTCATTATTCAAGACACAACTTTGATATTATAATTGAGAGGCTATTTTGCTTTCACAATCATATTCTTCATTGAATAAAATCTGAACTTGGGAGTTATTCTTGTTTGTTCAAATTTCGGTGAGAATTATTATTGTTTGTGATCAAGTGATCAATATATCCCAGTGATTGTATTGGTTGCTTGGTTCAATTAATTTTAATTGGATCCATAAATCGTGATTTCTTGGCGTTCTTGGGTCGATTTCAATATTTTGTGGGTTGCGTAACTACAATTCCTACGTGGTTTGCATCACCTCGGTAGAAATAGGGGACAAAGAAGGTCATGATTAGGGAAAAGAATACCTACCTCAATGCAAGTGAACTACCTAGAGCCACGTGATTCAAAAAGTGTCCCTGCAAAAGCGACGCCCTTCTTACACATAAGCAGAAGATTGTGTACTAATGGGCCTACCAAAGCATATTGGTTAATACTTATTCAACAATTTATAATCATTGTTTGTATAGATTAATGTGGAAATATCTATATTTAGCTATAGTAAACCATAAAAATCATCTATAAATAGAAGGGTTTATCACATTATAATACATACAAATCTTGAGAATAAAGAGCCATTACTATACTCTTACAACACAAACATTTTATCCCGCTTTCTTATTGCTTGATTATTGTCCAACTAAAACAAGTTTACCGACCTAAGTTGGCGAGAAAATTGCCACTTGTCAACCTCGATTTTCGACGTCAACATGTTCTATGCTAGTTTATTTTATGTTAGGATCTTGTTGAAACTTTTAATTTCTAGATTTTATGTTTTGATACTTGTTTAATTTAATCCAATTTATAAGTTTGAGCAATTAATTTCAATTTACATGTCTCTAAAATTATTTGATCACTAATTGTATGAATTTTGTGACATGTTCTTAAGTTCGAAAGATTAGAAATTTGTTAGACATATTTTAAATGTCGTAAAGTCCAATAGGGGATAGAAATATATGAATATGCTTTACTTTATATTTAGTTGTTCATGAAATATGTTTGATTCACCGTTCGAAAGAGGGTTTTAAATAAATTAAGAACATTGATTTCCAAACCCCACGAATTGTTGTTAGACATTTAAATCAAAATATGAATGATGAAAATAAACATGGATTCTCGATTCTCGCATATTTCTCTGATAAGTTTTATATTTTAAAAGGCATTTACATTTTAATTGTTACTTTAGATTTTAATTTACAAACATCAAATTGATTTTTCTTGTTATGATTAAGGTTAGAAATCTAAATTAATAATTTATCTCAATCCTCGTGAGTACGTTACACGGACTCTTTGTCCACTATATTACTTGTATGATCCGTACATTTATGATAGATAAATACGCAACAGGAATAAATCTATAACTAATGTCTCGTGTTTACAAATTCATAATCCAATGAAATAGTGACCAATTATTTCAAAGACAATAAGTAATGGAAGAAAAATCTAGACAAGAAAGAATTTAAATCAAGAAATGAAATTAAAAGTTCACTGGGTTACATTATTTGTCCCAATAATTGAATTTGTTATACTTTGTGATAAAAGAAGAATAAAATAAATGATTGAGTACATCATCGGTTTTCAAGGAATTACGAAGAAAAGTGAATGATATTATACCAATAATAATTCGTTCTCGATGCCAAGAACTTGAAACCCAATAATTCGTTCTCGAAGCCAAGAACTTGAAACCCTAATTCTTGAATTTTTCTCCTCTTTCTCCAATTTTCTCTATTTTTCTAAGGGGTGTAACTCCTTTTCTGGGATCTAAATGAACTAGGTTTAATTAAAGGGGTGCAGAATTTTGGGATCTAAATGAACTAGGTTTAATTAAAGGGGTGCAGAGTTTTGGGATTATATTTTGTAAAATGTCAAAACAGATCAAGAAAAGTGAAGAGAAAAAGTAAAAAAAACTCTAGCAGTGAAAAAAAAAGGACCGGGTTGGAACCGCGATGAATCGCGGCAAACAACGAACCACGTTAACAAAATAAATTGATTTATAAATAAGTTTTAAACTACATAATTTTTTAAACTACTTTTTAACCACATACATTTTATCTCTAATTTTCAACAACTACTTTTTATTTCAAAATTATAAATAAACCATTTTATAAACCAAACAGATTACGAGTGAGAGTGATCAAACCTTTTTTTCTTTACCGTTCACTTTTGTTTACTTTAGTCCCCAATAAGTGTTTTTTTGTGGAGTCTTGATCCTGTATTCAAGTATTTGTCCAATTTTAATCCTTTTTCATCCTAAACTTCAATTTTGATGCCTAAACTTCATAAAGATTTGAGACAGACTATAGAAAAAATTATTATAGCAATCTTTTTGGATGCTCCTGATTTTATAACCACTTATTATAAGTTTTACTAGTAAAACGAGTCTACCTTCTTATTTTTGTAGACTTGTGGGGGCGTCTCTAAATTTTCAGGCAAGTTTTAGTCGATTCTCTTTGCTCCCCTTTTTTCTCACGAAAAATTGACTGTATTGCTCATCATTGTTATTTATTTTCATTTTATAACCTTATACATTTTAACCCACATCACTCACAACTTCACATGAGGATAATCCCAATTTCATATAGCATTATTTTTTTTAAGATGGCTATCCTCGATCTTAATCAAGAATCTCGGCCTAGATTGAAAAACTTAAAAAAATAAAAAAATAAAAAAAAATTGAAAGAGTGACTTCCAGAGATAATATTTCCGCGTTTATAATGAGTGACTTCTTGATGGAAAAGCAAACCAAACCTAGAAATCATCACTAACGTAATGATTAATCTGTACAGAAAAAATGAAAATAAGTACCACACGCTAAGGCATTTGGGTGCCACTATTTTAGAATAAACATTAAAATCTAGGAAAAATATAAAATCTGAAAGTGGAACTTTTATTTATTATTTAAATGCTTAAGTGAACATTATATGTAAAAAATATTTACACTGATGATTCAAACTAGAAGAAGAAACTAGAAGCATCTCTAAATCTAAAAAATTAAATCTAGCGAACTAACTCTACCACATTCTATAATATTCTAAGTCAACTAATACTCCAACAACCCCCTCAAGTCAGAAGTTATATGCAATATAACTCCAACTTAAAGGTATAACAAAATAAAAACAATACAAAGTATTTAAAATTTTCATTAATCTCTCATAAATCCTGAGGAAGTATCAATCAATTGTGATACCAATCTGCTTCAATCAACCGATAAATCTTCAAATCGGCTATAATCACCCAGCAAACCCATTCATAGGTAAAAATGAACTAAATGTTTAGATTAATTGCATGGCAACATACCATAAATTCTCAGGGCTCAATCATTAATAGTTCACAAAATTTACCGCGCATCACGCTAACAACAAATAATCATCAAAACTGTAATCACTGTATCATTTTTCAAAGTATAATCCATGCTTTCACGTATCACAATATTTGTTGTAATATCATCCAATCAAATACATATCCTCCATTGTCCAAACATCATCGAACTCACCCATAATGCATGTTCAAATGTCAAATTCTTCAAAGAGCCAGACATGCACAAATCATCAAACACCCACTACAGGGCAGATCAATTAAATGGCCCACTATCAAACACATCATCCAATATGGGCCCAAATCATAAAAAAATTGTGTGAAAATTAGCCATAAACCCACCCTCATATCACAATACCTAAATAATGACACCTAATACAATTCATTATGATATTTATCAGCTACAAATAGACTAATCAGTTAAATATCACCCAATAAAAAAATAAAATTTAAAATGTTAATATCAACCCAGATCTTATGCTATAATAACTCCTATATATTCTCCAGGTCATTAATGGTGATTGATTTATTCAGGCCAACCAATTAATCAACATAAAATAAAAATATGTTCTTGTGCAGGTTATACTTTTCGGGCGAAGAAAATTATTCTCGGCATAAATTCACAAAGTAAGAACCAGAATCAAGAAAAATAGTAAGGTTACACTATCCGGGATTCTGAATTTCATAAATGGGCTTTGTTCAGCTTGTGGGGGGAAAAAGACTGATTGTATTTACTACCAATTATGTGGATAAATTGGATCATGCCCTTATTCGAGAGGACGGATGGATAAGTACTTTGAGCTGTCATATTGCGGTTTTGAAGCTTTTAAGGTTTTGGAAAGGAACTATCTTAATTTGGATTCACACTATTTGTTTTCGAGAATTTGTAGTTTCCTCGAGGAAATCAAAATTACTCCAGCGGATGTTGTAGAAATTTTGATGCCAAAGGCTGTACCTGCTGATGCATAATTTTTTTTCAGGCTCTTATTTTAGCACTCGAGGGAGCAAAGAAGCAAGTAGGGATAGAAATATTTTTCTCTTCAATGTGTTGAGTAATTATTTCACCTTTGGTCCAGAATCTGTTTTCTAGTAGGAAGTTTGTCTCGAACTTCCATTACAGTTGCACGATCAAACCTTAAGATGGAAACCTATCCATACATCCATTAGACTGTCGTCTGACCTTCACGTTCAGTTATCAATTTCAATTGTGATCTTGTTTGGTTTAGAATATATTATTCTGTGACATTTCATCACATCCATATTACACAACAGTTTAACTTAAGAGGAAATGGATGATAAGCAATTTCATTTAATTAAACCCATACTGCACATTTCATTAGGTTTGTAAGTTTTTCTTTTTAAATTAAAATCAAGGCCAATTGTGATAAGCATAGCAAACCATCCTAGATTCAAATTTGTCTTTTTATAAATGCAAAGAATCTTACAAGTAGTACCAAAAGGTACAAATGTGAATATTATGTAGGTTAATATCCATCATATTTTTGATACCACCCTCCTCATTACTTTTTGATTGAATGAGAATCCTTAGTAGGTTAAAATCCATCTTAGTCTCCAGCGCATACAACAATACATACATGATACCGGTTGCTAATGCTTTGATGTTGATAGGGTGACGGCAGTTGATACAGAAATATATGATGGTTGTTGATGAAATTAATTATGCGTAGGAATGACAACAAGCCGAGCCGAAGATCAAGGCTCGAACTTGGGTCGAGCTTTTTTTGGCCCGAGCCGAACCGAGTTAAAGCTCGTCCCCAAAAATAAGGCTCGACTTGAGCTTTAGCTCGAGCTTTTTCCGAGCCGAGCCGAGCCAAGTCCCGAGCTTTTACTTTTTTTTCTTATTTTTATAGCAAAAATTCATAAAATTTTTATTGAAAATGTGTATATATAGCAAGTTGAACCGAACTCGTGGTTGAAATTCATTGTTCAAGCTTCCATTGAGATTTTTTAGTGGGCTTTTTTTGGCTCGAGCCGAGCCGAGCCAAAACTCGTCTCTCAAAAAAAAGCTCGGATCGAGCTGCGAGCCGAGCTTTTTCCGAGCCGAGCCCGAGCGGCCCGAGCCGACGAGCCGTTTTTTCATTCCTAATTATGTGTTACCAAGGCTGATGTCAACATGGTATTATTTGCTTGACAGTCAGACTAGCCAATTTAGTATCAGTTAGCTTGTGCATATGCCTATTGGCCCTTCACATATGATTTTACCGTACTTATGAAACGGTGATGCAAAAGAACACTTTGTTTATTCCTTCAGTAGACCTGGTATACTACGCATGTTTATGATGTTGCTACAAATATTTTATATTTCCTGATCACTTTCTTGATCGATGGCATGGCAGATGAAACCTTCTAAACATCATTTCTGCAAACAACAATCAATTTATTTGAAATATCCAGAAACAGAGGAAGCTAAACAAAAAAAAATTACAATTGTTCTTTACAGAGATGCATTGAAAATATAATCAGATCTTAACCAATGAGAAAACAAACTTGTTGTAAAGATGAAAGAAGAATTACCATTTACATTTAAACTTGGGGATTCATTAAAGGGAACTTCAAGACTATGATGGCCATTAGTTTCTAATGACTTTTCAGCATATAATAAACATTTTAGTACAAATTAAGAAAAGGCTCAAAGTGTAGTTGTGACCTTAGGGGAGAGGTTGAACTTCCGTCGAACCAAGTAGCAGAGGCTCAAAGTGTAGTCTCAAGTAGGGAAGCTGCTAAGTACCAACAATGAAATGAAAATCCAGTTATTGGGAGCTAACAAGAAGAAATTTCAGTATGATGTCATCATTTCCTCAGACGCCAATTACGAGCACGAACAAGTTTTTGCTATATCAGGCAATGGTTTCCAAAGCATTTCTCACATTGTTTTTTACAACTTGTTTTATGGCAGGCAGAGGGATTTCAATCACCATGTTACCATTCAAAATCAGTGATGAATAGTGCGAAAGTTGTTAAGAAAGCATTGACTCCTTCTTCAATGAAACGGTATCAATTGTAAACCACCACTCTGAAAGCGAATTATATCAATAGATTTCCCAGATTTGAGATGGAATGAAATATCTAGCTACCAGAAATTATATAGATGATCGTCGACTTCAGATGTGAAGAAATTCCCCCGTTTCAAATCAGTTTAAGGATAATTTTTCCATTCTGTACGATTCAATACCATACACAATGATTAATCGGTATTCAGTTGCAGAGAATCGAAACAGATTTGGGTCAAAGAAGTTCACCTTAATTTCATCACTGATGCAGAGTTGGAGGATTAATTTACGATCGCGACTACCATCCATGAACAGTTACAGTTGATGAAGGAATAAATTACTGGAGTTTCCATTTTTGTCCCTAGAATGATTTTGAATTTAGGCTCAGATTATGCTGTTACGGGTTGCTTTGATTATATTGTAATTGACATCTTTAATTTTATTTAAATTAATCCATAATAATCTCATCCATAAAAACATGATATATTTGCAATTTATTTAATGGTGTATGGCTATTTTCAAATTGAATATTTCAAGGTGGGAAATATCAAATAAAGGTAACAAGGGCGGATATCACTACAAAATTCCCTTCAGAAACTAAAAACAACCAACTTCTAATAATTAAATTCCAACCCAGTCCTTAACCCAACAAATTGATACTTTAGACCCAAATCTCCAATATCAAATCCAACAAAAATAAACCAAACCAAATATAAGGCTCAATAGCAAATCTAGTCCAAAATCAAAAACCCTATATGCTCAAACCTCAAACAAATTCTCTGGCCCATTATACACAAAACTTCAATGGGAAAGATACATAAATAAGGTGATTATGAATTCAAATTTCAAAATTAAGATGAAACTTGTACAATTTCAAAAATCAAGTTTTCATTCATATTAATTAATTAAATTAAATAATTAAAAATATTTTACTATTAGGTCACAAACACACATATTTTAGGTCACAAAATTGATTTCAGGATCATAAATGATAGTTAAGTCACATTTATTCAAGATAAAGTCACAACCAATGTTATTGCTGGTCCCAACCATCATTTATAAGGTCACAGCTTAAAAAAAATTTATAATCAAGGTCACATCAGCCGCCGCCCCAACACCTCCTCCGATCTGAGACACCAATTGTAGCGCCTCACGATTTTCTTCTGTTTCGGACAAACCCATTTATGTTAAGGTCACAACCAACCTTTCCTCAGTCCACGAAGTCCATGACCACCACTGCAACAGCCAATGTGACCTGAGACCGTAACACCTACCCATTGATCTACACACCCACAACACTCGCAATCACAACCTTCACGGCCACCACACCCACATTCAGCGCAACCAGACGACCACCATCTCCTACACAACCATTACGGCCACCACACCCACATTTTCCATGGTGAAGTTGGGAATGGAAGTGCAGCAGAGAAAGAAAATAGTCACCACCGAAGACATTGCACGCAATGGTGACGGTCGCTGCGTGTGGCTTTGCCGGAATAGAGAAAGAATACAGTCAACACCACCAGTCATGTAACTTTCACTAAAGCATCGTGACCGCAGACTGAACCACACTGCTAACTTCCAACGTCACAGCATCACAACACACCGCTACGTCCTTCCACCCCCACCATAACTACCCACCATATTAGTAAGTGGTGAAGTTGAGCCATATCATCTGTAATTTCAGAAAATAATGGAATAAACAGATTAAATCGAGTTGCCCGGGCGGAGGCATAGCACAAGCAAGCACCACCGCGATCGATTCCGCCGCCGAGAGGCCCTGCTACTGTCATGAGATCCGCGACATCGCGCAAATGTAGAGTGCAGAAGCCATCGCGCGATGACAACCTGATTTCCTGCGTTGAGGAGCGCCGTGCGCAGGCACCACCATGCGTTTGCTGCCGAGCGAGTCTGCTTCCATTGTCCGTCGCCAAGCGGGTCTGCTACCATCATGGACAGCGACGCGTCCACGATCGCCGACAAAGGGAAGGAAATGGACTGATGGTGTGCCGTGTGGATAATCTGTAGAAGTGAGGAAGGGTGAATTAGGAAAAATGTTTAGTTAGGGTTTGAAATGTAAGGGTTGGATATATAATTAATTTAATATTGTAATATTCTATTATTATTATTATTATTATTATTAGATTAGATTATTAAAATTTCAATTACAACCTGAAAATTGAAATAATATAGGTTTGATCTTATATATGAATTTAGATCTTTTAAAGTAAGGTTAGGTGTAATTTCCACTAATTTTATTTCTTGTTATATTTGGTCTTAAGTCTACAGTCATTATTTTGGACTTGTGAGTCCATTGTTATTTTATTATTATTTGGGCCCTACATGCAAAATCCGAGCATTGTATGATTAATGCTATGTCTCCATAGGAATTGATCATCTGGTCTTCCTTTTTGGCTCGAAAAGAATAGATAGAAAAAAGTCAACAATCATCCACACTAAATGTATATATTATGGCTATGTTTATTTTCATGTTAGATATACGATGAATTAAATATGCATAACATTGATGAGACCTTTTGCATGTCAAATTCCTCATTTAATATTAAGTTAATTTTAATCATCTTCCATCGTTATAATGGAAAATTAGGGTTCCTTATCGAGTGTGGATTCAAGTGTGGATTCCATAATTTTATAAAATAGATGAATAGGGTTATAAATTATTTAAACCATGGAATTGAAATTAATTTAATTCAAGTCCATGTTAAATCAATTTGTGGATTATTTTATGTTATCGTATGAACAAGAGAGAAATACTTGATGCCAACAAATTGACCGGACCAAACTTTTTTGACCGGCACCATAATACGAGAATTATTCTCAGGCATGAGAAAATTGGTTATGTTCTTGAGTAGCCATTCTCAAAGGTTCCCACAGAAAACTAGCTGAGGAGAATGTGTCTGCTTACAATAAACATAGTGATGAAGATAATATTGCAACATGCATGATGCTTCCAACTATGTAACTTTGAGTTGCAAAAGTAACTTGATGGTATGGATGCTAGTACTATGATATTTTATCTCAAAGAGTTGTATGATGAACAATAATGTCTGGAAAGATATGAGACTTCCAAGCAATTATATCGGTGCAAAATGACAGAGGGATCTTTAGTTAATGTTCATATACTGAAGATGATTGACTTTATTGAGAAATTGGTTCAATTGGGTACAGTGATGGACCACAATATAATAACTCTTTAAAACATCAAACTAACAACCCATTAAACATTAAACTACAACTAAATCAGTTCATAATCCATCCCTAACTCCACAACAACAATAATCCAGAATCAATACCCATAAAAACATTAATGCAACCAATACTCAAATTGAATTTTGTATTCTAGAGAATAGAATCTAAATCACAATCTCAAAATCAAATCACATTCTCAGAGTCAAACCAGATAATTAAAATCTAAATCAACAAAGGCAAGTGGTCAAGAACCCCAAAATAACTATAGATGCTAGTGAGTAGAGTTTATGATATGTATTTTACCTGTAGTTATTATGCTTTTGGTCATAGTTTAGTTGGGCCCTACTTTGAATTCGTTGTTTCACGTTAGATAAACAATAGGTCAATCTAAACTCATCTAATGTAAAACTGAATTTTATGGGATTTCTAAATGTTTTAACTCAAATTGCCATCTCATGCAACAAAATAATTCTGAAATGCTAAATGTTATTAAGTTGTGCAATGTTTATTTGAATTTTAATATGGAGATTGGTGAATGTTTCCTCAGTTATTATATCCTAATGAGTAGAAGCAACAATTTAATTCTCTCCGTTTCTAATTTATATTCACACCATGTATTTGTTTCATTCTCTCCAATAAAATTCAGCATGTAATAAATTTTCCAAGAACATGACAGCAATGATAACTCCTAACAATTACCACTTGTTGAGTACATAGTTTTAAACTCATCCAGACCATTATGTAATGACTCGTCTCCCTCGCTGGAGCCTTCTCCAGAAGTGAATTTTTGTCTTCCGCAAAATTCGAACCATGTACCTAGGGGTTTAGTACAATGATTCTTAGAATCCTGCTACCATTAGACAGCTTTAATGTCGTGAACAGTAGATGGTCTAATGGTAGCAGGATTCTAAGAATCATTGTACTAAACCCCTAGGTACATGGTTCGAATCCTGCGGAAGGCAAAAATCTACTTCTGGAGAAGGCCCCAGCGAGGGAGCTAGGGGAGAGTGGAAAGGCCATGAGTACGACTTGGAGGAGGCCCCAGTGAGGGAGCCGGGTCATCACAAAAAAATGCGTCTTTTTTTTAATGAACAGTGACGTTTCACTGTTCCTTTGAATAGTGACCGTCACGCTTACTGTTCATGTGAATAGTATTTCAATTACTGTTCACTGAACAGTAACCTACAACTTTAATGTAGTGAACAGTAGATGTTCTAATGGTAGCAGGATTCTAAGAATCATTGTACTAAATCCCTAGGAACATGGTTCGAATCCTACGGAAGGCAAAAATCCACTTCTGGAGAAGGCCCCAGCGAGGGAGGTAGGGGTGAGTGGAAAGACCATGAGTATGACTCGGAGAAGGGCCCCAGCGAGGGAGCCGGGTCGTTACACCTATTTTCCCACTGGGCTGGATAACTGCATTACCATGTAGGCATAATGTTGGAATTGTGCAAGCCATCCAAAATGGGATCTGTTGAATTCAGGCCTAAATGCGCGGCCACCTAGTAGGTTTGGCGTGGCCTCGCAGTTGATTTCTTCAGCGCGATTTTCCATCTTTCAAATGTGTTTAAGTGGGTCCCTGAACTTTATTTGAACGTGAGTCCTTCATTTTTTATTGTTACAATTTAATCATCGAACTTCCAAATCACTTCAATTCTTCTTCCAAACTTCAAACCATCTTCAATTAAACTCTCAAACTTTGATTTCTTCTACTTAGCTCGTCTTTGAATTCTCGGTTGAAAACATCAACATACACTTGTCCACTTTGTCTTCCAATTGTACATTATTTCATTCCATTGCTTCATTCTCATGAATTTGGGAATATTTCTGCAATGTAAATAATAAGAAAGCGATTATGTAAAATTTATTCAAGAACGAAAATAAATCGTTCTAATTTAGATATATAAGTAAGCGTATAAAACACAATTATCAAGTACCAAGACTCGTGACTTCAGATTCCTCAGCTCAACAATCAACTCTTTATTGTGTGACTGGGTAGCTAAAAACATTTGCCACCTTCTCTCAGTTGAATCTGTTTCTTGTGAATGGGTAGGTAGAGATACGTCAAATGCAGAACTTCCTATGCTATTTCAAATAACCCTCTACCCTACATAATTGCTGGAGAATGGATATCAGGGGAAGACTTTTACCTTCTTCGTGGGGATCGAAAAAATCATTAACGTCGTTGTCGAGTCCACTTGAATGTCCCAATCTTCCATCAGTAATCACCAGCTGTGTTTTCCTGGATTTGTGAACATATTGCTGGGGCCTTTGACCTACCTACCGAGAATGCAACACGTCATATGGTGGTTGTCGTGGTCTGTCGTATGGAACACTAGTCATGTATAACTCCACCATCTCCATATCAGTGGGATCATTATCACGTACTTCAACATGTTACATCAAATTAATTTGAATGAGTTAGTATATATCTTTTAGTTGTCATGACATTCAGTAGGTGACTCTACGAGTAAACTGTGTATTCAATTACACCTGTTTTATAATGTGATCGTAAATCTATGACTTATGTTTTGATATATATGATACCTGTGATATATATGATATTACGTCAGAACTTTGACATGTGATGTGAACTCTATAGAAATATGTGTCGTGTGTGTGATGTGGCCTCTGTTTCTGGAATATACATGACGTGATATTAGACCAGTGACTCATAGCTGCAATAACATGATTCTAATTTATAGATTTAAATTTTAAAAAATGTTTAACACTTGGATTTGGTTGGGAGATAATCTTCTCCTCTAGTGGAGCATACACGTGTATCTTCAGTGATCGCCATTTCTGTATTCGAGGGTACATGCTCCGCATCCGTGTGGTAAGTTTTTTTTTAAGGCTTGGTGCCATCTTGTAAATCTTACTTGAAAAGCAATTAAAAAAAGCTTCGAGTCTGTAATTTTTGAGCGAAGTTATAGAAATCTCAAATAATTCCTAACAACACAAAAATATCTCCATTACATCAAAGTCTTCCATAGGTGGGAACAAGTAAAGGTCAACCGTCTTCTTGTATGATGTGGAGAAGAAATATGACGTTATCCAGTATAGTATTCCAAGCCTGACTATTTCATGATCAGAGGCATCTGTTACATAAAAAAATACCATAATTCTTCATTTTTGATAGCAGTCAAGTAACCAAAATAGGTATATTTTATCTTTGATGGTAGCAATTCAAGGTCCTTCCAGTCGTCTACGCCAATGTATTGGAATCATGTAAATAATGTGAGCTCAAGAAACGCAAAGAGGACATATCTATCGGCAAGTAGAAACCAAGATCCCATGGCAGTCCATGTAATAGGAAAAACATTTGTCCGCTACTTTTGAGCATCATTAAATTTGGAAGCGAAACTGCTCAAAGTATTCTTCGTCATATTTGAAGTAATTTTCCTTGGGAACTAGCTTTCTTCAGGGATTGTGTACTGCCATACCTACTAAAATGAAATATTTTGTGAGTCTTTTGATGGAAGTAAGTTGAGTAAAAAAATAGATAAGGATTTTAATTAATAGGTCAAATTGCCTAAGCCATAAGACATTAAATTAGGATATTGTGACCTAGACTACACTTTTTTCCCATAAAACACAGAAAGTGGAGTCGTGGGTTAAAAATTCACAACAACAACAAATCAGATACATATCATTTCACAATTCGTAATATAGGTCACAGTATATTATATTATCACCACAAAATTTATTTACTACATCACATTATAATCACATCACAATTAAAATATATTTTCAATAAATACACCACAACAAATTTACAATAATACTCATAATCCTATAAAAACTTAAATATATATATATATATATATATTATTGTGGTGTACTCATCATCCCAAATTCCCAATATTTCTCCCCTTTTTCCTCATCATTGTTACCCATTGTTTCCTTAATTACAATTAATTAGGTTCATATTTCCATGTTACACATTTTTTAATTGATATTTGATTGATAATTGAAACAATAAGATATTCAATTTCATATAAACATAGTAGACGGTTGACTTCTAAATACTTAATAAACATATATATATTTTTAAATACTAGATGCAATTAGAAATTAGAATCACTATTTTTATTTTAATACTAGATGCAACTGAAAACACGATAGGCTGAATGCAGTATGAACACGCAAATATAGGTCATTGAAAAACCATAGAATTTGAAAATCGAATATAAAATTTAATTGAAAATCAAATATAATTAAATAACTCAAATCCTGGGTGACATCAAAATATAGGGAACCTTAAACAATAAAAATCTTTCGCTAACCTAAAGTCCTAAACTTTAACTTATGTTAATGTTTGCATGATGTTATGATTTGAAAACTCATATGAAATTATTGTATTAACATCTATTCTAATTAACTTGGTATTGAAAAGAAAAAATATAAAATAACAAGAAGAACAAGATGATTTAGAAAAATAAACATAGAGAAGATAAGAGAATATTTGAAAGATGTGATGTATATAAAAATTATTTTTAGTGAGATAATATTAAAATGATATGTATATAATTTTATTTATGTCTATTTTTATAAATAAAGAAAATACTTTAAATTGTGGTGTAAAAAATAAATTTTGTGGTGGCAATATAACCACCATAAATATAAAGAAGAAAAGAAAAGAAATTTATTTGAAAATTGTGGTGTATGTAAAAATAGTGAGAGATAAATAAAAGGATATTTTTGTAATTTCTTTTATGTCTATTTTAATCCATAAAGAAATACTTAAAAATATAGTGTAAGAATTAAGTTTTGTGGTGGCAATATAGCCCCCTATCTTTAATTCAAGTCTTTACCGGCCTATTTAAATCAAGGTCACTGTCATGCATTCAAAACACAACATAATTAGGTACCAATGAATCCAAATGAATAGATGGCACAATGCATAATCTAGGTCACAATATTTCAATTAGATGGCACAATGCATAATCTAGGTCACAATATCTTGAAATATTGTGACCTAGACTACACTTTTCCCATAAGACATAGAAAGTAGAGTCACATGTTAAAAAATCAGATCACCAAAGAATCAGATACCCATCATTTCACAATGCTTAATCTAGATCACATAATCTTGAATCAAGGTCTCTACCCGCCTACTTCGCCTACTTAATTTAAGGCCACACTCGTAATTCAGGTCACATGTCATGTATTTAGAGCACCACACCATCAGGTACCAATGAATTCAAATGAGCGGATGCACAATGCGTAATCTAGGTCACAATACCATGAATTCAAATCATTACCTGTGTACTTAAATCAAGGTCACACGTATAGGTGAGGTGACAATAATGGAAGGGAAAATGCGGAATCTAGGGCCACAATTTCATGAATCACTACCCACCAACAAAAATCAATGTTGCACCTACGTGTGAGGTCACAATTACAGAAATACCAATTTGCGTAAATGGGAATCACAATCTGTAATCTAGGTCACAGTCTAATTGTTTCAATGCAATACCCGCCAAGATGATTCAAGGTCACACACATAATCGAGGTGATCACAATAGCTCATGCATAAACACCAATGATAATCCATATACTCAAAGGAGACGTTCACTTACCGGGTTCGAATGAGCCCCATGTGTAGATTTTTTTTTTTTCCTGGTATATTTGATGGAATTTCTTCTGGAATACTTGTTCTCTTACTTTTGTCACCTACCATTCCCTTCTCCTTCCTTTGCTTAGATGAAGATTTTTGGTCATTATTCCACGTCTTTACCATTTTCAGATAGGGGTTTTACGGGGTTTGATTTTGGACAGTGTATGGGACATAAGGGGTCGTTTCGACTTCAATTACTATTTGGAGCCCGACAATGCCGGTGTAAAGACGAGCAACCGTAAATTCCAAATTTGGTTGATTACTATCATGACCGAAGATTTAGGATTTGATATCATGATAATTGATTTCAAATTATATCAATCAACTTTTACCAGCTTAATTGGCGCTAAATTCATGTTTTATTTATATATTTTAAAATGTTGTAAAAATTATTTATTTATTATTAAAGTCATAATTACGACTTGATATGTGAAGTCATAACGTTTTATCACATAATAATTGAATTTGGCTCTTATATAACATGCATGCCCATAAAGGTGCGTTTGATATGTGCCAAGTTTCATGGAAAATTATATTTTTCATGTAATTTTTCAACTTTGTGTTGTTTGGTTGCCTAAATATATCATGAAATTCATTTTTCCACTTGTCTCGAAATTCAGTATTTTCCTTGTTTTGAATGAATCCATTTTTCGGGGAGGAGGTTTTATTTTTCATGAAAAGTCTTTTACAATTTTCGTTACGTTTGTTCATTTTTGTTGTTGTTAATTGATTTATTTTTTTCTAAAAATTAACATTATTATTATTAAGTACAAATGTGTGAAAAAATAAAAAAATATATTTTTTTTTATTAAAAGAGATCAATTTTACTTTATTTTTTATGCAAAATAATGTCAATCAAACAACAAAAGTTGAAAAATTTCCTACTTTTTTCACCTAGAAAATTAAACTAATCAAACACATTAAACTTCCAATTCTTAGAAATTCAATTCCCTGAAATTCATTTTCTTTCCACTCAAATTCCATATTGCTATCAAACTCAACCTAATTTCAGCTTTTATTAGATATTTGACTAAAGCCCATTTGAAAAATGAAGTAGAATCCAATACAAGTCAATTATGAGATACTTTTTCCCCAGTAGCCATTTTTTTTTTTAAATCCTTATTAAAAGGGATGCATGTCCAAATGTAAGTTACAACTTACAAAAAATACCATTAAAATTATGAACGTTTAGAAAAATCACATGAAAAGTGTTTTATAAGTAAAAAATATTGGGTGAAATCAAGTTTATCTTTTTAAGTGACATATTTTAAAAAGTGACAAATAATATTAATATGAATCAAAATATTAGAATAAATGAAAATTTTAATGGTGATCAAATGACCTTTATCGTTGGAGGCTCTAGTGTGATCAATCAAAATCTTAGAATAAATGAAAATTTTAATGGGGATCAAATGACTGTTCATGTACAGCAAAGGCCCATTTACTTATGTTTTCTCATATCCCTAACAGATCCATCGGATGGACATCAAGTGGTCGATATCAGCCTTCGAGGACTAGAACTTCTTGTTTCATATGGTGAATCTATCCAATTTGATTATCCATTTACGAGTATTCCTAATGTGGGCGGGAACATAACTTCATATACAGTGCTTATTTTATACTAAGCACCGATGATGTATCGTATAAATCCATTGGTGGATAAAAAATATATGATGAGCAACGGTGCTCATTAAATTATTGATGACCTAATTTTATGAGCATAATACCTTATAAGTCGAAAGCGGTAGAAAATTGACAATTTTTTTTTTTTTTTTTTTTAAAGATGCTTGATTACCTATGTGATTATGCATCACTTTGTAGTGATCGAGAATTTTCCGTGACTTATTTAAATATTATTTAAAATGTGTCGCTACGACTTTGCCCATTTATTTTTAAACACATTTTCGTCTAATCATTTAAGTTAAAATTTAAATTATTTAAATTTATCGTAGTCCAAATTTCAACTTTTAGTAGATTATTCAAATTATTTGATTTTATGTCCAAGTCCATTATTTATTTTAAAATTCAATTTTCGATTTATGGAATTCAAATTATTTTAAATCCAAAATATTTAATCCCCAATTCACATTCATTTTAATCCCAAAATTTCCTCCCTAACTTCTACTTTCATATTCAAGCACATTTTCCCCATTATCTCTACCCAATCCCTCACAATTAGCCATTCAACCTAATTACATCCCACGTTTTCTTCTTTTCCCACCCATTTCATCATCATCAATCACCATACTTTACACCACTTTCCATTTCATTTTCCACCTAATCCTCCACCACAAAGCTCCATTTATGAATCCACCAAGCCTCATTTACAACCACATTCAGAACCATAGCCAAGAATGAAATAACCTCAATCCCAAAATTTCATTCCTCAATCAACCATTATATTCTTGTCAATCCCATTCATACTTCCTTTCCCTAATCAACCAAGTAAATTTCTGAAATTCTGTTAGCAAACCAAGCTCATCACAATTTCCTCACATTTTTTATTTCTTCCCAGAAATTATCTCCTTCCAATTTCATGCTATTCAGTTATGGATAATTATTAATTCCCAAAATCCTTCCCCTTTAATCAGCCATTACCCCTTGTAACTCCCTTCAATCTCACCCTCCTTCCATAATCTTGATCAGAAGCAAACCAATACATATACATTCCTATTCTCCCTTCCTCACAATATTCACAGCAACCAATCTGCAAGATCGAATTCCGCGCACTCAGTGCCTCTAATCCTAATTAATGGGACTATGGGATATTGAGAGTGTCGCCTCGATTTAATTAATGAATCGAAGGAGACAAAAGAGAATTCAATAGAAAACAATGTCATCACCATCGAGCCGCCGCCTATCACCCGCGGCCACGCCACCAGCCACCACTGCTCGAAACCACCAAGCCGCTGCCTCTCTCTCACAGCCTCCAAACCCGTCCACAACAACCTGCACAATTCGAACCCACTAATCACCACCACCTGAACCGCAATTACCGAACAACCACCGTCACATTTCATCAACCACTTCACCCTCACCCCCCCCCCCCCGCTGCAACCACAGTCAACTACACCAGCATCATCATCATCACCACAATACACAAACAACACAACCAGCCCAATCAGCCACCGCAACCAACACCGGGATCACCACCACCGCACGACACCACTGCCCAAACACCCTAGTACCAAACCAACTCCATATCAAACCCAAATTAAAAACCCAAAACTGAGAAGAATCGAAGCCCAAACACTTACCTCCACCACCGGCATGTTCGACCGGAAATCGCAGCTCCAATCCCAAATCTCCAAGCCTCGGTATCTCGCACCCAAATCCTCTCAAATCTGAACCTTGCCTTGGCCGCCGCTCACCGCACCCTGCGCCGGCGAGTTCGCCAGCGAAACCGACGGCTGGACACCAACTTGCGCGAAGCCAACTCCGGTCGCGAACTCCTCTCTCTCACTATTGTCGCTGATCTGAAATGGGAAAAGTGAGAGAGAAAATCTGATATTATAAAATTTTGATTTTTTTTTTTTTTAAGAATTATTACTTTAGTCCCCTAAGTATCAAAACCATTTAATTCAGTCCCTAGTATCATTATGTTTTAAAGATCAGTCCATATATTTTTAAATATTTTAAATCTTACTTGAAGTTTCAAAAGTAATTATTTTAGTCCCAAGATTTATAAACCGTTTAATTCAGTCCTTGCCCATTAAATTCACTTGATTTTAAGCCCAAGTTTTACAAGTTATCTGTTTCAGTCCCTCAAGTTTTAAAATAGTTTAAAACAGTCCCTTATGTTTCAAAATGAATTATTTCAGCCCTATAGTTTAATATTCGTTTTGAGTTTCAACTCAAGTTTTGAAAATTTACATTTTAGCCCCTCGACTTTCAAAGTATTCATTTTAGTCCGCTAAATTTCAAAAGTTATCATTTAAGCCACAAATTTTAAAGTCTTTTAATTTTGTTCATATTGATTTAAATTATAAATCCCAAGTTTTAAAATAATCATTTCAGTCCTAAAATTTTAAATAAACTATAAATTTCTAAAGGCTAATGTAACTTATGGGCTAGACGAGGCGCTTGGACATTTAGAAGAACAACATGAATTTTCTTGCTCAACTTTCAGACTCGTGATTTGAGGTAGACTCGCCCCCATTAATTAGTTTAAATTATAATTGCATGTCTTATGTGAAATTACGTGATTTACATGCTTTGATGTATGAGACGAGAAAAGAATATCTCTTATGAGATAAATGAGAAATGATGATGTTATGCATAACTTATGTGCCTTAAGTGCACGAGACGAGACGAGACTACCCACACCCTATGATTTTACGAGCCTTGATTTTGAAAATAAAATAGCCCAAGAATATGATGATGATGTCACTATATGATTGCATAATTACGTGTTCAATTATTCTGTAAATTAATTATTGGCGATGAGTCTACTGAGTATTTTTCGAAATACTCATTCCATTATTTTAACAATTTTTCACAGATCTCGGAGAAGGCGACGAATGAAAGGGCAGCTGTGGCAAATAAAATAAATGATGATAATTTTTTTAGACACTTTTACGAATGTTACTTTTTGGATTATTTATCGTTAATTTCATTTAAATAATTGAGATACAAGTTTTTTTTATGTATTGTTCTATATTTCAAATTAATCAAATTTCCGCTGAAGGTTTCAAATGATGAATGTGATGCTTTGAATTAAATTGATTTTCCGCAAATAAAGTGAGATTTAAAGGACGAAGTGGCGTCCCGAGCTCCGCACGGAATCCGGGACGTTACAACTTTCTATTAATAAACTTGGAACACAATTTCATTTTAGGAACACGACACCCTATAAGTTGGGGGTGACGAAAGCTCGAAAATATGAGAAAATTTCAAAATTGGTTACAACCACTTTTTTGGAGTTCAAACTATACGTCATGTCACCTTTTTAAGGACAACAAACAGTTGTTTCTTCTTTTAATTCATATTTTGACGTTATATTTGCCTTACTTATGGACTATGTTTTTTTACTCGTATGGTGAGATTTTTGTTCATTTCGAAGAACTTTGAAATGTATTTTTCTAGTTAAAAATCGATAAATAACAAGCTCATAATAACATGTCAAAATGGTCATAAAGAAATGAATTTAGCAATCATGATATATACCTCATAATTGTTTACGGATATCAATAAGGAAAGAAATGAATAAATAAATAATAATAATAATAATAATAATAATAATAATAATAATAATAATAAATTTGCGTTCAATAATTAATACAAGATAATATTTATTATTTTCCATCAAATATTTATCATGGTCCCTTTGTAAGCTTTTTAACATATATTTAATTGCTCAAAAATGATAATCAAATCAAACAAAAAAATATTTAAAAAAGAAGGTCAAAAATTCAAAATAGTAAACATGAATATGTAAATCACCGAATTATTACGGTGTTTAATATGATTTCAAATTTAAAGTGTGCTTATGTAAATTATCTCCTTTTTAATTAAATTAAATTATGTAATTTCCTCTTATAAATTTGCCCCCACTGACCAGTAGCTTCGCCCCTAACCACAACTATTCTGTAGAATTCTTGCGTTGTAGGAAGGGAATTTTGGCTAATGGGTTACGACCTTGGAAGTTTATATTGTTGGAGTTTGGAGTTTGTATAGAAATATAAAGAGTTTTGTATGAACTTTGTCCCACATAGAATAGAAATGAATTTATAGACCACTTTATAAGTGTAAAAATTATACACTCATCAAATTGGACAAAAGACCAACCTATTGGGCTTTGGGCCCAATCCATGTAATTTGAGCTTATTTGGACTATTTAATGGACATATACAGAAATTCGGTTTCAAGTTAGCAGTTATGTTCAAATTCGGTCTTGACATCATTTGAAAGAAATAGTTGTGTCTGATCAACACAACTTTTCATTACATAACCATATTCTTGGAGGTCTATAAATACATAAACAGGAATTAAGTTTCATTAACTTTCTCCATTCTATCTTTCAAATTCTGAGAGAAAATTCATTGAGTAAATTCGCCAGGGCCAAGAATTTGGGTGCTAGATTCTTGGTTACAGATTGTTGAATCCTGGTAGCAGACGCTCATCGAGCTGCAAACACACGAGTAGGGGCGAAATTCTGCTATAGGACATAGCCAATCGCTAGCCTCAATCTGCATTCAAGTCAGTCTTTTATTATTATTCATCTTGTTGATTGTTTCATTTCACTTCATTTCTTATTAATATTACAGATTGTTTCCAACATATATTGGAAAGGGTATTTTTGCAGTGAAGAGGATGCCCAGAAAAACGACATTTTCGACATGATGAATGCTTCGATCACTCCTACGGAGGGAACATGATCGATGAACATGCTCAACTGATTGGATTCTACGACGTTTATGAGCCAGACAAGAAATCTGCGGAGCAAAGTTTCGAGGAATTTTCTAATCAACTTGAAAAAGAACTTGACGAACATGCTCAACCGATTAGATTCTACAACGTTAATGCGCCAGACAAGGAAGCTGCGGAGGAAAAAACCGTTAACTTGGTGTCCACGGAGCTCACCTAATTAGGCAAATGGGAACTGGCATGGGCAAGGATCATTGTCCCGAAGTGGGTACGAAAAATTTTAAGTTCGTATGACTGTGAAATCAATTCATGTACAATATGACCATATATAGGTTATGTATTATGTACTATTAGCAGTTCTACATTAATTTGTGATGAATTATTATGAGTGGGACTTGTGCTCAAATCATAACTTGAATTTAATTCAGTACTCTCGATTATGGACAAAGGAGGGGGAATAATATTTATGCTGTAAATTGCAATAATTTTCGTTAGACTCTTAATTGAAATTCCATTCGACCTGTCTATTGTAGATTTGTGACGCAGCATGAATCAAGGAATTCAAGCTAAATATGGAATTCATAAGGAATAAAGAATAAACTCAAAGTTTTATTAATTGAAAGATATGAAAATCAAATAATTAACCCTTTATCTATAGGGTTCTAAAACGTTATTCTAAATCAACTAGTAAAGTATAAAGGGGAAAAACACACAAATCATGTGGTTATAATACAACATTTCAAATGAAAAAGAAAATAGTTTAAAAATTCATGCATCAGGTGTTAAATAACATAATTAATATATTTTAAAAATCCACCCCACTCCAACCCAACCAAATCTTCAAAAAACTGCACGTCGTCACCATCTCCACCAACAGTACCACCACCGACCACAGCCACCGCCACCACCACCACCACCAGCGACAACCAACACCACCACCACCACCAACATTGTCGCCATTGCATCATCACCATGATCTTCGATACACCATCGTCGCCATCACCACCACCTCCGACCACTACCATCTCAGACAAGAGAATTCATGTTGAAGATCAATAAAAAATAAAAAAGTAAAATATGTAACTTATATATTGTTGTTGACCAGATTTCTTGATTCTGTAACCTCCTGAGATTAGTATGTGACCAGAAGGGACATGTGACCAGAAGGGACATGTGACCTAATGCATCATATATGACCTGTGACCTAATGCATCAAGTATGACATGTGACCTAATGCATCAAATATAACCTGAACATTTGCATTTGAAGTGTGACATGTGACCTAATGCATCAAATTTGACTTGAACATTTGCATTTGAAGTGTGAATTGTGATCTAAGCATCAAATGTGACATAATGCATCAAATGTGACATGTGACCTAATACATCAAAATTGACTTGAACATTTGCATTTGAAGTGTGACATATGACCTAAGCATCAAATGTGACCTGAACATTTGCATTTGAAGTGTAACCTGTGACCTAAGCATCAAATGTGACCTAATACATCAAATTTGGTCTGAACATTTGCATTTGAAGTGTGACATGTCATCTAATACATCAAATGTGACATGTGACCTAATGCATCAAATGTGACTTGAACATTTGCAATTGAAATGTGACTTATGACCTTAGCATCAAATGTGACCTGAACATTTGAATTGTCACATGTGATCTACAACGTACAAAGTGTGACTTGTGGATTGAACATGTGACCTATAACCTGTGATCAGTGACTTGAACATGTGACCTATGAAATTGACACGTGACCTTATAGTGCGACATTTGACTAATGTATGAACTTGTAACCAATGAACTATTACTTGTGACCTCCAAGACATAAACTATGACGTGATCTTAAAGTGTGACCTGAAATATAGTATGTTACTGACCTATGATATGTGTGTGTGACATGAGAATTGAGATCCATCACATGTAACTCATGTATGTGACCCAATCAACCGTCATCTCATCACCACTCATCAATAACCATAGACACCACACCACAAAAACATAATCAAACCACCGCACAATAAACAACAAGTCAAGTTATAATTTCTTTCAACTTGGCTAGGAACTTGGTTCCTTGTGTAGCCGTGCAGGTACCTGGTGGAAATGGTAAACTCATTTTCATCACTCCGATGTCTTAGCTCTTTGAAGCTATCATGGTGCCCAAACTTGAATGTGGTAAGCTGGTGGTTGATTTGAGACCCACTCTCAAAATTAAGGGTACCAAATTTGGAAGATTCATCATCACCCTTCGACTGGGCTAGGAATTTCCCCATGTTGAAGCAGTCACATCATCATCAACGATGATCAGTAGCTAGGAACTTCCCCTTGTTATAACTGGATGCATTCTTGGGGGGTGGGGGAAGCAGTGGCACCACTGACTGCACTAACATCGTCGTCACCGGAGGTGGTCTTTGGGTGGGGGAAGCAGCGGCGCCACTGCCAGATCGAAGCAGCTGCTAGATCGAAGTAGCGATGAAGTAGATCATCGTTGCTTCAATGTAAGTAGTTGCACCGCTGCTTCCTTCTAACAGCGGCAAGATATCGGAGGGCGTTGGAGTCCGGAAGATCGGAGGATGGGATAGATTTCTCCGTGGTGGAGAGAGTGAGAGATTTCATTTGTGTTCTGACTCTGTGTTCACCAATGATCCATGTTTGTCGTCAATGAGTGGAGGGTGACGGCGTGGAGTGACTGGAGTCAAACATGGTGTGGTGGTTGGAGTAATTTCTCAAGGGACGGGTTGTGTGGTTTGGGGGAATTGATTGAGATATTTTTGTAATGAGTAGATATAATAATTTATTAATTAAATTAAATTGAATAAACATCTGATACATTGAGTTATTAGTATAATTCTGGGAAAGTGAAATGGGGCAAATATAAACCTATTGTGGTGTAATTACCATAGTATAAAATCTATTCTAAATCAACTAAACTGGTTGAATTCGAAATAAACTAAATGACAAAAATAAAATTAAAATTAAAATATTAAAAGACTGTTTTCAAGGCATAAATGAACTACGACGGTTAAAATCACTCCTACATCATGTCACGGTGTATGTCCTGTTCACCTCATCGTTTCATTTTCGAAAAGGTATTAGAGCATCTCCAATATGCTCTTTAAACATAAAATACTCTTTATTTTAGAGAGTCAATACTTAAAATGTCACTACAGTAGACTCTTTAATTTAACATTTTAATTTAGAGAGTGGGTTTGACTCTTCAAATTTTGAGAGCCAAATCCACTCTCTATTATTAATTGCATTAAAAAATTTACAATTCTCAATGTTCCTACATTAAATTTCCTTATTACATATTTGATATCATTGGTCATTCACTTTTAAAAAAATAAATATTAACTAAAAATAAAGAAAGATAGTAAATATTTTTATGAAAAGCTAAAATAAAGAGTGTGTTGGAGTTTGGTGTAGTATTGGATTGATGTGATGGATGGGGGTTGGTGGTGTGAAACTCTTAACAAGCAATGCACGTAATTTGAGGACAAATCGTACGCGAATTGAACTGGGTCGGAAGAACGAAACTGATAAAATGAGATTGACGAAATTCGGAATTTAAAGTGATTTTGAAAATAATAATTAAAATAAATAATTAAAATAATAAAATTTTGAAAATTCGGAATTTAATTAAAATCGAATTGACTCGATATTTCTCGACTTGGCTAGACGAACGTGTCGCGACGTTAACGTAAAAATGGGTGAGATCGTAGCGGCACGTTTTTCGAAACTTTGAAATAATTATTAAATTGCGTAAAAATTCTTGATCGCTACAATAAAATTGTTAATGTGATCTAAAAATAAGTTGAAATTTGTGACCTAAGAAACTTGTGACCTAATAATTAATAATAAAATATATTAATTTGATATGTTGTAAGTCTTGTGACCTAATAATTGACAAGGATAAAATAATTGTGACCTAATAATTTGATAGGTTTTGTGATCTAATAAATTAACAAGTTGTAACTTGATTGATTAATTTGACATTTTTAATTTAACTATTTTGATAACTTGTGACCTTGAAATTTGTGATTGTAACCTAAAAATAATTTTGATTTGTGACCTTCTATTTTGATAATATGTGATCTAAAATATTGATGGACTGTGACCTTAACACATTTGTCCTTTTTGACCTGCAATTATATAATATTGTGACCTTCATATATATGGTAAAATATTGTCTTTATTTAATTTAATTAATTAATTAATTCTAAATAGACCTGAATTTTGAAAGAATATAACTTTAACCTCATTTTTGAAATTTGTATTTTGAAACACTTTATTTGTATATTTTTCCCTAAGTGAAATCCACTTACATCAAGAAGCCAAAAAAAAAAAAAAAATACCCAAATGTATCAACTCCTCCCGACCTAAATCTGCAAATTTATACAACTGTTCATCATCTCCCTACAATAGACAAGAACTACCTACTAAGAAACACCAGTCCACCAGTACATACACACAAAACCTAGCCATCACTGCCATCTTCACATCCTATCATGCGGCGACTGAATTCCAGTTAACTACCTAATAGTTCTCACCATCTTCCTCAGCAGATTCTTCTTCCTCCACTGGAAATATAGAAATAGTAGCAGCGTTATCACCCTTGTGGCGGAACGAAAAGTCAACGATGACCTAAACGTTGAAGCCAAATTGCTCCAGATGAGACTCATGGTGTTATTCACTCACTTGGAATGCAATATTTCTGAGAGATAACACATGCGTTTGGTTTGGTGTATATATCGATATTACTTTACGATGAAAGATAATTTAAAATTCAATTACATATAACTTATATCTCACAATCACAAGTCATTATGATTAACAAGTTATCACGATTTAAATTTATAAATTTAATTTTCAAGAATAATAATATTAATATTAATCAATTTTAAATAACACTTGAAGTAGACTATCCATTCAAAGTTTTTAAAGATGGTGTGATAATGGTACTATGGGGAGACTTCTTTATGCTGTACTGTTGCATAATAAGAGTAATTATGGGCAAGAAGTCGGCATGGGACTACCACAAGGGCCTAATACGATCATGGTGGATGAAAGTGCAATTTCAACTTAGGAGCTTCCTTTGCAATTTGATTGATTGTTTAGTAATTTTAATTGATATCAAATTGCAAATCACTAAAACGTACTTTAGAGATTTATTTTAAATAGTTTTTTAAATTGATTTTAAATTATTTGACCAAAATTTCAATTTTGACCCATCTAAAATTTATTATTTAAATTCATGTGTTTTATGTCGTTCAAATAAGCTTTTGACTAAATTGATTACTTTAACCCTAAAATTGAATTTTATTTTATTTATGAGTCGCCTAAAATAAATATTAATTTGATTTTCCCTAATATCATAAATATATTTGGAATTTAATTTAATGTTTAATTCAAATATAATATTTAATTTATTTATTTTGATAATTGATTATTTTGATTAATTATTTATTAAATTGAACCATAAAAACTTGTAATTAGAGTTGGATTCTAATTGGTACTTAATTAAAATTTTATTTTGACTAATTAAATAAATTGATTAACTTGATTGATTATTTATTTAATTGGTCTGACCTATTTATCTAAATTGCTTAGACTACCTTTAATTGCTAAAAAATTGAAATATATGTATATAATATTAGATATTATATAAGGATGCATTTATGTGATGAATGTTATATTAATGGATGATTATGGACTTAACTATGTTGATGTGTTGAATAGATAATTTTATTTCTTGTTATATTTGGGTCTTAAGTCTACAGTCATTATTTTGGACATGTGAGTCCATTGTTATTTTATTATTTGGGCCCTACATGCAAAATCCGAGCATTGTATGATTAATGCTATGTCTCCATAGGAATTGATCATATGGTCTTCCTTTTTGGCTCAAAAAGACTAGATAGAAAAAAGTCAACAATCATCCACACTAACTGTATATATTATGGCTATGTTTATTTGCATGTCAAATTCCTCATTTAATATTAAGTTAATTTTAATTGTCTTCCATCGTTATACTGGAAAATTAGGGTTCCTTATCGACCTTAGCTTGTTGAGTACACTCTAGGCGGGTCTATTAGAAATATGTTTGGAACTATAAAATACTAGATATTTCTCAATGATTAGTTTGACTTATACTAAAATTTATCTTTTATTGAGTACACTCAAGGAGATAAATTCTAGAGTTAAATTAAGGCAATACATAAGATGTGAGACAATAAATAGTTGATAGCTTAATGATCAAGGAGTTGTATGGAGATACAATTGATAAGAGTATCTGTGCATTTATTTTATTAAGGTTTGTTGAGCACCCTCAAGATCTTAATATAACAAATGAGATCCTAACCCACAAGGAATCAAGTGTGGATTCCATAATTTTATAAAATAGATGAATAGGGTTATAAATTATTTAAACCGTGGAATTGAAATTAATTTAATTCAAGTCCATGTTAAATCAATTTGTGGATTATTTTATGTTATCGTATGAACAAGAGAGAAATACTTGATGCCATCAAATTGACCGGACCAAACCTTTTTAACCTGCACCATAATACGAGAATTATTCTCAGGCATGAGAAAATTGGTTATGTTCTTGAGCAGCCATTCTCAAAGGTTCCCACTGAAAACTAGCTGAGGAGAATGTGTCTGCTTACAATAAACATAGTGATGAAGATAATATTGCAACATGCGTGATGCTTCCAACTATGTAACTTTGAGTTGCAAATTTTGAGAATTGGCCTGAAAATCGATTCGATCCGAGCCCAAAATCAACCATTAAAAAATTTGTTAGAGAACCCAAATTTACTAGTTAAATCGGGAATTGATTGACCCGATCGGGTATTAAAACCGATTTTGGACCTTTTTTTTTCTTTTTTGCTGAAAATTTTTCTTTGATTGTTTTAAGCTACTTTTGTACATGATTTTATTTTCTAAATCAGTAAATATTAGTTTATTTTTAAAATAACTTATTTTTTTTAGAAGTTTTGTGATTTTTGAAATAGTTTTTAACTTTTTAATTGAGATCGGTTCGACCCTGGTTCGACTGTCTGATCCTTGACCCGTTTCATTTTTCGGATCGAACCTATTTTCGAATTTAAACACTGCTCAAGGTACAAAGACGAAATACAATGAAAGAATTAAGGTAAAAGAAGCTATTTTTGAACAAGTTTTGTAGTGAAAGAGTTTTTTAACAAGGAAACATACATGCTTATTGTTCTCACCAGTGTCCCTCTGCCTAGATCCAAAGTGTCTCGACTGAATTGTATACTAACTTGTTTAAAAAAAAAGTATCCAGTTCATTTGATTGATTTAGAAAAAAGTTTCAGTCCTACACATTAAACAAATTTTGCACTGGTTGATAACATTTGACTATAACAAAAACAACCAGTTGCAAAGCGCAAAAAATGTTACAAAAGACCTTTTGTAGTGTTCGTATGCATGTTTCAACTCTCAGTGTTACTGTAGAAGGAAGTAATACTACAACATTCATTGCATGTTGTAAAAGGTGATGATGCACGTTGCAGAGTTTTAACAATGTTCTTTGCACGTTGCAGTTGAGACTTGGTAGACCTTTTGACAACGTTCATTACACTTTATGGTATACTTTTTTGGCAACATTTATTGAACATTTTGGTAACATTCACTGGACGTTACGATATACCTTTTGGAAACATTCACTTTGCGATGAGTATACCTTTTGGCAACATTCATTACACATTGCGGTTGATGTGGTAGACGTTTTAGCAACTTTCAGTGCATGTTGGGGTTGATGTTTTTCCTTTCCTTTTTCTTTTAATCTTTCTTAGTTTTTAAATTTTTCCCAAATTATTTAGCCTTCTTTGACTTTGATAATTTTAAAAAAAAAATTGACAAAATTTCTCCTGTAATATGGATAATTCTACCTGATAATCAACAAATTTCTCAAACATATAGATAATATGTAAAATAGGAAGCACAAGCTCCATAAATAAACCATATAAACCAAAAAAGTGCAAGCCTTTTAAAGCATATTAGATCATATATATTTTAATACAAAACAAAAACTAAGTACTTTGTTGTCCTAAATTGAAACAAAGTCTGCAATATGAGGTTTTCACTTCTTTTATTGGACATCTAAATTCGGACATTTATTCTTCCTCTAAATTGCAATAATATCTCTAACAGATTAGTAGCCATACAAATAAGGAACTACTATCACCAGTTATCAACATGAATTTTAGAACATGAGTACTTCCTTGGGTTTTTCAAGTCTAGTCTCAATTGTGCCCATGACAGAATCATCTTATGAGAGGGCTACCAAATTCACTTTTACCTATAAGTCTATATTATGAAAGTCTAATCACTATGACTCTAATTGCACTAAAATTTAGTTGGAGAAATGAGCATTCTTGAAAGTAAAATATAATATTATCTCATTAGAATGTCATTCATAAAATCTTCTAAAACCATTTAAACAAATGGTTGAGACTTGAGAATTTAAAGAGCTTAACACTTGTTGACCACAAAATCCGGCTAGACCTTGGACCAACACGTCTCAGCTCCTCCCTCTTGAACACGTGGATCTCCTGCGCACTGTGACAAACAATCAGTTTGCAAAGGGGGCCGAGGTGGCTCCCGTTTGCACTCCGATGCCTAAGTCAGTGCCCATGTCAAGCAAATATAATTTGAGTGCTGGAAATATGAGTGCGTAAAAGAGAGAAAAGGGAGTGAGAGTAAATATTCCGTTAAGAGAGTAAAAATTCTAACCTTTAACTTGAAGATAATTGTGCTTCATTTATAGAGGAACTTCATGTCTCGGATCACGACATGTGGCGTACTTTACACTTGTCATCACCCTAGTTCATAGATGTGACAACCTTGCTTTTCAACTGTAATCATTGCTACATTTCGTAGGAGATGGGCGCCTGTCACGTCTTGGTAAAGGCGGTGTTCCATCACTGACTCCATCTCTCTTCTGGTCACCGCCATAAAGCGCCCCGGCTAGGCATTAACCAGGTCGGCTAAAGAGGTTTGCTTGGCGTACCACCTCGGCATTCATCCCAAAGTGATATTTTAGGCCTTAGCTGTGGGTTAAGGTCCGTTGGGCCACTATTGTGCCTTCGCTGGTAGATCACTGTACCTTTCTTTGGGCCCAGATGCAACACTAGTCCCTCAAATCCGATGGGATCATTCATGGTCGTGTAGGATTTGCCATAATTTCCCAGCATTTAACTTTTTAGGGAGTCAATAATGATATTCCTTATGTAAGGTTCGGATCCATATTATAGCCGATCTTATGCCTCGGATTTTACCTCCTAAATCGGAGCCGGGACCGTACTAACGCGCTTCTTAGGCGGCGCATTTAATTCAGAGGGGCGATTGGTACCTATTTCCAAGAAATATATATATAAAATGGGAGGGAAGTAGTATCTCGCTGCGCGTGGTATTCACTGTGGTAGCTGAACGGTTTTGTCCCTCCCTTTGACGGCTGGCACTTTGATTAGCCCATTCTCCAAGAAGCATGGGTTAACCACATTAATCATACAACTCACAAAGATCAAGGAATCTAGATTGTTGGGATCCCTATAAATCCTTCTTCATTTCATTATTTTCCCTTTTTACCACTTTCTAAGAGTCTTTTGCAGCAATACCCTGGCGAAAGCTTGCTCTGTTTCTCTCTTTCCTGCAAGTTTCAAGTCTTCTCCTCAAGGGCTTTCTACCCAGCGTCCGCCTTTACTGTTCCACAGTTTCTTTACCGGCGAGTTCTCCATTCCCAGTGCACAATTTCACGCATTCGTCACCTGAAGGTAAACCTCTTGGTCTCTGTATATGCGAAACTTTTCTATTTTTAGTTTCTCATTGTGGGTTTGAAATTTTTGTTTTTTGCACCTTGTTTTTCTTTCGTTGAGTCTGACCCACCTTTAAAACAAAAGAAAAAATGGAAAGAGTTGGGGGAACGGGTTCACAGGAAATGTTAGCAATGGCGGTTCCCGTCAGAGGCTTCTGCCCCATCTCTTTATCGGTTTTTAGTTCCCGCTTCTTTAGGGAGCAGGTTAAGAGGAGAAATAGGAAAAACAGTGGCATAATCTATTTGAGTGATTCTGACAGCGAAGAAGATAAACATCAGACCTACATGACTCATCTATCATCCGAGGAAGAGGCATCTTTGGAAGAGCTTCGGAGTAAACGAGACAGGGATCTGAGGAGAGAAGAGGCGGCCAGCTCTTCTTCTGGTCACCAGGACCTTGGCTTAATCGTTAGAGCACCGTTTAGGGCTCATAGGGAAGGATTGGGTTTGTCTGCAGAGGAGGTTTCTCAAGTGGAGGGTTTGGTCGACCAGATCAACAAAGTTTCAGGCTATCACATTGATCCTGATCCAAACCCAGAGTCATGGGAGAGCAGCGAGGTTGCCACTGAAATCCGAAGGATTGACTTGGCTGGGGCTCCAGCAAAATTCAGAATTCCAGAAGGGGTTCAATTGGTGCACCCCTCATCTTCTTTCCGACCTTGCAGCCTCCTCCAGGTCAAGCTGCCATATGCTACGACGCTCTTTCCTGCGGGATGAGGCTACTCCTTCTTCAGGGCATTGCTTAGGAGTTATAACATGTGTCCCTACCAGCTGGCTTCCAACTTCTGGACACAGGCACTGGGCACTTAGCTGGTGTGGCAAGAGGTCAAACCTGACCATCCCATCCCATTGTACATCATTCATACCCTCTACACCTTGAAGAAATCAGTTAGAAGGGAGAGAGATGTGAGGTCGGACGTCAAGGATTGGTACTACTTGTCTCCTAGGAGGTCGTATCCTCCAGTTATCACTAGTCACCCAACCTCAATAAAGAACTGGAGGAACCAGTGGTTCTGAGTTTCCGAGGAGTGGCAGAGCTCTCCTGTGGACCCTTGTCCAGAAATTTCTGTTCCCCGAACACTTTCCATTCCTAGTGAGTATTGCGTTTGCTTTAGTGTCCTTGAGTGTCATGTGTCATTTGTTTTTATTTTCCATTCACCTTCCTTTGCTGGCTTTTAACATGTTTCCGATTTGTGACAGGGGAGACTTTTGCACGCCTACTCCCTGACGCGGATTTAGCGACCGTTAGGCGTCTGTTTGCTTACAAGGGCACCTTTCAAGGGGTTATTCAACAAAACAAACTATTCGTAGAACACGGTCTTATGCGAGCCATGGGTGAGTTCGCTTTGTTACTGCTTTTATATATCATGCTTTTTCTATTCGTAGCCTCATTTCCCTCTTTTTCTTGCTAGGTTCTAAGGACTTTCCAAAGATTTCTCTGAAAGGTCTCATGGCTACGAAGATTCCCCCTGCACTTCGCCATGGCAGTGAAGTGGAAAGGAAACAAAAGGCGGTATTGGCCAACTTGCAAGTCGGGGTGGCAAAGGAGGTCTCCGAGGTGTCAACGGCCCAACTTCAGGGCCCTCTTCCAGCCCTAATGCCACCGCTTACTCTGCTGCTTGTGGGCCCTCAGAATCCTAACACAGAGAAGGAGGCCGACCCTAAGGGAGTCCTTCCAAAGGGGAAAGGAAAGATGTCTGACAGGGGCGGGTCTAAGAGAGACAGGGAGGCTTAGGATGCCTCAATGCCGCCTCCTCCGTCCGAGGACATATCTGAACATGCCCCTAAGGAGGAGCCCGCCCCTCTGAAGAGACTCAGAAGAGGTAGGGGCAAGGAATCAACCTCTGCACCTCCGCCTCCCATGATAGAAGACCTGGAGGATGAGCCTTATGTGCCCATTCCAGGCTTGGCCTACGAAGTGACACCAGAGGGGGTGGAAGAGCTCAAGTATATATAACTAGCATCCTCCCCAGAGATGTCACTTTCAGCCCTTCGTTGTTCGACTCCCCCAGTTCGCCACCAGCTAGGGCGGCCTTAATTACGGAGCAGTTTTGGACAGAGGGTTGGGCCGCCTTTTCCTCTAGTGCTACTCCATCTCGGAAGCTGCTCGCTGCCAAGGCTATGAACGCCAGAGCTCTGGCCCTCATTGACGAGGTAGAGTCCTCCGTGGAGGTAGCTCAACGGGACAAAAGGGATGCTGAGACTGCTCTCCACCACGCTGATAATATGCTCAAGGAAATCAATGACCTCAAGGACCAGCTGTCCAAAGCCCGAAAATCTTCTTCAGAAGAGAGGGCTAATGCGAAGCGCCTCCAAGAGGACAATGACATACTGAAGCATGATCTCCGGTCTTCTGAATCAGACGTGGCGGTTCTGTGCAAAAAACTAGATGATTCCAACCGAGCGCAGTCAATCACCTCTGAGGCTCTGTCCGCCGCTAATGCAACCAAGTTGAAGCTGGAGTCTGAGGTGGTAGCAATTAATGAAAAGCTGGGGAGGGAGCTGGAGGCTAGGAAGAAGGCTGAGGAGGATTATACTTCCCTGGAGAAACATATTGACTCCAGAATTGCTGAGGCCTTGGAGCGTACTATTGCAGCTAGGGTGAAGGAGGTTCTGGGTGAAGAAGTTTCGAAGGCAGTTCAGAACTTCAAAGATACTTTCGAAGATACCCCAGAATACGAGGCTATGCAGAGGGTCTTCGGGAACTTGGGGGCCAGGATGGCCTTGGGGATATGAAGGAAGCTTTTCCGACATTGGACCTGTCCTCCATTGAGGCTTTTTACCCCGAGCCTCAAGGTGCTCCTGCGGATCCTCTGGACGCATCTGAAAAGGGCTCCTTGGAAGATGTCCCCCCTCCACAATAATCCTCTTCTGCATTTGTTAGTTTAGTTTGTTTTTGTTTTCTTCTTCTCGTTTTTTTTGTAAGTGCCCCGGCACCTGATATTGTAAATGTAACCTTCATTTGATTTGTACATGCCTCATTTTCATGAATGGAATAGCTTATTCATATTTGCTTTTAACAAAGTTCATGCCTGGCGGAGGCGTGTGGTTTTTGCAACCAAAACAACATAAGAATTTTTTACGTCAGTCTTTTACGCGTATTCACACACCATTCAGTATACATATGTCTTGCAAACGCTTTGTCCGAATATATGTGTAAAAGTATCACTTCGCACAAGAGAGCGCTCCGTATGTATGGGCTAATTTAACGCACCAAGGATTTTGGTTTGTACGACAATATTTGGTTAATTTTGAATGATTCCAAACGTATTGCGCGACGAATGATGGTTAATGAGTACATTACCTTAGATCTGAGTGGTTCGAAGCATTTGTGTTTACCAGTGAGATTTGATTGTGACAAACATTTGCATGCGTCCAAGTTATACTTTTTAAGATTTGTATACACAATTTTTGTATGAACTCCCTTTGGTCGTACTAAAACTCCCAATCCTTACACGGTGATCGTAGTTTAACCTGATGAGAGTCCCTTGTTCTTAACAATTTTGTATGCATAGCGTGGACATATGGCATCATAACCAAAATAATTTCGGAACGTGTGTTTATCCATTATGTTTGTCTAATATAGAGATTGGCGTAATTTTTAGCGCAGCTCGCCCACGATTTTTTGAAATCATATGATAATGTTGCAATCATAGAGGAGGAATTTAGTTTTATTGAAAATAACGGCCAAGGTGGTCCGCGTTCCAAGGATTACATAGAGGTACTCCAGACAATTCCTCAATTATGTATGTTCCGGGTACCACATCTGCAGCGACCTTGTAAGGGCCTTCCCAGTTAGGACCTAGAGTCCCTACTCTTGGCTCCTGTGTTGAAGGAAGAACCTTTTTGAAGACCAAGTCCCCAATATTAAAGCGTCGGATCTTTACTCTTTTTTTGTAGTATCGAGCCATCTTTTTCTGGTATTTGGCCATTACCACTTGAGAATCATTCCGCTTTTCCATGAGGAATCTAAACCGGCCCTTTGCGCTTCCTCGTTCCTAACTTCGTCATAATGAATTTGACGAACTGAAGGGATTCCGATTTCAACGAGGCATACCGCCTCGGCTCCGTAAGCCAGTGAGAAAGGTGTTTCACCAGTAGCGGTGTGCGAGGTAGTTCGAAGCGCCCATAACACCTGTGGGAGTTCATCTACCCATGCGCCCTTTCTGAATTCCAACTTCCTTTTCAGGGTATTTTTTATGGTCTTGTTCACCGCTTCGACCTGTCCGTTGGCCTGTGGGTGATGTGGAGATGAGAACAGCTTCTTAATTCCCAAATCGTCACACAACTCATCGACGCTTCTGTTTTTGAACTATTTCGCATTGTCACTAACCAGCGAATGTGGTATCCCGAACCGGCATATGATATTTTTCCAAATGAACTTGGTGGTGTTGGCATCGGTGATCTTCATCAAAGGTTCCGCTTCGACCCACTTGGTGAAGTAGTCAATTGCTACTATCGCAAAGCAATTGTTACCAGATCCTCTAGGCATAGGACCAATAATGTCAACCCCCCATTTTGCAAAAGGCCAAGGGCTAGTTACCACAGTTAGCTTGTGATGTGGCTGATGTGATATGGTTGCGTGTCTTTGGCATTTATCGCACTTGCGAATGAAGTCATGGGAATCCTTTCGCATAGTAGGCCAAAAATATCCCTGTTTGAAGGCTCTCCGGGCTAGCGACAACGCCCCGGCATGGTTGCCACATATGCCCTCGTGGATTTCTCTCGTTACATATCGACCTTCCTCAGGCCCCACACATCTTAGTAACGGAGAGGTGTAGCTTCGTTTATAAAGTATATCATCCAAGAGTAGGAAATTTGCAGCATATTTTTATAATTTCCGAGCTGCCTCTGGCTCGTTTGGCACTGTCTGGTGCTTCAAATATGCGACCAGGGGGTTCATCCAGGACCCCTCTTCTTCAATCGCCAAAATCTTCGGTCCGGGCTCAATAGACGAAGTCAACATGCGCTCAACTGGAATTAGATTGTGTAACTCTGAATCGCTGCTGCTTGCTAATTTGGACAACGCATCAGCGTTGGAATTTTCTATTCTGGGGATGTGTTGCAACTCCATTTTTCTGAAGTGCACAGCCAAATCTCTTACTTTCTTCAAGTAAGCGACCATAGAAGGTTCTTTGGCAGAAAATTGCCCGTTGAATTGGCTCACAACAAGCTGCGAATCGCTATTGGCCACTACGGATTTGACCTTCAAGGCTTTCGCAAGTCTTAACCCGGCTAATAACGCCTCGTATTCGGAAACATTGTTTAAGGCTTTGAATTCGAAGCGGATTGCGCTGTGTAATTTAAACCCCTCTGGGCTTACTAACAATATGCCTGTGCCGGATCGCCCATCAGCCGAGGACCCATCAACGAACAATTTCCACTCTTGGCTGTCATCTTGGCTGTCATCCGTGTTATCTACCATTTCAACCTCAGGGGGATGTGTGAATTCAACTACAAAGTCCGCCAGCGCTTGGCCCTTTACAGCGGTCCGAGTATTATAATGTAGGTCGAACTGGCTGATTTCTATTGCCCATTTCAGTAGCCTTCCAGATGCTTCTGGTTTTTGCAACACTTGTCTCATGGGAAAGTTGGTGAGCACGCGTATTGAGTGTGCTTGAAAGTAGGGACGAAGTTTGCGAGAGGCTGTGAGTAACGAGAGGGCGAGTTTCTCCATGTCTGGGTATCGTGTCTCCGCATCTATCATGGCTTTGCTCGAATAATACACTGGGAACTGATTCCCATCCTCTTCTCTAATCAACACTGAGCTGACAGCCTCTTTGGATACAGCCAAAAACAAGTAGAGAGGCTCGCCGGCCTTTGGCTTTGATAGTAATGGGGGCCGTCCCAAAGATGCTTTAAGGTTGGCGAAATCCTGTTCACATTCCGGTGTCCACTGGAATCGCTTTCCCCCTTTGAGGACCTTAAAATTGACGAGCATTTGTCAGTAGATTTGGAGACGAATCGATTCAAGGCCGCAATTCTCCCCGTTAAGTTTTGCACTTCTTTTGGACTTCGAGGCGATTGCATGTTCAACAAAGCGTTGATTTTGTCGGGATTAGCTTCGATTCCTCTCTTATTCACCATGAATCCAAGAAACTTCCCAGACGCTACCCCAAATTCACACTTTGCTGGATTGAGCTTCATTCAATATTTCCTCAACACCTCGAAGGTCTCTGATAAATGGCGGATATGATCCGCGGCGACCATGCTTTTGACCAACATATCATCGACATACACCTCCATGGTGTTTCCCGATTGTTCTGAAAACATGCGATTCACCAGCCTTTGATAGGTAGCTCCCGCATTTTTCAAGCCGAATGGCATTGCTTTGTAGCAATAGAGTCCTCTATCTGTTATAAACGAAGTATGCTCCTCGTCCAATTCACACATGGGGATTTGATTGTACCCGGAGTAGGCATCCATGAAGCTCAGCTGTTCATGCCCTGCTGTTGAGTCAACCAACTGATCGATCCGGGGCAGTGGGAAACTGTCTTTTGGACATGCCTGGTTCAAGTTTGAAAAATCAATACAGACCCTCAATTTCCCATTGTGTTTTGGTACCAACACAGGGTTTGATACCCACTTCGGATAGCGGGATTCTCTGATGAAGCCATTTTTCAACAGCTTCGTGACCTCGTCTTTCAAGGCCTCATATTTGTCTGAACTCATGGGTCTTCTCTTCTGCCTATGCCCGGGGCTTCGAGGGTCAATCTGGAGTCTGTGGTAGGCCTCTTTAGGATCAATCCCAATCATGTCACCATGCTTCCACGCGAATACATCGAGATTTTTAAATAAGAAATTCTTCAATTGATCTTTGTATTCAATTGGTGAATCCAACCCAATCTGCAATTCCTTGATTGGGTCATGTGGGTCTACCCCGAAGCATTCTAGCCTTTCTGCCGAGGTGGAGCAATTGTCTCTTGCAATTCTTGGGTCCAGATCTTCCAAGTCTTCTTCTAGTGTCATCGTGATGTCCTTATTTTCAAAGAGCTCTCCACCCAATCTTTAAGGGTCTAGAGCAGCCTCGGTCATGGCTACATCGCTAATCATGTTCAAGCTTCGATCTTGAAACTTTCGGATTGCGTTAGTGTAACAGGCCCGCGACTCAGTTTGGCTTCCCCTTAAAATTGCAACGCCATGCTCCATAGGGAGTTTCATGCAAATATGTTTCATATGCGTTGCAGTCCCCAAGTCGATGAGACCTGGTCTCCCAATTGAGTCATGATAGGAGGATATTTTGTCCACAACCAAAAATTCCATGAGGATTCTGAAAATAGTTGGTGCTTGCCCCACCTCAGTTATTAGGGTTATGGACCCTCTGGGGGTTATGCTGTCTCCCGTGAATCCATATATTGGATCCGGGACAGAAATAAGGGGAGTGCTGATCCCCATTTTATCGAACGTTACCCCGTAAATCACATTTACCGAGGCACCATCATCAACCATCATTCGTGATAACCTATTCCGAGCCACCACTACCCTGATAACCAATGCGTCGTTGTGGGGGAAATGTACTCCAATGGCATCGTCTTGGGTGAATGTGATTGGCTCTGTCCGAGGCATCCCTAAAGGATGTGAATGGATATGGTAATTCACGTTGGCGAGTTGTTTGGCCTCTCTGATGTACCTCTTTTGGGAGTTGTTTGTGCTCCCACCTGGGTGGGGGCCTCCCAGTATTGTGTCGATTTCACGAATGGGGAGGTCGGGCATAGGCACAGGTGGTTCCCGTGTATCTTTAGCGTGTGCCGAGGCAGTACCCTAGCCCTTATTCTTGTCTCTTTGACGATTGTCAATTCTTTCCTTAGTTGAGTTCTTCCACGGAGCTCTCCTATCAGCTCGATTAAACTTTTGACCACCAGTTTTTTGAGTTCTCCTTGTGTCGGGGGGATAGTCACCTCCCCTTCTCCCCTGCGCCTTTTGGTCAGCTAACATGTGGATTTCCCTGCAATCTTCCGTTGCGTGACCGTAATATCTGTGATAGGCGCTGTAAGCCCCAATCATGGGCTGCTTTCCACTTCGGCCACTTTCCACTCTCCCTTGACCCGTGGGACGATTTTGAGAAGGGGTGTTAGAGTGCAAGTGAGGGATAGCTTCCGTGATTTCTGCGGAAAAGCTAGATCCTGTCCCCGAAAATGGGAGAGGTGCGCCACCTCGGTTACCGCCGACCCTATCCTTGTTTCCTCCTTTCTTGAGGTCCGCTTCATTGGAATATCCAAGGTTATATCTCCCTTGGGGATGATTATCTCTGGCCCTAGCCATTTCTTCCGATACAATCTCTTCCTTCATCAGGTCTACCAGGGTATTGTAATCCCTTGGTTTCCTGCTCCGGACATCCCTCCAGAACATGCTGGTCATATCTAGCCCTCCTTTTAAAGCGGAAAACATCTCCGCTTCTGTGATATTTTCGCAGATATGCATCTCTTTAGTAAACCTATCTAGGTAACTTTTCAGAGACTCGTCCCTTCCTTGCCTCAGATCCTGAAGGCGTTGGAGTGGGAGTTGGCCAGGCCTGGAAGAAACAAAGCCATTTTTAAAAGCCGTCTTCATATCTCTCCAACTGTGAATGCTGCCAGGAGGGAGTTTTTTATACCATCGTATGGCACTTCCCTCAAGGGTTAAAGCAAAGGCTTTACATTTCAATGCCGGAGTGGCTCCGGCTATTTCCATGCTGGCGCGGTAATTTAACAGGTGATCATCAAGATCACCTCGGCCAGAGTATTTTGCTATTTCTGGCATCTCAAAGTCATGAGGTACGGGGCACCTACAAAGGCCCTCTGTGAAGGGACTTACTTCCTCTTCGTCATCCAACTCGTAAGAGGGCAGTTCACTGTTTTCATTGTGACCGGAATACATTGGACCATGGTATTGGTCGTGGAGCTGCGGAGCATACTCTTGCCCTTGTGGTGGCAAAACATGGCCGTGGTTTAGCCTTCCGTGGGTTGGTAACTCGTTGCGAGATCTTGTCCGAACTGCTTCGGCTCTTCTTTCCTTCCTATTCATAGGCTCATGTGCTGATGCCAACCTTTATGCTCCCGTACCATGTTGGTCCCTATACATTTGACCATGCAACAAGGCTTCTTCAACGCGTCGCTCCCGCCTATTTCTAGGCTCTGCGGCATTGTGCCGACCTGGGTCCGTTTTCCCCCATCGTTGGCTCCTTAATAACCCTCCTATTCGGCTGAAGACACTTCCGGATCTTGCGGGAGAAGCCTCCCTGTGTCTAGGTGGGAGTGGGTTTTGTTCTTCATGTGCTTCATGCTCCGGGTCTTCCTCGTAGATGGGCTCGGATTCCACCTCGGCATATGCCTATGGATCTTGGTAATAATACGAGGCAGTGGCCGCCTCGGATGGTGAATAATGTGGCAGTGGGTATTGCTGAGGCATCACGGGTTCATTCATAACATACACTCTGGCCATAAAGGCATTCATTGCAGCAGTCTGTTCTATCTGCTGCTTCTACATTTCTAACATTTGGGTCTCCATGCGTGTCATATCTCGCATCATGCGGCGATTACGGTGCCGGCGAGGTGGGTTAGGTTGTGCCACTTCCTCATTGGCGTTTTCATGAAGTCCTTGAGGAACCTCGCCCTCTCTGTGTTGGCCACTTCTTCCCCTACGGGGGTTAACATCACCATCACTTTCGTTCATGTTTTAGGGAAATTCCTTAATCTTATCTTGTCTTTCAAAGATGAGTGGACTTTTGTTTCAAAAATCCCCGCCTTTTTCAAGGTTACTAAACTTATATCTCAAAGTTATACGTCTTTTCAAGGTGAATAAACTTATGTTTCAAATTTTTTTTTTTTTTTTTTTTAAGGTTAACGGACTTGTCTTTCAAAGCTCTTACCTTTTTCAAGGCCGACCAGCTTATCTTTCAAAGCTCTTACCTTTTTCAAGGACAACCAGCTTATCTTTCAAAGCTCTTACCTTTTTCAAGACCAACCAGCTTATCTTTCAAAGCTCTTACCTTTTTCAAGGCCAACCAGCTTATCTTTCAAAGCTCTTACCTTTTTCAAGGCCAACCAGCTTATCTTTCAAAGCTCTTTGCAGTTATCCACTCCTTCGTAAATGGTTCTTCGTCGTTTTTCAGGACTACCTTTCTATGTATGGCTTTTTACCATGTGTTTTCGTGGTTAGCAGTATGGTTTCCCAAAGACGGCGCCAAAATGTTGACCACAAAATCCGGATGGACCTTAAACCAACACGTCTCAGCTCCTCCCTCTTGAACACGTGGATCTCCTGCGCACTGTGACAAACAATCAGTTTGCAAAGGGGGCCGAGGTGGCTCCCGTTTGCACTCTGATGCCTAAGTCAGTGCCCATGTCAAGCAAATATAATTTGAGTGTGGAAAATATAAGTGCGTAAAAGAGAGAAAAGGTAGTGAGAGTAAATATTCCGTTAAGAGAGTAAAAATGCTAACCTTTAACTTGGAGATAATTGTGCTTCATTTATAGAGGAACTTCTTGTCTCGGATCACGACACGTGGCGTACTTTACACTTGTCATCACCCTAGTTCATGGATGTGACAACCTTGCTTTTCAACCGTAATCATTGCTATATTTCGTAGGGGATGGGCGCCTGTTACGTCTTGGTAAAGGCGGTGTCCCATCATTTCGGATAAGCGTTAACTAGGTCGGCTAAAGAGGTTTGCTTGGCGTACCACCTCGGCATTCATCCCAAAGTGATATTATAGGCCTTAGCTGTGGGTTAAGGTTCATTGGGCCACTATTGGGCGTTCGCTGGTAGATCACTGTACCTTTTTTTGGGCCCGGATGCAACAACACTGATGTGAGAATCTTGAGCTTCTCAAATCAACAAAAAAATTGTGCCAAAAAGCAACAAAGAGAGCTAGACAAGATATATATATATAATGAAGACTACCTTGCCATACCAAACCATAAGTTCACTTAATGGAAATGGTTTAAAATGAAGACTACCATGTCATACCAAGACATGTTAACTTCTGTTCACTTTAAATGCAGAAATAAATAAATACTAAATATTAGAATTATCATTTTCTGTTGTAAAATTCTATAGAAAGTTTGAAAATATATCCCCTATAAATTTGACTTAGCTAACCTATAGAGGGATATTTCGACCACAATATAATAACTCTTTAAAACATCAAACTAACAACCCATTAAACATTAAACTACAACTAAATTAGTCCATAATTCATCCCTAACTCCACAACAAAAATAATCCAGAATCAATACCCATAAAAACATTAATACAACCAATACCCAAATTGAATTTTGTATTCTAGAGAATAGAATCTAAATCACAATCTCAAAATCAAATCACATTCTCAGAGTCAAACAAGATAATTAAAATCTAAATCACCAAAGGCAAGTGGTCAAGAACCCCAAAATAACTATAGATGCTAGTGAGTAGAGTTTATAATATGCATTTTACCTATTATTATTATGCTTTTGGTCATAGTTTAGTTGGGCCCTGCTTTGAATTCGTTGTTTCATGTTAGATAAACAATAGGTCAATCTAGACTCATCTAATGTAAAATTGGATTTTATGGGATTTCTAAATGTTTTAACTCAAATTGCCATCTCATGCAACAAAATAATTCTGAAATGCTAAATGTTATTTAGTTGTGCAATGTTTATTTGAATTTTAATCTGGAGATTGGTGAATGTTTCCTCAGTTATTATATCCTAATGAGTAGAAACAACAATTTAATTCTCTATGTTTCTAATTTATAATCACACCATGTATTTGTTTCATTCTCTCTAATAAAATTCAGCATGTAATAAATTTTCTAAGAACATGACAGCAATGATAACTCCTAACAATTACCACTTGTTGAGTACATAGTTTTAAACTCATCCAGACCATTATGTAACGACTCGGCTCCCTCGCTGGGGCCTTCTCCAGAAGTGAATTTTTGCCTTCATCAGGATTCGAACCATGTACCTAGGGATTTAGTACAATGATTCTTAGAATCCTGCTACCATTAGACAGCTTTAATGTCGTGAACAGTAGATGGTCTAATGGTATCAGGATTCTAAGAATCATTGTATTAAACCCCCAGGTACATGGTTCCAATCCTGCAGAAGGCAAAAATCCACTTCTGGAGAAGGCCCCAGCTAGGGAGCCAGGGGGGAGTGGAAAGGCCATGAGTACAACTTGGAGGAGGGCCCAGTGAGGGAGCCGAGTTGTCACAAAAAAAGGCGCCCTTTTTTTTTTATGAACAGTGACGTTTCACTGTTCCTTTGAATAGTGATCGTCACGCTTATTGTTCATGTGAATAGTGTCTCGATTACTGTTCACTAAACAGTAACCTACAACTTTAATGTCGTCAACAGTAGATGTTCTAATGGTAGCAGGATTCTAAATTGTATTAAACCCCTAGATACATGGTTTGAATCCTGCGGAAGGCAAAAATCCATTTCTAGAGAAGGCCCCAGCGAGGGAGCCAGGGGTGAGTGGAAAGACCATGAGTATGACTCGGAGAAGGCCCCAGCGAGGGAGCCGGGTCGTTACACCTATTTTCCCACTGGGCTGGATAACTGCACGACCAAGTAGGCATAATGTTAGAATCGTGCAGGCCATCCAAAATGGGATCTGTTGAATTCAGGCCTAAATGCGCGGCCACCTAGTAGGTTTGGCGTGGCCTCGCAGCTGATTTCTTCAGCGCGATTTTCCATCTTTTGAATGTGTTTAAGTGGGTCCCTGAACTTTATTTGAATGTGAGTCCTTCATTTTTTATTGTTACAATTTAATCATCGAACTTCCAAATCACTTCAATTCTTCTTCCAAACTTCAAGTCATCTTCAATTAAACTCTCAAACTTTGATTTCTTCTACTTAGCTCCTCTTGGAATTCCCGGTTGAAAACAGCAATATACACTTGTATACTTTGTCTTCCAATTGTACATTATTTCATTCCATTGCTTCATTCTCATGAATTTGGAAATATTTCTGCAATGTAAATAATAAGAAAGCGATTATGTAAAATTTATTCAAGAACAAAAATAAATTGTTCTAATTTAGATATATAAAAAAGTGTATAAAACACAATTATCAAGTACCAAGACTCGTGACTTCAGATTCCTCAGCTCAACAATCAACTCTTTATTGTGTGACTGGGTAGCTAAAAACATTTGCCACCTTCTCTCAATTGAATCTGTTTCTTGTGAATGCGTAGGTAGAGATATGTCAAATGCAGAACTTCCTATACTATTTCACATAACCCTCTACCCTGCATAATTGCTGGAGAATAGATATCAGGGGAAGACTTTTACCTTCTTCGTGGGGATCGAAAAAATCATTAACGTCGTTGTCGAGTCCACTTGAATGTCCCAATCTTCCATCAGTAATCACTAGCCGTGTTTTCCTGGATTTGTAAACATATTGCTGGGGCCTTTGACCTACCTACCGAGAATGCAACATGTCATATGGTGGTTGTCGTGGTCTGTCGTATGGAACACTAGTCATGTATAACTCCACCATCTCCATATCAGTGGGATCATTATCACATACTTCAACATGTTACATCAAATTAATTTGAATGAGTTAGTATATATCTTTTAGTTGTCATGGCATTCAATAGGTGGCTCTACGAGTAAACTGTGCATTCAATTACACCTGTTTTATAATGTGATCGTAAATCTATGACTTATGTTCTGATATATATGATACCTGTGATGTATGTGATATTACGTCAGAACTTTGACATGTGATGTGACCTCTATAGAAATATGTGTTGTGTGTGTGATGTGGCCTCTGTTTCTGAAATATACATGACGTGATATTAGACAAGTGACTCATAGCTGCAATAACATGATTCTAATTTATAGAATTAAATTTTAAAAAATGTTTAACACTTGGATTTGGTTGGGAGATAATCTTCTCCTCTAGTGGAGCATACACGTGTATCTTCAGTGATCGCCATTTCTGTATTCGAGGGTACATGCTCCGCATCCGTGTGGTCAGTTTTTTGTTAAGGCGTGGTGCCATCTCGTAAATCTTACTTGAAAAGCAAGTAAAAAAAGCTCCGAGTCTTTAATTTTTCAGCGAAGTTATAGATATCTCAAATAATTCCTAACAAAACAAAAATATCTCCATTACATCAAAGTCTTCCATAGGTGGGAACATGTAAAGGTCAACCGTCTTCTTGTATGATGTAGAGAAGAAGTATGACGTTATCCGGTATAGTATTCCAAGCCTGACTATTTCATGATCAGGGGCATCTGTTACATAAAAAAAATACCATAATTCTTCATTTGTGATAGTAGTCAAGTAACCAAAATAGGTATATTTTATCTTTGATGGTAGCAATTCAAGGTCCTTCCTGTCGTCTATGCCAATGTATTGGAATCATGTAAATAATGTGAGCTCAAGAAACGCAAAGAGGACATATCTATCGGCAAGTAGAAACCAAGATCCCATGGCAGTTCATGTAATAGGAAAAACATTTGTCCGCTACTTTTGAGCATCATTAAATTTGGAAGCGAAACTGCTCAAAGTATTCTTCATCATATTTGAAGTAATTTTCCTTGGGAACTAGCTTTCTTCAGGGATTGTGTACTGCCATACCTACTAAAATGAAATATTTTGTGAGTCTTTTGATGGAAGTAAGTTGAGTAAAAAATAGATAAGGATTTTAATTAATAGGTCAAATTGCCTAAGCCATAAGACATTAAATTTAGGATATTGTGACATATTCTACACTTTTTTCCCATAAAACACAGAAAGTGGAGTCATGGGTTAAAAATTCACAACAACAACAAATCAGATACATATCATTTCACAATTCGTAATATAGGTCACAGTATATTATATTACCACCACAAAATTTATTTACTACACCACATTATAATCACACCATAATTAAAATATATTTTCAATAAATACTCCACAACAAATTTACAATAATACTCCTAATCCTATAAAAACTTAATATATATTATTGTGGTGTACTCATCATCTCAAATTCTCAATATTTCTCCTCTTTTTCCTCATCATTGTCACCCATTGTTTCCTTAATTACAATTAATTAGGTTCATATTTCCATGTTACACATTTTTTAATTGATGTTTGATGGATAATTGAAACAATAAGATATTCAATTTCATATAAATATAGTAGGCGGTTGAATTCTAAATACTTGATACACATTTTTTTTTTTTTAAATACTAGATGCAATTAGAAATTAGAATCACTATTTTTTTTAATATTACATTCAACTGAAAACACGATAAGCTGAATGCAGTATGAACACGCAAATATATGTCATTGAAAAATCATAGAATTCGAAAACCGAATATAAAATTTAATTGAAAATCAAATATAATTAAATAACCAAAATCCTGGGTGACATCAAAATATAAGGAACCTTAAACAATAAAAAACTTTCGCTAACCTAAAGTCCTAAACTTTAACATAAATTATCTCCTTTTTAATTAAATTAAATTATGTAATTTCCTCTTATAAATTTGCCCCCACTGACCAGTAGCTTCGCCCCTAACCACAACTATTCTGTAGAATTCTTGCGTTGTAGGAAGGGAATTTTGACTAATGGGTTACGACCTTGGAAGTTTATATTGTTGGAGTTTGGAGTTTGTATAGAAATAAAAAGAGTTTTGTATGAACTTTGTCCCACATATGATAGAAATGAATATATAGACCACTTTATAAGTGTAAAAATTATACACACTCATCAAATTGGACAAAAGACCAACCTATTGGGCTTTGGGCCTAATCCATGTAATTTGAGCTTATTTGGACTATTTAATGGACATATACAGAAATTCGGTTTCAAGTTAGCAGTTATGTTCAAATTCGGTCTTGACATCATTTGAAAGAAACAGTTGTGTCTGATCAACACAACTTTTCATTACATAACCATATTCTTGGAGGTCTATAAATACATAAACAGGAATTAAGTTTCATTAACTTTCTGCATTCTATCCTTCAAATTCTGAGAGAAAATTCATTGAGTAAATTCGCCAGGGCCAAGAATTTTGGTGCTAGATTCTTGGTTACAGATTGTTGAATCCTGGTAGCAGACGCTCATCGAGCTGCAAACACACGAGTAGGGGCGAAATTCTGCTATAGGACATAGCCAATCGCTGGCCTCAATCTGCATTCAAGTCAGTCTTTTATTATTATTCATCTTGTTGATTGTTTCATTTCACTTCATTTCTTATTAATATTACAGATTGTTTCCAACATATATTGGAAAGGGTATTTTTGCAGTGAAGAGGATGCCCAGAAAAATGATATTTTCGACTTGATGAATGCTTCGATCACTCCTACAGAGGGAACATGATCGATGAACATGCTCAACTGATTGGATTCTACGACGTTTATGAGCCAGACAAGAAATCTGCGGAGCAAAGTTTCTAGGAATTTTCTAATCAACTTGAAAAAGAACTTGACGAACATGCTCAACCGATTAGATTCTACAACGTTAATGCGCCAGACAAGGAAGCTGCGGAGGAAAAAACCGTTAACTTGGTGTCCACGGAGCTCACCTAATTAGGCAAATGGGAACTGGCATGGGCAGGGATCATTGTCCCGAAGTGGGTACGAAAAATTTTAAGTTCGTATGACTGTGAAATCAATTCATGTACAATATGACCATATATAGGTTATGTATTATGTACTATTAGCAGTTCTACATTAATTTGTGATGAATTATTATGAGTGGGACTTGTGCTCAAATCATAACTTGAATTTAATTCAGTACTCTCGATTATGGACAAAGGAGGGGGAATAATATTTATGCTGTAAATTGCAATAATTTTCGTTAGACTCTTAACTGAAATTCCATTCGACCTGTCTATTGTAGATTTGTGACGCAGCATGAATCAAGGAATTCAAGCTAAATATGGAATTCATAAGGAATAAAGAATAAACTCAAAGTTTTATTAATTGAAAGATATGAAAATCAAATAATTAACCCTTTATCTATAGGGTTCTAAAACGTTATTCTAAATCAACTAGTAAAGTATAAAGGGGAAAAACACACAAATCATGTGGTTATAATACAACATTTCAAATGAAAAAGAAAATAGTTTAAAAATTCATGCATCAGGTGTTAAATAACATAATTAATATATTTTAAAAATCCACCCCACCCCAACCCAACCAAATCTTCAAAAAACTGCACGTCGTCACCATCTCCACCAACAGTACCACCACCGACCACAGCCACCGCCACCACCACCACCACCAGCGACAACCAACACCACCACCACCACCACCAACATTGTCGCCATTGCATCATCACCATGATCTTCGATACACCATCTTCGCCATCACCACCACCTCCGACCACTACCATCTCAGACAAGAGAATTCATGTTGAAGATCAATAAAAAATAAAAAAGTAAAATATGTAACTTATATATTGTTGTTGACCAGATTTCTTGATTCTGTAACCTCCTGAGATTAGTATGTGACCAGAAGTGACATATGACCTAATGCATCATATATGACCTGTGACCTAATGCATCAAGTATGACATGTGACCTAATGCATCAAATATAACCTGAACATTTTCATTTGAAGTGTGACATGTGACCTAATGCATCAAATTTGACTTGAACATTTGCATTTGAAGTGTGAATTGTGATCTAAGCATCAAATGTGACATGTGACCTAATACATCAAAATTGACTTGAACATTTGCATTTGAAGTGTGACATGTGACCTAAGCATCAAATGTGACCTGAACATTTGCATTTGAAGTGTAACCTGTGACCTAAGCATCAAATGTGACCTAATGCATCAAATTTGATCTGAACATTTGCATTTGAAGTGTGACATGTCATTTAATACATCAAATGTGACATGTGACCTAATGCATCAAATGTGACTTGAACATTTGCAATTGAAATGTGACTTATGACCTTAGCATCAAATGTGACCTGAACATTTGAATTGTCACGTGTGATCTACAACATACAAAGTGTGACTTGTGGATTGAACATGTGACCTATAACCTGTGATGACTTGAACATGTGACCTATGAAATTGACACGTGACCTTATAGTGCGACATTTGACTAATGTATGAACTTGTAACCAATGAACTATTACTTGTGACCTCCAAGACATAAACTATGACGTGATCTTAAAGTGTGGCCTGAAATATAGTATGTTACTGACCTATGATATGTGTGTGTGACATGAGAATTGAGATCCATCACATGTAACTCATGTATGTGACCCAATCAACCGTCATCTCATCACCACTCATCAATAACCATAGACACCACACCACAAAAACATAATCAAACCACCACACAATAAATAACAAGTCAAGTTATAATTTCTTTCAACTTGGCTAGGAACTTGGTCCCTTGTGTAGCCGTGCAGGTACCTGGTGGAAATGGTAAACTCATTTTCATCACTCCGATGCCTTAGCTCTTTGAAGCTATCATGGTGCCCAAACTTGAAGGTGGTAAGCTGGTGGTTGATTTGAGACCCACTCTCAAAATTAAGGGTACCAAATTTGGAAGATTCATCATCACCCTTCGACTGGGCTAGGAATTTCCCCATGTTGAAGAAGTCACATCATCATCAACGATGATCAGTAGCTAGGAACTTCCCCTTGTTATAACTGGGTGCATTCTTGGGGGGTGGGGGAAGCTGATGCAAACCACGTAGCAATTGTAGCTACGCAACCCACAAATTATTGGAATCGACCCAAGAACGCCAATAAACCACGATTTAGAGATTGATTCAAATTAATTGAATCAAGCAACCAACACAATCAATTGATATGTTGACCTCTTGATCACAAAGAAGATAAATCTCACCCAGGATTTGAACAAACAAGAATTAACTCGCAAGTTCGGATTTTATTCAATAAAGAATAAGAATGTGAAAGCAATTTGCCTCTCAATTAATATATCAAAGTTGTGTTTGAATAATGAAAATTACATCCCTATATATAGGGTCAAAATTAGGTTAAAGAGTTCTAATTAAATAAGGAAACAACTACCTAAAAATAAGGAAATAAAAATAACCTAAAATTCCGCGTATACATGTTTACGGCCGTGACTACTTTCCTTACGGCCGTAAACTTGTTTCTGACTCACTCTTACGGCCGTGACATATGACTTACGGCCGTAAGTCCAAAACGTCCAAACTTCAATTTTTAAGCAGCAACTCCATTACGGCCGTGATATAATCTTTACGGCCGTAAACTGCAATTTCTTCAAAATTCCGTTTTAAGCAGAAGGTTGATTACGGCCGTGAGGATTTTTGAATTACGGCCGTAATTCTTGAATTTTGGCAATCTTCTTCGACGGCTTGGATGAGGTTGATCCACTCGTCGTTTTGGCTCGGCCCCAACATGAAACTTGCTTCTTTCGATGACACGAACATTGTTTTGGCCATTGTTTCTTGAACTAACTTGTCCATTGCTTCCTTGGCCCTCTTTTCTTGCAATCGAGTCATCGGTCCTCCTTTGATCTTCAACGGATCTTTGTGCGGGCTTGTATCCGTGGTCTGGATCACATCATCCCCTCCCTCTTCGAAAGGATTCGACCTCGAATCTGTACCTGCATCAAACGGAGATAGATCAGAAACATTAAATGAAGCCGAAACATTATACTCACCAGGAAGATCGAGTCTATAGGCATTATTGTTGATCCTTTCGATCACTTGGAATGGACCATCTCCTCGCGGTTGTAACTTTGACTTGCGCTGTTCTGGAAACCGCTCCTTCCTCAAATGTAACCAAACCCAATCACCAGGTTCAAAAATGATGCCCTTTCTTCCTTTGTTAGCCTGCGAAGCATAATGTTCATTTTTCTTTTCAATCGCCAACCTCACCTTGTCGTGGAGTGCTTTAACCATCTCAGCCTTTTTCTTGCCATCTAAACTACTACGTTCATTCACAGGTAAAGGAATTAAATCCAATGGTGTTAGCGGATTAAAACCATAAACAATTTCAAATGGTGAACACGAAGTAGTAGAATGTATAGCCCTATTATATGCAAATTCAATAAATGGCAAACACTCTTCCCAATTTTTCAAATTTTTATTGATTATGGTGCGCAATAATTGAATCATTGTCCTATTTACTACCTCGGTCTGTCCATCGGTCTGTGGGTGACAAGTTGTAGAAAAAAGCAATTTTGTTCCTAATTTATTCCACAAGACTCTCCAAAAATGACTAAGGAATTTAACATCCCTATCCGAGACAATACTTTTAGGCACTCCATGTAAGCGCACGACTTCCCTAAAGAAAATTTCAGCTATGTTTGTAGCATCGTCAGTTTTGTGGCATGGTATGAAATGTGCCATTTTACTAAAGCGATCTACTACCACAAAAATCGAATCTCGACCCTTCTTAGTCCTAGGCAATCCCAAAACAAAATCCATAGAGATATCGACCCAAGGTTCACTAGGGACGGGTAAAGGCATATATAATCCATGGGGTTTAATCTTAGATTTAGCCTTCTTACAATTAATGCATCTATTACAAACCCGAACCACATCAATTTTCATTTTAGGCCAATAGAAATGTTCACTTAGGATTTCAATGGTCTTTTTAACCCCAAAATGACCCATTAAGCCTCCACTATGGGCCTCTCTCACAAGTAACTCCCTCATTGAACACCTAGGGACACACAATTTATTTTCTCGAAATAAATAATCATCATGTTTAAAGAACCTATCCACAGCCCCTTTACCACATGAGTCATAAATATTAGAAAAATCCAGGTCATTAGCATACATGTCCTTAATGTATTCAAATCCAAGCAATTTCGAATTTAAAGAATTTAAAAGAACATACCTTCGAGATAATGCATCTGCCACCACATTTTCCTTACCTTGTTTGTACCGGATGACATAGGGAAATGTTTCGATGAACTCTACCCACCTTGCATGTCTCTTACTCAGTTTAGCTTGACCCCTCAAATGTTTCAAGGATTCATGATCAGTGTGTATCACGAACTCCCGTGGCCACAAGTAATGTTGCCATGTTTCCAAAGCGCGCACAAGTGAGTATAACTCCTTGTCATATGTGGGATAATTAAGTGCAGCCCCTTTTAGTTTTTCACTAAAATAGGCGATTGGCCTTTGATCCTGCATTAAAACAGCTCCAATGCCTAGCCCCGAGGCATCACATTCAATCTCAAAAGCCTTGTCAAAGTTAGGAAGTGATAAAACCGGTGCTTTACACAATATATTTTTGATTGTTTCAAATGCATGCTCCTGTTCTATTCCCCATTTAAATCCTACACTTTTTTTGACAATTTTTGTGAGTGGTGTGGCAATCGTGCTAAAATTTTTAACAAAGCGCCTATAAAAACTAGCCAAGCCATGAAAACTCCTAACCTCAGTTATGCTTTTAGGTGTTGGCCACTCTTTAATAGCTTTGATTTTCTCTTCATCTACTTCTATCCCTCTAGCACTAACCACATAACCAAGAAATACAACTTTTTCCATGCAAAAATCACACTTTTTAAAGTTAGCAAAAAGTTGCTCTTGTCTTAAAACCACAAGCACACACCTAACATGCTCCACATGCTCATTCAAAGTTTTACTATATATCAAGATATCATTGAAGTAAACTACAACCAAATTACCTATAAATGCACGTAAAACATGATTCATTAAACGCATAAATGTGCTAGGTGCATTAGTAAGTCCAAAAGGCATTACTAACCATTCATACAAGCCATACTTAGTTTTAAAAGCAGTTTTCCACTCATCTCCTTCTTTCATTCGAATTTGATGATAACCACTCTTAAGGTCAATTTTACTAAATATGCTAGAGCCATGCAATTCATCCAACATATCATCTAACCTAGGAATAGGATGACGATACTTTACCGTTATGTTGTTGATGGCCCTACAATCAACACACATCCTCCACGTCCCGTCCTTCTTCGGCACAAGTAACACGGGTACGGCACATGGGCTCATGCTCTCCCTTATGTACCCCTTACTCATTAATTCCTCAACTTGCTTTTGAAGCTCCTTCGTCTCCTCGGGATTGCTCCTATAAGCTGGACGGTTTGGAATGACTGCTCCAGGTATAAAATCAATTTGATGCTCAATACCACGAATGGGTGGCAACCCACTAGGTATATCCTCCGGAAATACATCGTCAAATTCCTGCAATAAAGAAATAGCCAAACTAGGGAGGGATTTGTTAGTTTCATCAAAGGCAAGGAATGAATCCTTGTACAATAAAAGGACCATTGGTCGTTTTTCCATAAATGCTTTTTTGATTTCACTCCTTTTTGCGTAGAAACTCATTTTTCTTTCTTTTCTGGCACTCTTCGCTCCCTCTCCTTTTTCTGAGGTATGTACCCCAACACTCTTTTTTTCTCTCGCCTCTCCTTTTTCTGGATTCGTGGCTCCAACTCTCTTTTCCTCTCCTTTTTCTGAGGTCGTGGCCTCAACTCTCTTTCTCTCATTTTCCTTTACTCTTTTTTCTTCATCATTTTTCAGTTTTATTTGATCTTCATACACTTGTGATGGTGTCAATGGTGCAAGTGTAATGGTTTTTCCCCCTTTGGTAAAGCTATACCTATTTTTATACCCATCATGCGTGACCTTCCTATCATACTGCCAAGGTCTACCCAACAAAATGTTCCCGGCATGCATAGGTACCACATCACACATAACTTCATCCACATAGCTACCAATAGAAAAATTCACCAACACCCTCCTATTCACCTTAATTTCTCCACTATCATTTAACCATTGAAGCCTATAAGGTTTAAGATGTTTTAACAAAGGTAATCCTAATTTTTCAACAAGTATAGTACTAGCGACGTTAGTGCAACTACCGCCATCAATAATCATACTACATACCTTGTTATTAATGCGACATCGAGTATGAAATATGTTCTCCCGTTGTTGTTCCAAATCATCCGTGTGGATTTGGGCACTAAGAGCTCGCCTTGCCACTAATAACTCGCCATGCTCCCCGGATAACACATCTTCATCCTCACATATTTCCTCCAACGCTGGCATATCGCTATAATCCTCTTCCTCACTATCACTCTCCATAGTTCCATCCTTTCGCAACAGTACCACTCGCCTATTAGGACATTGAGATGCCACATGCCCTCTTCCCAAACATTTGAAGCATTGAATGTCTCTACTCCTAGATGGTTGAGGTTCCCCTTTAGGTACGAATTTATTAGCTTGTTCCTCCTTCCCTTTTGGTGCCTCAAACTTCCCTTTTGGTGCTTCAAACTTTCCTTTAGAAACAGCCCCATCTCCTTTACCTTCCCACTTCGGCTTCCAAGAAGAATTAGTACCCGATTGATACCTTGCTGCCCCCTTTTTCTTCAATTGCTTCTCAACCTTTATAGCCATGTGCAACATATCCTCCATCTCCAAGTAATGTTGTAGTTCAACCACATTAGCTATATCCTTATTCATCCCATTCAAAAATCGAGCCATCGTAGCCTCCCTATCCTCATCTACATTAGCTCTAATCATCAACAACTCCATCTCCTTATGATAATCCTCCACACTCTTTGATCCTTGGTATAGACTTTGCAACTTTTGATGAAGCTCCCGATGGTATTGACTAGGAACGAACCTCTTTCTCATGATAGCTTTTAACTCATCCCAAGTACTAACGGACCTCTCGCGATTCCTCCTCCTAGAAGTCACCAATTGATCCCACCAAGTAATAGCGTAATCGGAGAACTCAAGTACAGCTACCTTAACCTTTTTCTCTTCCGAATAAGTGTAGCAATTGAAAATTAATTCCATCTTCTTTTCCCATTCTAAGTATGCTTCCGGATCACTCCTTCCTTTGAATGACGGAATTGTCATTTTGATGTTGTTCATACTACCATCCATTCTATCGCCACCAAGATCTCTATCCCTTCTTCCATGCCTAACTACTCTATCCACAATTGCCCCATCGTCAAAATCACTACCTTCTTCATTCTCATCGATCCCCTCTACTCTACGACCTTGTCCACCTTGCCTACGGACATTAGGCACTTCCCGAGGTTGTTCAAGCCTTTCTAACCTACCTAATACATCCCCGAACAACCGCTCAAACCGTTATACCATCTCTTCCGTCATGTTGGCTCGATCGTTGTTTTTTGAAGTAGAAGATTGTTCAGACATCCTAACACTAAATATTATATGCCTCACGTGTATTTCGCTCGTGTATCACTCAAATTAGGCTTTTACCCTCTATTGATCTCACCTCTCTGCCTTTTTCCACTCAATAGCTTTCACCCCAATTGCTTCAAAGAACGAATCCGAACTCAAACAAGTTTAAACCCGATTGCTTCAAATCGAATATGAGTGAGAAGTAATGAATTTGTTGGAAAACTCAAAGAAGACCTTTAGAGAATTAAATTTGACTTTATATAGAACTTGACACTTTTTATGGAAACTAGGATTGTTTCAAGAAAATAATTCTTGAAATCAGATATCAACTATTTTAATTGAACTGAGAATTTTCGTTTTTTTTTTTTTTTAACTTCTCGAAAATTCAACTACGAGAAAGACGCAACAAACGAAATTTAATTTGGATAACAGACGAAGGAAATAACGACTATTGAATTTTTGTGACACTTTTCTGGATTAAAGACTCAAAGCTGGAAGAACACGAAGAACAAGAATAAGAAACTCAAGAAAACAAAAACAAGATATAACCTTAATTTTTGGAGCCTAAGCTCTGATACTAGATGATGCAAACCACGTAGCAATTGTAGCTACGCAACCCACAAATTATTGGAATCGACCCAAGAACGCCAATAAACCACGATTTAGAGATTGATTCAAATTAATTGAATCAAGCAACCAACACAATCAATTGATATGTTGACCTCTTGATCACAAAGAAGATAAATCTCACCCAGGATTTGAACAAACAAGAATTAACTCGCAAGTTCGGATTTTATTCAATAAAGAATAAGAATGTGAAAGCAATTTGCCTCTCAATTAATATATCAAAGTTGTGTTTGAATAATGAAAATTACATCCCTATATATAGGGTCAAAATTAGGTTAAAGAGTTCTAATTAAATAAGGAAACAACTACCTAAAAATAAGGAAATAAAAATAACCTAAAATTCCGCGTATACATGTTTACGGCCGTGACTACTTTCCTTACGGCCGTAAACTTGTTTCTGACTCACTCTTACGGCCGTGACATATGACTTACGGCCGTAAGTCCAAAACGTCCAAACTTCAATTTTTAAGCAGCAACTCCATTACGGCCGTGATATAATCTTTACGGCCGTAAACTGCAATTTCTTCAAAATTCCGTTTTAAGCAGAAGGTTGATTACGGCCGTGAGGATTTTTGAATTACGGCCGTAATTCTTGAATTTTGGCAATCTTCTTCGACGGCTTGGATGAGGTTGATCCACTCGTCGTTTTGGCTCGGCCCCAACATGAAACTTGCTTCTTTCGATGACACGAACATTGTTTTGGCCATTGTTTCTTGAACTAACTTGTCCATTGCTTCCTTGGCCCTCTTTGCTTGCAATCGAGTCATCGGTCCTCCTTTGATCTTCAACGGATCTTTGTGCGGGCTTGTATCCGTGGTCTGGATCACATCAGAAGCAGTGGCACCACTGACTGCACTAACATCGTCATCACCGGAGGTGGTCTTTGGGTGGGGGAAGCAGCGGCGCCACTGCCAGATCGAAGCAACCGCGCCGCTACTAGATCGAAGTAGCGATGAAGTAGATCATCGTTGCTTCAATGTAAGTAGTTGCACCGCTGCTTCCTTCTAACAGCGGCAAGATATCGGAGGGCGTTGGAGTCCGGAAGATCGGAGGATGGGATAGATTTCTCCGTGGTGGAGAGAGTGAGAGATTTCATTTGTGTTCTGACTCTGTGTTCACCAATGATCCATGTTTGTCGTCAATGAGTGGAGGGTGACGGCGTGGAGTGACTGGAGTCAAACATGGTGTGGTGGTTGGAGTAATTTCTCAAGGGACGGGTTATGTGGTTTGGGGGAATTGATTGAGCGATTTTTGTAATGAGTAGATATAATAATTTATTAATTAAATTAAATTGAATAAACATCTGATACATTGAGTTATTAGTATAATTCTGGGAAAGTGAAATGGGGCAAATATAAACCTATTGTGGTGTAATTACCATAGTATAAAATCTATTCTAAATCAACTAAACTGGATGAATTCGAAATAAACTAAATGACAAAAATAAAATTAAAATTAAAATATTAAAAGACTGTTTTCAAGCCATAAATGAACTACGACGGCTAAAATCACTCCTACATCATGTCACGGTGTATGTCCTGTTCACCTCATCGTTTCATTTTCGAAAAGGTATTAGAGCATCTCCAATATGCTCTTTAAACATAAAATACTCTTTATTTTAGAGAGTCAACACTTAAAATGTCACTACAATAGACTCTTTAATTTAACATTTTAATTTAGAGAGTGGGTTTGGCTCTTCAAATTTTGAGAGCCAAATCCACTCTCTATTATTAATTGCATTAAAAAATTTACAATTCTCAATGTTCCTACATTAAATTTCCTTATTACATATTTGATATCATTGGTCATTCACTTTTAAAAAAATAAATATTAACTAAAAATAAAGAAAGATAGTAAATATTTTTATGAAAAACTAAAATAAAGAGTGTGTTGGAGTTTGTAAAAAATTTCGCTCTTTAAATATAAAGATGATAAGATTCGAAGTGCGGAAGAAATGCCGGAAAGTTCCGAACTCAGGTTGTGGTTGGACAGATGAATAATGACCCGATATTCACGACGCGATGGATCGACGATGCGGAATAAAGAACCACGACTTTCGAAATGCCACAAGGATTTGCCCAATCTCCTTGATAAGTCTCTGATTTGAACGCCACAAATATTCTAGTAAATATTTGATAAGTTCGATATTTGAACGCCACAAGAAATATTCTTGATAAGTTCGAAAAACATAGGAATCCGCCTATAACTTTTATTGAATCCTCGATAAAAACTGTTTATATCATAGTCGAAGTCTTAATTACAATGAATGGAAAAAACATATAAATAAGCAAACAAAAACCCTAGTCACTAATTGACTCAAAATAAAATTCTAATTAAGCTAAAATACTAAAATAGGCAAATAACTTAAAAACCAAAAAGGAAACAAAATAATTAAAAATCCTTAATAAATCTGGCCGCTACTCAGTTACGGCCGTAAATACCGGGCTTACGGAAGTAAGCCCCTCTCTGGTCCAAAACTATTACTGCAGTTACGGCCGTGACGAATTTGATTACGGCCGTAAGTCACATTCTACCTAAAAATTGCGATAGCTGTGTTACGGCCGTAATTCCAACGGTTACAGCCGTAAAAGGCACTCTGCTTAATTTTCTGGTTCTTTTAGACATGGTTTGATCTACAAAGCTCGTCGAACCTGCTGAATTCTTGTTTTGGCTTGAATATTTAAATTTTTCCGTCAAGCCTGATATGATTCGTATTATCGGGGTTCTGGATCACATCAAAGATGCTCTCTATTATGTAGAATATGCTCTTTGAATATAAAGAGTCTATTGTAAATGCTCTTACAGACCCAAATCAGAGCCGGAGTGTCAAACCTGTATTTTATGATTTTTCCCTTTTTGGTCAAATTGGTCCTCAATCTATTCACTCATTTGTTCTACATAAATCCCTTTCACTTGTGAAGAACTCAACCCCGACTTATAATCTAGATAAAGAAGCTTAATAGATCCAAGAAACTCGTATAGACCTGTCATATTAAATGTACTAGAAATACTCGTAGAAGCTCGCAAGTCAAGAATGTAGGAATTGTTGTTAATTCGCTTAAGTAGTTTGTAAGGCCCATATTTTCTCAATTTTAACTTCTTGTAAGTACCAATGGGAAAACATTCTTTTCTCATAAACACCGTTATCGAATCTCCTTCCTAGAACTATTTATCCCGTTAAGGTAAATCTGTTGTTGCCTTATACTTTGCATTAGTCTTCTCCAACTTCTGCTCTACTTCATCATGTGCTTCTAACACTTCTTCAGCCAGACTTTCAGCAGTAATACTCTTGATATTTTCCTTGTGTAATTTCACCAAATCCACAACATGGTAAGGAACTTTTGCATACACAACAGCAACGGGGACCTAACTATAGAAGTATGAACTGCACTGTTGTATGCAAACTCAACCTGTGATAATGTAAGATCCCACTGATTGAGCTTATCGCAACATATACTTCAAATCATGTTTCAAAGGGTACGGTTTATAACTTTGGTCTGTCCATCCGTTTGGGGATGAGCAGTGCTGTTTCGATTCAACTTCGTCCCAAATAACTTCTACAATTTGATAAAAAGTACCCCAAAAATGTGTATCTTAATTTGATGTGATAGATTTGGGAACTCCATGCAACTGAACAACCTCTCTGGAATGTAATTTGACAATATGTGATGCATCTGATGTCTTCCGACAAGCTACGAAGTGAGCCATCTTAGAAATGTTTTAAACTACTACAAACACAGAATCCACGCCCCAGTGGGTACGTGGTAATCCCAAAAAAAAAAAAAAAAAAAAAAAAAATCATAGCAAGACTTTGCATGTACAACCCAATATTTTGTAATTGACCATTCGACACTTGACAAGTGTAACACTTCGATGTTTTCAAACCCAAACGAGTCGACTCAAAAACAGGTGACCCAAGGCCAGAAACCTGGCTGGGTCACATCTAAAATCCAGTCGAGTCAAACCCGATCTACGACCTGAGTTGACCTGGGAAACCTGATCTACCCGAGTTTTATATTTTTTTATTTTTCAGTTTTTTTAATGCTTGGGTTGACCCTGAGTCGATTCCAAATCGATTCCGGGTTGACCCTCTGACCCTTTATTCACTTTATTTCGCGATGCAAAATATTCCCGCAAGTGTACGGGTCATGAGATGTAATAAAGTGGGCCTAAGAGTCTACATTATCGTCATACTAAAACTGCTATTAAGTATCGAAATATGTTAGTTCCTATCCCTATTTGAACAGATGAATTTGTTTTGTGATTGAAATCTAAAACTAAGAAAATTAAACTAAAGAAATAAAATCGTGAACTTGTTCTGCTTTTAAAAATAATTGTAAAGTAGTTGGGAATCCAAATTTCACCTTAACCAATTAAATTAACTCTAATTTCAATTTTATTTCCTAATAATGTATTCAGTCGAATTCACTTATGCATATGAAATTCCTCTCTCTAGTTTAAATCAGTCTACCTAATTAAGTCAACCATGTATCTTTACAGCAGATGTGAATTATTCCTTAACTAAGTGCATGAAACCCAAGAATTCTCATAGCAACTACAATAATAACAAGAGTATATCTTTATCTCTTGTCCAATTACCGGATTTATTACCTCGATCTAAATTATTAACTCACCTCTCGGATTATCGAAATAACGCATTATATCATGAATTGATGATCAAGCAACTCAAACATTAAGAACAATAATAAATCAACACAGGTAACAAAACATTTAAAACTAGGAATTAAAATAATAAAACTAGGATACATCATTCATCCCAACATGGAGTATAGTTACACATCATAGTTAAATAACGAAAACAATAAAAGAAAAAGTTCATGAAAAATAACATAAAAGAATGGAGAGCTTGCACCAAGTATAAATTCTTCATGTGTTCTTCCAATCTCGCCTCGTGCTTTACTCCAATCTCCCAAGAATTTGACGTTGAAATTTCAAAATTATGATGTTCTTAGGTGAGACAAAGGTCCAGAATTCATGTCTCACAAGTTGTATATATAGGTATTGGGAAGACCTAATTGAAAAAGGAGAAAACCTGTTAAAAATCGCGAAAAAGCCCACATCACGGCCTAGCGAAAAGCAACGCGATCGCGCGGTACAAAAGCCGGCAATCGCGCAATTGAGGCAAAAACTCTCGGGTCTTATTTTTAGCCTTCTGCGATCCCGCAGTTCTACATCTGGTAATCACGTGGTTAACCCTGTGATGCAATTTTCATATTTTTTCGTCTATATAAGTTGGTCCCTATTTTTTATTTGCAACATTGATCCTCAACTTTCAATTGACACCATTTTAGTCCTCATACTTTATAATCTTCTCAATTTGGTCGTTTCAATACTTTCAATTGGGTCCTCCAAATTCAAATTTGCTCAATTAAGCTCCAATTAGCATCCAATTGTCCATGTTTCCCATCAAATGCTCCATTCTTTATCTTTTGGGATATTTTTTGAAAAATAAACAAATAGACACAAATTAAATAGTAAATATTCTAAAATGACAACTATATATTCTAATTTAGACATTCAAATAAGTGTATAAAATACACTTTTCAAATACCCCCAAATTGTAAAATAAAATTGATGAATTAAAATAGCAAAGTAGTAAATATTTTTGTCTTGTTAACATGTCTAAACACTGTGTAGCTCATTATGCACAATCAAGTCCAAATATTTTCATTTTAATGCTTATGGATGATCACAACTTACTGCTTTTCTCTCACATCCACGATTTTTGTCTATGGTGATTGCTCAAATATTTTTATTGCTTTTTCCACTCAAGATAGTCAGAATTACAAAATATAGATGCACAATCAGCAATTCCCAATTCTACATCTCTTATCTCCAGAGTTAGAGGTGGGCATAAACCGAACGAACCTGGCGAAACCGCCGAAACCGACCCGATCAGTTTGTGTCGGTTTTTCATGAAAATTAGGTTGGGTTCGGGTTTGTTTAAAATCTTTTGGTCAGGTTGGGTCGGGTTGCGGGTTGGATGAAAAACCTGACCCGACCTAACCCCAACCCGAATAATTTTTTTTAAGTTAGCATTGTATTAATATAAGATGTTTTCCTTTTCTGCATAATGATCAATTCTAAATAATTCTATATTAGTTTATTTTGTTTACGTACATAGCGTCCTCTGAAAAATCATTAAAGTGGAAAAACATTTTTTTCTTTTCTGTTAACATGTGTTATATATGATGTATAACATTATTAACTCACCCATTTACTGTAACTTTCTGATGGTTTCTCTTTTTTTTTTTTTTTTTTTGTGACACTCTTTCGACATTTATAGTGAGTGCATTTCTTTCTTTAGACTGTCAAACTTGTTAGTTACTTTTAAAAAAAAAAAAAAAAAAAAAAACTTAACTTATTTAAATATTGATTAAACATATTTTAATTTTATTAACAAGTGTTCAATTATTGTATTTAGGGTTATTGTATTGTATATAATTGATTTGAGTTAATGATTTATTCATGGGTTTTTTTTTTTTCTTTTTCAAAATTTTTTACCAGTTAGGCCAAAGCCCAACCTGACCCAACCCGATCGAAACTTGGTTGGGTTGGGTTGGGTTCGGGTTGGGTAAAAAATCGGCCCAACCCAACCCAACCCACGCCCACCTCTATCCACAGTTATAGTCAACCAAGCATATACCAAACAAATATAATTTTTTATTCTATTTATGGACGACTTTTTCTGTTCTTTTTCTTTCATGTCATTTTCTTTTACCATCTTTCTACAATACTTTTTTCATTTGCTTTCTATGTGACCCCTGTAGCGAGTTTTAGGTCGATGACTCCGAGCCAAACGACTTTAGGTTAAGAAGTTTGAAAGGCCCCTCAAATTTAATTGCTCGAGTCACATAGTCGACTTCGAAAAGTTAAAAATGTTTGATTTTTTTTTTGTAAGTCCACTCTCCATACTTACTTTATAATTTACCCATGTAACGAGCTTTGAGTTGATAGCTTCCAACTCAGTTGAGTTTAAGGTACCAGGTTTCAACACTCTTACAACCTTACTTTCTTGATTAAAAAAGGCATTTGAAGAGTAGAATAAGACCTTCAATATTTTTCTGTTTTTATGCTGGTTATGGTTTATATCCATTGACCAAACCGCTTTGACTAAAGTGCAAAACCAATAACCACGGACCTCCAACCCATCAATACATGCACAATCTAACCATTCCACCCTCAAACTCGCTTTTTGAGTTGTGTTTGGTTCTAATTGAGGGACAGGATGTCTATTGATCTAAGTTTAGGGATTATCAAGTCATTCCTACATTCAAGTTGCATGATTTTCCTCACATGTATTAAACAAATCCCTACACAATTAAGAATCCAAAAATGGCTATGTGCGCAGTGAAGATGAAATCTAGCAAGTCATAACTAGTTCATAAAATTCGTGTTTTCACGTTGTCCACAATTCAAGCCAAAACAAAATTTGATTCATGCTATATCCTTGGTAATAAACATGTCAACAAAGTTTTCAAAATTTTCAATTTTTTTTGGGTATCCCAATACAAATCTAATGAAATCTTAGATAGAATAGAATAAATGAAACATGAATTCAAGGACATGACATAATGAATGAAACATAAATGAGATTTTCACCCCTAAACTAGAAAGAAACATTGTCCTCAATGTTTGTCAAAAGGATTCAACATTATAAAAACAAGACAATAGAGAAAGAGAACTAGATTTCCCAGGGGTATTGGAGATGTTTTGTAGCCTTGAAGTTTCATTTGGTTGCACTTGGATGATTTGACCCTTCCTTTTGCATTGCCCAACTTTGTTCGAGGTGTTTTGAATAGTGTTTTCCTTGCATACAATAGATAAATAATATTAGAAGTCTCAAACACCGTTAAGACACAAGAAAAGTTCAATACCAACACCCTCAAACTAAAGATAAAGCAATTTCATGAATTTTCTAACATGGTCGACCACACATTTTCAAGCCACGGTATAGCCTAGAAAAACTAAAATTTTCCAGAGCCATCTTTTGATATGTTCAAGCTCATAGCATGGTCTATAACATATTAAAAATTCAAGTCATTTTGAGAACAAAAAGGTCATGAAAAGCTCTGGAGAAGTAGGAGACGTGAGTCAGTTTTCAAGTGCAATGGCCTGTAGTGACCTTGTAATGGGGCTGCCATGGTGCAAATATAGTTTTCATGATTTTCTTGCCAAGAAGTGAGCTAACTCATGTACTAATCACACAAAATCAAAGATAAACATGTAATGAAGCAAAATGCACGAAAGAATTTCTTAAATTAGATTAAGAATCTCGTTGTGGCATATCATCAAACACTTGGTGTGCATTGCAAAAATCAAAGAATGCTCATCAATTTGGAGACATGGATGAGCCCAAATTTTTTCCTATTAAAGCATAAACCACATTCTCAAACAACTAACCTAAACTCATTCTTCACAACTCACAATTTCAAAGTTCAAGAACTCAAATAAAATTTCACAATTTTCATTAAAAATGGTTTAAGTGAAGAACTCCATACCTTTTGTTGGATTTGAAGAGGTAAAAATGAGGTATATGATACAACTAAGTGTTGATGACATGCTTAAAAGATGAAATCTAAATTTTGGAGTGATTTTGGGGAAGAAAATTGGTCTGGAAAGTTTAAACGTGAAAGAATGAAGTTAAAAGCATTAAATCTACTATTACTGTCTCCAGGACAACTGCGCAATCGAGTGGCAGAAGGACCAGCGATCGTGAAGTGTAAAACTGTAGCGAAATTTGACTTTAAATTAATTCGCACGATCGCGCTATAGTACTACTGCGCGATCGCACAATAGTTTCGGCAAAAGTGAAATTTTTTCTCTTTTGAGTTTCAACCTTGTTTTTACCCCTTTAACCACCTCATGATCTATATTATGGGCTTCCAAATATAAACTTCATGAACAAAAATTTTGTGTGTGTGTGTGTGTTGGGATGAATATTAAAAACCTAGTCTAAACAAAGTATGCAAAAGCAATAACAAACCTAAAAATGCAAAAATAGTGCATCAAGTCTATGTATCTTAACATGCACTCATGCAAAACACTTAAAACATGTTACATATCATGTAAATATCTCAAAACAAGTAAATAAATAAATACTTAAAGCATAATAAATAAAAGAGAAATAAATTGGGTTGCCTCCCAATGAGTGCTCCGTTTTAAGTCTGAAATGCAACTTTTTGTGCTTTTCATCATGGAGGCATGAATGAAGCTTGTGAAGCCCTGGACATCTTGCAATTACCAGCTTTGCACTTCTCAACCCTTTTTCTCACTCTCTTGAAATCCAAAACCTCATCTTTAGTTGTTTGTTGAGGTATGTTAGACTTTTCTCCTTCAACTTATTTCCATTCATTTTTACCTCCATCAACTCATGGTTAGTTATTGAGGCACTCTCCAACTTTACCCCATACTTCAAATCTTCTTCAGATTTTTGAACAATATCTTCTACTTTGCAGCAACTTTCAGCTTGAATTATAGGATCATATCTTGGAGTTATGCTAAAAGTTACTTGCTCGTTTTCAACCCTGAATATGATTTCACCCTTTTCAATGTCAATAAGGGGTCGTCCAATAGAAAGGAATGGCCTTCAAAAGATAAGGGGCATCTGAGTGTCTTGCTCCATGTCCAGTATCACAAAGTCAGTTTGGAAGAAGAATTTGTCCACTTTCACTATGACATTCTCAACTATCCCATATGGATATTGGATAGACCTATTCGCCAGCTTCAAAGTGATATTTATTGGTTTAGGCTCCCAAACCGAGTTTCATGTACACGGAAAGAGGCATTAAACTAATACTTGTCCCAAAATAATATAAAGCATTATCAAAACTAAAGTTACCAAGAGTACAAGAGATAGAGAAACTCCCTAGATCTTTCAGCTTTTGTGGTAATTTCTTTTCAAGAATGGTGCTGCACTCCTCACTTAGTGCTACTGTTACAAATTCTACCAACTTTCTTTTGTTTGATAGTATCTCTTTCATGAATTTCAAGTAAAGTGGCATTTGAGCTAAGGCCTTTGCAAAAGGAATGTTTATTTGCAGTTTCTTAAAATTTTACAGAAATTTACCAAACTGTTGTTCCATTTGTTGCTTTCTAAATCTTTGAGGATATGAGATGGGAGGTCTAACTCAAGTTTCTTCTTCAACTTTTTCTTGAACTTCTGAAGTAGACCCCTATCATTTTTCACTCTTCTGATCTTCCACCACATTCTGCCTTTGGCTATTCTTCTTTTCATACTCTTCAACAGTCACTTCAAGTAACCAAACCCCACTCCTTGTAGTTATTGCATTAATATGCTCCCGAGAGTTCGTTTCAGTGTTACTTGTTAACTGTTCATGCTGTCTATCTGCTCTACTAGCTACCAACTACCCCATCTGATTTTTAAAAAATTCTTTATTTTTGCTGCTTAAATTTTTAATTTATCATTCTGACCTTTAACCAGCAGAATTAACATTTCCATGTTCTTTGTTAAGGTTTTCTGAGATTGTTGCTGTTGTTGAAATCTAGGTGGGGCTAAACATTCTGATTATTGGACCATGAGTAATTGGGATGGTTCTTCCATTCTGGATTGTAAGTTTGTGAATAAGGACCACCTTACTTCCTGTTTCCCACGAAGTTGACTCGTTCTGAATTTGATGGATTTTAATTAGCCATGGGACATGCATTCACTGTGTGATTCTCAAAGCAAAAATCACATAGAGCTGTCTTCCTGCATTAACTGATTGCACACCCAAACCGTCAATCTTCTTAGTCAACGCATCCAATTTTAAATTTATAGCTGTGATTTCATTAACTGCCACAAGTTCCCCAGATTTTAGTGTAGATCAATTTGAATACCACTGGTAACTGTTGGCAGCCATCTTCTCGAAAATTTCTGATGTCTCTTCATAAGTCAAGTCCATTACTGATCCACCTGCTATAGAATCGACATGTTTCTTGTTTTCATTTGTCAAACCATTGTAATATGTTTGTACCAAAATCCATTCTGCTATTCCATGCCTCAGACACCGTTGAACAAGTTCATTGAACCTTTGCCAAGCCTCAAAAATCAATTCTCCTGGCTGTTGATTGAATGAAAGGATTTCACGCCTAAGTTTTGACATCTATTCTAGTGGAAAGAATTTGTCTACAAACTTCTGGCTTAGAATTTTAAATGTAGTGATAGTGTGTAACACAAGTGCTTGAGACACAAGAATTATCATAACGACTGCAATAATAACAAGAGTATATCTCTATCTCTTGTCCAATTACCGGATTTATTACCTCGATCTAAATTATTAACTCACCTCTCAGATTATGGAAATAACTCATTTTATCATGAATTGGTGATCAAGCAACTCAAGTATTAAGAACAATAATAAATCAACACATGCAACAAAACATTTAATACTATGGAATTAGGAATTAAAATTATAAAGCTAGGTGATTATTGTCCAATTTTACTCGTCTTAGAGAAGTAAATAAATGAAAAAATACAATTTTGGGATATAAATTTTGTCATTTAGAGTAAAACTTATAAAAGATTCAATTTTATTTCTTTAAATCTAAATTAATTTTAATTGCTAAAAATTTCATTTATTTTATTGTAGGGATATTTTGGACAGTTCAATTCAAAAATCTCTAGCTTAATGGACCCGAAGAAAAGCCCAAATTGAAGAAACCTACCACTACAATACATTTATTCAGCAACCCAATTCAGATTCAGAAAAGAAAAGAAAGAAAAACAACCTAACCTACAGCCATCTCTCTTGACCCTCCGTCCTCTCTCTACACAGCCGAAAACCTTTCTCTCCTTCTCTGCCTCTGTATTCTCCATTCTCTGAAAACAAACCAGCAGCCTTTTCTCCCACCATCTCTCTTTTACCTTCATCCGTCTGCTCTGTCTCCTCTCTCGCACAATCCTCCACCAGCCTGCTCCTTCACTCAGCCTCACCTGCCGCAGCTCTGGTTTCTGCCTTCCTCACAAACGGACAGCTCTCTTCCACTTTCCTTCTCCAACACCAGCACTCAGAACCATACAACCAGCCGCACTCTTCATTACCAGCAACCTCAATATCCACCAACCACCAATAGCCGCTACATCCCTCACACCACAGCAGCCTCACACTTTACTCTCCGGCCTTCACCAATCCACTTCACGTCTTCAGACTCTCGGCAGCAACCTCTCTTCACCGTCCACATCTTTCACTTCCAGCCTCTCCTCTCCAACCAGACCACACAGCTCGACACCAACAAGAATCCATCACCAGAAGCACCTCTTCTCCATTCCAGCAGCCCTGCTCTCATCCAGCAACCACACATCAGCCGCATGACAGTTCCTCTAACTTGACAGTACATGGCAGATTGAAGGGAAGCTGAAATTGGTGTTTGGGTGATTGGTTCCAATTTTCATATTCTTGTTTAGATTTTGAATTGTTTTAATTATTATTTTATATAATTTTAGATTATTTATGTTATGTTGGATTTGAGATATATTTTGGTTGTAGAATTTTTAGGTTTAAAACTTTGAACTTTACTTCCTAGAATGGTAATTGTTTATTTGAATTTTAATTCGGTTAATTTAATGATGTCCGGCTAAGTTATATTTGAGGGGAGTTATTCTTAGCTTCAATGGATATGTTTTAATTCGTTATGGATGAATTCTTGTGATTGATAATAATTAACGAATGTTTTAAAGTTTCAAATTATTTTGCTTCGATTGATGTCGTTGATGTGATATGTATGGAATATGCACATAACATGCTCGACTAAATGCCGTAAAACAAATTGATTAATTTTCATACTAATATTTCCAATTTTATCGATCTCAAGAAATTCATGCTAAATTTATTTGCAAAGCCCAATTGATGGCGAAGGAATAACTCCACTCAAATTTCCCTTTCATTGCAATTTAATTATATTCTCTTTTTATTCATTTAAACACAATTGAAATCATAGTTTAAGTTTCGAATTTTGCAAATATTACGATATCAGTAAAATCCCTAGGAAGAATGACCCTGGATTATTACTAGGCTATAACCTGACCCCTTTATACTTGGAGGGTAGATTTTACATCGAGTCAAGTTTTTGGCACCGTTTTCGGGGATTATTTTGGTGTTAACTGATTTTTGCTGAATTCTTCTATTTTTTATTATTATTATTTTGTTCGACTACTATTCTTGATATTGTTCTTTGTTTATGTCCGTTTGGTTTCGAGATAATTCTAAGCGATTAGTAAGATCGGAACCTACTAACCAGTTTTTACTTCTTGAAAATCAGCAGGTAGTAAAGGCAAATAATGCAGATCCAAATGAGGCGCCAGTCGTTCGAAGTCTTAGAGATTACATTTTTCCAACGATGGCAAGCACTCCGTCATGCATAGTGATGCCTGCAAATGCAGCGGTCTTCAACTTCAAACCGGGAATGATTGATCATACACCACGCTTCCATGGGATGCCATCAGAGAGTCCATATCACCACATCCAGGAATTCGAAGGGGTTTGTTTTACTTTTCTTGAAAGAAATTGCACTGAGGAAGTCATTCGACTCAAGCTTTTCCCTTTTTCACTAAAGGATAAAGCTAAGTCGTGGCTTAACTCTTTGAGGACTAGTTCAATTACAAATTGGGCAAATATGCAGAAAGAGTTCACTAAAAAGTTTTTTCCACCACAAAGAACCACCGCTTTTCAAAGACAAATCATGAATTTTTCCCAAAAGAATAATGAAAATTTTTACACTAGTTGGGAAAGATTCAAAAATTTGTTGTTATCTTGTCCCCATCATGGTTATGAGAAATGGATGTTAACGAAATTTTTTTATGAAGGGCTCAGACCAGAAATGAGACAATTTGTGGAAACCATGAGTAATGGTGATTTCTTTGCAAAAGACCCAAATGAAGTTTTTACATTTTTTGATGATTTAGCTGAAAATGCCCAATCTTGGGATAACATTGATGAGTTTGATATGGGTGCTACAATAAAAACTGAATTTCCAAAGATTGCATCTGGAAATGGAATTCGTTCACTTAGAACAGAGGATGACATAAATGCCCGATTGGCTGTCATCACTCGAAAACTTGAAAATTTGGAAACTCAAAAAGTGAATGAAGTCAATTCCTCTTCCACTATTTTAGAAAAATGTTCAATTTGTGATGATGTACAACATTTAACCTCTGATTGTCCTGCACTTCCCCAACTAAAAGAGATGTATTTTGATCAATCTGTTGCTGTTAATATGATTTCCAAAACTTATTCTAACCCATATTCGAGTACTTATAATCCAGGTTGGAGAAATCATCCAAATTTCAGTTGGAGGAATGATCAAGGAGGAAGCAATAATGTTGGCAACAATGCTGGACCTTCACAACCAACACCTTATATGCCACCGCAGAAGAGAAGTCTAGAAGACCAAATCCAACAATTCATGCAAAGTCAAGCTGCCATCAACAATCAAAACTCTCAGGCCATTAATGACATCCGATCTTAGCTTACAAAATTGACTACCCAGGCAAGTGCAATAGAAAAAGGTAAGTTTCCAGCTCAACCAATGCTAAATCCTCAAACTCAATACAATGGGGTCGATGAATCCAATCTGAGACATGTGAAAGCAGTAACTACCTTGAGAAACGGTAAGCAAATCCAAGTTCCTGAACCTGAAGAGGACTTGGTGGGTAAGCAAGCTAAACCTTCTGTTGATGATACTGTATTAAAATCTCTATCTGATGTTCAGGAACCACCTAGGCCAATAGTAGGTGCACCCCCTGCCCCTTTTCCTCAAAGATTACAACCTGGTAATAAGACCAAAAATCAAACAGAAATTCATGAGATTTTTAAGCAAGTTAGGGTAAATATTCCTCTGTTAGATGCAATTCAACAAGTCCCTGCCTATGCTAAATTTCTTAAGGATTTGTGTACAGTGAAAAGGAAGCTAGCTGTTAAGAACAAGGCATTTTTAACTGAACAAGTGAGTTCTATCATACAATGCCAAACTCCTCAAAAATTTAAAGATCCTGGTTCTCCAACCATTTCTTGTATGATAGGAACCACTCGTATTGGTCATGCATTGCTAGATTTAGGTTCAAGTGTGAATCTTTTGCCCTTTAGTGTGTATACACAGCTTGGTCTAGGTGAACTTAAGTCTACCCCCATGATTTTACAATTAGCAGATAGATCTGTTAAGATGCCTAGAGGAATAATTGAGGATGTTTTGGTTCAAGTCGATAAATTCTATTACCCAGTTGATTTTGTTGTTATTGATGTTCAAAGTACACCTAAAACTTCTCCTCAAATCCCTGTTATTCTTGGTAGACCATTCCTTGCAACTTCAAATGCTTTGATAAATTGTAGGAGTGGTATTTTAAAGTTGACTTTTGGCAATATGTCTTTGGAACTTAACATTTTCAATGCTTGTAGGCAACCAAAAGATTTTGATGAAGTGCAGGAAGTTAATATGCTGGAAGAGCTGCTAGTTGAGTTAGAAGATCCTGATGAGCAACTTGAGTAGAATCTCGAATTGGACAGCATTCAAGACCCTTCAAAAGGTGTCACAACAGCAGTTGTAAGAGCTTGGCAGCCAAACATTGAGCCTCTAAATGTCAATCAAACACCCATGCAAACATCAGCAGAAAAGATGCCAACTCTGGAGCTTAAACCTCTTCCATCGGAACTAAAGTATGCATTCTTGGGACCTAATGAATCTACCCTGTGGTAATCTCTTCTACACTTACTTGTGATCAAGAAAATATGTTGTTGAAAGTGTTGAATGATCATAGATCTGCAATAGGTTGGACTATAGCAGATATTAAGGGAATTAGTCCTTTAGTGTGCACTCATAGAATTTTTCTAGAAGAAAATGCTAATCCTTCAAGGGAATCTCAAAGAAGGCTAAACCCTAACATGAAAGAGGTTGTTAAAAATGAAGTTTTAAAATTACTTGATGCAAGTATTATTTATCCTATTGCAGAAAGCAAGTGGGTAAATCCTACTCAAGTAGTTCCTAAGAAAACTAGGGTTACCGTTGTTGAAAATGAACAGGGGGAAATGATAACTAAAAGGGTACCTACCAGTTGGAGAATGTGCATAGATTACAGGAAATTGAATTCCATGACCAGAAAAGACCACTTTCCTTTACCATTTTTAGATCAAGTGCTAGAAAGAGTTGCTGGACATTCATTCTATTGTTTCTTGGATGGTTTTTCAGACTATCATCAAATTGAAATAGCATTAGAAGACCAAGAAAAAACTACTTTTACTTGCCCTTTTGGGACTTTTGCTTTTAAAAGAATGTCTTTTGGTCTTTGTAATGCCCCAGCAACATTTCAAAGATGCATGCTTAGCATATTCAATGACATGATAGAAAACTTTTTGGAAGTTTTTATGGATGATTTCTCTGTGTATGGTAATTCATTTGATGATTGCCTAACAAATTTGAAAGTTGTTTTATGCAGGTGTGAAGATAAGCAACTTCTCCTTAATTGGGAGAAATGTCATTTCATGGTAACAAGAGGAATTGTTTTAGGTCATATAATTTCTGCTAAAGGCATGGAAGTAGATAAGGCAAAAGTAGATTCAATTTCTAGGTTACCTATTCCTTCATCTGTAAAAGACGTTCGATCATTTTTAGGCGATGCAGGTTTTTATAGGCGATTCATAAAAGATTTTAGTGTCATAGCAAAACCTTTAACTAAACTTTTGATGCATGATACAAAATTTGTTTGGACTAATGAATGCACTATAGCTTTTGAACATTTAAAAATGGCACTCACCACTGCACCCATAGTTAGATCACCTGATTGGTCTCTACCTTTTGAATTAATGTGTGATGCAAGTGATATAGCTGTAGGGGCAGTGGTTGGCCAGAGGAAAGGTAAGGAACATTATGTAATCTACTATGCTAGCAGAACTTTGAATCAAGCTCAATTAAATTACACAACTACTGAAAAAGAGCTGCTAACTATAGTTTTTGCACTGGAAAAATTTAGAACTTATCTTATTGGGACTCCTGTTACCATCTTTACTGATCACTCTGCCCTTAAATTTTTGTTCACAAAGAAAGATGCTAAACCTAGACTCATTCGATGAATTTTGTTATTGCAGGAATTTGACATCACAATTAAGGATAAAAAAGGGGTGGAAAATGTTGTCACTGATCATTTATCCAGACTAAATTCTGAAAATTCAAAAGTTTCTCACCCTTTGAATGATTCGTTTCCCGATGAACAGTTATTTAGCTTGAACATTATTCCATGGTTCGCTGACTTGGTTAATTATCTTGTTACAGGTCATATGCCCTCAAATTGGAGTGTCCAAGACAAAATGAGGATGAAAGCTATTGTAAGGAACTTCTTCTATGATGATCCATACTTATTTAAATAGTGTGCCGATCAAATTATCCGAAGATGTGTTCCTGATAATGAGGTACAACAAGTTCTTACCTTCTGTCATTCTCATGCTTGCGGAGGCCATTTCTCTTCGCAGAAAACAGCTGCTAAGGTACTTCAATGTGGTTTTTATTGGCCTAGTTTATTTAAGGATGCCCATACATTTTGTAAAAATTGTGAAGCATGTCAGAAACTTGGTAGTCTCAGCCATAAGAATATGATGCCATTAGCTCCAATCCTTGTTCTTGAAATTTTTGATTGTTGGGGATTAGATTTCATGGGTCCTTTTCCCCTTCTTTTGGATATCTTTATATATTGGTTGCTGTTGATAATGTGTCAAAATGGGTAGAGGCTATTCCATGTAGAACAAATGACCATAAAGTTGTGCTCAAATTTTTGAAAGAACATATTTTTTCTAGGTTTGGTATGCCTAAGGCCATAATTAGCGATGGAAGAACACATTTTTTTAATAAACCTTTTGAAACTCTGTTAAAGAAATATGGCATTAGGCATAAAATTTCCACTCCCTATCACCCTCAAACTAATGGTCAAACTGAATTAGTCAACCGGGAAATTAAAGGCATTTTGACAAAAACAGTGAATCCAAATAGAAAAGACTGGGCTATAAAATTGGATGATGCTTTATGGGCCTATAGGACTGCTTTTAAAACTGTTCTTGGAATGTCTCCTTATAGAATTGTATTTGGAAAACCTTGTCATTTGCCGGTTGAAATTGAACATAAAGCTTATTGGGCAATCAAAACACTCAACTTTGACTTAGATCAAGCTGGTGAATTTAGGAAACTGAAATTGAATGAGTTAGATGAATTACGTTTGGAAGCATATGAGAATGCAAAAATTTCAAAAGAGAAAATGAAAGTTTTTCACGATAAGAGAATTTTTAGAAAATCATTCTTCCCTTCTCAAAAAGTATTGCTATATGACTCTAAACTTCATCTGTTTCCTGGTAAGTTGAGAACTAAATGGATTGGTCCATACATTGTGCAAACTGTTTACCCTTATGGAGCAGTTGAGATCCTGGATCCAAAAACTGGTACTGTTTTTAAAGTTAATGGACAACGTCTGAAACTATTTTTGGATAATTTTTCTGCTGATGTGAATGAACTACCTCTGCTGGACCCTAATTCCAGCGGCTGATTTTCTTGGAACAAACTTTTATTATCATGTGAATATTTTATTTTCTTTTTGCAGTTTTTTGTTTTTTTTTTCTTTTCTTCATTTTTTTTAGTTTTTCATTCTTGAATAATTGCTCATTTGCTTAAGCCTCCTCTCAGGTACACTCTTCTCCTTTATCTTGATTTAATTTTGAGTCTTGTCTATGAATCACTGTTCAACTTTTTTTCTTCTCTTTGAGTCATTCAGGACAATGTCTGATTTTAGTTGGGGGGAGAGTAACTCTATGTACTTGTTTTGCACTAATTTTTGTGATAGTTGAGCATTAAAATTGAGTACATCTTGAGTCTTGAGTTATATCTTTGTTATTCTGTAAAGACCTCCCTCCTAAAAAAAAATTTATGCACGAATTTAAGCCTTGTGGTAAGATGGATAGTCAACACATACAACTAGAGCTCTCTCAAGTTTAAGTAATTTTATTTATTCATCATGAGAGTTGAGTGATTGGTAGTTTTCTTATATTGCCCTTGTTTGATATTGCTACTTTCATTGGGCATCATTACACGGATTGTGGATTGTTGGTGGTTTATACTTAAGAAACGATGAAGGTCAATGTCAAATAAAAATTTGATCCTTTGAAACTAACCTTATCAGCTTCTCTTCCCATCACAAATCCCTTCATATCCACAAAAATTCCTTCATAGCCACAAAGCCCTTTCATCTATTTCACATTAAAAATGACATTACATCCAGACATTGCTTCCATAAATACATAACCTTGTTTCTACTTTCAAGTATAAGTGAGGATAATTATTTTTGCTCCATATTTGAAGAAAAAATGTTCAATGCATGAAAAGAAAGAAAAGTGGAGTTAGAAAGTATTTGATAGTCATTGAGACTAGAGGAGAATGTTGAAGAATTAATTGAGAGGATTTCAGTTTCAAAAAAAAAGAGAAAAGAAGAAAAAAAAGAAAAAAAAAAAGGTAGAAAGAAAAGGGAGACGTATTGAAGAGAAAGTAAAGGATGTGAAGAAGGAAGTAAGCTTGAAGTGCGATTAAAAGTGAAAATTATTATCCTTGCTTATATTTTGAAAGTCCTCGATTTCTACCCCCTTCTTCTATTTCCTTATCATATCGGGAAAAAAAAAATGATACCATTGCGTCTTATACTTCCATTGAAATTTCTTATTCTACTAGTATCACTGAAATATGCAAACCTCTTCTTCCCTCACTCTTTATCAATTCTCTTGGGAACACCATCATTACCTTTGCAGCGACATTGATATTGACATTTTGATCTTAAGTTGGCTTGTGGCAAGAATGGTTGAGTCTCAATGGTTGTGAGTTTTTCATGAGGTCAATATTTGCATTACTGTCATCCACATATATATGGTCTTTGTCTATTGAATGCTTGAGTGATCAATTTTCAAACTCCATAAGTGACCCTCTAACCAGTTCAGAAACAAAATACACATACCCGTGAGTATATGGAGTTTATACTTAGCTTGAGTGAGTACTCGACACTGTATGTGTTGGGGTTAGTGGTTTGATGGATTGGCTTAAAACACACACACACAAAATTTTGGAAAAGTTTTTATGGATTAATTTGGATATAATGCTTGATCTGTTGATTTTGCGAAATTGCTGTGCTCGACTATCTAAATTCATTCTCAATTGAAGTTTTTCATAGAGGTAGACATATTTTTAATTCACTTTAATTGCTAGAGACTAGCAAACAGCTAGTTGGGGAGTGTGATTATTGTCCAATTTTACTCGTCTTAGAGAAGTAAATAAATGAAAAAAATACAATTTTGGGATATAAATTTTGTCATTTAGAGTAAAACTTATAAAAGATTCAATTTTATTTCTTTAACTCTAAATTAATTTTAATTGCTAAAAATTTCATTTATTTTATTGTAGAGATATTTTGGACAGTTCAATTCGAAAATCTCTAGCTTAATGGACCCGAAGAAAAGCCCAAATTGAAGAAACCTACCACTACAATACATTTATTCAGCAACCCAATTCAGATTCAGAAAAGAAAAGAAAGAAAAACAACCTAACCTACAGCCATCTCTCTTGACCCTCCGTCCTCTCTCTACACAGCCGAAAACCTTTCTCTCCTTCTCTGCCTCTGTATTCTCCATTCTCTGAAAACAAACCAGCAGCCTTTTCTCCCACCATCTCTCTTTTACCTTCATCCGTCTGCTCTGTCTCCTCTCTCGCACAATCCTCCACCAGCCTGCTCCTTCACTCAGCCTCACCTGCCGCAGCTCTGGTTTCTGCCTTCCTCACAAACGGACAGCTCTCTTCCACTTTCCTTCTCCAACACCAGCACTCAGAACCATACAACCAGCCGCACTCTTCATTACCAGCAACCTCAATATCCACCAACCACCAATAGCCGCTACATCCCTCACACCACAGCAGCCTCACACTTTACTCTCCGGCCTTCACCAACCCACTTCACGTCTTCAGACTCTCGGCAGCAACCTCTCTTCACCGTCCACATCTTTCACTTCCAGCCTCTCCTCTCCAACCAGACCACACAGCTCGACACCAACAAGAATCCATCACCAGAAGCACCTCTTCTCCATTCCAGCAGCCCTGCTCTCATCCAGCAACCACACATCAGCCGCATGACAGTTCCTCTAACTTGACAGTACATGGCAGATTGAAGGGAAGCTGAAATTGGTGTTTGGGTGATTGGTTCCAATTTTCATATTCTTGTTTAGATTTTGAATTGTTTTAATTATTATTTTATATAATTTTAGATTATTTATGTTATGTTGGATTTGAGATATATTTTGGTTGTAGAATTTTTAGGTTTAAAACTTTGAACTTTACTTCCTAGAATGGTAATTGTTTATTTGAATTTTAATTCGGTTAATTTAATGATGTCCGGCTAAGCTATATTTGAGGGGAGTTATTCTTAGCATCAATGGATATGTTTTAATTCGTTATGGATGAATTCTTGTGATTGATAATAATTAACGAATGTTTTAAAGTTTCAAATTATTTTGCTTCGATTGATGTCGTTGATGTGATATGTATTGAATATGCACATAACATGCTCGACTAAATGCCGTAAAACAAATTGATTAATTTTCATACTAATATTTCCAATTTTATCGATCTCAAGAAATTCATGCTAAATTTATTTGCAAAGCCCAATTGATGGCAAAGGAATAACTCCACTCAAATTTCCCTTTCATTGCAATTTAATTATATTCTCTTTTTATTCATTTAAACACAATTGAAATCATAGTTTAAGTTTCGAATTTTGCAAATATTACGATATCAGTAAAATCCCTAGGAAGAATGACCCTGGATTATTACTAGGCTATAACCTGACCCCTTTATACTTCGAGGGTAGATTTTACATCGAGTCACTAGGCTACATCGTTCATCCCAATATGGAGTTTAGTTACATATCATAATTAAATAACGAAAACAATAAAAGAAAACGTTCATGGAAAATAACATAAAAGAATGGAGAGCTTGCACCATGTATCAATTCTTCATGTGTTCTTCCAATCTCGCATCTTGCTTTGCTCCAATCTCCCAAGAACTTGACGTTGAAATCTCAAAATTATGATATTTTTAGGTGAGGCAAAGGTCCATAATTTGTGCCTCACAAGCTGTATATATAGGTATTGGGAAGACCTAATTGAAAGAGGAGAAAAACCTGTTGAAAATCGCCGAAAAAGCCCACATCGCGGCCCAGTGGAAAGCTGCGCGATCGCGCAATACAAAAGTCGACAATCAAGCGGTTGAGGAAAAACTCTCGGGTCTTATTTTTTAGAATTCGCGCGATTGCACGGTTCTACATCCAGCGATCTCATGGTTAACCCTGCGATGCAATTTCAATCTTTTTTTGTTTGTATAAGTTGGTCCCTGCTTTTTATTTGTAACATCAGTCCTCAACTTTCAATTGACACGATTTAGTTCCCATACTTTAGAATCTTCTCAATTTGGTCTACTTTCAATTGGATCCTCCAAATTCAAATTTGCTCACTTTGGCACCATGCAAGTTTCCCAGTTAACGTCATTGACTCCTCAATTTCTCAATTAAGTTCCAATTAGCATCCAATTGTGCATTTTTCACATCAATTACTTCATTCTTCATCTTTTGGGATATATTCTGAAAAGTAAACAAATAGACACAAATAAATAGTAAATATTTTAAAATGACAACAATATATTCTAATTTAGACATACAAATAAATGTATAAAATATAATTATCACCCTTGACCTAGTCTCTTGCCCGGGTCGATGATCGGGGTGAGTTTGAAAACAGTGTAACACTTTCTGACTATAATTCCAACATCTCCTTTCAATTATGGCCAATAATACCTGGCTTCCAAACTGGCTATTGTTTTGTCATGCCTCAAGTGTCTTCCGAGACCTCCATACAAATCTTGAATCAACTTTTCATGCAAAGATGAACTGGAATGCGAAGCCGATTGCCTTCGAATATATATCAATTGCTAATATAGAAATCTGCAACTGATTCATGATTTACGCACTTGCTCCAAATCTCCTTGAAGTCAACATCATCTGCATATAATTCCTTCAAGTATTCGAATCCAACAATCTCTTGAGACATTGTGACCAGAAAAGAGGATCTTTGACTAAGGGAGCCAGCTACCTTATTCGAACATCCATGTTTATGTTTAATCACTAAATGAAACTTTTGAAGCAAAGTCACTCATCACCAAGCATGCATCTTGTTGACATGTTTCTTAATATTGATCAATTTCAAAGTTTGATGGTCAGTGAATAACACTAATTCCTTTTGCACGAGATAATGTTCCCATTACTTCAAAGCCCTTACAACTACATAAAATTCCCGATTGTAAGTACTTCATTTTTGTCTAACATCACTAATTTTTTCAGAAAAGAAAGCCACATATGTTGGGAAGAACGGATCATATACCCACACCACTTGCATCACATTTGACTTCAAAGACTTTCTTGAAACTTGGCAATGTTGATACTGGAGCAGTGCACAATTTCTCATTGGTGAGGGAAAAACTCTTATCTTGTTCATTTCTTCAACTAAATCTTCCCTTTTTTCAAACATTCAGTAAGTGGTGCCATAATGGTGCTGAAATTATAAACAAATTTTCTGTAGAAAGTAGCTAAACCATGGAAACTTCTTACATCAGAAACTATTTTCGGAGTTCTCGAATTGCCCTTGTCTTCTTTTCATCCACATGTATACCAGCCTCACCAAACCATAAAACCAAGAATCAATAGCTTATTTGTGCAGAATGTACACTTCTTCAAATTCATATATAGCTATTTTTTCTTCAAAACGTCTAGGACTTTCCCAAAATGACTCAAATGTCCTCCTTTGATTTTTCTCTAAATGAGGACATCATCGAAGAGAGCTATAACAAAAGAATCAATAGAAGGATGAAGAACTTAATTCATTAGTCTCATGAAGGTACTTGGGGAATTTGTAAGTTCGAATGACATCACTAACCATTCATAAAGTTCATCTTTACTTTTAAAAGATGCCTTCCATTCATCTCCAGGTTTAATACGAATCTAATGGTAGCCACTTCGAAGATCTATCTTTGAAAACACCTTAGAATCATCCAAGACATCTAACATGTTTTCCAACCGTAGAATCGAAAATATGTACTTCACTATTATCTTATTGGTGGCTCGCCTGTCAACACGCATACACTATGTTCCATCCTTCTTAGTCACCAAGAGGATAGGTACTGCACATGAACTCACACTCTCCTTTATAAACCCTTTTTTCAATAAACCTTCAATCTGCTCTCTCTGTATCTCCTTCTCTTTTGGACTCATCTGGCAATGAGGTAAATTTGGAAGACTAGCACCGGGCATTATGTAGATTTGGTGCTGAATGTCTCTCATATGAGGCAACTCGTTTGGAGACTCATCTGAAATCAACTCCTCAAAGTCCCTCAAAATTTTTTGCACTTCAGGAGGAACTCTCTCTTCCACCTTACTTGTTGGCAAAAGCTCCTTAACCACCATTGGATATTAAAAATCAACTTCTTTTACTGAATCCAATATCTCTTTGTCACTGTGTGCAAGAGTAAGAAAAATCTCTAGTCGTTGTTTGGTTGATTTTTCTGGTTGTTTAAGAGGAGCCACGGCAATTTTGTGCTTGTCCCAAGTAAAAATCACAACGTTATCATGCCCTTTGAATGATGAGTCGACATCAAACTATCAAGGATGACCCAATAAAATATGACATGCATCCATGTCAATGATGTCACAAACCACATTCTCACCATAATGCTTGCCAATTGAAAGAGGTACTTTACAAGTTTTAGCAACAGGAACGGACTAACCCTTTTTTACCCAACCAAGTGAATAAAGACTGTGATGAATTTCAGTTGGTAACTACAATAAATTCACCAACTTCCTTGATTCAAAATTCTCGTAACTCCCAATTTCTACAATCACTTCGCAAACCTTATTTTTATTCATATAGCTCCTTTTTTTGTATAAATTGAAATCATATTTTTAGTAGATTTTGATAAAAGTTATAAAATCTGTGTAGTTGAAAGGTTATAGTTTCCATGTGTTATTGAAATTATTGTTATTTTTTAAGACTCAAAATTTAGATTTACATTACGAATGGCTATGTGACGAATATAGTAATTGTGTCTTATTTTGTATATAATATATTCGATTTTGTGACCTCTAAAAATTGACAATGTTGTGGAATGTCCCCCCCCCCCCCCCCCCAAAAAAAAAAAAAAAAAAAAAAAAAAATGCGATGTCTATGACATTTTTCCCTTATAAATAAGCGATATATTTTTTTATAATTGTGAATACCATTATTCTCCAATTTGAATAGCGTCATGGTTGTTTTATGTCTTAAATCATGTAACATATATATTATGTTAAAAATAATATGACTCGTTGTAAGCACATATGTGACAACTAAGTGTCTCCAACGATATTGTGGAATACTTTCAATTTTTTGACCTCTCGAATTGGCAATTTGTGGCGTCTTTTGTGAAGTTTGTGACCTCTCCCACCCTTAACCTCCATGATTAATAAATCACCTCCCAAGTATTGGGAACAAATTCATTTTTCACAGACAACTAATTTGTCGGAATAAGATGCCAGATAAAAATAATAATAATAATAATAATAATTGAAGATACAAAATATAGACACAACAAAAGAATTCAAATAAGAAAAATACTTTTAAAACAGTTTTGAAGTCAAATCAATTATATAAAATAAAATTGATAATAATTAATTATGGATCTCAATTTGGACCAGATTTGGTTTTGTAATTACTAAGTTGATTTTCGATGTAAGAAATTGTTGTTTCATATGCAAATTTGAGGAAAATGAATATAAGGAAGTTGTTCACAGTTTAGATTTCAATATATTTTAAGTCTTTTTAAATGTAGGTGTAATTGGATGGGCTAGAAACTAGCTAGTGTAAGGGTTTACGACTCAAACTTGATCTCCCATTGTCTGTGAGAGAACTTTGCTTGAGTGTGATGCAGAATCCGTTTCCCTTGCATGGGAATGATAATCCTGGTCCATATAGTAATGCAGTCAATGGCTAGATGGTTGTCGGAAGTTAAGGCTTTAACCGACTTTTCATTTCCTCCATTTGACGACACATAGCAAATTAATATAAGAGTCAAAATGAGTATGTACCCCTTTCTCTAGTTTGGCTGTCGCCATAGTCAATAGGATTGGTGTATAATTGTATCTATGGCTAGAAAGAATTCATGAAGCAAGCAAGATGAGAACGCTTTGCTTCATACACAAGGCTCTTTTCAAACTTGAATTACGAGCTCGATAGTACTTTCAATTTAGTGGCTTCCCCCATTTCCCCTCACACTACATTTTTTTTTTTTTTTTTATTTTTGCTTAAGCTTCCCCAATTTGGTGGCTTAACTGATTGGATATCCAAGAAGGGATTGTGTGAATCATTGAAGTCAAGAAATCACAATCCGAATCCACGTGGATAACTCATATTAGTACTTGGAAAACTCTTTTTGAGTACACATGGAAAACTCATATCAGTAATTGAAAAACTCTTACGCCTCGAGAGAATCACTTTCTTCTTTTTACTTATTGCAAAAGAACTAGAAAAATGAACACCATTTGGAGCTATGTTTGAATGGTTTTGTTCTCCTGCCAGATGTCTGGCAGGAGAAGGTGCCAGACATAGACACAAGGGGGTGTGTGGGGTCCACCCCCTTGTGTCTATGTCTGGCAGGAGAAGGTGCCAGATGTCTGGCAGGAGAACAATTCTAATGTTTGAAAGTGTGGGTGAGCTAACAATGGACGTTTTTCAAAGTTTAAAAAAACGGAAACGAAAAAAAAAAAAAAAAAAGACTTTAATTTTGATTGTGAAAAAAAGTATACATGAATTGAATCGCATGAAATCTTTCCATATATGAAGACAAATAAATGTTAGAAAATTTATTACAGATAATAATTTATCTATAATCTGAATAATCATCATGTTGGAATTATCAAGAATTAAATAACTTAAGCGGAAGCGTACCTTAATCAAACGTGATTCACGATGAACGATTTGGTTAGTTGGATCTTCTAAATCGATACGTAGTCCTTATTTTCTCTCTGATGATGGGATGTCAAACAAGATAAACAATACGTAGGATTCAGGAACCATAACCGACTTTATATACTGAATTGCCAGTTAACCTAATCCGGACCATCATGAATTAGGTAATGGTCTGGTATCTACACATAAAAGCCCATACATTAATTAGATGCATTAAAGCCCAATTTACCAAATCCTTATTAGATCACTTTAAACGGGCTTAACCAAATTGATAGTCTTTTATTCAATACACAATAATTCACATATAAGCCCACACGATTGATTAAAATCCTTACAATCTCCCACTTGGGCTATATGTGTAACCCTACAATTGTGTATCAATCATAACCTTATGAGTACTCAGAATTTTGCTATCATTACTGAATGCATCCCCAAACAATCCGGTCCATCAATTATATCAACATAGGATCAAAGCGGCTTTCACTACATTAATCGTAACTAAACCTTCAATGGTCACGTATATCGACATAACTGAATGACATGGATCAAGTATGGATGTGTAGCATGGAAATTACATGTAATGTGATCTTCAACATGCCTATTTCCAACTGGTCCGACTTAAGTGAGATCATCCTTAAACAAGTTCAGAAATAATAAACATGAAACCTTACAGATGTAAATAACTTTAACTTTAAACTGTATCCAAAAGGACAGTAAATGTGTCTAATGCACCCAAAATACAAACTCCAACTGAAACCGAATATCCTCAAGAAATACAACACCCATATGAGTATTGTGCTCATGAAAGACCTTGGGTTGTAATACTTTAGTAAGCGGATCCGCAATTATGGAGTTTGTCCCAATGTGCTCTTATTGACACGTGTCCACTCTGAACTGTATCCTTCACAACCAGGAACTTATGCCAATGTATTTTGACTTAGTTGAGCTCCTGTTGTTACTGGAATATAAATCTGCTGAGTTATTGTCACAATACAACTTTAGTGATCTTTCTATACCGTACAGAATACGCAGCCCAGTGACAAAATTTCGCAGCTATATTCCATAATTAGATGCCCCCAAAATTGCTACAAACTGTGCTGCCAAGTGAAAGAAGCTAAAGTGTTTGTTAAGCACTCCTTCCGGAAATAGCTCCTCCAACTAGCAGATAAACGTAGCCTGATGTGGATCTTTTACTGTTTTGGCATCTAGCAAAAAATCAGAATGATAATACCATATGATCTCCAACTGATCCGATTTTCTGTATGTGAGTATGTAATCTTTTATTCTCTTTAAATACTTTATAACCCATGTTTGGCTGCTTTCCAAATGATCCATCCCAGGGTTACTTAAATATCTCCTTAGTATCCCAACAATGTACGCAATATCCGGACGCGCACAAACTTGAGTATACATCAGATTCCCTACAGCTTAACTATATGGGATCCTCTGCATTTCTTTAACTTGAAGATAACTTTTCGGGCATTAGTTGAGACTAAATTTGTCTCCCTTAGCGATAGGGCTGTCCCCTGATTTACTGTCTTGCACGCCAAACCTCTTAAGTACTTTATCGATATAGCCCTTTTGTGACAATTCAAGAATACCCCGAGAGCAATCCCGGTGTATCTGAATCCCTAATACAAAAGAGACGTCACCAAGATTTTTAATCTCAAAATTCCTTGACAAAAATCTCATAATTTTATGTGACATACCTATATCATTAGTGGCAAGCAATAATCAACATATAAAACCAGGACAGTATACTTACTCCCACTGAACTTGTAATACAAACAACCATCAACAACATTAATCTCAAGACCAAATGAGATAATTACTTGATGAAATTTTTATTACCCTTAACGGGAAGCTGGCTTGAGTACATAAATGGATTTCTTTAATTTGCAAACCGTCTCATCAATGTCTCCATTGAGAAACGTCGTCTTAACATCCATTTGATGTGACTCGAGGTCAAAATGTGCAACAACCTAACTTTCCTGAAAGAGTCTTTCATTGAAACCAAAGAGAAAGTCTCTTTATAGTCAATGCCATCAATCTGTGTAAAGCCCTTAGATACAAGACGAACCTTATATCTTTCCACATTACCTTTCGAGTCCTTCTTGGTTTAAAAATCCATTTAAGACCAATGGGCTTCGTACCTTCTGGTAATGGGACAAGATCCCAAACTTTATTGTCTTGCATATGCTTATACTCCTTATTTATGACATCAATCCACTTCTGAGAGTTAGAACCCTGCATGGCCTGATGGAATTGATTGGACCATCTTCCACCATTCCATTATTTTCCTTATATTCTTGGAAAAATACTATTAATTATCCGGAATAGCATGTTTTCCCTTTCTCTCGTGGATCTCCTTAATGGCTTTAGTTATTGAGGTTGTTGAGTTTGTACTTCTGAAATTTACCTTATTTTGGATGGGAGGTTTTTCAACATTGTCTAGTTGAGGTTCCGAATATGCTTTTTTGATCAATGACATGCATAGAAACTTGCACATTGTCAAAAGCAATAGTAGGAATCGAAATCGATCCTTTCCTCAACTTATTCTTTAAAGACAATATCTCTAATCTTATTTCTCCCCCCAAACTCAACTTCCTCAAAATGTTGCAGTTCCCATTTCAAAAATTGACTTAAGTGTGGGATTATAAAATTTAATAGCCCTTTAAACGACTTTATTTTCTTTATTTGTTTTCTTGCCCTTATCTTTGGAGGTGTTTGCCAAGTAAAAAAAAAAAAAAAACTTTCAGTTCTGTCCTGCTTCAACTTTTCTTCCTCTTGCACACAAAATAGAATGAGCTCATTTGGAGTTCATTTCTCCCGTTGATAGTTACAACTGACCTTAAATTAACTGTATTGTGCAGGAAGCGATATCAATACCAAATGCACGAGCAAGTCATTAGACAAGTCGAGTTTTAGTTCCTTAAGTTTTGAAGCAGTGTGAGACATCTAGATGATGTACTCCCTTATTTTCCCATTGCCTTTATACTTTATTGAAATCAAGATTTGCATAAGCGTGCTTGTTTCAGCCTTATCGTTTTTCACAAAACATTTCTTAATTTCGGCAAGGAATTCATTGGCATCATTTACCTCTTCAGATACTATGCCACTAAAGGCTTCCGGAATGCCGCACTTAAATGATCATGAGACTCACATAATTTAAGCAATCCCACTTCTCAAAGTTCCTCATTTGATTAGATGAACTTTCATCCGTAAGAGGAGTAGGTTGCTCAATCCTTAGTACACGGTCTAGATCGATGCAACCAACGAAAAGTTAATGTTCATGTTTTGATCCTTGAAGTTTATTCCATAAATACAGGGATTAAATTTGAGCTTGTAGATATACTACTAGCAGAATTTGAAACCGAATAGAGAACACTTAAACAAAATAGCTCACCTAAGTACCTTATTATGCAAATCATATTTTCAAATAATGGTAGGGCCCATCACAAGATACCTAGCACAACATCAATATTTAGTCTTTGGACAGAAATATTGACTTGTAAGTGGTACTCTTGGTGTAGTAATCAAACACTGACAGTAAGACATGTCAACCAACAAACCTTTCTTTGGACCGATTTATTGATCATACGTAAAATCAAATAACCGTCACGTATTTATCACCACAAGTTCATGTGAAATTCGGGCCAAATATTGACCTTCCTTTGGGCCGATCAATATCCGCATGAAATAACACACAAACACCTAATTTTCCCTTAGTGCAGTGATCAAACACTGGCAATAAGACATGTTAACAAATAAACCTTTCTTTGGACCGATTTATTGGTCACACGTTAAACCAAATAATTTCCACGTGTTTATCACAACAGGTGCATGTGAAATTCGAGCCAAATATTGACCTTCCTTTGGGCCGATCAATATCCGCAATGAATAACACACACACAAATGCCTTCTAATATTCAAAGTTAATTAATATCCACAAGAGAGGTTGCTTTGGCGACATGTTGCTTCAATTAATTTACTTTCGAATATTATATCTCTCAAAAGATTTCGATGTACCAAGATTTGAAACTGAAATCTATTGATTTGCATCTATATTTGATTTTAGGATTTGAATTATAGAATTCAAAACTTTAGAATAAAGCAATCCTTAAGTTGAAAGAGTCAATTGCAATATTCTTAAACTTTAGGTGGCCAATTCTGTAAAATTTTAAGCTTGAAGGGCTTAAATTACAATTTTCCCAAAACCTTATTGGCCAATTTAGAGAAATTCTAAACTTTAGGTCCCAATTTGAAAGAAAAACAAATTTTAGAGGGCCAAAATAGGAAATTTTCAATATTTAAAGGCTGATATTTGAAGATTTTCAAACTTTAGGAGCCAATTTAGAAAATTCTCAAATTTTAGGGACTTAATTTTAAAAAAAAATCAAACTTTAAGGACCAATTTTGAAAATTTCCAAACTTTAGTGACTGAATTAGAAAATTTTCAAACTTTAGGGACTGAAAATGAAAATTTTCAAACTTTAAGGGACCAAATTAGAGAATTTTCAAGCTTTAGGGACCAATTTTGAAAATTCTCAAACATTAGGGGACTGAATCCGAAAATTTTCAAACTTTAGGGATTGAAAATGAAAATTTTCATACTTTATGGACCAAATTAGAGAATTTCAAAACTTTAGGTCCTGTATTAGAAAATTCTCAAACCTTAAGGGACTGAATTTGAAAATTTTCAAACTTTAGGGACTGGATTAGAAAATTCTCAAACCTTAAGGGACCATATTAGAGAATTCTCAAGCTTTAGATGCTGATTTTGAAAATTTTCATACTTTAGGGATCAATTTAGAAAATTTTCAAACATTAGGGGCTGGATTCTAAAATTTTAAAACTTTAGGGACTGAATTACATAATTCAGAACTTTAAAATCCCAACTTAAAAATTTTATAACCTTAGGGGCTGAAGTTACAAATTCCATAACTTGAAATGTCAATTTAAATAATTTCATAACTTTAGGGGCTTAGGTCATAATTATCATAACTTTCAGGGATTAACTTTAATTCCATAATAATATTATAGGGCCTTATTGTGCAATAAACCCACACATTCGAAATTTCCCATGAGTCCTCTGGATCTTCAAATTTCCATCTAAAAGCCCCTGCCTAAAATCGAACAGCAAGGGTTTATAACCCTAGCCGCAAACCCTAATCGCCTCCCATTTATTCGGAGATGGCGGCGCCACTACCGGGGCGGTTTCATCTCCACCGAGCGGCGCCCGCTGACACCGCGACAGTAGTCTCCGTCGCAGCTCACCTCAGCGTCGCGCGCAGTCAGTCTCCGACGTTGCAACCTGCAGCGCCATCCACGACGTTTCGCACCCATGCCGGCGATGGCTTAATCCAACACCGTCCAAAACCAAATTAATTTCAACCACCATACATAAATCCCAAATTTCAACAGCAAAATCCATACCTCCACCATCACGGATCATAATGCATACCCAACTCGATTTTCACAATAACTCAAAATCAGATTTCTCATATATTCATACATACACACGCGCACAAAGAGAGAAACGGTTGGCTGAAACTATGTATGTTTCTCAATTTTCATTTTGCTGTGTATGTATATATTCACGCACAGAATTTGGTTTTGAAATCAGACTTATGCGCATATACATACAATTAGGTTTTACATATACACGTACAAAATTGATCTGATAATCAACATGATGATTGTCTCTGATACCACTTGTTAGAAAATTTATTACAGATAATAATTTATCTATAATCTGAATAATCATCATGTTGGAATTATCAAGAATTAAATAACTTAAGCGGAAGCGTACCTTAATCAAACGTGATTCACGATGAACGATTTGGTTAGTTGGATCTTCTAAATCGATACGTAGTCCTTATTTTCTCTCTGATGATGGGATGTCAGACAAGATGAACAATACGTAGGATTCAGGGACCATAACCGACTTTATATACTGAATTGCCAGTTAACCTAATCCGGCCCATCATGAATTAGGTAATGACCTGGTATCTACACATAAAAGCCCATACATTAATTAGATGCATTAAAGCCCAATTTACCAAATCCTTATTAGATCACTTTAAACGGGCTTAACCAAATTGATAGCCTTTTATTCAATACACAATAATTCACATATAAGCCCACACGATTGATTAAAATCCATACAATAAATAGTTGAAAAACTCATTAATATAATGTTGAAATACATAAACATGTAAATTTATTCATTTTAGAATTATCGAATTAAGTTAAACAAATCTTTAAAATGCACTTTCATGATGAATGAATTTCGACCTTAGATTAATTAAATAATCTTGAAAATAAATAAATGTACATGAACTTGAAGAATTAATGTACATCTAGTCTAGATTAAGTGAATGAACAGTAAAACTTCTGAGAACTTCCTACTTTAATTTCTACCATAGATTATTGAATAATTTTGAAAATACGTCGCAAAAAATTTAGACACTTGAATGAAATTTAAATTAAAATATACTAATCGCATGATATAATATGTCACTATTGAAATAGTTATGATCGAAAAAACTACTCAAAGGATTGAGAGCATGGCCAGTCCTTCTTCGAGGCAAAAGAGTCAATTGACTCAAGTCCCCAAAAATTTTACTTTGATGTTAAAAAAAAATAAAAATAAAAAATTAGAACCCATTAATCTTTATTTTCGGCCCAATTATACTTAATGGCAGTAGTAGGTCTAAACACATATGATCATCCATACGATACTTTCAATATTTCAATTTCTTCCAGTCTTCTTATACAAGTTTTTAAATTTTTAACTTTCAAAATGCTAAAAATTCAAGTGCATATAGCTATATACAAGGGCCGAAAGTAATTCTTCTTTTTTAAATGTCGAAATGAGACTATTTTGACCTATATATGACTATCCTTATATTAAATTTGAGACGTAAAATCATTAATTTAAATATTCTTGGCTAAAAATAGAAATCGGGGGGCTCCAAGGTCCTAAATTATAAAGTTCGACTCAAGCCCTAAAAATTACAGGACCGGCACTGATTGACAGGAAAAGTAATTATGTCTCATAAATAACAATTTTTTTCAAATTACTTTTTATCCGTACATATATCTTAAAATCACTTTTTAACAACATATTTTATCTTTAAAAAAAAAAATTGTTTATATACTAAAAATAAAAAAATTTACCGAATGGAAGGTAATTTACTTATTTTAAGTAACTAGTTTTACACTCGTGCGATGCATGAACATATTTCATTGATAAAATATAATGTACTGACATAGAATTGAGAAAAAAAGTAACAACAACAACAACAACAATAATAATAATAATAATAATAATAATAATAATAATAATAATAATAATAATAATAATAATAATAATAATAATTTTGTTATCAAAAATATTACACATTTTGAAAAACTTCCTTATACACAAAATTAGTCGTAACATTCGTTGGGTTCTCATTGTCATAGACTGTATCTTTACTTTCATCATTAACAGCGCTTTTGTAAGAATTCTTCCTCTATTTGGTTTTCGTCCAAAAGTCATATTAGGAGGAAGCAAAACCACTAATTTGATCATCATTGATGCTATAAAATTTTCTAACATTGACGTGGCAAGATCTAAAGCTGCTTAATCACTAGAAAAGATGGATTAATTCGCATTGAACCTGCAAAAAAGTTAGGAGGATTCTCTTCGTCGTCCCTCCACTGTGAGAATTAGTTTTCTAGATAGAGAGAATAGAGAGAAAAATATATAGATGGTGAATGTGTTGATAATGAATTAATCTCGTTTATGATCAAATGAACTTTATTTATAAGGCACATAACATGTTACCTTCTCCTAGTAGGAGAAGAAATCCTTATCAAAATGAATTTATCTTATAAAGGAAAAATTCCTATAAAGATTGGACTTTCCTTTCTGAGAAATTGCTTATAAGAATATACTTGATTTATTGATTTCAAGATTCGACCCATTTAAGCAGTCATAAGTGTGTTTTATACACTTATTTATCTGTTAAAATTAGGATTTTATTTTATTTTTCTTGAATAAATTCTACTTAATTGTTATTTGTCATTATTTCAGGTTTTATGTCAAAATCAAGACAAATGAGAAATTGAAGCAAAAACTCAAGTTTGGATGCAATTGGAGATAAAACGAAGTCAAGGACCAACTTTAATTATTTGGAAAAATTGGGGATCAAGAATAAAATTTATCCAAATTTAATTGAGCTTTCAAAACCAATTCAAATTGGACTCTTGGGAGTTTTAATGGGAAAAATACATATATAAGGTTTTTACAATACACAATTTCAATTTTAAGATATAACTTAAAAATTTTCAAAAATGAGGTTGTAGTTATAATTACTTAATTAAATTAAATAATTAAAAATATTTTATTAATTTTATAAATTTAGGTCACAACACAATATAAATTCAGGTTACAAAACGCAAATTGCTTAAGTCACAAATAATTTTAAAGTCACAAATTATCAAAATAGTAGGTCACAATAACAATTTTTTCGAGGTACAAATAATATCAAAGTCACAAATTCTAAATTAATCGATCCCAAATTATTTCTAGGTCACAATTTATCAAATTGTTAGGTCACCAGTCTTTTAAGCCACAATTATCAAAATAGTAGGTCACAAACACAAATATATTAAGTCACAAATTTATTTTAGGGTCACAGGTCGGATTAGGTCACAATTATTCAAAATCTCAAGTCACAATCACCGTTATTTCTAATCACATGTCACGGTTATGTCACAATTATTCAAAGATTTCAAGTCACAACCACCATTTTTTAAAGTCACAACCCATGAAATTTTAGTCACAGGTTTACATCAAGGTCACAGCCACCACCACCTCTTCCTCCTATCACCATGGATGCAGGCAACACCTCCCTCCTCCAACAACAGTTTTACATCGAGGTCACAGCCACCACCATGTCCTCCTCCGATCACCAAGGTTGCAGGCATCACCTTCTCCTCCGATCAAAGTATTAGATCGATGGCACAACCACCACCAGCCATGTAATTTTCACTCCACCATCGGGACCGCAAACTGAACCACACCCACACCACTATCTTCCAACATCACAGCACACCGCCCAGTTCTCCTTCGACACCCCCCACAACCACCACTGTCTCAACATCGTCGCCCTCGTCGTCATCGTCGCCAAGAACGATGCCTGAACCAAAGAAAAAGAAAAAAAAAACACTGCTGCAACACAGAGCTTGTACCACATCACCATCGGAGTATAAACCCGCTTCCGTCACCACTCACAGCCACCACATTGCCACTACCACCACCCAAGATTCATCACCCAAAGGTACCACTCATAGTCACAGCCGCAGATTCATCACCCAAGATTCACCCCACGACTGCAGATCCATGAATTCGTCACAAATCCACAACCATTACCACCTCCTTCACATCTCTAGCAGTAGGCAGCGGCGGCGCTACAACATCAAATCACTCCATCTCGATGTAGCAGTGGCTCCAATTCCAAATCTATACAAGGGCGTCACTGTGCCTCCTTCTCATAGCGGCGCCTAGGGGTGGACAAAATGTCAAGACCGACCCAAACCAAACCGGAACCAAACCAAACCGAGCGGTTTGGTTCGGTTTTATCAAAAAAAATTATTGGTTTGGTTCTTAATATGGAGAACCGGTCGGTTCCGGTTCCGGTTCCGGTTCTTATTCTAGAACCGAGAACCGGAACCGAGAACCGAAGTCCAAGTCAAATTTAAATTTTTTTTTTTTATAATTTTATTTTAATTAGTCTTAAAAGTTAAAATAATAAAATAGTCTAAATTCCATTTACCATACCCATTACCCGCACAAGCCCAACCCAGGTTCCAAAACCAAAATCAGTAAACGCCATACGGTCATAAGTCATAACCCAATTAATTCTAACCTAATTGCTTCCAACAGACATCCATCACTCTGTGTCTCTCTCTACACTCCAGCTCGTCTGAAGAATGAAGATGAAGAGCCGTTGCTCGTGAACTTTGGCAAACAACAATAGTGATCCGCGACGCCGGCTTTACCAAACGAACTGCGGTGAGAGTTGTCACTCGTAACTCGTAAGACGTGAACGGAAATAGGCAGCCGCGGTCAGACGAACTCAAACCAGTTTCTTGCAGGTTCGATTTTGTGCTATATTTTTTGATTTTGTGGTTTAGTGTTTGATTTTGTGTTTATTGTTCGATTTTGTGGTTTTGTGGTTTACTGTTCGATTTTGCAGATGTATTTGGAAACGATTTACCGAGTAAATTTGAGAGGGACGAGGTGAGGCGTTCACAGTCTATGACTTCTGGGAAACGTGGGGAGACGTGGCCAAAGAAAGTTGCAACAGACTTGAGCAGTGCCAGCAGAAACAACAATGGCTTGCTCACCGAGGGCAGTCCCGTTGGCAGTGTAAACAAAGATGCTTTTGAGAGAGATTTTCCATCCTTGGGAGCAGAAGGAAGACCAGTCACTCCCGAGGTTGGAAGAGTCCCATCTCCTGTCCTGAGTACTGCCATTCAGAGCTTACCCATTGGCACCTCAACTGTACTAGGTGGTGGGAAGTGGACCTCAGAGTTGGCAGAGGTTCCCTTGTTAGTTGGTAGTGATGGAATTGGCATTTCAACTTTGCAGCAATCCACTTCTTCAAATTCTTCCTCTGGCACTTTGGGAAAAAGTTCTGGTCTCAACATGGCTGAAACTGTGGCTCAGAGTTCTACTCATGCTCAGACTACTACTCAGGTAGCTTTCAATTCTCCCTATGTTTTTGGGGAATGAATCAGAAAATTTTTATGCTTATATGAATATGATGGTTTATGTTATGTTATAGCCATCAGCTGGAACTCCAAGGCATGAAGAACTGGCGATTAAACAATCTAGGCAGCTAATTCCTATGATACAATCCATGCCGAAAACCTTGGTAAGAGCGTTTAAATTTTTGCTTTGAAGTTCGTGTTATTTTGTTAATCGGCTTTTGATAGAAGAAATTTGTTAATATAGAGAAACTTATAGAAGTATAGAACAAGGAGTACGCAGCTACATGTAAACACAATGAGAGGAATATATGAGATAAATGGATCTTTCTGAGCACATTGCAATTCTAGTAGAGCTAAAATGGAAAATATGCTAGAAGCTTTAACACATAAAGATGACAAAAACCACAACTTTATTCCATATTAACTAACCCTTCGTTTGGTAAACTTGTTTATAAACAAGAAGTCATTTCCCCAAGCCACTTAATTACATGCATTTTTTCAAACCACTTTTCAACCATATATTGTACCTTGAAAACAACAAATCCTTTGTTTATAAACAAAAACTTATGGATATGGTGTGGACGTATGGTGATGATAATTTACATTTATATTTGAAAATTTAAGTAATGTATTAGGAACCAAACCAAACCAAACCAGAACCGAGCGGTTTGGTTCCGGTTTGGTTCCATATCTTTATAAAAACCGATTGGTTCCATTGGTAAAAAAACCATCGGTTCATGGTTCGGTTTGGTTCCTATAGAACCAGAACCAAACCGAACCATGTCCACCCCTAGCGGCGCCGCTGTTGAGATAGTTTAGGCAGGGGCAACACCATCGCTAGAGGCCGAGGCGGTTTCAATCTCCAATTTGGAATGAACTATGTCGTGTTAGAAATTATCATTTAGCATGCGAGAATTGTAATAAATAAAAATAAAAAGAAGGAAATGTCAAACCAAGTATATGGTTAACGAAATTGCAGAAATTGGTGGATTGAGGCTAGAGTTCGACTCTATTTTCTTAAGACGATTTTGGCCTGCTACGGTGCTTACAGTCTATGCCAAACGCCTCCCAAGATACAACAATCTTTCACTTGCGGTATGGAAGCACTCCTAACAGCAAGAACGATGAACCAGAAAAGTCTCGTACTCCCTCAACTATGGATGCAAAAAATATTTTATGCCAGAATGCAAGAAATAATGCAGAATGATTTTGAATGATGAAATTCGGAAATCAGGTCCAAAAGCTGCAGGCCAAGAGTTGCAACTAGTTGAAAGTTAGTTTCTGAATGTACACAACTATTGGTTTGTGTCAGTTTTAGTCCGAACAGTTTCAAACATGGTTGAAAAGACACCTTATCAATTTATTAATTGAAACACCTTTTCAATTTATTAATTGAAATTCGGAAATAAATAAATTAAATAAATATTTTTAATTTATTTTGTCCAAAAAGAATATAGGAACCAAACACGACCCCCGACCCAACCGTGTCGTGCCGGTCGGACTGACGGCGGCGCGCTGGTGCATGTGGGCTTTTGATTAGTTTAGACATTGTCTAAAACTTCCCTCTTTCAAAAACTATTGGTACCCCTTGGGGCCCAAACCCATATCCAAACTTGAGGTATATAAATTGATTCAAAATTCTTTCAACTTCCTATTTGGGATTAAGTTCCCACATTTGCTTCCAAATTTCAATATTTCTACTTTCAAGTTACCAACTTCTAGCATTAATTTCTCATTCATTCGGAAATCGTTTTGTGAAATTAAATATACCTCGAATATCTACTCGCGGAGTAGAATGTGTTTGACCATTGACCCATACAAAACGGATACCAGGTCCCACCCGAATTATTGGTCAAACTTGACCCATTTCCAACATGTCGTGCCTCCGATTTGGAATGAATGACTGCTGAGCAATATGATTGAAACCTAATTGAGGGTCAGGGACGGGTTACATGGGTAGAGAGATGAATATGATATTAATTTAATTTTAAAATATTAGTATTAAAATTAAAATTAATTATTGCCTGATTTTTATATAAATTATTCTTAAACCTGATTTTAAAAGTTGGAATTTTAAAAATAGGGTTAGATGTAATTTCCACAATTTTAATTGAGGTTCAATTGAGAGTTATTTAGGAGACACACAAAAACCCGACGGAAGAGAGTAGAGGTCGGCTACCACATATTTTTGAGAGAATAAAAAGCTAAGTGCTTGGAACATATAGGAGGTGCAATTGTGGGGGGGCAACTTTGTGGAATTAAGTAGGAAGGCTGGGAGTTAATTAATTGGTAGTGGGTTGTGGTGATTAAAGGGTGAGACTTGAGAGAATACATTAAATAAACACGCAGCTCAGGAAAGAAAATTGAGAGTGCGGTCGGTTGAATTGGAGGAAGCTGCCGACTGGTGAATCAAACAGAGGCTGCACGGCTGGAACTCCAAAGTTGGACTCGGCAGGGAAGAAGTCGGGACTCGGCTACCATTACAAAAGGGGTAGAGGTGTTAAATTCTTGGTGCAAGGAGGCGATGTTAACTCTTCAATTTTCAAACTCCGGATTTTACTTTTATAGTTTTTTTTTTTCCCTCAAGAACGTGAGTAGTTAAATTTTAAATCGGGTTTGACGACGTAGATTTACAGACTGTTCGGCGTCTACAGCCTTAATTTTTTTTTTTTTTTTTTTTTTGAATTTTTGGTATTTTCTAGATAGATCAATGGTTGAAAATTGGAGAAAGAAAATATGTGTGATTAAAAAGTAGTTTGTGAAATTGTGTTGTTTATAAATTGTAATCATTGCGTAAAAGAACGGTGTGTTAATGTTTTTAGTTTGATTTTAATTCTCAAGTTGATGCTTTATTTTAATGTATTGATTTTATTATTACTTTTAATGTTTGAGTTGTTGATCACCAATTCATGATTAAATGATTGTTTTCATAATTCGAGAGGTGAGTTAACAATTAGATCATTTAATAAAATTTGACAATTTCAACAAAAAGATAGAGATATGAATTTGTGGTTACTTGTGGTCACTTATGAATTCCTAGGTAATTTAATACATTTAGTTAAGGAGAATTCTGACCCGCTGTGGAGATACATGGCTGATAGTTAAATAAGCCTAATTTGAACTCGAGATAGGTAATTTAGATACAAGCGTGAATTCGACCAAATACAATTCTAGAAAACAACTTGAGATGAGAAATTAAGTTAGAACATTTTAATTGTTAGAAAACCCACAACTTTATTTCTTACTTTTATTAGTTGCTTTTACTTTAAGAATTTTATTTTTATTGCATTGTTTATTTTATTAAATCTCTATTGTATTGTTGTTTTGGATTATCTTGAAATTTTATTTTCTTAGTTAGGTTTTTTTGCTTCAATCTAAGAATTATTTTGAATCAAAGTAAATCGATAACAAATAAATAGTCCTCGTGGGATCGACAATCCATACTCAAAAGTCCACTTTTACTACTTGTTAACGATATCGTGCACTTGCGATAATCAAACCAACAAGTTTTTGGCTCCGTTGTTGAGGACTATTTTAATTTGTTATTTATTTATTTATTTATTTTGATTTTTAGCATTCTTAATTTTTAGATTTAGTTTGCCTTTAATTTTTAGTAATTTGATTCATAATATACAAAAATAACAAAAATTCTCAATAAAATTAAATTAAATTAAATTCAAAATTTTTCTTATTGTCTTTTTATGCTCCGTTCACAAAAGAGAAATATAGCGACCCAGAATTTTTATGCAATAAATAATTATTTTAATATTTAGAAAATTGAGTCGCTATTGTTTTGAAATTAATGCCGCGACGGATTCGTCTAGCCAAGTCAAGAAATATCGAATTTGTTCGATTTTAAATTAAAATCCGAATTTCTAAAATTATGTTATTATAATTATTTATTCAAAGTATTATTTTCAAAATCATTTTGAATTCCAAATTTATTAAAATATCTCAATTTTCCTTATTCAAATTATTTCAAGTCCAAATACGTAATTCAATTTTATCTCAAAATTTATTTATTCTCAAATTATTTTCAGTCCAAAGTATATCTGTTTTAAATACATTTCTTAATCAAAATTAGTCTAATTTTCAATGGATTACTTCCCACGTTTTTCATCTTTATTACATTATTAAGCACCTACTCTACTCATATTCCCCATGTCCCCATTAATCATTTTATTTTCTTTCTTTTTCCTTTTGAGCACGCTACTCACCATCATCATCACCAGTTCACAGCCCAAATAACCTTCCATGTGCAAAACACCTTTACAGCTCCAATAGCACCATCAACGGACCGATGCAACCACTGTACTTATCCACCCCTTCATCAATATATCATCACCTCCTGCAGCACCTCAATCACAAAAACCAACTCATGGCCAATTTAACAACAAAGTTCACAATCTGCTTCAATCACCAATTTGCTGCCAAAACCTCCCTCATTCCAGCAAGCATCCAAAACTCGACCAACGAACCAGCGCCGGCAACCAGCCACCAAATCAGTCATTGCCTCAACCATGTTCAACCAAGTAGCCACCTGCACCAAGCTCCATCTCCATCCCAGACGAGTGCAACCACGGTCCACCCACACTGCCTCACCGTCCATCACTCTGCCACCACCTACTGCAACTGACCAGCCATCATTTTCAGGCCACCAATCAACCACGAAACCAACCAATTCAATAAGTCATCACTACCTGAAACAACTCAACCGCCTGCAGCACCCCCAAAATCACGGCAAACCCACCTCCAAATCCTTAGCAAATCAAACCCATAAACCAAAAATAAGACCTAAACCCAATAATAGACGAACCCCGGCACTTACCTCAACCTTAAGCCCTTCGCTGCCAGATTTAATACCGGAGATTAATCGCGATTCAAGCCTAGTTTAGCCTCGGTTTTTATCCCCATCTCACACCAAACTCTTTCAAAACCGGAACCCCTTCTTTGCCGCACCTTACGCCGGTGTCTCGCCGGCGTTTCTTCAGTAGAACCACTGCCCAGCTTTCGTCGGCCGGTTGAGAGAAACGGGTAGAGAGAGAGAGAGTATGGATTTTGAGAGAGAGAGAAGAGTAAAGTTTTAATATTATATTTTTTTAATTTTCAAAATTTGCAGATTGGTTCCCCAAGTTTTTAAAGGTTTTTCAAATCAGTCCTTAACTTTTAAAGTTATCCATTTCAGTCCCAAAGTTTTAAATGATTTTAATCAGCCCTTTCATTTTAAAAATCTGATCAATTCAGTCCTTACTGATTTACTTTATTTGATTTTAAATCCCAACTTTTCAAAATATCTATTTTAGTCCCTGAACTTTCAGAAGTATTCATTTTAATCCCTCAACTTTCAAAACATCAATTTTAGTCCTCAAATTATAATTTATCATTTTGAACTATATATTCGATATACTAAAGTGACTTATTGGCTAAAGACGAAGCGTACGGAGAATTTAAAGAAATTGAAGTCATTCCCGCTCAACTTTGCACTCGTCGGATTTGAGGTAGACTCGCACTTATTAATTGATTTAAATTATGATTTCATATAAATGTCATGTGACTTGTGAAAGTCAATTTTCAAGAAAATTAAGTATGTTTTATGAAAGGTAAATATACCTTATGTTTTTATGAAAAGTAAGTATACCCTATGTTTTTACGATAATGTTTTATATGTTTTGGATCATTGCTATGCACATAAGAATTCTTACCACCTAAGTTCGGTAAAGTTCTTGTGTCTCCATAAGTTTATGAGGATTTACCACCTAAGTTCGGTAAAATTCCTGTCTTTCCATATGTTTATGAGGATTTACCACCTAAGTTCGGTAAAATTCCTGTCTCATATGTTTATGAGGATTTCGATCCTATCTTATGGTATGATGGAAATGATCCCTATGAATTTCAAGAATTATGTTTTGGTATACTTACTGTTATTATGATTTTACTACATAAGAATTCTTGCCACCTAAGTTCGGTAAAATTCTTATGTTTATGAGGATTTCGATCTTATCCTATGTTATGATGAAAACTTACTGTTATTATGATTTTACTACATAAGAATTCTTGCCACCTAAGTTCGGTAAAATTCTTATGTTTATGAGGATTTCGATCTTATCCTATGTTATGATGAAAACTTACTGTTATTATGATTTTACTGCATAAGAATTCTTGCCACCTAAGTTCGGTAAAGTTCTTGTGTCTCCCTATGTTTATGAGGATTTCAATCCTATCTTATGTTATGCTTTCAAAAGAAATTATGCTTGGCATAATTAAAATGTTTTTATAAGTATATGGTTTTCAAAGAGCTGTTTTCAAAGAGCTATTTTCAAAGAGCCTATGATTTGCAAAATATGTCCCGTGCTGTAATGCACAATATGAGTTTTATCAAGAGCCGTTTTATAAAGAAGCTCTATCAATGCCCGTTTTATAAAGAGCCGGGATTTATGTGTTTAATCATCTTATAAATTAAATTAATTTGCGATGAGTCTACTGAGTATTTCCCCCATGAAATACTCACCCTACTTTTTAACAGTTTTGCAGATTTCGGAGACGGTGGCGAGCGATGAATGATGGTGGCAATAATCGTTGAACGGTTGAAAGTTTGACGTTAATGATTTCCGTATTTTCCAAACAATCGAATAATTTAGAGAAGTTCATTTATTTGAGAAATTATGATATTGGCAATTTCTTTACAATATTAATGGTTCGATTTACTATTTCAAATGGTTTCATAAATGTTTTCAATTTTAGCGGCCATTACAGTTTATTTAATGTTGCCAAAAAATGAATTTCAATTATTTCTTCCGCAAAAATATTATTCGAAAAATTTAGACAGAAAATGACGTAGTGAATCGGGTATACGGAACTCGGGGCGCTACAAGTTGGTATCAGAGCTAGTCTGCGTTTCTGTAGACTGGAAAAATATTCAATAAGAATTTTAAGAAATATTTTCCATTATAAGATTTTTATTGATGAAGATTGCCACTGCCATCATTCGTTCCACCAACTCCGAGGTAAAGAAGTTTATGATATTTAAAGTTATTTCAGTATTTCGAATACTCATTTTATTGATTTATGAGAAAGAATGAAGAGTATTTCGGATACTTATGATTTATGAGAAATAAGAATGTATTTCTTCGAAAATAATGATGTTGTTATGCTTTGTCATAACTTATATGCTTTAATGTATGATTATGAGAAAATTTTTAAGAAAGAAAACGAGTGTTGAGCATAATGGGAATAATATGATTTAAGAATGATTTTTAAATAATTTTTGTCCTCGAGTTAGAAATGATGAACCCTAGATGGACTTTGCATAATTGATTTTAGACATGGCATATATTTATAAGTATGAGTAATCTTTTGAGCCAATTAAGGTATGGAAGGAAATGATATTGTGATATTGAAAAAAATATGATTTGAAATTGTTATGTTGAGGAATTATGAATGGAATTATGAGATATTTTTGATGATATTGAAGTGTTGGAATCGTTTTCAATATTTTAGATCGTTGTGATAAAATGTGGAGTTATTTGTTATTGTGAGTTATGAAGTATGCTTATGTTTTAGGATAAGTCCAAATTACAAGGGAGACTCTGTTCAGAATTTTATCAATTGAAATTAAGAGCATGATATGATAAGCATCTACTAAAGAATTAAGGTTAGACATGCAAGTTCATTTACATCACAAACGAGATTTAGTAGATGATAACAGAAATTTTATTATTTTCTCATAAGGAGAACACACAAGAGTCACACTGGAAAGGAAATTCATGAAACACACAAAAGCAAACGAGAGAAGCATGGGATAATCCTCAAAATGAGAGATGTGTTTCCGGAGTAGCCGTATCCTACCACCTCTGATCTTTTGAGGAAAATAAAGAAACCTTCAAAGAGGTGTGTTTCGAGAGTAAGAATACTCCATAATCTACCACCTTGGATCTTTGAAGTACACACAAGATTTAAACATTAAGGAAATCCTAGTAAATGGAGGGGTGTCTCGAGAGTGAGAATACTCCGTACTCTACCCCCACCTATTCTAAGATTCAAAGAGTTAAATTTACATTAACCGGACTCCATTTTCGCTTGATTCCCCTTCCTTGCGACCAATCTATTTTAACTCCTGCTGGATCTTGTATTGAGATATATGACTGCAGCTTATCCAGTAGTTCATCAATAGTAGGAGCAGAAATAAGAAGCCTTCTGGAAAATGGAGAGATGAATCCCTGTTCCACAGCATAATCAAGAAAGGTTAACAAACCATCAAAGAAATTGTTAACATTCAGAAGCCCAATAGGCTTAGTATGGAGATCTAGTTGAGCCCACGAGGTAATGTTAAAGATTTCTTCTAAGGTACCAAAACCTCCGGGCAGGGCTATAAAGGCATCAGAACCATATAGCATACAAGTTATGCGTTCATGGATGGATAAGGTTTGAACTTCATGCCCTCGTGTTTTTCCTGCAACATCCACCAAAGGGACAGGTATGACACCGATTACTTTTGATTTCTCTGCAAGAGCAGATTGGGAAACACAACCCATTAGACCACTGCTACCACCCCCATATACAAGAGTGATACCTTTTTCCCCCAGTTTCTTTCCAAGATCTACAGCCGCTTCTAGATAACCGAAGCCTTTCCCTACTTTTGATCCACAAAATACACAAATAGTTTTGATCTGTCGAAGTTTTGGTGCTTCCATCTTTGATAGTAAAGAAGGGAAAACTTACGAAGAAGATGTGATTTTGGGATGCCTGAACTATGAAATATGTTTGGCTATTTAAAGCCGGAAAAATTTACTGTTTTTGATTGATTCTGAAAAAGTAAAGATTTACTTTTGACAAAATCAGCCCACTTTTGAAAATTTTATCGTATCGAGGCTGTCACCTTTCGGCGATTAAATATTTTATTTCCAGCTTTATCAAACCTCGAGAAAGGAAAAATATTTTTTTATTTCCAAAACGCGTTAAAGAAAGCAGCAAAATATTTTAAAAGATTTACCTTATATCATTGCTGAACTGCCAGAAGCCTCATTTTGTAAAACAGACTGGCAAACAGGATCTTTCGATATTATATTTTGGAGACTATAACGATTTCTGTCCTCGTTAAACTGAGCGTATAAGGAGAGAAGTTCACCTTGTACATAACCACTTGGGTGCGTCTCAAGAGTCAGTCGAATATCATCCAAAGACTCCTTACTCAGTCCACCCTTTATGAATTCGATTTTATCATCCCGATTAGTAGAAGAATATCCTACTGATTTGCAACGTGTATTACAGTTCCAACGAGCACATTTGTAGCAACCACCCAGTCTTTTTGCTCTTCGTTTCTTTGCAAACGTGCTTTTGCCTAAACCAGGCATGTGCTTTGGAAATGTTGATGGTAATTCACCAGATAGTCGAACCTTTGCTTCTATCAACCAGCGAACATCTTCTGGAATATCATGAGCCATTAGCAACCTCAATCTTTCGAGCCTTATTCTATAGATCTTTCTCAGATCATTCATAGGAAGACTGGAATAATACTTGCGAATGTTAGAAAGGATGATATCCATTGTTTGATGATTCAACCTCTTCCCAGCATGAACTATTTAAAAGCGCAAGGATATGAATGAATCCGCGTGATTTGTGTTACAGTAAGAAAGGATGGAATAAAATAATGGATAAGAGGAGACAAGAATTAATGCGCCGTTCACTTTCTTGATAAAAGAAAGATTTGATGATGGGATTTGAGATTTGGAATATTTTCTTGGATTATGGGTACTGATATTTTTTTATAATAATGATAATCATGGTATAGTGTGATGATACGTGGAAAGTGAATTGAGGACCGTATCGAATTAGAGTTAATACGTATATATAAGTGAAAGAAATACTTTGCAGGAAATGTGATGACATTTAAGTAAAGAATTTTAGTTATTTGGAAGATATTTGTTTACTGAATTTTGGGTTACAAATATTGGAAAGATAAGTTAATGATATTATGTTGATATGTTATTGGGTATATTACGTAGAGAGAATATTCAGGTAATTCTTTGATTATTTTGGGACTATTCGATGATAAGAAGAAAGGAAAAATTAGTATGATATGATATGTCAGTAAAGATTTGTTGAAATTTTAGAGATATATACAAATATTTGAGGTCACATGATACGATGATAAGTGACAGGTTACATGAGTAATACAAGATATGATGAAATATCACATACGATTGGGAATTTTCATTTTGATTCAGAAGAATTTATGAGTAGACACATATGTCTATAGAAAAGTCCATGTTCTTAAGAAACAAAGTGATGCATTTAGTCAAAGTCCAGTGGGTTAAATATGGTTGGGTTAAATATGGTAGCGATGATGCTACATAAGAGAAAGAAGAGATTCTGATTAAGTATTCAGAAATCATAAGATTAAGTAAGTTTAATTTCGAGGACGAAATTATTTTAAGGGGGTAAGATTATAGCGACCCAGAATTTTTATGCAATAAATAATTATTTTAATATTTAGAAAATTGAGTCGCTATTGTTTTGAAATTAATGCCGCGACGGATTCGTCTAGCCAAGTCAAGAAATATCGAATTTGTTCGATTTTAAATTAAAATCCGAATTTCTAAAATTATGTTATTATAATTATTTATTCAAAGTATTATTTTCAAAATCATTTTGAATTCCAAATTTATTAAAATATCTCAATTTTCCTTATTCAAATTATTTCAAGTCCAAATACGTAATTCAATTTTATCTCAAAATTTATTTATTCTCAAATTATTTTCAGTCCAAAGTATATCTGTTTTAAATACATTTCTTAATCAAAATTAGTCTAATTTTCAATGGATTACTTCCCACGTTTTTCATCTTTATTACATTATTAAGCACCTACTCTACTCATATTCCCCATGTCCCCATTAATCATTTTATTTTCTTTCTTTTTCCTTTTGAGCACGCTACTCACCATCATCATCACCAGTTCACAGCCCAAATAACCTTCCATGTGCAAAACACCTTTACAGCTCCAATAGCACCATCAACGGACCGATGCAACCACTGTACTTATCCACCCCTTCATCAATATATCATCACCTCCTGCAGCACCTCAATCACAAAAACCAACTCATGGCCAATTTAACAACAAAGTTCACAATCTGCTTCAATCACCAATTTGCTGCCAAAACCTCCCTCATTCCAGCAAGCATCCAAAACTCGACCAACGAACCAGCGCCGGCAACCAGCCACCAAATCAGTCATTGCCTCAACCATGTTCAACCAAGTAGCCACCTGCACCAAGCTCCATCTCCATCCCAGACGAGTGCAACCACGGTCCACCCACACTGCCTCACCGTCCATCACTCTGCCACCACCTACTGCAACTGACCAGCCATCATTTTCAGGCCACCAATCAACCACGAAACCAACCAATTCAATAAGTCATCACTACCTGAAACAACTCAACCGCCTGCAGCACCCCCAAAATCACGGCAAACCCACCTCCAAATCCTTAGCAAATCAAACCCATAAACCAAAAATAAGACCTAAACCCAATAATAGACGAACCCCGGCACTTACCTCAACCTTAAGCCCTTCGCTGCCAGATTTAATACCGGAGATTAATCGCGATTCAAGCCTAGTTTAGCCTCGGTTTTTATCCCCATCTCACACCAAACTCTTTCAAAACCGGAACCCCTTCTTTGCCGCACCTTACGCCGGTGTCTTGCCGGCGTTTCTTCAGTAGAACCACTGCCCAGCTTTCGTCGGCCGGTTGAGAGAAACGGGTAGAGAGAGAGAGAGTATGGATTTTGAGAGAGAGAGAAGAGTAAAGTTTTAATATTATATTTTTTTTAATTTTCAAAATTTGCACATTGGTTCCCCAAGTTTTTAAAGGTTTTTCAAATCAGTCCTTAACTTTTAAAGTTATCCATTTCAGTCCCAAAGTTTTAAATGATTTTAATCAGCCCTTTCATTTTAAAAATCTGATCAATTCAGTCCTTACTGATTTACTTTATTTGATTTTAAATCCCAACTTTTCAAAATATCTATTTTAGTCCCTGAACTTTCAGAAGTATTCATTTTAATCCCTCAACTTTCAAAACATCAATTTTAGTCCTCAAATTATAATTTATCATTTTGAACTATATATTCGATATACTAAAGTGACTTATTGGCTAAAGACGAAGCGTACGGAGAATTTAAAGAAATTGAAGTCATTCCCGCTCAACTTTGCACTCGTCGGATTTGAGGTAGACTCGCACTTATTAATTGATTTAAATTATGATTTCATATAAATGTCATGTGACTTGTGAAAGTCAATTTTCAAGAAAATTAAGTATGTTTTATGAAAGGTAAATATACCTTATGTTTTTATGAAAAGTAAGTATACCCTATGTTTTTACGATAATGTTTTATATGTTTTGGATCATTGCTATGCACATAAGAATTCTTACCACCTAAGTTCGGTAAAGTTCTTGTGTCTCCATAAGTTTATGAGGATTTACCACCTAAGTTCGGTAAAATTCCTGTCTTTCCATATGTTTATGAGGATTTACCACCTAAGTTCGGTAAAATTCCTGTCTCATATGTTTATGAGGATTTCGATCCTATCTTATGGTATGATGGAAATGATCCCTATGAATTTCAAGAATTATGTTTTGGTATACTTACTGTTATTATGATTTTACTACATAAGAATTCTTGCCACCTAAGTTCGGTAAAATTCTTATGTTTATGAGGATTTCGATCTTATCCTATGTTATGATGAAAACTTACTGTTATTATGATTTTACTACATAAGAATTCTTGCCACCTAAGTTCGGTAAAATTCTTATGTTTATGAGGATTTCGATCTTATCCTATGTTATGATGAAAACTTACTGTTATTATGATTTTACTGCATAAGAATTCTTGCCACCTAAGTTCGGTAAAGTTCTTGTGTCTCCCTATGTTTATGAGGATTTCAATCCTATCTTATGTTATGCTTTCAAAAGAAATTATGCTTGGCATAATTAAAATGTTTTTATAAGTATATGGTTTTCAAAGAGCTGTTTTCAAAGAGCTATTTTCAAAGAGCCTATGATTTGCAAAATATGTCCCGTGCTGTAATGCACAATATGAGTTTTATCAAGAGCCGTTTTATAAAGAAGCTCTATCAATGCCCATTTTATAAAGAGCCGGGATTTATGTGTTTAATCATCTTATAAATTAAATTAATTTGCGATGAGTCTACTGAGTATTTCCCCCATGAAATACTCACCCTACTTTTTAACAGTTTTGCAGATTTCGGAGACGGTGGCGAGCGATGAATGATGGTGGCAATAATCGTTGAACGGTTGAAAGTTTGACGTTAATGATTTCCGTATTTTCCAAACAATCGAATAATTTAGAGAAGTTCATTTATTTGAGAAATTATGATATTGGCAATTTCTTTACAATATTAATGGTTCGATTTACTATTTCAAATGGTTTCATAAATGTTTTCAATTTTAGCGGCCATTACAGTTTATTTAATGTTACCAAAAAATGAATTTCAATTATTTCTTCCGCAAAAATATTATTCGAAAAATTTAGACAGAAAATGACGTAGTGAATCGGGTATACGGAACTCCGGGCGCTACAAGAAATCTTCTACCTTTCGAACCTGAAATTGAACAATTCCTTAGAGGACGACTTAGAGAACAACAAAATCTGAACCAGATGGATGATCCTATTTATCCAAATGAAAACTTTGATCTTGAGTTAAATGCCGCTGCAAGAGCTCTTGCTCCAAATGCAACACTACAAAAAAATCAAGTTCATGAACCGAATGCTCAAGATGACAATGTAGGAGACCTTCCTATGGGCCAATTCTCGACCCATGATGCAACTGCAAGCCGTTCTAGTATATTATATCCGCCTTTTGGAAGGAATGACTTCCAATTAAAAGCAGATTTAATAAACCTTTTTAGTAATAATCTCCAATTTTTTGGAATAACACATGAGGATCCCAACGCACTCGTTGCAAGATTTGGGAGAATGTACCAAAATTTCCAATTTCAGGGCATAAATGATGATGTCATTAGTTTGCGATTATTTCTTTATACTTTAAGAGATAGTGCGTTGGAGTGGATTGATTATGAACCTGAATTTAGCATAACCACATGGGATGACCTAGCTCAAAAATCTTGTAACAAATATTTCTCACATGCTAAAGTTGCTCAATTAAGATTGGAGATATCTACTTTTCAACAACTAAACGGTGAGAGTTTTCATGAATCTTAGGGTAGATTTAAGGATTGTTTTAGAAAATGCCCTTATCATGGATATAACAAAGGCCTTCAAATTTAGTACTTCTACTCTGGGTTGTTAGCATAATACAAATCCATAGTGGACTCATCAGCTAGTGGGTCCATTACCAATAAAAGTGTCAACCAAGCATGGGACCTGGTCGAACTCATTGCAAAAACAAACACCATGTGCCAATCTAAAAGAGTTTTGCAAAAGAGAGTTGCTGGAGTACATGACGTAGATGCACTAACCCGCACAATTGCCCAACTTGCTGCGCTAACAAGAAAAGTTGAGATGTTGTTTTCATCACAACATCAAGGAGTTCACACTATTCAATCATAGATAGTATGTGAGAATTTTAGTGCAAACTATTCAACCGAAAATTGCATGTTGTTGGTTTCAACAGAGGAGCAGGCTAATTATGTGCAAAATATTCATCAACAACAGAATAACCATAACCATATACTCCTACTTTCAATCTTGGTTGGAGACAACACCCGAATTTCAAATGGTCTAACAATGATAATGGCTTTAACCAACCAATGCAGGAGAGAAGCCTAAGTTTGGGGGAATTGATTCAACAACACATGCAGAAGACTGAAAAAATGTTTGAATTGCATCAAACAACCATTCAAAGTCATTCTGCTGCAATTAAAGGGCTTGAAAATCAGATAAGCCAAATCGCTCAACAAATGTCTAAGGGAGCACCTGAAACACTTCCAAGTAACACAGTTAAAAATCTAAGGAAGCAAGTCAACATGATATCTGTAGTAGAGAAGGGAAAAATCTGCACTACAGCTTTTGAGGTAGCTGTTGAGGATGAATCATACATTCCATCAGAGGAATATTTTCCACCAAATGGATATGTACCTCCAATCTCTTTCCCACATAAACTCCTAAGAAATAGGGTACAAAAGGATGTTCAGGCTATCACCTCCAAAAATAGTGTGCAATTGCCTGAAATATTTGAGAAGATGCATAAACAAAGGGAAAAACAGACGAAAAATGAAGACAAGGATATGGAGATGAATGAGATATCAAATTCAAATTGTCAAAATGATGTTAAAAAATCAAAGGAAGAATCTCAATCGCATATCAAGACCTATGTCTTGTAACGACCCGACTACCTCGCTGGGCGTTCTTCGAGTCGTACTCATGGTCTTTCCACTTCCCCTTGGCTCCCTCGCTGGGCCCTTCTCCAGAAGTGGATTTTTGCCTTCTTTAGGATTCGAACCATGTACCTAGGGGTTTAGTACAATAATTCTTAGAATCCTGCTACCATTGGGACTATAATTAATTGGTAGTGGGTTGTGGTGATTGAAGGGTGAGACTTGAGAGAATACATTAAATATACACGCAGCTGAGGAAAGAAAATTGAGAGTGCGGTAGGTTGAATTGGAGGAAGCTTCCGACTGTTGAATTAAACAATCAAAGGCTGCACGGCTGGAACTCCAAAGGTGGACTTGGCAGGGAAGAAGTTGGGACTCGGCTACCATTAAAAAAGGGGCAGAGGCTATTGAATTATTGGTGCAAGAAGGTGATGTTAACTCTTTAATTTTTCAAACTCCAGGTTTTACTTTTTTTTATCCCCCAAGAACGTGAGTAGCTAAATTTTAAATTGAAATTGACGATGTAAATTTAATGTTTTTAGTTTAATTTTAATTCTCAAGTTGGTGCTTTATTTTAATGTATTGATTTTATTATTGCTTTTAATGCTTGGGTTGCTTGATCAACAATTCATGATTAAATGATTGTTTTCATAATCCGAGATGTGAGTTAACAATTAGATCACGTAATAAAATTCGCCAATTTCAACAAAAATATAGAGATATTAATTTGTGGTTGTTTGTGGTCACTTATGAATTCCTAGGTAATTTAATGCATTTAGCTAAGGAGAACTCTGACCCGCTGTAGAGATATATGGTTGACTTAGTTAAATATGTTTAATTTGAACTCGAGAGAGGTAAATTAGATACAAGTGTGAATTTGATCAAATACAATTCTAGAAAATAACTTGCGATGAGAAATTAAGCTAGAACATTACTTCGAAATCGTTAGTCTTGATATTCATTTAATTGTTAGAAAACTCACAACTTTATTTCTTGCTTTTATTAGTTGCTTTTACTTTAAAAATTTTATTTTTATTTTTATTGCATTTTTATTTCATTAAATCTCTATCTTATTATTGTTTTGGATTCTCTTGGAATTTTATTTTCTTAGTTAGTTTTTTTTTTTTTTTTGCTTTAGTCTAGGAATTATTTTGAATCAAAGTAAATCGATAGCAAATAAATAGTTCTCGTGGGATCGACTACTCGGACTTAAAAATCCACTTTTACTACTTGTTAACGATATCGTGCACTTGCAATAATCAAACCAATACGCAGCCCATAGACAAAGGATAGTTCATGGCCTATTTATATAGGCCTCATGCAAGACAAGGCCGAGCAAATCCGACCTTCAGATCCATGGTCAGGGACAAATGAATTTAAGGTCGGTCAAAAGGACTGACATTGTTAAGGAAAAGCCCGGGCACATATGATCTACCACATGAGCTGTGATGGAGAGTACGTAGATAAGGCCGGGCACATGCGCCGACCTTGGATAATTTAGCCCAAAACCCTGTCCATGAACGAGATTGGGAATTCATACCGATCAATCATATTTTTTAAAATACTAAATGCAAAAGTGATACAAAATATTTTTTCGCCCATTTCAAAACACATAAGAAGAATACTTTGATAAGAATTATTATAAAGGACAATTAAGTGTGCTAATTAATGGAAGGTTGGAGATAAGAATTCAGCCCCTATTTTATTTAGTTAAGAATCGTATTTAAAATAAGTTTTGATAAAAGATGATGAAATATGTTGTTGAAAAACTTATAAACAATCCTGTAAAATTTATGATTAAAAATGAGTTGGAGATAAGAATTCGACCACTATTTATTTAGCTGAAAATCGTATTTTAAATAAGTTTTGATAAAAGATGATAAAATTCGTGGTTGGAAAATTGATAAAAGAACTCATAAAATGTATGATTGAAAATGAGTTGGAGATAAAATTTTAACCTCTATTTATTTAGCTAAAAATCTTATATTTTAAATAAACTTTGATAAAAGAAAAGATGATGAAATGTGTGGTTGAAAAGTTGATAAACGATCCCATAAAATTTATCATTGAAAATGAGTTCGAGAAAAATTGGATCTTAAAAAATAAGGACGATATAGAATTTGTTGACAATTGATATTCTGCTTAAAATTAAATAGGTCAGAATCTCAATTATTTTTATATAGAGCAACTTTGTTATCATCTTGAAATGGAAAATAACCTGCTAATAATACAAAAAGAATCACCAACAAGACCAAATATCTGTCTTGGTCCCATCATATCCCCTTTTCCCGATCACTTCAGGGGTTACATAAGAAAAAAAAGGTGTAGCCCACACCTTGAGGGCCCTAACCGACCATGTCCTAGGCCATTGGTTTAGGAGGTAAATCGCAGGTTATGCCTCCCAGAGCCAGGGTGGAGGTGTGGTAAGTCATAACTCCCGCTTATCACAAGGCAAAAATTCATTATTTCAGGATTCGAACCCTACACCTGACTGCGCTGAGCACTTTTTCATCCCTCCCCTTTGCCACTGGGAGATGTGTCTTGGGGCCAGGGGCTACATAAGATGGTGTGCCACAAGTTGTGTGCAGCAAGCCATCTTGCCTAAGATTATCCGAAAATGTGCGAGCCCAAAATCTGTGACTTTTAGATCCTCCTTCTTCGTCTAGTAACAAATTTTAAGGCTTCAAAATTAGAACTCAATCTTTTCCATCCAAAAACCTTTACCATTCCTCTAATTCACGAAATCACGGAGGATTCTAGTACTTTTCATCAAATAAATAGTACTGAAGAAAAAAATAAATACAAAAAGTAGAAAATTCTGGAAAAAAGAAAAGAGTAGAAATCCTTCAAGCTACACAAGTATGGTGAAAGAAACTAGCCAAGAAAAGCATGAACCCAAATGAGATTTTGAATAGGCGAAAGGCAATATGCCATAAATTGAACTCAACTCATGTGTTAGATTCGGATATCGTACGACGATAAAGGGAGGACAGGAGAAAGACAGACATATTCACTTTCTTTGTTGTGTGCCTAGCGGAGAAGAACTCCCTTAGGTCGTGATTATGCTAGAACGGGTATTCAACTTGGTTGAAGATGTTTATTTGGGTGGAAATTTCAAGTTACTACCCAATAATTTTAAAATCCACTAAATTTGAATCCAGAAATTATGATAACTCAAAAAAAAAAAAAAAAAAAAAAAAAAAAAAAAAAAAAAAAATTGGAGGGGAATTAACCACCCACGGTTGATTACACAACCCCTATTTCAATGAACGTGGGAATAAAATAAATAAATTAATTAATAAAATTGTATTTAATGTGAAAGTTAAATATTCTGTTAAAATTAAGAATTTGGTAACAATTGAGATTTTAGTTAAAATTAATTAGTCAGAACTTCAATTTTATATATATATATATATTAGAAATGTTCAAATGCCCACTTATAAGAATGTTAACATGCTCATGGACTGCTATCACCCCAAACCCAATGACATGGCGAGTGGGCACTTTAAAGGGAAAAATACACAAATCAGGTCATTACAATATACTATTTCATTTCTAAGAAAGTAGTTTCAAATATTCAAAAATCAGATGATAATTGATATATATATATATATATATTAAATCCCAATAATTAATCAAATATATCTCTTCCTTAAATTAAGGAATCAGTTACAGTCTTCCATTTCAAAAAAGTTTCCATTTTCACAGCTTCTTCATAAATGCACTAATATCTAATCTGTTGCCTCCACCACACTCGTCAGCTCTGACAAAACACCCACAGCCACCACCAAGATTTATTACATGTGACCTACGAAATCTATGGCCTGAGGAACAGGTGAAGAAATGAATATGTGATATGAGAAAGTGAACAGGTGAAAAAATTTAACGTGTGTGACTTGAGAAAATGTTTGGCTTGAGAAAATAAACATGTGACATGAATAATTGTTTGTGGGACTTGTGAAATTAGAGGTGTGTGACCTGAGAAAATGAATCATGAAGAAATGAACGTGTGTGACTTGAGAAAATAAACATGTGACCTAAGGAGTGAACATGAATGTGACCTGAGAAAAATTGAACATGTGACTTGAGGAATTGAATGAGTGACTTGGCAAACTAAATGTGTGACCTGAACATCAAACATGTGACCTATGGACTTGGTTGAGAGTGTTCATACATTCTCAGTTATGCCTTATGGTTGAGACCTTAAAATCAAGGAGACATTAAAGGCTGCCATTTGCACAAGAAACATAGGGGTCTCCTCCACCAAGGTTACAAGCGCCACCACCTTCGTTGAAGCGGCGAGCTCAACACCACGCAACAGAAGAGTAGTTGCGGGTTCACTGCCGTGTAACAGGACGATCTAGCTAGCACCACCATTTTGACCAACACCAGAATTATCTCACCAGCAACACTTGCACCACTGTCATCGCACCACCACCGACTCACCATCACCGCCTGCACCATTAAGATCTCCAACAAAAACCACTAACAACGTTGCATGCAATGGCGGTGGCCGCTGAGTGTGGCTGTGCTCGAAAAGGGAGAACACATCGTCACCACCACCTGCAACACCTGTACCACCATCGCCACAACAACACCAAATCATCGTCACCGCCTGTACCATCAAAATCAACACCATCGACAGAAAACCCCCAAAACTTCGTCATCGTTGCTGCAAAGGGGCAATGTGGCGGCAGGAAGCGATGCTTCTTTGTGAGGCGCTAGTGTGTCCGACGACGCCTCGCATCGGTGATGGCCGCATCGGAGAAGCGGCGAATGCAGTGTGAGAAATGGCTGAAATATAGAGAGAGAGTTTGATTACTTTAGGGTTTGACGTTGAGTAACTAGAGTTTAAATTTTGAATTGATTTATTTTATTACTTAATTAATCTATTTAAGAATATTATTTTTCTATTTTATTGATTAATCATTTTTTATTTATAACCTGAGATGTGAAGTTATGTATCTTTGGTCTGATTTTTGAAACCTGCTCTTAAAAAATAGGTCTACTTGTAATTTCCTCCACTTTAAAAAACGTTCATGGTGGATATTTGAACATCAACAGTAGCATCCGTTTCGAAAACATAGTATTTTTTTCTTCTTCTTCTTCTTTTTTTTTTTTTGAAATGGTTTGGCAAACATGTTTTTAAACATATTTTTTTCTACACGATTTCTTAAATCACTTTTTAATCATACATATTTTCTCTTTTTATTTTTCAACTACACATTTTATCTAAAAAACATAAAAAAAAATGTTTTAAACAAAAAAAACTTTTAACAAAGCTAAGATCATGTTCTCTTTGCTGTTTTGAGGTCTTTTTTGTTTTTATTTTCAAAAACACTAAAAACGCGTTCTCTTTACCATTTTCGAAAATGTATTTTGAAAAAAAAAAAAAATTTGTTCACAAAACGTCCAAAACCTCGTTTTGGGCGTTTTAAGTGTAATTCAACAGAAAATGCTCAAAACGTGGAAAACGAGTTTTGAGATTTTTTTTTTTTTTTAAGAATTATGCTAGCTTGGAACTAAGTTTAAAATAAATTTTTATTTATTTATTTTTGTAGAGAATTATCCTAACTTGTAACTGAGCCTAAATAAAAAAGAAATTTTGGAAAAATATCCTAAATTGGAACTAAGCATAAAATAAAGTTTTATTGAATTCAATATCAACATTAAAAAAAAAAAATCAGTGGAAATTCTTGTTATTATATTTTTAAAAATGCCTTTATAAATGGACTCTGCTGGTTTTGAAAGAACTTGCATTTTCTGGATTTTAATTAAACTAGAGTTTTCTCAAATCCCGAACCTGACCAAGTTCTATTAATATAAACTCTTAGTGCTCATATTAGTGTGTTGCGAGTAACCATGTTTTCAGTGTATTGTGAAATGAAATTTGAGTTTGATCCAATAGTATTCTGCAAGCAAATTAATTAAAAATAGTTTAAGTAGTATTCTGCAAAATTTCAAACAGAACGTATTTTTTAATTTTTCATTTTCAAAAACAATTTTCAGAAATTACAAACCAAATGTATTTTCAATAAATTTGAAAATAAAAATAAAAACATAAAACATTTTCGAAGATGAAATAAAATACAAAGAAACTTTCCTATTCGTTTTTGACGGTGGAAGTCTTACGATGGACTTGTCGTCCGTTCGTCAACTCTCTTCACACACGAACGATTAAACAGAAATACCTTCTCTCAGAATTCAACGCTCCCAGGAATCAATCAATCCGTCCCTTGTACCTGAAACCCTAATCTACATCAATAAATTCATTTACAGCTTGAAAAGGTTTTTCTCTCGGAGCCCTTTTCATTTCTTAGTCTAATTATCAATTTTGATTAATTTCTTGAATAATTTTTTGTGGGCTATTTATTGGATCTTGATTCTAATTTGTTTGTGCCTTTATATCTTTATGTTTCTTTGCTAATTATGTCATTTTTTATTTTTTTTTTGCTAGAACCCATTTGGAGAAAAGTATTTTTGGGGGCAAATTAAGGAAACAATCTTGAATTTATGCTAAATCGATTTAAGATTAATTTAAAACCGAAATGAATAAAGTCTTAATGTTTTTTAAGCTTTCTGTGTTTCGCCGAACTTTGATGTTTGAAGTGCATTTATTAAAAGTTTGAAACGAACAGATTTTAGTTTCTTTACTGCTTGGGAACATTGATCTGTTATGTAACTACTTACTAATCGAACTTTAAAAATGTAATTCTAGTTATCATAAACGCAACTTATCCATCACCGAGATTTAATTCATTTGTGTTGGGTATTTGACCCAAATTAATCAAGTGCCTAGTGAAACATAATGAGTGCCTAGTTGAAACAAAGGATGGTGGAGCTAATTATGGTATTTGAATGATAATTAGTCTTGACTAATTATGATGTCTTTGAATGATAATTAGTCTTGACTAATTATGATGTCTTTGAATGATGATTAGTCTTGACTAATTATGATGTCTTGGAATGATGATTAGTTTTGACTAATCATGATGTTTTGGTGTTAAGAGAATTTCATGTAGAATCCTCTCTATAAATAGAGAAGGAATTAGAGGAAGAAATACACCACCACAAACATATTGAAGAGTGCTAATTAGTGTCACATTGTGATCAAAGAGAGAAAATTGTGAGCCTAGCATATTGTGAAGTTTCTTGTAACTCTTTGTAGTGTAAGTCAAAGGGTAGAAATTATATGTGGTAAAGCTCGTTTGTAGTATTTTCTCTGTGGTCTGTTGGGATTGGGTTGGTGAGTGAAAGTCTATATATTTGTAACAATTTAATATATAGTGAAAAGCTTTGGCGAGGGTCCGTGGACGTAGGCATTTTGCTGAACCACGTAAATTTCTGTGTTCGTATTTATTCTCTTGTTTGCTTATTTAATTTTGAACATCGAAAGATCCTGTGGGAAATTAAAGTGGGAATCGACGTGTCGAAATTCCCAACAAGTGGTATCAGAGCTACAGGTGGTTCAAATATTTTGAAGCAAAAGAAAATATGTCTGTCAAGTACGATGTGGAGAAATTTGACGGGAGAATCAATTTTGGCTTGTGGCAAGTACAAGTCAAGGATGTCTTGATTCAGGCGGGTCTGCACAAAGCTTTGAAGGGAAAACCAACTGAGAGTTCTGACAAAAGAAATTGAATCCAACAAGACTGATGAAGATTGGGAAGATTTGGATTTGAAAGCTGCTAGTACAATACGACTTTGTTTGGCCAAGAATGTTCTTGCAAATATTCATGGGATATCTGCTGCTAAGGAACTTTGGGAGAAACTGGAAGAGTTGTATCAAACGAAGAACTTGTCAAATCGCTTGTATCTGAAGGAACAGTTTCATTCGTTGAGAATGAGCGCAGGTACAAAAATTTCTGACCATCTTAGTGTTCTTAACGGGATTGTTTCTGAACTGGAATCTATTGGAGTCAAAGTTGAAGATGAGGATAAAGCGTTGAGGCTCATCTGGTCTCTTCCATCCACGTTTGAGCACATCAAGCCGATTTTGATGTACGGGAAAGAAACGGTGGATTTTGCTGAAGTTACAAGTAAATTGATCTCTGAAGAGCGGCGATTAGGTGGAGACGATAATTCATCTAATAATAATTTGCTTGTTACTGAAAAGTGGAAGAGAGGGAACTCCATGAAGAAGAAGGTGACATGTTGGAACTGTGGTCAATCCGGGCACGTGAGAAGAAATTGTCCAAAAGGTGGAGCGGACTCGGCGAACTGCTCGAAGGACAATGCGACTCTCCTGGTGGAGGGTGGTGATGATGTACTCTGAGTAAGATGTGACATCCTCATGGCATGATGCCAGTTGCCATGATAGAGGATGTGTTCTTACTGGCACGGGTACTGTGTTCGCATACAGCATTGGTTTGGTTTAGATGCAAGGTATGTGGTTTTTTTATGTCGATGGCTGATGAACTTTCAAGGAGAACCAAACATGGGAGTTGCACCATAAATTTCAGCAATTTTGTTTCGACATGGGCCGATGAAATTCTCGGAGTTCGTTGATAATTCTGAGTGATTATACTCATATGGTGGAGTATGGGACTGTCAAAGTGGAAAAATGCTTGCCTGTTACCCAATATTTGAATTTGGTTTTGGCTTGGACGAATTTGTGTCAAGGTGGAGATTGTTGGGTATTTGACCCAAATTAATCAAGTGCCTAATGAAACATAATGAGTGCCTAGTTGAAACAAAGGATGGTGGAGCTAATTATGGTATTTGAATGATAATTAGTCTTGACTAATTATGATGTCTTTGAATGATAATTAGTCTTGACTAATTATGATGTCTTTGAATGATGATTAGTCTTGACTAATTATGATGTCTTGGAATGATGATTAGTTTTGACTAATCATGATGTTTTGGTGTTAAGAGAATTTCATGTAGAATCCTCTCTATAAATAGAGAAGGAATTAGAGGAAGAAATACACCACCACAAACATATTGAAGAGTGCTAATTAGTGTCACATTGTGATCAAAGAGAGAAAATTGTGAGCCTAGCATATTGTGAAGTTTCTTGTAACTCTTTGTAGTGTAAGTCAAAGGGTAGAAATTATATGTGGTAAAGCTCGTTTGTAGTATTTTCTCTGTGGTCTGTTGGGATTGGGTTGGTGAGTGAAAGTCTATATATTTGTAACAATTTAATATATAGTGAAAAGCTTTGGCGAGGGTCCGTGGACGTAGGCATTTTGCTGAACCACGTAAATTTCTGTGTTCGTATTTATTTTCTTGTTTGCTTATTTAATTTTGAACATCGAAAGATCCTGTGGGAAATTAAAGTGGGAATCGACGTGTCGGAAATTTCCAACAATTTGAAGGCTTTGATGGAAATATCCACGTGTCGGATTGAAATCTGGTTTGAAAATATTTAAATGTTAATACTTCTCAACAACTCGCCCTTCCAAAAAGCCCCTAACATGACTTCAACAATTGGCAACACATTATTAGCAATTGAGAGAATCAAAAAGTTCGATGAACAACGAAAAAAAGGTGTTACCAATTGTTTAAGTTGTTTTAGAGATTTTTTGAAAGTGTTGACATTATCACATCAAATTTTCATTCACCACGTTGGCAGTTCAGTCAAAACCTTCAATCAAATTCAATATCGATGATGGATGAGTTAACTTTATGATACTTGAGTAGATATTAAGTCACGTTTTAAAATTAGGTTTCTAAGTAAATAAAGTTCAGTGATCAATCATTTATTATACTCATTTAGGATGAGTCTAGAACGTATTTAGGATGAGACTCATAAGTGTTATGCTGGGAAGTTATTAATTTTAAAAACATATAAATTAGGTCTAAATTTTTTGTAGTTTTCAATTTACTTCCCGAGTATGCTAAATTTTTCGGGGAGCTGCAAATTCGACTCGTCAATAGTTGTTTTTCACAAAGATTGATGAAATGGTTGTTTTGTGGACATTTCCGGTTCTCATTTGACTTAGCCAGTAGACGATAAGTATACTTGAAGAATCAATGTTTCGCATATGGTTTGAAATGTACTATTGAGGAAATACCTATCTAATCCTTTACCTAATACAATCCATGAAATAGTGATGCACGAACATAACAAACACAACAAGTTTGAATATGTTATATGTGTTATCTCTGGCCTCTATAAAAATATCATTTTCTGAAGGCTTCATAACCCCCTTCGTTATCACTCTATGTTATCCGTAGAAAAAACTGCCTTGTTAGCACTACAAAGATCTGTACTTTGTACTTCTCTTTAAATTATACTTTATAGTTTTCGGTTTACATTCTTTTCACGCACTCATTCAGTTTTGTTAGTGTCTTGTTATATTTTGAGTTTTTCCATGAGTTGGGAACTTTGTTGTTTTGTTACGAATGTTTGTACCGTTTTAATACAATTTGGATGCCCGTGATATCGATCTAATGGATTGCAACTATTCTTTGAGATGGACTGCCTTTAATGGAATTTGACGAATCTAATATGTGCTTGGATTTCTTAGTTTAGCTTTTAGATTAACAGTGATGCACTGTTAAACAAGATTATCGAAATTGCAGTCAACCACCTACTTGTATTCTACTCACCCCATGTAACTGCTGCATCTATAAATGGAAATAAATGCTTGATTTTCCTTTCTTTGATATTTTTATTTATTCAGGGCTAGCAAAAGGATTGGGAAAAAGTTAAAACTTATTTGTCATTGAGGGAGAGAGGCATCAAAAACATTTACAAAACTATGGAATCGAAAAACGAGTTAAACATTAAACAAATGCAGCAACAATTTCAATGAAAGATACCAGAAAAAAAAATACGTGTTATGATTTGGTAAGCAAACCAGAGATTGGTGGTGGTTAGTTTATATCTCCTTACCGTTAAGCTGGATTGCACTTGGCTATTTCCTAGTTTTGAGTTTTTGGACTTTCCAGAAATGTTTAGCTGAGGGGGCTCTTTAATTCCACATTGCAGTCGCATTGTGCTGTTGTGCACTATGTTCTAAGACAGTATGTGGGTCAGGAGAAAGTCCTTGGCATCAAGCCAAAATGTCGCTGACTCAGGAATGTAACAATTTGACACTGAACAATTGAATAATGAGAAGATAAAAGGGGATCTAAGAAGAAGAATAATTTAGGGCAAGAGTAAATAAATTTATTCATATATTCTCTTTATATAGAGCAACTAAGCTAAAATTAAACTCTATTTTCAAATCTTATCTTTACTATATCTCAACAGAAGTTTTATGGTGCCCCTTAGGGCATAAAAAGACCCCCACCGCACCATGCGGTGGGTGGGGGAGTGACTGTCGGGTGGGGCCCACCCCCAATGGGGGGGGAGACACGTGCATAAGGTGCCCATTGTGGGCACCATAAAATTTCTAATATCTCCACACTCTTGGATTCATTTGCACTTCTTGTATCAAGTAGAGAACTAAAGCAATTCGTTTTTTGTACCTGCTAAGAAAGTATTCTAGCTATTTTCTTGCTAACTGAACACATGGAAAATTCAAAACAAATAAGTTTAATCAATTCTCTTACACTATTGTTAGCACTTCGTCTCGAGTTTTGACACTGTTAATGCCTCTCCTTATTATTCGTGATATATTAACTTGTTCTTTTTACCTATAGTTGCTTTTCTGTTACTTCTTCGTTGTACTGGATGATCATAAAATTGGCGCCGAGGATTATTACTCTCTTACAAAATCACATATGAACATTTGAGTACAGATTCGCCGAATCTTATTTGTTTATTTATTTTCTAATATCTGGTTGTGTAGAGTGCATTAATCGCGTGCTGCATTTCGGGATTGGGAGAAGGCCAACATGAGTTTGGCTTGTCTTGTATGCCATGGTGTAGAAAGTCCATCAAATTCCTTCAGAAGTTACTCGGCATCAAGTTCAGACAACGAGGGGCGATGTTCTGCGATTGCCAATTGCTTAACTAGGAAGACTTTATTCGCACATCCTCAAGCTAACCCTCGAATTACAGCGTCCAAAGTGATGCCCCTACCCTCCGTCCCTAATAACGCAGTCGCAGGGGCCCCACGTCTAGTCCGAAGCCGTGCTGTTAGACGGGACCTCGTGACGGACTGGAACTTTGATGAAGTTATGTTGGAGCTCTAGTCGAGATTTCGGGGATAGGAAGAGATCAAAACAAGCACTTCATTTTCATCTGCTTCGCGTTCACTCTTTTCGTTTTTCTTCGTTCTGGTTAAGTTATCGTGCATGGGTAGCAAGTGTGAGCATTTGTAGAAATGTTTTAACGGAATTTGACCTGAAACTTGTCTATGTAACTCTTAGAATTATTTTGCTTCTGTAATCATTAACTTGTTTGTGGCATGAGCATGTTCAAGTTACTTTTCTAGAATGGAAGAAGACTAAAATGCCCTCTTCACTGTAAATATTTACCTTGTGGTGGTACTTGACCTTGTACATATGACTGAACGACCCATTGGGCTTAAAAATAGTTTGTCCAAAATCATTTTTATTTGGGCCTATGAATAATTAGTTGGGCCCAGAAAGGCCCTACTGACTGCCTCGAAGCTGGTCCATATAATTGTTGAGTGGGAATTGTCAGTAATTATTAGAGGTGTCAAGACAAACGGACTGATCAGATCCGTAAAAATCGGTCCGAATCGACCCGCGATCGCAGATCGACTCGTGATACGTGCGGGCAGCTCACGGGTCAAGAAGTTGTGAATCGGGGTAAATCTTCCCTGTTGCGATTAACTCGTTGGTCCGTGAAAAAAAAAAATTGTTTTTTATTAAATATGATAATATTGAAAATCTCTCTTCTTCTACAAACTCTAATATAACTTTTAAAGTAAAATTTTATTTTTTTCTCCATAATAGCTAAGAAGCGTAATGTTATTTGATCATAGTAATTAAAAATACATTTAGCATTTAATTATTATTTGTTTATATTTTATTTAAATTTACAAATTTAGAAGTAATTCATATAACATAAAATATAAATTAAATTCTATATAAATATTTTATGATATAAATATGAATTTATCATTTTAATCATTTTGTATTTAGAAATTTGACAATAAAATTGCTATAAATATGAAAAAGAAATTATGTTTTATTCATACGGATCAAGTCAGAACGAACCACGACCTGCATGGGCCAGCGAGCGGGCCTGAATTGTAGTTCAAAATTTGTGAGCTGACTTGGAATCAGCCCGAAACCCGCAGCGAGGGGACTTTTATTCAAGTAGGCTGTTACCGGAGTTTTAAGTTGGCGGGTTGACCTGATTCGGACCATCCGGATTGACACATCTAGTAGTTATTATCTCTGAATTAATTGTGTGGGCCCAAACTTTAGGTTATAATTCCGGCTGAAAATGGAGCTTCTTCGGACCACAAATTGTTAAAAAAATCTTTATAACAGTATTAGAAAACAGTACTACGGTCAAATCAATCGATGAGTGACTAATCAAGCTAATAAAGATAACAATAATTAGTACAGTTGTGTTGTAGACGGCTGGATCTCTATTTCACCGAAACGATACTTTTTAAGGTAAAATGTGAGATAAAATTTGTAGTTAAAAATGATTTGAAAAAATTGTATTATTTATAAATTGATTAATAAATTATAATGATTGTATTAAGAATATAGGCTAATATACAAGTTTTGAAGGGCATAATCGTCCAATCATATTTTACAACCCATTTCATTCTCATTTCTCCATATATAGAAGATAATAAAACGGCTTGTCTTCGTCCAAAGTAAGTTGTTTGTCTCCTCCAGTTAAAACAAGTTAAAACAAGCGTTGCTGCTAGCTATCAAAGATAAAATTTGAAATAAAAAAGAAAAATATACAAATGCATGATCTTAACATTTGATCGTCGACAGCGCGTTTATTTTAATCGGAGGAGATAAACAGTTCACTCCCAGCAAGGATGAACGATTTACCCAGCAAGGATGAACGATTTACTTCTATAATGAGTTTTACATCATTAGATAGAAATGGGAATGAAATGAGTAAATCAATATGCTCAAACAAGAGCTAACGGAGGTTAGACATTTAAACTAACAAAAAAGGACCTTCACATCAAGAAAATCGAAATGTATTGACGTTGTTTAGTGTTCTAAAAAGCGTAAAGCATGACGAAGCGGGGATATCGAGCTTCAAACTTAAGCCCGCCTAAGCACGAAAAAACCTAGCAATGCACAAGCGAAGCTCGATTAAAGCGTGAAGGTCAAGTTTCAAGTTTAAGCACGCCAAAACGTAAGCGTAAGCGATCTTTTTAGAATAGAGACGTTGTGTGCCAAAAATATGAACTTTTAGATATTTTGCACATATAGTATAATACATAGGGACATTTTGCATCAAATACCCTAAATATTAATTTGTTCAAACAAGTTTTGATGAAGATGAAACGTTTAAAACCAACAGAAATGACTTTCATCATAAGAAAATCGAAACATATAGACGTTATGCGTCAAAAATATGAACATTGGGATGTTTTGTACAACGATGTCATATATAGTGACGTTTTAAACCAATTATCCTTTTTAAAAATAGAAAATAGACAATAAACTTATCAATTATAGTTTCCAATTATGTATACCTAACAAGGAAGAAATACGTTGATACATTTTCAAACACATATTATATAAGGTGGGTAGTAGCCCTATCTTCATCATTTTTCTTGATGTGAACAATTCAATGATTTGTTTGCCACAAAGCATTCAAACACACGTGTGCCAGCATTCTTCCAAGATAAGTGAATATAAGATATTATTAAACCAAAAAAAAAAAAAAAGTGAATAAGAAATAAATAAGAAAAATTAAGTTTGGTGCATTATTGATGAATGAATATGAACAAGAGATTGGGCCTGTGAAACATGTGCAATGGCATATGGCCAAGATGTACATCAAATGCATAGTGCAAATCAAGAATGATTGTAGACAAGTTCTTTCAAGGAGCTTAGTTCAAAATCACCAAACTTTAGATGCCAAATTTGATAGTGTTCACTTGTCCTTCTCCATCCCTACCCCACCCAACCAACCAAGAAAATAGAGAATAATTACTATTTTAATATTTCTTCTCCGTCGTCTAAATCTTTTTTGAACCTAAATTCTTGGTTACTTTCTCACAGTACTATAATGTTTTGTTTGATTTTAAGAGCACGTTCGGCTAATATTTAAAAGAAAAAGTTACTTTTATACTTTTTATGACCAAAGGTATTTGGACAACTTACTTTTTCTTACTTTTAAAATGAGTAAACTATTTTGAAATCGATTCTTAATTTACTGTAAAAATAAGTAACTTATTTTTAATTTTTATCTATTTAAAAAGAACATATTCATTTAAAACAAACTTATTTAATTTTTAAACTTAGCCAAAAATAGATACTTACAACAAGGGCGTCCTACAGTGCTGCGTGCGGGCATTTTAGAATCTGACACTGCTTTCAATAAAATTTAGAATTAGTCACATGAATTAATTTTTTAATTTCATTAATTTATTATTATATTACCCATGTTTTGTCTAGATTGAGATTTTAAGTCAAAATCAACAATTAATTTAACTATAAACTTTATGTGATTCACAACTTTTCAACTACATATTTTATCAGTTTTAATAGAATTTATTTAAAAGTTAATTTTAGTCTTTACCAGGCAAGGGCAAAATAATATGTTATATTCGAAAATTTTCGAATCTTATAAGTAGTGACTTGATTAGTATCCTTTTGAAATAATCGAACATCTTGTTATTTTATTTTTGGATTGCATGTTCAAAACAGGCCTAAAAAGGCTGCTTAATTAAGTATATATCCAAAGAATCTTCTCATCCACAAGAGTTTATTTTATTTTTTGATTGCGTGTTTCACATTCAAGTATGAATAATATCAACCAATAGAAAAGCCTAAAGGTTTCCCTTTATATAGATTATTATTAAGCTCTTTTTCGGATATGAATTAAAATTTAAATTTGAATATAGGTTAAATCAATAATTAATTTTAATAACATATTTTATGGGACAAACAACTTCTCAACCACACATTTTATAGACTTTTATCAAAATCTATTAAAAATCTAATTTTAATCTCCATCAACCAAGATTAAATATAGACACCCAATTTAAAGCCTACAACCACTTGTGGTACTAGATTATTATAAATGCTTTGAAGAAGGTTCTAGGTAGAAATTCCCACTTTTTGGGTGGAGAGGGAGCCAAATTGGACATCGATAGGGGGGAATCTAATATAAAAATGGAACCACCCCCATATACGGTATACCCCATTCCCACATGCTTACCCTTCAAAAGGGTCGTGAATGCCTAACGCTCGGTTCGGATTAAAGGAACCGGATTATAAACATTACAGATTCATAACCCGAGAAAGGATCTGACACACACTGAATGTGTGCTGGCCTAGTGTTTTTTCACTACTTGGTCCTCCCCCATAGATGTACGGTTTTCAACATTTATTGATGTTTGACATTTTCCTCTTCATTCAAAAGCAGCAACATGACCGTTTGACTAGTCAAATAGTGCAAGTGGTTGGACATTTCCAGCAGGTAAGAACATGGAGAATATTACTGTACGCATTTTCACTTTTTCCTACTCTTTCAATATTCTTTAGTTAGCTTTTTTTGAAAACAGCATGTGCTTACGAAATTGAAACGTGTAGACAGCATTGTTGATATTCATATAATGCGCAGAATGCTAAATTGAAATGCCATACTTAAGAATTTTAAAACGACCAGCATAACTCGTCCATTATTCATGCAAATTTGGAGCTCCTAAATAAGCCTTAACGGTGACCTACGATTGGCACAATTCATTAGTAATATTTTCACGAAATAGTTCCTACTCTTGTCTCGCATGCTCACTTTGGGGCTGCATATTTTGCTGACGTTCACGTACGTAGACATCAGGTTCTCTCGGCAGGTAGTCTGGTCGGACCACCGCGAGAAACCCCGGGTCCATTCGATCAACTTTGCGAAGATAATTGTGGATTGCAATTGTCGACAACACAATTGATACTTGTGATCGAAACTCATAGTCCAACATCCTTTGTAGAATTATGAATCTCTTTTTTCAGCACTCCGAAACATCTTTCAACAACATTCCTGCACGAGGAATGAACATAGTTAAACAGCTCTTCTCTGTTCCTTGGTTTTCGTGCTTGCGATGAACTTGCTCTATGAAATTCTTGAATATGGTACCTATTTTGACCCCTATACGGTCCAATAAATCCCCGTCTATTTTCAAAACCCGAATCCACAACATAATATTTCTCCCCCATCGGGAACGGGAAATTGGTATTGGGTGTCTCCATTGCACCATGCACCATCCTGCTTTCATGTGTTGACCCTTCCCAGCCAGCACCAACAAACGTGAAACACATGTTGAAATCGACTGCAGCCAGTACATTCTGCGTTAATTCGCCATTTCTATTTCTATAACGTTCGGAACCAGAAGCTGGCGGAACAGCAGGTACATGGGTTCCATCAATAGCGCCAATGCAATCCTGTATATCAAATTTAGTAGTCAAAGAAATGCATATTTTCGTATTCTCATATTTCATTTCAAGCTAATTATTTAACGTTTCATTTTTTGCCCAATGTCTCAATTAATAATTTAAAAACCTACACAGATGAAGCTACCACGTAATGAATTACAACATGTCTTCATACCCGAAATGCCGCATGTCTGGGGTCCACTGGTGCGTGAGCAGCTTCCCCCATTAGGTAATTCGGATGTGGATGAATCATTTCGTCAGAGAAACGGAGTAGCATCTCCAGAACCTGGTGGAAATGCTGGTGAATTTTGGCCGTAGAAAATTCGAAGAAAATGTGTGCCGAACGCATTCCAATCAAGTGACCTAGTATAAACAAGGTAAATTCTAGCCTGACCTCGGCCGAGATGTAGCGGGAGTCTCCAAATCCATAGTGTTCTCGTAAGTGACATACTAGTTGCCTGAAAGCTGGGGGACGCATTCGACATAACTGTAGACAATCGTCTCCACTGTGCTGATTTAAAACTCTGTCCACCAAGTTTTGGCCCATATTCTCATCCATGTACCCATGGCCTTGCAACAATGCTCGTTCATCGCATACATATTTCATTAGATTTATTCCCATCCTGCAGAAGTCCAACCATGATGCGTCTTCTTCTCTAAGTTTTTGGATTTCAACATACAGTGTTGCCGAATCAGATGGAGGCATAATGAAGTTGAAAAACACTAGTTGTGAAACAACACAGTTGTTACACTTGTTGGTTAAGTTCTGTAGTGTATATTTTTGCAAGTGTGAAGTTCTCTATTCAAGCTACACAACCATATATATAGGACTTGAAGAAAGCTACTCAACTTAAAGCAAAATTGGAACCACCCACCCACCTGCATTCGTACCAATACACTTCAAAATTGAAATAATTGCACAAATAAAGTTGTACCATGCATGTACATGCAATGTCACTCTTGCTTCCAACTACTCACTTTATTGAGCATTAACTGCACATGTGGAAAAGGTGGTGCTCAAACTTTTAGCCCACTAGTACAACCCTTGGACGTGTCACTAGATTCCAACCAAGTACAAAACTTTGTGTCACTAGATTCCAACCAAGTTTATAAACTTTTCCTGGTGAGTTCAAAATCAAATATGTCAAAATGCTAGTTATTTCATATATCATGATGCACTCAGCCCCATATAGCAACAAAAATTATGAAACGAAAATGCATGAATGAACAAAGCATGACAGTGAAAGGGGTCCAATGGTACACACTACCATTCCGCACTACCCGCGGTAATGTATAAATAGTTGGGATACTACATAACCGAATTTAAGTTCACAAATAGCTGAGGGGAAACACTTCCCGTAGTCAACAACAGGACACCACAAACTAATTGAACTGAAATCATTAAAACCAAGTATCGCGACTAACAACAGCCTTTGGAAAGCAAAGCATTTGGAAAAAAAATGTGCTGAAACTAAACTAGAACAGCACCTTGCGTTGCATATACATCAGTCATCTAATCTTCTTCTCCATGGTCTCCATCCGGAGAAACGCCTTCACATACTTCTCGTTGCTAGCCAAAAGTGTAGTGTCATACATGAAAAGCTCCTCGTTGTAGTCCATGATCTGGTTTAAAAAGGGCATGCAGGAGTCTATATCTTCGGCAATCTGTTCTTGAAGCATCTTTGGTTCGATAGCATTCTCGAAGGCCCCTATTAGATCCTGACTGAAATGTGCTTGCTTTTTCCGTGGTCTTGATGTTCCTGCTACGCCAGACTTGCGTTTGCTTCCCACCGTGCTTGCGCTTGCTGGAGTCCCATTAGAAGGAATGAAACATGAAGCTCCTTCCCCCCCATGCGGATCAATATTCAAATTCAGGCGACAAGTTAAATTCGTTATGTCCTGTTTGTTGGCCGCATGCTGTGGAAGCGTAGGTGACGTGCTCACCCGTTGCAATAACTGACTTGAAAAGTATATCTCCATAGTATATCAATTCAACGACATTTTTATTCCTGATATTCTTCACGTCAGGTATTTTCTGCACAGCAAAAGTTTAGAAATCAAACTTCTGTACAGGAAATGAAACACATGTCAGCGATACAGCATTCTCGCAAAAACAATCTGAAATCCACATCTCCTATCTATTTCGCGTAAAAATGTAAACATTCTCAAACACAAATGGACGATGGATTTGAGTAAGCTAAAAGAATTTACATGCGTTATAGCAGTACATTTAACCGTTAAAATTAGAACAAAGTTGTGGAAGTTTTCACTGCTATGGAAATCAGACAACCAGTTCTCCGAAGCATTCAATAATAAACTAATATATTTAATGAGTCCAACACACAAATTTGTCGAGGCCCTACTAGAGCTAGAAAGAAGATTTAGCCACACCATAGAGCTAGAAAGAAGATTCAGCCATTTGAATTTATCAGTCGTTCAATTCATAAAATCAGCCAGGTCCTACAAACAAATGTTTCATTTGAACTCAACCAACTACAAGTGTTATTCTTGTGTTGATCTATTTTAATGAGAACTTAATGAATTGAGCAAACAAAACCGCCCAGCCCTTATATGGTGGAAATGCAAAGGCCTGTACATAGAGTTAGGAAGAAGTTTTAAGTCATTTGAAGTCATCAGTCCTTGGATTCATAAAACCGTCCAGCCCCTGCTAGCAAGTGTTAATTTTGAGCTCAACCAATTGCAAGTGTTTTTCTTGTGTAAATCTATTTTAATGACAACTTAATGAGTAGAGCAAACAAAACTATTAACTCCCTACCAAACTTAGAATGCAAAGGCCTCTACTTAGAGCTCGGAAGAAGTCTCAAGCCATTTGAAGTTAACAGTTGTTCGATTCATACAATTATCTAGCCCCTGCCAGCAAGTGTTACTTTTCAAATCACAAATCTTAAGTGTTTTTCTAGTGTAAATCTGTTGTAATAGCATGTTTCGTAAATTCATAGCTAATACGTATTCGTAAACAAAAAAAATGCAGGTCCTATAAATTACAGATATATAGTTTTAGGAACGCGTCAAAATCAAAGCTGCAGTGTGCACGTCAATATGAAAGGAGCCATCCAAATTACACCAGCCTAAGTTGAATAATTATGGTCCGATTTTATCTAATATGGTTTCTCTACCTCTATATTCACAAGAGTAGTAGCTTCAACAAATCCAACCACACCGCCTCCAAGGCAGTTAGTGATTCAGTAGAAGTAAGAACACAACACAATTTTTGGTACTAACCTTGATGGCCTCCGACCACCATTCGTCGTCAGCCGAGAAAGAGTCGTTATTGGGTCGAATCCAAGGCCCGTGGCGTTCCGCAAAGAGTTTGCTATGCTCCAAAATCCTTTTTGAACGATCCAAAATTTTTTCGCTTGGGTTTCCACACAGGTGGAACCGAAAATGGGTGCTGAGCTCTTGTGTCACTTTCCTCCAGGACTTGGGTTTCAGACTTGCACCTGACAACTTCCCGTTCTGAACCTCCTCAACGCAAAGGGTGAAGAACAAGGCCCAACGCTCGTCATCCCATTTCCAACTCACTCGAGTTGATAGTTCCTTCCCAGTGGCCTTCTTCTTTGGTGATGATCTCGTGTTATAGGCTGGGACGTGTGCATACTGCGATTGGGAGAGCAGATCTGGGTCAGCTTCAGTGGGTGAAGAAAGTAGTGAACATAAACTGCATACCTTGTTAAAAATGGATGGGTCCATGGTTCGGATTTGCAACCTTGTGCGACAACGAAGCTGTTTCATGTGACTGTCCAGCCGCGTCGTTGGTTTCATGACTTTGGGGGAGACGAAAGTTGTGTAGTTGAAGAAGCTGGCCTCAAAATGTGCTGAAGAATTAGTACGCCTACAGGAACACCTCAGTGTTGATGGACAAATGGTGGGCCAACCAGGAGTAAATTGGTCTGACTTCACATGTGATGTATATTGGGTTAAGTGCCACAGGTTTTTAAAAAAAAAAAAAATTACTTACCGAACACTATGTAAATGAAGATGGACATAAGGACATTTTTGTATTTCATACTTTCATTTCATCACCATCCTTTCTTTTCCTTTTATTTTTGAAGGAAAAAAGAAAGTTTTCGTGCTTGATCTCGCTAACAATTAAAGTGGAATCCGACGAATGTGTAAGGAATAACAACCTCTCGAGACAAAGTCTCAACAAGGGATGCTTTATTTTTTAATATTACAACGAAGAAAAAATGCCTCTAAGGAGCGCAAGCACACAAACTAGACTATGATTTTGACAAAAAAAAAGTTAAGATAAAGAAAATTAAATAATCTGTGTTTGAGAGTTGATTGATTGATCTTTCTACATGCTTAAGTTTTTACTATATATACAATCTATCTAACAATCGTTTATGGTATTCAAATTCTTGATTTGCTGCCTTATCTTGCAACTTGCTTAGAATAACTACCTCCCATCAAGTTGCATAAATTCACCCACTTCCTCAGGTAACTGATGTCCAAAAAACTGCTCCTTCAACCTTATTTGACTTGGTCGCCTAGTCGCCCTTGCATTTTTCCTACCACCTTAGTGCCTTAGTGATCACCCAGTCGCCCAGCCTCCCTTGCATCGACCTTTCATCCATAATGGGCTACAATGTTTTTGGGCCTTTGAATTGGGTATTTTTGGGTGTCAACAATTACCCCTCAATATGGCGGAATTAATATTAATTTATTAATTTTATGTCATATTCAAATGTATCTATTATTTAAAAGACTTTTGGCGTTCCGATTTCCCCCTTTTCCAAGATGTAGTGATGTGATACAGACCACGAGTACAAGGCCACGCAAAGATCCGTTGATGATCAAAGGAGGACCGATGACTCGATTGCAAACGAGGAGGGCCAACGAAGCAATGGACAAGCTAGTACAAGAAACAATGGCCAAAACAATGTTCGTGTCATCAAAAGAAGCAAGTTCCATGTTGGGACCTAGCCAAGACGACGAGTGGATCAACATCATTCAAGCCGTCGGAGAAATTTGTGAAGTTTCAGAGTTACGGCCGTAACGAGTCCACAGCTGAAATTGAAAATGCGAGGAATTGGAAATTACGGCCGTAATTGCTGGAGGTCACGTCCGTAATGAAGTCACTGCTCAAAAACTGGGTTTTGGAAATTTTGGACTTACGGCCGTAAGTCATGGTGTCACGGCCGTAAGTGTGAATCAGTAACCCAGCTAAGGCTGTAAAGAAAGTAGTTACGGCCGTAACTATCAAAATGCGTAAAATTCTTATTTTCTATTATTTTTATTTCTTTCCATATTTGAGCAATTTCTTTCCTAGTTAAATTAGGGCTCCTAAAGCCAGATTTTGACCCTATTTAGAGGGATGTAATTTTCATTATTAAGTTAGACTATTATTGATATTATTGTGATGCAAATTGCTTTCAAACTTCGTTCTTCATTGAACACAATTCGAACTTGCGGGATTATTCTTACTGGTTCAAATCTCGGCGAGAATTAATATTGTTTGTGATCAAGATGTCAATATATCCCTGTGATTGTATTGGTTGCTTGGTTCAATTGATTTTAATTGGATCCATAAATTGTGGTTCTTTGGCGTTCTTGGGTCGATTCAATATTTTGTGGGTTACGTAACTACAATTGCTACGTGGTTCGCATTATTTGGTCATTCACTCTTATTACACCTACATCATGGTCATCTGCATTCCGCCCTTTTACCTTCCATCTTCTTATAAAATTGCAGACTCTGTTGCATACTTGTATCCCTCACCTCCTATCCTCCATCAATCTCATATGTTGTCATCATCCGGAATGCGCATGAGTGATTTTCTATGTCCATAAAATCAATTGTTTCCTTTCTTCATAAACATGAACTGTTTAAAATTCTTTTCATTTTATTGTCTTTTTTAATTCCACCTTCGTTATCGGAGATATAGGAAATATTTTTTGTCCGACGGAGGTCTTTCCAGTGGCTCTTCCCCTTGTGATCCCTATCAGGGGTCATTAATGTAGAAGGATGGCTTGTTGAGAATGTTTCACTGGCCATTTCTTGTCTTTTGGCCAATAAAGGTCTTCTCAGCTCCCCTTCCACTTATGATCTCTAGTGTGAGTTCTTGGTGTGATAGAGTTGCCTGTTGAGAATGCTTCTCCAGTCATTGTCCTGTTGGGATTGCTTCCAAAACCCGCCTTTGCAATGATGCATTTAGGAAGGCAGTGGCAGTGCTAAAGATACTTCATAAGTTGTCCTTCTATCTTTGTAAGGCGATGAAAACCGGTTTATTTCCTCTACAGTAATTGGTAGGAGAACAATAGTAGCATGCTTCTAGTTGCGGCCAGTAGGGTCATTGTATTTGCATCCTCTGATTTGTAAGGACATTTGATAGTAGTAAAGATTTTTATGAACATATTTTGATCTTGCTTTTAATCCGAATATGATCATTCACATCTGTCCTAATTATAATGGCACACACTCAACACTTTTATTTTCATTTAGGCATAGTACTTTTCTATGTTTGTTCACTCTTCCATACGAAAGGAACATATTTCTTTAAATACTTGCCATTAATGGATCTTACATGTTTCGTTCTATTCAAATCTTCTAAATGGTAAGTCCCATTAGGTAACACTCTGTTTACCATGTATGGTCCTTCCAAGTTGGGTGACTACTTACCATACTTTGGGTCTTTTCTATCCAAAGGGAGTACTGTTTTCCAAACTAAATCACTCACACTAAATAATTTGGCTATAACTTTTTTGTTATAATATTTAGCCATTTTTCGCTTTTGGACTTGCAATCTATCTAGGACGTCCAACTTTAATTCGTCCAGCTCTAATAAATTTTGGGCCATTGATTCTACATAATCATCATCACCTAAATTGTTTTGCAAGCCCACTCTAATTGATTGCACGTTAATCTCCGTATGCAATACTGCCTCTTGTCCATAAGTGAGTTGAAAGGGAGTTACCTTTGCGCTTGAACGTAGAGACGTTTTATAACCCACAAGGCCTTATTTAAACATTCGTGCCAATTTCTGGCATTTTCATTTATCATTTTCCTTATAATGCTCTTTAAAATCTTATTAGAAGATTCCACCTGCCTATTAGACTGGGCGTAATAAGGAGTAGGGTTAACTAATTTGACCCAATCTCGCTCAAAAATCCCTTCACCTGATCTCCATTCAAAGAGCTTCCATGATTAACCATTAAAGTCTGTGGTATTCCGAACCTATAGATATATGATCACGAACAAATTCTATAATGCTCTTTTGAGAGATCTCTTTTAAGGGCAAAGAACCACCCATTTGGTGAATAAATCCATCGCAATTATTATGAATGCATGTTGTTTGGATGACGGAGGATAAATCTTCCCAATCAGATCAATCGCCCAACCTTTAAACAGCCAAAGCTTGATAACAGGTGTCATTTCTCTTGCTGGCACTCTTTGGATTGGACCATGTTTTTGACATGCTATGCAACCTTTTGCATATTAAACACATGACTCTCCCATTTTGGGCCAAAAGTTCCCACTTCTTATGATTAATCATCTCATTCTTTGGCCAGCCTAATGGGCTCCACATATTCCTTCGTGAACTTCAGTCATGATGGTTTTAGTCTCGCTCAAACTTACACACTTCAATAGCACACAATCTAAGCATTTCTTGTATACTTCTTCATCTATCAAAATATAGTTTAATTCGTGCAACTTCGACTTCTTGTCACTCTTTTTATCGGGCTCTTTCAAGAACCTTTTAATTTCTCCTCTCCAATCTATCGCATCTCCGTTTTGTATACAATGGATGTGAACTTTCTTCATCATTGTATAACGGGCAATATCACTTCATATTCACAAGTGGATGTCTAATTTATTATTTTTGAATAGCTTGAAGCCAATTGGGCTAATTCGTTTCCCATATCGTTATATATTCTGTTTACATATTGGAATTTTACCTAATCAAATTCTTCCAAAATTTCTTGGGCGATTTCATATTGACTCATCACGGAATCACTTTGGCATTTAAATTTGCCAATCAATTGGTAAATTACCAATTGGGAATCGTCCCTAACAATTATATTTTTCACCCTCAATTCTATTAACAACTCCAAACCTACAATTAATGCTTCATATTTGGCTTGATTATTAGTACAAATCCTTTTCAGGGTGAAAGCAAAATTATAACAAACCCCCAACGGGTTTATCAAAACTATCCCTACTCCTGCACCTTTATAAGTCTTTGACCCGTCAAAGTATAAAACCCAAGACTTTAATTCAAACGAATCAACTTTTAATTCAATCTCTTTAGGTACATCTAGGCATTGATGATCGGCCAAAAAATTAGCCATGCCTGATTTTTTATTGCCTTTTTGGGGTATGTATTGTATTTTAAATTCTAATAGGGCTAAAATCCAAAGGTCAATCCTTTGATGTGAAATAGGATGAGAAAACATGTATTTAACTAAATTTACTTTAAAAATTAAATAAACAGTTACACACCATAAATAGGCCCTTAGTTTTGTACATGTGAAGTATAAAGCAAGATAAAGTTTTTCGATAGTCGAATAATTACAATCACATTTCGTTAACTGTCTACTTAAATAGTAAATTGCCCTTTCTTCACCAAGTTGATCTTCTTGTGCGACCATTTCGGCTATGGATTATTGTTCAGCCTATATGTAGATTTTCATTGGCCTTCCTTGGATAGGTGACATAAGCATAGGTGGACTTGATAAATACGTCTTCAGGCTGTCAAAAGCCTTTTGATGTTCTGTCTTTCAGACGAAGTCGTCCTAATTTTTTAGTTTTAAAAGAGGCAAAAAAGCTTTTGTTCGCCCTGCACAATTGGAGATAAAACGTCTTAAGAAGTTTATTTGGCCTAAAAATCTTTGCAACCGTCTTTTGTCATTAGGCAATTTGACTTCTAATATGGCATTTGCCTTATTCTTATCAAGTTTGATCCCTCTTTTGTGTACTAAAAAGCTAAGAAAATTCTCTGCATTAACACCAAATGCTCACTTCAAAGGATTCAATTTTAATTTGTACTGCCTCATTCGTTCAAATGAGCGTTTTAATATTGAAAATGGTCTTCTTCTTTAAGTGAATTGACCACTATATCATCTACATAGACTTCAACAAATTTTCCTATCATGTCATAAAAAATTAAGTTCATCGCTCTTTGATAGGTGGCCCTAGCATTTTTTAGGCCGAAAGACATAAATACCCATTCAAAGCATCCCAAGACTCCAAGGCACCTAAAGGCGGTTTTATATGCACATCCTGTTCAGCTATGTAAATTTGATTATATCCAGAATACCAATCCATGACGAAATACATTACATGTCCAGCAGTTGAATCTACCAAGGAATCTACTGTGAGCATTGGGTATTCATCTTTGGGCGTTGCTAAGTTTAGGTTTCTAAAATCTTTGCACACCCTAATACTACCTTTCTTTTTAAACACAAGCACAATATAAGATAACTATTCGACATATCTGGCTGTTCTAATAAATCTTGCCTTTAATAATCGCTATATTTCTTCTTTTACTTCAGGTAATATGTTAGGGGCAAATCATCTAGGAGGTTGCTTATGAGGTTTAAAATTTGGTTTAGTTGGTAGTCTATGTTCCACCAAGTTTTTATCTAAACCAGGCATATGCTTATACTCATAAGCAAAAAAATCTATATAATCATTCGATAAAGCAATTAATTTATCACTTGCCTCTGGACTAAGTATCTGGCTAACAAATGTTGGTCGTTCTTCCCCTTCGTCGCCAATATTCACTTTTACTAAAGGGTCATGTGCTTGAGCGTGCCCAGGTTATTGCTTCATCATCCAGATTTTTTGTAAGCATTTCCTATTCTAAGCAGTCCACCTTATAGACTTCAATGCTGAAGTTCTGCTCCAGCTAAAAAATGGCTAGCTTATCCCTTAACGCCACATAAGCTACTTCTTCCTTTGTTTTTCCTTCACAATCTTTATTGAAAGCATTAGTTTGGCTTTAAAGGCCTGAATATCCGCCAGATTCTTCTGTTGTCCATTAGGCCTCTTCAATTATCCTTTTGCTAATTACTGACTTTTTAAGGGCCACTATGTTTGGCCTCATTTGATTAAAAATCACGGTAAGTGCATCTATTGAATATGGTTCTTCGCTCTGTAAAATGATCTGAGTTTCTTCCCTATCTTGAACAACCCTGACAGGTCCATAGTTCTCTTCATACCTGAATCTTTCCACGGAGTTTGCTTCTGCGACAAAAGGTCTGTGATATGCTTGTACGGCTTCTGCTTCTCTTATCGTTCCAAAACACCGAACACTAGTGGAGCAATGAAGGTATGCACCAGCTCCCATGGATCCAATCTCTCCCTAACAACATGTTGTAACTGGTAGGACCATCTATCACAAAGAAAACTGTAGTTCTCGTAGTTGTTCCCACAGTTATCTCCAACGGCATCACCTTCTTGGCTGAAGTTGCTCCTCCGTTGAAACTTGTAAGTATAACCTCTGTTGAGATCATGTTACTTTCTCTTTTTGCAAACTTTCTTATCATTCTGGATGAGATAGTATTTATGGCTTCTTCATTGTCAATGAGTACTTTTGACATAGGTATATCATTGACTTGGGCCTTCACATATAATGGCATTAGATGCTTTGTTAAATTTATAGAAGGCTTCCTGAAGATAACATTTTCTGTTGTGTCTATCTCTACTTCTTGCTTATTTTCCACAAAATTGACTTCCCCTGTCACGTCGATATGCATGACTTCATTTGGACTTCCTACATCTTGATTTTTTTCTATCACTTTTCTCCGGGAGTTCCTCATCTGTAAACCATCTAGTAGGAGAAGGAAGTATTCTAGGAGGTAACCCATACTTTTTAGACCGTGGTACTCTTACTTTCCTTTTAGGCGTTCCATATAGCACATAGAAGTCAAATGCACGTCCAGAAGGTTCGCCCAATAGATCTACTTCACGTACACCTTCTTGATATAGTTGCTTCAATAATTTATTGCGCGATACCCCTCACTTCTTTCCTTTTGGTTCTAAATAAATCTCTTCTTCAATGTATGTCATGTCGTCGTCGTCCTCTTCGTAATATGCCTCCTGGGACGTTTGGCCTTCTTCGCATACCATCACGCATGCTTCTTCCTCATTTTCTTCCGCTGAATTCTCCTTATTTTAAAATTCATTGACCAATAAGTAGTTATTAGCCATAAGTGGAAGTAGTGTTCCAAACTGAATAGCAGCAGATCGCTCTGGATCTTCCTCATCTTGTTCCTCTTCCCCTCATTCGAATTTTGACTTCCCAGAGGAACTCTCGGGTAGTTCACCTATTGACTCTCCTATGCTAACTTTATTACCCTCTTCTAGAATGTTTATGTTAGTCACCTTGAGAAAATTAGGCGTCTTAAGGCATAATGTTCCTTGTTGTTTCCTCATCATTTGCCCATAATTCCCCTGAAAACGCCTTTGTTGGGTTCTAGTAATCTCATTGAAGGGTACATATATTTTTTGCATACTGTTGGAATGAATGTCATACATTTGGTTGATGAGGTTGCGGCCTGAACGTCCTTCCACTATTCATTGGCCTGAATTGTCTCTCAAAAGATGGTTTCCCATGGAATGACACACTATGTCCTCTATTGAGCTGAAAGTTTGGAAGAACATTTGAATAATGGTGATGCCCCTATGTTCCTGACTTTTCCACAATCTCATTCATTTCTCCATTGCATCTAGTGCAAAGAAAACCTTCATTTTTCAAGTTTCTTTCCCCTCTAAACGTTCAAATACACTAGAGTGTGGCATAGGATCCTCTTCTCCATCATCTATAACCAACTTGAACTTTACCAACTTATTCTTGAAGCTGGTTGTCATCATGTTAACCCCAAATGGTTGAGGGAAAGAGTTTTCATCCACTGCCATCTTCCTTTTGGCTTCAAAGGTGATTCGCCCTGACTCAATAGCATTCTGTAACACATGACGAAATATTAAGCAAATTGTTAGTCATATGAGACCACGCATTGTGCCATTTACAATATTTTTTACCCTTGATTTGTTCAGGGATTGAAAACTTATGCTTATCACTCAACTTTATTTGCTTATCCTTATATAATTTATCAAATATAAGGTTAGCTTTAGTCACATCAAATGAAAATATCTTAGGCTTTTTGTTTTTACCTCCTATAGGCTCATCTTTCACCTTAGTGTTTGATTTAGCGGCTAAAGGGCAAGCATATGAATCCCCTTTAATTAGTTCGGCCAAACATACTTCAGTCCGATCATAATACTCATCATCAACCATATGGACGTCAAAGTTTGGATCTCTATAGTAAGTCATTTTGCTAGAATTTTTCATTTTTTCTTCTTCTCTTATTAGACGTTCATATCTAATCACATTAGCCTTCAACTGAAACAGGTCAGGGAATTCTCTATCCTACAATTTCTTTTTTAAATCGAAACTCAAGCAACTTTGAGCGATTTTGACATTCTTTTTCAGGTAAAGGTACAAAACATTTACTCCTGGCTTTTTGAACCTTTGAAATAAACTTTTTGCCCATTCATTAGGCATTTGTCGTAAATTAGCCAGATCGGCTAGATTTACTTCAGATTCAGTTTTATAAACTGGGCGTGGAACAATTGTTCTAACTATGGTCATGTCTGGACAGAATTTTCTGGCAAATTAATGAACCATGAGAATGCTATCCCTGTTAATGAACTAGGGGGAATAGTCTCATCTTATGGTAATCAGTTACTTCGTCACATTACAATGTGAATCTTCCTATATGTTCTAGGGTAGAAACTTCTCCTAAACCAGTGAACAATGAAAACTCTGGTACTTTAACAAGATATTGAGATTATAAGGAACTCCTATAGGTTGGTTCCCTAATGGTATCGCTTGAGGCCTAATGTTTGGCAATGGGTTTGGAGCAAAGATGGCAGTATTTGGATTATTATTATTATTGGCCTAAGCATTTCCCTCATCATTTACATGTGGGGTATTCTGTCCATTATTTTGGACATTGCCTCTTGCACTTGGGTTACCCCCAAATTTGATACATTTGGGTTTACTCCAAAGTTTGATACACCGTTACCCGCACCCAAAATAGCCATTCCTTCACCCTTGTTCTGGCTTGAAAATGGTGTCCTATGTTTGTAAAAGTTGACTGACAAACTTAGCCTATTAACTTATTCATAGTATCATGTAAAGTTCTTGGTTGTTTGGTCATATAGTCATAGTGTTCTCTTTCTTTCTGAATGAACTTTTCCATGCTATGGACATATTGTAAATTTACCTGTTCCACCACGTCTTGAGTGAGTTCGCCAAATAATGCACGCATGGTTCGAGGACTCAAATCTGTTATTGGTTCATAACGGCTTCGATTTTCTCCCTCTGTTCCTAGAGTACTTTGTTCCTCCTCGTATCTTTCTATTATAGACGGGAGATGATGGCTTGCTGGTTCCTTATCGAAATTCTTGTGAGGCATGATGTTTCACTTTTGTATCTTCAAAATGCACCAAAGTCGTCCCACTGGGCGTGCCAAATTGTTTCGTGCGGGATCTCACTACAATCGTTTCTGGTATTCAAATTCTTGATTTGCCGTCTTATCTTGCAACTTGCTTAGAATAACTGCCTCACATCCCGTTGCATAACTGTCACCCACTTCCTCAGGTAACTGAGGGACAAAAAACTGCTCCTTCAACCTTATCTAACTTGGTCACCCAGTCGCCCTTGCATTCATCCTACCGCCTTAGTGTCTTAGTGATCGTCCAGCCTCCCTTGCATCGTCCTTTCATCTATAATGGGCTATAATGTTTTTAGAACTTTTGTGTTGAGCCTTTGAATTTTGTATTTTTAGGTGTCAACAGAAAGAAATAAATAAATAAATAAAAAAGAAGCAAGTCCATAAGCCTCCAACCATCATGGTTACACCAAAAGGACCAAGGATTAGAGCCCCAGATGTGGAAGGTTATTTTTGTAATTTCGTATTCATCACGTCAATCTCCTACATACATAGAAGAATCCCATTAAACCCTTACCCTACATGCTTACCCCAAGATGTAGAAGTATATTTTCATCATTTTACAATTTCATCATATGAATCATCCTTTCGTTTTGCAAAGACAAAGGGAACCACCCACAAAATTCGAGCCAACATGTTTACCCCCAAAAGGGTCATGGATTAAAACCCTAAAAGTATGTGCGTATTTTCGTTATTACGTACTTTCGTTATTACGTACTTCATCATGTCAAAGCCCATCCTTTCTTTTGCTTTTATTTTACGAAAAATATAGAGGGTTTTGATACTGGTACAGTGACTATAACCAAATAGTTGACAAAAAGAATGGTTGTCCTAATTTTATCATTTCACAAATTACATTAACTCATAAATTAACACATACAAATTTATCACCTAAATTTTCAATCAACCTATTTGCCAATATTTTTGTAAAAGTAGCATTAATCAAAAAAAGAATCATTCGATAAACCGTAGCGAATATGCTTACGTCATGGATTTACAGTCCGGAATGTAGAAGGCTGTTTTTATCATCTCAAATTATCATGTGTCCCCATCCTTTCATTTCGTAAGGAAATAAGCAAACTCCCAGTAAACCCCTATCATAACGCTTACCACAAAAGGGTCATATTTAGCCTATATATAGCCTTGTTTGAATATAATTGAATACTCGTTTTGTTACTTAGCATCACATGTTTCATAATATTTTTCTATCTTAATTTTTAACACGTTCTATAAAAAGCATTATTTCAAAATAATTTTTTTTCCAAAAATCTAGTTAAGGGAATAGTTGGGAGTTTTTGTCATTTAACTTTAATTAATTATATTATTACAATAATTTTTTTAGGAATGGTAACGGGGCGGGTATGAGGCGGGGATGCCTTTTCCCGTCCCCGCTCCATTAACGATTTACCATCATCATCCCCGCCCTCGTCCCCATTTAATCAGGGATGAGCGGGGCGAGGATAGGAAAATCCCCGTTTACATCTCCATTTGTGTTTTTATTTTTTTTAAAATAATTTTATACAGACAATATAAGGAAATATGTAAGAACAGCCCTAAAATTTTCTAAATCTAATAATCTTTACACATTATTTGGACATTAACTTAAAATATATATTCATCTTTGTTTGTATCTTTATTTTATATTTGCTTAGATGAGAAAATAAAACTGATAAGCTTAATAACTAATAATCAGCAACTTTTTCAAAATAAGTATTTAAAGTTTATGACTTGATAAGTAATAAATTTTTGGTGTAAGAAATTTTGACATCATAAGACTTTTGTAGAGATAATATATGACCTTTTTTTTTACTTTTTAAATTTTAATGGAACTTGTTAATTGGGATGGGGATCGGGGACGGGGCGGGGATGGGATGGGGATAAGACGGTCATCCCCATCCCCGATTCGGGGATGTTTTTTCATCACCAACTCCGCCTCATCCCCATCTTTGTCAGGGATTCTTCGCTCCGTTCGGGACGGATCCCCGTCGGTTCGAGTATTCCACGTCCCGTTGCCGTCCCTAAATTTTTTCCATCATTGTAAAAACACAGCACTAATTAAACAACTTTTTTATAAATCACAATATAGCCACAAATATAAATTTAGCCAATTATTAAAAAGAAAAAGAAAAAAAGAGAAAAAATTATACCACCGTACGCAACAAATTAGAAGCACTCTGTCCACTTAATATTTATCATATTCGCCCTCTTTAATTTGTTTGTTTACATCTGTAATTTATTTTTATTTTCTTTGTAAAAATTATTTAACAACAGAAACAAAACATGCCCAAATTATCAAAAGTTCGATGAAGAGATCCAATTTATGTCTCAAAAGAAAATTAAACTTATTCATCTAGAAATAATTAGTGATGTTGCTTAATTATTTGGTTGCTAATTTTAATTACGCATATTACATCTATCTATATCACTCTACTCTAGGTATTAGTTGGATCGAACTTAGATTATTCACACTTATATTAAACTTTTAAGCAATTAGCAAATCTTGTCTTTGATGACTAAAAAAAATTAATTTTTCAAATATTCTACTAATGTGAATTGAAATGAGGGGTGTATATTTTACTAAATTTTGTATATGCACTTTATTTTGCTTATTTGAAAATATGAGAGGTATGCTTTTTCTAAACTCTCTTAACGAATTTTTGGACGAAAATCATAATTAGAAACAAGATGTACATGCATTCATTTAAATCTTGAATTTCTCTTTTATCTTGAATGTAAAAGTTTTAAGATGTTAGAGATGAATATCATGTATTGTATACCGAGATGAGATGTAAAATAGATTGAACGGTCAAAGGGTCAATGGTCGATGTATCTTCTAATCAGCAAGGTGACTTGTAACATTTTGAAGTGACCTGAACATCAATGAATCTTAAACCAGGTGTAACGGACCAAAGTTGCAGGGATGAATTAACATGCGAAGGTGAATTATGTGACCGGGGTGATCTCAACAGGTGAGCTGATTTTGCGTGCGCGAGGTGAAAGATTCGACCCGAACTGACGAGATCAGACAGAGGTGAAAATGAAGGCTCTGCAGAATGGTCAAATTAGCCGAATTATGTTTCTAAAATCATTATCTGTAATGTGTTAGTGTCACCATTTGATATAAGTCTGTTAGAAATGTCAATCACCATTATCAATCACGTCTTGACAACGTGATATATTGTAATGATTATGTCTCCACCTTCTATATTATTATAAATAGGATGAATAAATGCTCATTTATAGGTAATTAATACAAGAAATTCTCTCAACTTTCGTCATTTGAATATTAAAATCCGACCTGACTATTAGATCAGCATCGAATTGAACACAAAATCACTTCGTCATAGATTCAGTTCGCTCTTGATCTGATAACCTATTTGCACGAATTATTTTCTTGTTATTACTTATTTCCCCCTTAAAAATGGAAGGACATGTATACTTTACCAAAAATTTCAAAATCAAATTATTGAAAACGAGAAAAGTCAAAGTCTCATCTACACTTTTGTTGATTAACCTCCATTTAGTAATGTTGTTTGGTTTATAAATTGGTTTATTAATGATTTGAGGTAAAAAGTAGTGGTTGAAAATTGGAGAAAGAAAAATGTTTGATTAAAAAGTGATTTGAGAAATTGTGTAATTTATTAACTGATTTATAAATAAATAAAAAAAGACATTTACCGAACGGTGATGTTCAAAAAAGTGAGGTCAACATCATGAATTCATTACATTATGTTCAAACAAAGCATCCTTTTAGATTTAGACAAGCTCATTTTAAAATCTACGTTTCCAAATAAGTTAATATATTATCACCACGATTTTTATATCTTACACCACATTATAATAACACCACAAATAAAATATATTTTGATAAATACACCATAAATAATTTACAAATACGACCTAATTCAATTGCAATAAAAAAGGAAAAAATAAATTACACCACATATACCTTTCTTGTTATATATTACCCTTTTTATTTCATCCCTCTCCCCATCAATTCTTTCTTCATCCATTATCATTTGACAATGCATTTCATAAATCAGCTTTTTTGCAACTCATTTGCTCCCTACCAATTCCACTCCTCGTTACTTATCATTATTTTCTACCCACATTGACTTTCTAATAATACTGTCCCAATTAAAAAATAATAAGTCCACCAGAACTATTTCACAAATTCGACCTACAATAAGACTTGGGATAGTTGAAATTATTTCTCTGTTTCATTATATTTTAAAAAAAAAAATCATTTACTTTAAGTGAATAATAGGGTATAGAGATTTTTTTATATTTAAAAGGATTTTATTAGTTTATCAAAAAAAAAAAAAAAAATTGTTATAGAAATTTTTATTTACTTTTTTAGTGATTAAATTAGGAATTTGTATAAACTTCCTTCACCAATATCACATCGACATTTTTTTATGATTGAAACTCTTGTGGGAAAGAGAGATAGTTCCCATGAATTTTACACGTAAAATGTTATTTTCTTGATGAAGTAAAAAAAAAATGACTGAAATATGGAGAAGCCAAATGAAATGCTCATGGAGAAACCAAATTTATTGAAAAAGTTGAGTATGGTTAATTTTTTCAATTTGCATATGATAAATTTTTATTGATAGATATTTTTGTAAGACAGAGATGATTATGAAAAAATAAAGACAGAAAAATAAAAGAGATGAGATGGAGAAGATAATTAGTATTAAAGATTGTGGTGTACTTAACATTAATAAGAAAAATTAAATTAGATTAGAAAAACTAAAGGATATTTATGTCATTGTATTTGTACTTATTTTAATAAATAACAATGAAATTATAATTGTGGGGTGAAAAATAAGTTTCGTGGTGACAATATAGCCATCCTTTCCAAAATTTTATAAATGGATAAAAACGAGCTTCTTGTGTAAATTTTCATGAGAAAGTTACATTTTCTCTAAATGTAACACCCCAAGTTTAAGAGTCTAAAACCTAGGCGTGTTAACTTCCATTCACATTATATGCGGAATTTAAAACGTTTACACATTTAAAATTTCCATTTTTCTATTATAAAATTTTGCAGGAATTTCGACAGAGTCTCCTCTGTAAATTGGACATAGCCAACCTGTAGAAGGACATCAAAACCATTTTTAAAATACACATCGCAACTCATTCAAATCCAACATTCAACATCCAACCAAAATTCCAAAATCCACTTCAACATCAATTCCCAAACTCAACAATACAAAAATTCCAAACCAACAAACTTTAACAAATAAAATAGGAGATAGTTTAATCGCTAATGCGATGCCATTACTTGTTCAAAACTAATCCAATTAAATAATTTTAAAAATGAACGAATAATGAACGATTAATGAAAAACTTAACTAAATCCCAAAGTTATTTTATTTAAAAAGAATGGCAGAGAGTACTGCCTGAGTCAGCTGCCAAGTGCTCTCCTCGGATCACCTAACTTTCATCACCTGAAATGTTGGGGAGGGATTGAGGTGAGCTAAAACTCAGTAAGTAAACTGTATGCATGAATGCATGCTTATGGCATGAATGCTTTAAAAATTCCATATATGTATCCCCATTTACTTTACTTTCCAGAAAATTCAAACTTTTCAAACTTTCACTTAACATTTCAAAACTTTCACTTCATTTCCATCGTGAACTCACTTGATGTAACTTCTAGTCAATCAGAGAACAGTGGGAAATTCCTTATTTGGAACCAGATTAACATTCACATTTCCACCGCATAGCGGTTTAACATTCACTTTCCCACCGCAAAACGGTTTAACAGTCCACCGTAACCGGTTGAACATTCCGTCGCAAAGCGACTTAATTCGGGTACGCCGGTCCCCCGCACCCCATTTCCCACTCGCAACTTTCATGAACTAGAAATACACCTATTCATTCTTAAAAACTTGGGATACATAACTTTTGAACAAACTTGCACTTTGACACATTCATTTCATTAAAACATTTGACTTCCCCATTTCGATGTCAATGCATGCTTAATGATGCAATGACATGATAACATGCTTGCTTGAACATTTCCTTAAATACACATACTTGCATATCGCAAATCAAATACATCAACATTAAGTAATTAACACGAAATCACTTAGGCACATTAATTTCACATTAACTTTCTACTTTTATGAAAATAGGGGAAGTTTACTTACTTGCGGTCCTTAGCATTTACCTTTATCTGAATTTGCAAGTGGAGGAGCTTCGACTGCCCGTGTCGTCAATGTACCAAAATCTTAGTTGCATCTATTCATTTAGTAAAATATACTTTCAGTTCAAATTGATATATTCAACATTCTTTTAACATTACATTAAACAAGTTAAAACAATAAATCTTCTTTCCCTTTTCATTCTTGTGATCATTTATTCCAAACAAGGTATTAAGATATATTAAACACTTCCATACAATACTCGAAATCAAAAGATTTAAACCATTCGACAAAACGTATAACTTTTAGTTCACAAACACATTCGTTATTTATTTTAATAATAATCAAACATTAACCGAGATTAAAACTTCAATCTAACCCAAGCATGACTTTACATAATAACCAAAACACATAAAACCATATTCGAGACAAGAAATGAATCTCAATGCACATTAGAAGGTCTTCTCATCTTTTAAATTCAAACTCAAATTCAAAATTCCATAACTTTAGAAATTACTTAATCGTGATTCTAACAAGTTCACAAATCTTAAAATAACCATTTATTACAAACTTTACCAAAAAGCAATTAACTAATTTCATAAATCTAATCAAATTCGAAAAACTGAATCTATAACTTTTAATCCAAAATTAACCTAACCATTGGTCCATTGGTTAACAATTGGATTCGTATATTAAAAATCTAAGAATTAACTAGCTAATATGACTAAAGCCATTTATATCAATACATGAAAATTCTCAAATTTCTCAATTTACCCAGAATAACATAAACTTAATTAACTAACTCAAATTTAAACCAAGTATTGGAAAATAAACTACAAAAATCAAAAAAATAAAAGAGAAATTATTTTTGTTGTGTTAACATATTTACCATATGCCTCTACAGTCCAAACCAATTTAAGCTTCAGCAAGCGTCATGAACAACAATGCAAAATATTTTCTAGTTATATCCTGTTAGAGTTTCAAGTGTGTGTGTGAATAGCCAATGTCAAACGCATACTTATGCAAAAGATATACTCAACACCGTGTGGCTCATTATGCATAATCCAGCCCGAATCTCATGTGGTCAATCTATGAATTCTAATGAAATTCCTTTCAGCGCTCATGGATGATCACCACTTTCTGCTTTTCTCTCACATATCCCGGGTTTCTATCTATGTGGGTTCTAAAAATATTCTTTGCTTTTTCCACACAAGGTAGTCAGAATCAGAAATATGCATGCACAACTAATCAAAAGAAAGCAGTCCCCAATTCTACAACCTCAACCACCACAGTTCAGTCAACAAAGCTTATACTATGCAATATTATTATTATTTTATGGACGACTTTTTCTTTTAATTGTCCCCGTCTTTTACCATCTGTGTGCAGAACTTTTCATACGGGCTTTCTATATGACCCCTGTAGCGGGCTTTCAGATCGGCAACTCCCAAACCAGACGGCTTTAGGGTACCAGGTTCAGAGAACCCCTCAGACGTACTTGCCCGAGTCATAAAGGCTTAAACAGAAAAGTTAAAGATGTTATAATGTCTTATGTGTAAGTCCACTCTCCGTACTTGCTTTCTAATTGACCCCTGTAGCGAGCTTTAGGTCGATGACTCCCAAGCCAGTTGGCTTTAGGGCACCAGGTTTGAAGGACCCCTCGGACTTACTCGAGTCCAAAAGGCATTTGAGGAGCAGAATAAGACCTTCAGCATTTTTCTGTTTTTATGCTGGAAATGGTTTATACTAGTTGACCAAACTGCAATGACTAAAGTGAAAAACCAAGAACCACAGACCTCCAACCCGTCAATACATACAAATTCCAACAATTTTACCCCCAAACTTGCATTTAAGCATGATTGGTTCTAATTTAGAGGTGGGATAACTTATGATCTAAGTTCAGGGATTTTTAAGTCATTCCTAAGTTCAAATTGCATAAATTTGCCCCACATGTATTAAACAAAATCCCTTATACAAGCAATTATCCAATACTAGCTATGTGCGCAATAAATATGAATCTAGCAAAACATAACTAGTTCAACATAAGTTCATGCTTTCATGTTGTCCAATTTTCAAGTCTAAGCACAAATTGATTCATACTATATCCTAGGCAATAAACAAGTTAATACATTTTAAAACTTTTTTTTTTATCCCAATAAAATCGAATGAATATAAAATGAATGAAGAATGTAATGAATCTTCACCCCCAAACTTGAAATGAACATTGTCTTCAATGTTTGTCAAAAATATTTAACAATGTAAAACAAGACAAAGAAAAGAGAACGAAAACTTCCCAAGTGTAGATGATGTATTTCTTTGAAGCTTCCTATAGCATTGCATTGGATGAATCGACCCTTCGTTTGTAATGTTCAAATTGGGTTGGCGTGTTTTGACTGGTGTTTTCCCTGCAAATAAGAAATAATTAACATTAGAATACATAAACACCAATAAGAAGAAATGGAAGTTCAGTACCACACCCCCAAACTAAAGTTAAGGAAAAATTTTGAATTTTCAACATTGGTCGACCACACACATTCAAGCCTTGACATCGCCTAGAAAAACATAAATTTTCCTGAGCCATCTTTTGATACGTTAAAGTTCACCGCATGATCGACAATATATTTAAAATTCAACTCATTTGAAGATCAATAGGGTCATGAAACAATGTCGAGAAGTAGGTGACGTGAGTGGATTTTCAGGTGCAATGGCCTGCAATGGGGCTTGCAATGATGAAGTGTTGATTTTCATGATTTTCATGTAATGTAGTGAACTAATTCATGAACTAAGCACACATAATCAATGATAAACATATCATGAAGATAAATGCTCGGAAGGATTTCTCAAATTAGTACAAAAATATCTTTGTGACATTTCATCAAACACTATATGTGCACTCCAAAAATTAAAGAACTTGCATCAATTTGGAAACATGGATTGACCAAGAAATTTCTACTTAGTAAAGCACAAATCACATTCTCCAACAACTAACTTAAGCCCATACTCCACTCCCCAATAAAGTTGCACTTATGAATTCAAAGAAAATTTCACTCTTTTGAATAACTTGAAGGAAAGTGAAAATTTCATACCTTTGATTGAGTTTTGTAGGTAATGAAAGCAATAAGTTTGATGCAACAAGGTGTTGATGACAAGCACACAAGATGTAAGATCAAATATGAGGTGATTGGGGGAGAGAAAAAAGAGTTAATAATGTTTGAAATTGAAAACATGGGGAACAACTCTTAAACTGCCGAATTTGGTCCAGTATAGCCACGCGATCGCCTGGCTGGAATGCCAGCGATCGCGTGGGTCAAGGTTTTAAAACCTGTTGATTTTTACATGTAAACTCGCGATCGCCACAGCCTTTTGGCACGCGATCGCTTAGTTCACGGAAGTAATGAATTTTTTCCTATTTTTTTTATTTTCAAAATCGTTTTTAGCCCCATAATCACTTCATGATCGATGCAAAAATTTTCCAAACATTAACTTCATGATTCAAACTAGTGTGTGTGAGTTTGGAATGACGATAAAAACCTAGCCTAATGTAAACATGCAAGATCAAAAACATTACTAAATATGCAAAATAGACTAATATGCAAAAGTGTCCTTAACATGAACATTCAAAACACCCAAACAATTTTCCTACCATGCATATATCTAAAATTCAGCAAATAAATAAATTATGAAAGCGTAATAAATAAAAGGGAAGAAAGGTTGGGTTGCCTCCCAACAAGCGCTCTGTTTTAAGTCTAAAGCTCGACTTTTGCAATTCTTTATCATGGAGGCTTGAATGATCCTCTTGAGGCTTTGCATTTCTTGCAATTCCCTGCCTTGCATATCTCCATTCGTTTTCTCACTTTCTTGAATTCCAAAGCCTCACTTTTAGCCAATTGTTGAGGGATGTTCGGCTTTTCTTCCTTTTTGTCCCTCCATCCCTCTTTTTCCTTTATGAACTCATATTTTGTGATTAGATCCTCCTTGAACTTAATCCCTTGCTTCTCATTTTCTTCTGGTTTCTGAATTACTCCTTCCACCTTGAAGCAACTTTCCTTTAGATATTCGAGATCCTGTCTTGGCTTGATGCTGAAATTGACTTGTTCATGCTCGACTTGAAAAATGATTTCCCCTTTTTCGATGTCTATGAGAGCTCGCCCTGTAGCAAGAAATGGTCTTCCAAATATTAGGGGCATCTGAGAGTCCTCCTCCATATCAAGGATCACAAAGTCAACTGGAAAGAAGAACTTGTCCACTTTCACAATCACGTTCTCCACTATCCCATATGGATACTGTATAGACCTGTTAGCAAGCTTTAGTGTGATATTGGTTGGTTTAGGCTCCCCCAAACCTAGTTTCCTGTATACAGACAAAGGCATTAAATTGACACTTGCACCAAGATCATACAATACATTATCAAAATTAAATTTACCAATAGTACAAGGGATAGAGAAACTCTCTGGATCAGTCAGTTTTTGTGGTAATTTCTTTTGAAGTATGGCGCTGCACTCCTCGCTCAGTGCTACTGTCTCAAAATCAACCAACTTTCTTTTATTTGAACGCATCTCCTTCATAAACTTTAAGTAGAGGGGCATTTGAGCTAACGCCTCTGCAAATGGAATATTTATGTGCAGTTTCTTGAATATTTCCAAAAATTTTCCAAACTGCTGCTCCAACTTATACTTTATTAATCGTTGTGGATAAGGAACTGGAGGTACATATGCCTTGACTTGAGGTCTAACTCGAACTTCTTCTTCCACTTTTTCTTGAGTTTCTGAAGTTGACCCCTGCTCCTTTCCACTTTTCTGATCTTCCACCACATTTTTCTTCTGGTTCTTCTGCTTTTCATAATCCTCTACAGTCACTTCAGATAGCTGAACCCCGCTCCTCGTTGTTATTAAATTAACATGCTCACGAGGGTTCATTTCAGTGTTGCTTGGTAACTGTCCTGGCTGTCTTGTTGAGCTGCCGCTCCCATTTGTTTCTTCAAATTTTTTATTTCAACAGCTTAATTCATTATCTCACCATTTTGACTCTTGACCAGCTGAATTAACTCTTCTATGTTCTCAGATATGTTTTTCTGAGATTGTTGCTGTTGCTGTTGCTGAAATCCAGGTGGTCGCTGAACATTCTGATTGTTAGACCATGAAAAATTTGGGTGATTCTTCCATTCTGGATTGTAAGTTTGTGAATAAGGACCACCCTGTTTCCTGTTGCCCACAAAATTGACTTGTTCTGGATTTGATTGATTTTGTTGAAGTGGGCAGAAATTTATCGCGTGATTTTCGAAACAAAAATCACACAAAGTTGTATGAACTGAATTCACTGGCTGCACACCCATACTGTCTATTTTCCTTGTTAAAGCATCCAGCTTAGCATTTAATGCTGTAATCTCATTAACTGCAACAATTCCTCCAGACTTTGGTGTAGATCTTTCTGAGTACCACTGGTAACTGTTAGCAGCCATCTTCTCAAAAATCTCAGAGGCTTCTTCATATGTCATATCCATTACTGATCCTCCAGCTGTTGAGTCAGCGTATTTTTTATTCTCATTCGTCAACCCATTGTAGAATGTCTGGACTAAGATCCAATCTGCGATTCCATGGGTAGGACACTGTCTGATAAGCTCATTGAACATTTCCCAAACTTCAAAAATGGATTACCCTGGCTGTTGACTAAAGGACAGAATTTCACGCCTTAGCTTTGACATGCGGCCATATGGGAAAAATTTATTTACAAATTTCTGGCTCATAACTTCAAAGGTGGTGATTGTGTGTAGGGGCAAAGAGTAAAACCAGGCTTTTGCTTTGTCCGCCAAAGAGAATGAGAATAGCTTTAATTTCACGGCATCCTCTGAAACTCCATTCATGCGTTGCATATCACATAGTTCCAAAAATGTCCTAAGGTGCGCATGAGGATCTTCAGATGGCAATCCATGAAAAACGCACGAATTTTGGATCAAGGATATCAAGGAAGTCTTGATCTCAAAATTATTAGCTCGGATTGTAGGAGGTACGATGCAGGTTCCAATGTTCCCCACAGGAGGAACCATGTAGTCTCGCAAAATACGCCTTCCATGATTTGGTTGCTATCCGTTTACAGCTGCTGGCAGATTTTGTTGATTTCCCTGATTATCTTGAATTCTATCATCTGCCATGGCTAAGTCTGTTTGTTGATTCGCTTCCAACTGTTGTCTACGCCTCTGTCCAAAAGTGCGTTCAATTTCTGTATCAAAAGGAAGCAAATCAAATGACTTAGTCCTTCTTAACATAAATTAAAGAAAACAAAAATTAAAAGCAAAAACTGAAAAATAATATAAAAATAAAAATAAGCAAAATAAAGTTCAAAGTAAAATAAGAACTAATGGGTATCGATATTATTATAAAAACAGTCCCCGGCAACGGCGCCAAAAATTTGTTGTGCAATTGAAATCGCAATTGTACGATATCGTAATCAAGTAATAAAGTGGACCTTAGAGTCCGGATTATCGTTCCCACGAGGACAGCTATTAATTACCGAAATATTTCAGTTCTTTACTTTATTTGAACAAAGGAAAATCGTTTTAAGAATAAAAATCTAGAATTAAGATATGGAACTAATGAATTAAAAAGAATTGTTAAATTGTTTTGTTTTCAAATAAGATTGTAAAGTAGTTGGGATTCACGAATTCACCTAGCTAATTAAATCAATTCCAATTCCAGTTTTATTTCCTATTTGTGTGTTCGGTCGAATTCACTAATTTAAATTGAGATTCCTCTCTCGAGTTTAAATCAATCCTACCTAAATAAGCCAACCTTGTATCTCTACAGCGGGTCCGAATATTTCTTAACTAGATGCATTACACACAAGAATTCACACACGACCGCAATAATTACAAGAGTATATCTCTATCTCTCGTTCAATTACCGGATTTATTACCTAGATCTATGTTATTAACTCACCTCTCGGATTATGGAAATAACACATGAAATCATGAATAAGTGGCCAGTTCATTCACGCATTAAACGCAATAATAAATCAACACATGCATTAAAGCGTTAAAACAAGAAATATGGCATTAAAATAATTAACTAGGCTACATCGTTCATCCCAACGTTAGAATTTAGTTACACATCATCATGAAATAACAAAAACAGTAAAAATAAACGTTCATTGAAAAACAATATAAGGAATGGAAAGATTGCACCAATTATCAATTCTTCAATTGTTTTCAATTCACGCCCCTCTGCTATGCTTGATTCTCCAAGAATTTGATGTTGAATTCTCTATTGTGGCTCGTTCTATGGAGAGGCAAAGGTCCCATTTTCGTGCCTCTTATGTTGTATATATAGGTTTTGGAGAAACCCTTGGTCAAAAAGCCCAAAGCTTGTTAAAAATCGCGAGAAAAATCTGATCTGCGGCCCAGTCGGACAAGCGCGCGATCGTGCAGTAGAACCTCTGGCGATCGCGTAGAAGACCTTATAACTCTCGGGTTATAATTTACTACCATCTCGCGATCGCTTGGTGTGTAACCAGCGATCGCGACTTCATCTTTTCTCGGCTGTACAATTTAGTCCCTGGCTTTTAATTGCACCTTCAGTCCTCAACTTTCAATTGTTGCAATTTAGTCCCCAAACTTTATCTTCTTCTCGGTTTGACCATTTAAGCTCTCAATTCCTTCACTTGGGTCCTTCAACCTCTGATTTGTTCACTTGAGCACCATGAACCTTCCCGGTTGACGTTACAAACTCCTCACTTGTCCAGTTTAGCTCTAATTAACATCCAATTGTGTCATTTTTCCATTAATTGCTTCATTCTTCTTCGATTGTGGACATTTTCTGAAAAGTAAACAAATAAACACAAATTAAGGAGCATATATTCTAAAGCGAAAATAATTTATTCTAATTTAGACGTACAACTAAGTGTATAAAATACAATTATCAAGTATTTTTCCAACAATTTTGAAATCTGAAAATATACATATAATACATATGCCTATATATGTATATACACACACACACACAATCACAATACCAACTCTCCAATTGACAGTTAAATTCAAAATCTAGAATAATTAAAAATCTGAAAGAGTAACAATAAACTTACCCACACATGTATATATACTTACATACATCAATACATACTTATATAAGCATTACCCAATCTTCAATTTAGCAGTTATAATTCGAAATCTGACTAACTAAAATCTGAAAAATCTTCACATATTTACACATCTTAACATATATACATGTATATATATACACATTGACATCAACATAGGCTTGTGTGCGTTTTTCGTGAGTGTAACCCGTGTGTTCGCGTGAGTGGGTGTTTTGCGTGCGCTGTGGGTGCACGGGTTGGAGGAGCTGAGGGGGGAAAAGGGGAGTGAGTGCCTTACCGGTAGGTGGTGGTCGAGGTCGCCGGCACTGGTTCATGTGTAAGGCGAGAGAGGCAGCGAGAAAGAGAGAGAACGCGACGCAGGACCGAGAGAGAGAGGCGGGTGCGTGAAACAGAGAGAGAGAGAGAGAGAGAGAGAGAGAGAGAGAGAGAGAGAGAGAGAGAGAGAACGAGAGTGAGGGTTGAGAGATGAGGGATTAGGTTAGGTTTTAATTTTAGGAATTTGCAATTTAGTCCCTCGCTTCTCTCCATGTGCATAGTTAAGTCATAAGTTCTAATTTATTCTCCAATTGCCACTAAACTTTCCCCCAACTTTAATTTAACACAATTTAGGTCACTTACAACTTAATCAATTAAAAAATATAGCATGCTTAGGTAATAAAATAATTAATCACATAAAATTTCACGTAACCAATTTATAAGTTTTCTAATTGGTACATTGATCGAGACGGCGTCCAAGTCCTTCCACTGCAAAATAATTCAAATCATAGACATTAAAAATTATCAATTTAAAATTTATAACATTAACATAAATATCACGTAGGATTTCAGAATTGCCCATAAAATGAAAAGCGGTCTTACACTAAAAGTTGTTCTAGTCATACAAAACACTTTTAGAAAATCACTCAAATATATTTTTTTAAAAAAGTTCGTTAATCTCAAAAGCAACTTTTGAATTTGGAATATCCTATCAAATGGGCCATTAAAAAAAATAATTATAAGTTTTAATTATCATGCATCTTAATCCCGAGCATTAAGGACAATATGCTAAAACACAAAGTATAATCAAACACGTTTATTCTATCACGAAAGTTCATTATTCTATACATATACTCAATAGAAGTAATGGCCATAAGATTAGGAGTTTGTTGCGTGCTTTCTATATTGTAAGTGTACGGATCGAACAAGTAGTAAATGAATTGTGAGTTCGTGTGTATCGTCCCACGAAGATTGAGATAAATTATTATTTAAATTATTAAGCTTAATCGAACTAAGAAAAAACAAATTGATGTTTGTGAATTAAAATATAAACTAACAATTAATATATATATATATATATATATATATAATAAATTGAAGCAAACAATTTTGAAAGGGTGCTTTTTTTATGTATGAGAATAGCATGCTAGGATCTAAAATCAACTTTTCATCCCATCTTTTATATTTTGATTTAAATATTTAACAACAATTTATAGGTAATGGATATCAATGTTCATAAATTGTTCAAAACTTTATTTCGAGTGAAATTAAAATATATTTTATATGTGACCTGCCAATATTTCAATGACGGATGTGAACAATTAGGAAAGTGTTAAAGATTTATGAAAATTTAAAGATCACATAAAGTATAGCGGTAAATTTATATCATCTATTGAGATTTATGACAATTAAAACAAGTCTAATGAATTTCTATTCTTTTGAATTTAAAAACATGTCACATAAAATCATATCATCGATGTGCATATAATTGTAGAAACGTGAAGAATAAAATTAATTGCTGAAAATCATAAATTGTCTTTTAAATAAAAAAAAAATATGGAAATTTAAAGCTTCATTATGATTTTAATACAAATTAATGTAGCCTAAAAATATAATTGAAAATAAACAACAAGATTTTAAATAATTCTTCATTCAGATGTAGAAACTGATCTTGTTAGCAGAGAAATCTTGATCTTGATATGAACCTTGTTTCTCTCTCTAAGGCTTATCTCTCTAATTGTATGGATAATAAAGGGAGAAGGTTGTGATGCTGTAAAAAATCCTAACCTTGACGTGGTAGGATCTGATGATACATGATTGCTGAAAAAGATGAATGAATTCGCCTTGGATGACCTGCAAAAAAGACGAGGAGGATTCTCCCCGTCGCCCCTCCGCTGTGAGAATTAGTATTCTGGAGTAGAGAGAGAATATTTAACTGGAAAGCGTAAAGAATAATGAATAATAATATGTGATCAAAGAGGCTGTATTTATAGGGCCAAAAAGTCCACAACTTTCCTTAATTAAAGAATGAGTCATCTTTGGTATGAAATTACCTTTTGCGAAGAGTTCTTAACTTACAAGGATTTAGTTTCCTTTTGGTAAAAGGTTTCCTTATAGATTGTGTATTGCCTTGAGGCCCAAGAATATGGCCAATGAATGAAGTCCATTAATGAAGATGGTTCGAAGTCCTATCTATGTTGGGCTTCTATGCGTGATGTGGCCGAAACGGGCCGACCATAATTTTATCATCCATTAGATTTGACGATGAGGTCGGGACAACCCGACCTATCTTGCGAGGTAAGCCCGAGAATTTAAATCGTCCTTAGAAAAATGGACCAAGCTCGGGCGATATCAAGTCGGAGAACATAGACCGGCCATTTTATCAAGATGGGCCGATCTCCTTACATTCCAAACACTCGGCCTATTTTAGGACAACTTAAAATTTCCATGATCATTGGCCCCCGTGCATTAGGGATTGGCGATTAATACCTGAATGCATTTAACATCTGACAGCTTTTACATTTATTAATAACGCGTTTTGCCAACTGTCGTCTTTTGATTAATGTGTTGTCATTAATAGTATGTAAGCAAATTTCCGCCACATGTCTAAGGTGAAAGGCGGTGATTCAAAAAATTTCCCGCCTATTTTCGCCTATATATATGTGGTCTCTATCCTCCCATTCTTTTTACTTTGTGATTTTGTGAGAAACCAGAGAACTCCTTGAGCGTCTAGCACGATCTCATTCTCTAACAACATTACCTTTAGGTAAGCTCGGCCACGCCCGACCTTTTTAATTCCGTAACTTATTCTTAGGAAAAATGGCGAGGCAGGAGAACATAACCAACCTTAGGGAAGAAGAGAACCTAGATGAACCCTTAGAGGTCGAGCCAATAGGTTTCTACCAGCCCCCACCTTCCCAGGATGAGGAGTAGGGTGGTGAGGAAGGGGTAGAGGATGATGTGGACCTAAGTAGAGGGTCAAGTGATACCGACCTTGAGCTCCCGACCTTTAACAGCAGGATGAAGGAGCACATGGTCGAGGCTGATATGAGGAAGTTCAGGCTGTTCGAGGAATACATAGCCCGGACTCCGGAGGCAGATGATGTTTCTTACCACTGCCGGGAGGGGGAGATGGTGGTATTTCACGAGTCCCTTGTGGCCGGGCTTAGGTTTCCATTGCACCACTTCATCGATTTTCTTCTTACAGCTAGTATAGTCCCGGGGCAACTCGTACCCAATGGGTGGAGAATCCTAGTTTATTTCTTTGTTTTATGTAGGAGTTTAGGAATTGAACCCACCTGATGCGTGTCGCAATGCACCAAAATAATAAATAATTCCTTACTCGCTAAATATTAATTAATAATGTAGTAGTGAGAGTAAGGGTCGATCCCACGAGGAACGGAAACTAATTTTAGTTGTTCGATTAATTAAAATGGAATTGGGGGTTTATTGTTTGAATTTGCTTGAATAAAAAAATATGCATAAAAATAAACAATTTAATATGACTAGAGAAATAATATGAGAAGAAATCTTGTTCTCGAGTTCGGTTGTGCCCTTAATTAATGTTATACTTTTCCTTGTAACGTGTTTATATCCCTATTCAATTATCAATCATAAATAATCAACAAGCTCTGATTATCAAAATTCTTCCTTATGTGTATAGATTCAAACCAAGCTCTTCGAACCAATTCTAGCCACGGACAATCCTAAACAAGCTCTTAGGATTTAATGAACGACTAGTATGAAAATTTATAAGAATAGAATGAATTGGATCGTTAATTACACAAGCTCGAATTAATCAATCCAAGTTGAATTATTACTAAACCTGCACGAGATTTATTTGCTACTAAAGTAAAGATTCAATGACAATTACGGATCAAGAATCTAAACATAGTATATTCATGAATCCAAAGATCAATAATCCAATTGGCCAAATTAAACTATTAATCAAATAAACTCAATTGAACATTCAAGACATCATAATCCAACAATTGAAATAAAAGAATAAATTCACGCTACTAATTTGTAGGAAAAGAAAATAACATAATTAAGTTAACACAACTTCCCCTTTGAACAAGATATGGAATTTAGCCTAGCATGATTGTGGTAGATTCTTCAAGTTGCTTCATGAATTCCATTGTTGTTGATATTCTTGACTTGAAAATCTTCCAAGAATGCTCTATATTTTTCTCTCAATTTTCCTCAATGTCCAGCCTCCTTTTTGTGGTGATTTTGCTCCTTTAATGCTCCCAAAATCGTGCCCTATCTTTACCCCAAAGATATACCAAAGATAGACCTTGAATCAGATAAGGAAATTCCTTGGAGAGCAAGTTACGGCCGTAACTTTACTTATTACGGCCGTAATTTGGTTTCTGAAAATTTCCGGAATTTGGAATTTACTGCTGTAACTCTGTAACTTACGGCCGTAAGTGTATTTCTGCCGAGAAGCGCCTGTGATCGATGTTTTGGTCATAAATTTATCTCCCGAAGTCCGATTGTGGTGATTCAAGTTGCGTTAGAAAGAAAACTCAAATATCTACAATTATTTGTGAAATAGATCTTCCCAAATTAGAAAGTATTATATGACAAAATTGAGCTTCAATCTATGACTAAAATTCATTATCACAATCCTTGCGGGTTTTTGATTTCCAACTTCATTCCAAACCTTCTTTGACCATAATTTTTGCATCTAATCTTCTTCCCACATGCCATTATTGATTTGGAGCTCTTTGAATATGCTCTTGAACCTCACTTCTTGATTTTTTTGTATTTCTTTGGTCATGTTTCCTTTCTTTTTCTTCTTTTTGACCTTACATAGCACAATAAGTGAAATGCATTAAACGATTCTTCAATAGGATCAAACCAATAACAAAATAAGATAATAAGTGAATTAAATACATGCTAATAAAGCACTTATCACCACCGTTGACTTGTGTAAGTGTCTTTTGGACTTGAAGTATTTGCCTCGATGCAACTGCTTCATCTATTTAAGTGGAAAGGGACGTTTTGAGGTTCCCTGGGTTCCTTTCTCCATAAAATACTGGAAAGAAAAAATTTTCTTCATAAAGCCCCGGGCGGGGGAAAACCTTTTTTTTACCAACCTTTAGGAGACCAGATGTAGATAGCTTTAATAGAATGGGGAATAAAAGTGAGGAGGAGATGGCCGACCTTCTTACTAATGCCGTTAGGTTATGTGACTTCGGCATGTTGGCTGAAGAGGGGTTGTGCGACGCCATTATCAGAAGAGGCCACGCAAGGAGCCGTCCGGGCCTGGGGAATCCTCAAGAAGGAATAAGGATGCTCCTCCCCCAAGAGTGAGTGGCAGGGATACCCGACGCCAGCCTCCACGGGAAGAGCCAGCACCTAAAGCTACTCCTGAGGGTCCTACGTTGGCCAATCTCAGGGAAAAAATGGAGGGAGGTCTTCACCCCGGCCTTCTAGAAAAGTATTGTGAAGAGGTCGCTCTTGAGCAAGGAGCGGACCACTTTATGAACGCCGCGGTTAAGGTATATTTATATCCCCGTGCATATACATAGTATTTTGAAACCCTTCTTCAAAATGTTACTAAGTTTTTATCCTGATTTTCAGTTGATCAGTATTGGCCATGGGTTGATCAACCAGGGTGTCAAGCGCGGAGAGACTTCGAGCCCCAGCTCATTCACTCTGTTCAATATGAGGTCACCAAGGCTCGGGCTGCAGAGGAGAAACTGGCTCATGTGGAGTCAGACTTAGCCTTGATGACCCAAGACCGAGACCTTACTCGGGAGGAAAATGTAAGGCTTGTAGAGGAGCTTCGCTGGGAGCGAGAAGAGATCGAGGCTGCCAAAGTCGAGGCTGTAGAGGCCTATAAAAAATCCGAGGAGTCTGACTTGGCTCTGGGCAACTACGCTTTGGGGTCATACTCTTAAGGAATGAAACAGGCCCGAGCTTGGATCAAACTACACGTGCTCGAGCTTGATACCAGCCCCCTCTCTCAATTTCCCCTGGGGACTGAAGGTCTCGACCTTACCTCATTCCTGGAAGAGGACGCCGAAGCTGAGGTCGGGTCCAACGAAGAGGATGAAGACGCCAGTGATCACGATCCTCAGCAGTAAATAGGATAATTCTTGATGTATAACCCGGGGAATGCCCCGAGGATCTTTTGTAATCAATTTTTGTTTTAAATGAAAAATATTTTGTCACAAGCTCTTGTCCTTTACTTGGCGTTTTATTGATACGTTATTGATCGTTCCAAACATGTGAGCCGACCTTGTTTAATCTTATCGATCCTAAAATAATCTCGTCAAACATGGACGACGTTTGATCGTAGGAACCAGGTTTAATTGTCATACCACCGACATTTAATTGATGACGTTTGATAATTAAGGTCGGGAATGCTCGACCTTTTCAACAATTCACAGAGTAGGTCGAGCTTCTGACTTAGTGAAATTGAGATAACTGTTTTAATAAGGTCGGCTAATACCGAACCATTTGTTATTCCTGGGGATAAATTTTTTATTAATGCAGGAGGAATAATGTGTAACGTCTTGCCATGAGACATTGTAAATTATTAGTTGGGAAATAATTTGTAACGTCTTGCCATAAGACCTTGTAAATTATTCGTGGAAGAATAATTTGTAAAGTCTTACCAAGACATACTGTAAATTATTCGTTGAGAAATAATTTATAACGTCTTACCATGAGACTTTGTAAATTATTCGTGGAAGAATAATTTGTAAAGTCTTACCATGAGACATTGTAAATTATTCGTTGGGAAATAATTTGTAACGTCTTGCCATGAGACCTTGTAAATTATTCGTGGAAGAATAATTTGTAAAGTCTTGCCATGAGACATTGTAAATTATTCGTTTTGAAAATAACTTGTAAAGTCACGTGGATGACCTTGTAAGTTATTTCAAGGTTTGGTTCTCTGGTTCTCATACTTCGAAAAAATACATTTATTAACGGAGACTGAACGATGGGCCTCGTTAAAACCTTACCCAGAAAAATCATGTGGGACAAAATCTGGATAAGAAAAAAGAGTACCAGTCCCTGATGCTGAAAAAAAAGAACAATGGGCGCGCATGCCCGACCTTGAAAATCATTGATTGACGTGCATGTCCGAAAATAAAAAGATAAAATGTGTGCGCAGACCCGACTCTTCTACAACTAGATGACTTTAACATTTAAAGGAAACATGACTACTTGTAGTATGGCTTCAAATTTTTCACATTCCATGGCCGAGGAAGAGGTCTCGAATCCATTGTGTGGAGGCTATATGAGCCATTTCCTACTTTTCGGATGACTTCGTACGGTCCTTTCCAAAAGGTCCAAGTTTCCCCGGTTGAAGACCGGCAGCCTCGCTTCGACGAAGGACAAGATCTCCCATTCTGAATTCTCTCTTCTTCACTCGGATATTGAACTTCTTGGTCATGGCCTGTTGATAAACTGTTATTCTCAATGATGCATTTTCCCTCACTTCTTCTAGAAGATCAAGACTTCCTCTCTGTCCCTCAATATGGTCGGGTAATCCTGTAGTCACTGTACAGAAGCTTGGAATTGTCACTTCTACCAGGACAACAGCTTCCATCCCAAAGGCAAGCATGAATGGGGTCTCCCCGGTTGTAGTCTTGAATGTTGTTCGGTTGGTCCAAAGTATTTCTGGGAGGAGATCTGGCCAATCACCTTTGGCGCTGTCAAGGAGAGTCCTCAAGTCCTGTAAGATGAGTCTGTTCGGAACTTCAGCTAATCCATTACTTTATGGGTACGAGACGGAAGTTAACCTATGTTCTATTCCCAGGTTTTCGCATAACTGTCTGAAGGCTTGGCACTTGAACTGACGTCCATTATCAGTGATTAATGTCTTGGGAAGACCAAAATGGAAAATAATTGACTTCCATACAAATGTCTCCAACTTTTGCTCTGTGATCACGACAAGGGGTTCTGTTTCTACCCATTTTGTGAAGTATTCCACAGAAACTGCTAAGAATTTGACCTGACCTCGAGCTATGGGGAATGGCCCAAGAATGTCAATTCCCCATTGAGTGAAGGGGTATGGGCACATAATTGAAGATAGTTCTTTAGCGGGTTGATGTAATCGGGTTGCAAATCTTTGGCATTTATCACAAGTTTTCACGTAGCTGAGTGTGTCCTTCTTCATAGTTGGCCAATAGTACCCATATCGCATTAACTTCATAACTAGAGCTCTTGGTCCCTAATGTCCTACACAAATTCCTTCATGAACCTCGGCCATGGCAAGGGCTGCCTCTTTCGGAGTTAGGCATTGCAGGTAAGGAAGTGTAAAACCTTGGCGGAAGAAGGTATTCTGTAACAAGGTGTACCTCGGGGCCCTTGCTTTGACTCTTCTTGGCTCTGCCTTGTCATCTGGCAACTTTCCTGATGTTAAATATTCAACAATTGGATCCATCCAAGTGGGTTCATGGTCTGAAATATCCATAACATCGAACTGATGTGTAATACTGGGCTCATGAAGAGTTCGCACGAATACGGTTCTCTCTAGGTGGTCAAGATTAGAAAAAAGTTAATCTTGACAGAGCATCTGCTTTGTGATTGGTGGACCTTGGAATTTTGTCTATGCGGCAAGACTTGAACTTCCTCTGTAAGTCCAAAACCATCATTCTATAAGATGACATTTTCTCATCTTTTGCTTCAAAAGTGTCGTTCACCTGCTCTACCACTAACTGTGAATCACTTTAAGACTTTGACGTGCTCGACCCCTAGATGCTGAGCTGCTTGAAGTCCGGCGATAACAGCTTCATATTCTGCATCATTATTAGTTGCTGGGAAGTCAAACATTATTGCACACTGAATTTTCATTGTACCATCATCTTTCTTTAGTATGATTCCGGCCCTCGAGCCTGCGGCATTCGATGCTCCATCCACTTGCAAAGTCCATGTGCCCTCTTCCCTGTCATGACCTGTTGGCACCCGAGGTCTTGGGGCGAGTTCGGCAACGAAGTCAGCCAAGACCTGTGCTTTGATAGAAGGTCGAGGTTTGAACTCGATGTCATACTCATTTCAGTAGACGACCAGACACATCCGGTTTCTGCAAGATTTGTTTCAAGGGCTGATTTGTGAGGACAGTTATAGCATGGGCTTGAAAGTAAGGTCTCAACTTTCTGGCTGTTGTAACCAACGCAAGTACAAGTTGTTCTACCAGTGTGTATCGGGTTTTTGCTTCCAACATCATCTTGCTGATGTAATACACCGGTTTTTGGGCCTTCCCTTCCTCTTTAACCAAAATGGTGCTCACAGCATGATCTGACACTGCTAGATACAAGAACAGACTATCCCCTGGATGCGACTTTACCAATATTGGGGGAGTACCTAAATATTCTTTTAACTTCCTGAAGGAGATCTCGCACTCTTCATCCCACTTGAAATCTTTGTTTCCTCTGAGAGTCTTGAAGAAGGGAAAACATTTATCTGCTGCCCTTGACATAAAACGGTCTAATGCTGCCACTCTTCCCGTAAGCTTCTGTACTTCCCTGATATTCCTGAGAAGTTCCATTGATGTAAGGGCTATAATCTTATCTAGATTTACTTCAATGCCTCTCTGAGTGATCATGAATTCCAAAAACTTTCCCGAGCTTACGCCGAAGGCGCACTTGGCAGGATTCGGTTTCATCCGATGTTCTCTAAGCGTACAGAATATGTCTTCCAAATCAGCAATGTGATCTTTCTTTCTCGAGCTCTTTACAACCATGTCATCAACATATACTTCAATATTTAGCCCGATGTGCTCAGAGAAGACCATGTTTACCAACCTTTGATAAGTAGCTCCGGTATTCTTTAACCCAAAGGGCATGACTTTATAGCAATATATTCGTTCATCTGCCATAAAGGATGTTTTCTCCTAATCTTCCTATGCCATTCGAATATGATGATATCCTGAGAATGCATCGAGGAAGCTGTAAAGCTCTAAACCTGATGTGGAATCCACTAATCTGTCGATTCGGGGAAGAGGATAATTGTCTTTTGGGCATGCCTTGTTTAAATCCGTGAAATCTATACAGACTCGCCACTTGCCATTCGGCTTCTTCACCAATACCACGTTGGCTAGCCATTCTGGATGCTTTCAGGAGCTTATCTATTTCTTCTTTAATTATTTGTCTTCTCTCTATGGAAAACTGCCTTCTTCACTGTTTTACGGGCTTCTTATCGAGCATGACGTTAAGCCTGTGTTCAACGAGTGTGGGGTCAATCCCGGGCATGTCTTCAGTTCTCCATGCGAATATGTCAATATTTTTTCTTAAACATTGCGACAGTTCTTCCTTCATTAATTTGGGGAGCTCTTTCCCAATTGTGAAATTTTTCCCTTCTGAAATCTGAACTTCTTCTAGCTCTTCTACTGGTGACATGCGCTCTTCCTCAGGAAGTTCAATTGATATCATATCCGTTTTATTATTCCCAATACAGCTGATATAACAACTTCTGGCCACTGACTGATTTCCCTGTACTGTTGCTATTCCTGCGGAAGTTTGGAACTTGATTGCCAGATGATATGTTGATACTACAGCTTTCAAGCTGTTTAGGAATGGTCTTCCCAAGATAGCATTGTAGGCCATAGGGGTCTTCATGACCTAAAACGGAGTCATCTTTGTTACCAGTTTTTCTTCTGATCCAAGCGAAGTAGGAAGATCAATCAGGCCTTCGGGTTTCACTGTTCCGCCACCGAAGCCAGTTAGCGGAATAATGACCTATCGAAGCCGATCTCTGGGGAGTTGCATCTTGTTGAAGGCTTCCAAGGAAAGGACATTGGCTGCACTTCCATTGTCGACTAGCACTCTTCTTACATCAAAATTTGCGATTGTAGTACTAATGACCACGGCATCGTCATGGGGATATGAAATTCCTTCCATATCGGCATTATTGAAGCAGATGCTGTTTGAAATTTCATAGATGTGATATCCCGACCTTTCCTCCCGATCACCTAATGCCCGGACAAAATTCTTCCTTGCGTTATTTAAATCACCTCCAGAAGCTATTCCTCCAATGATGAAGTTTATGGTGCCATCGAATCTATTTTTCTCATCCCTTTTACCCTGATCATCATCTTTTTTTATGTAATGTCATAGGAAGCCTCTTTTTATGAGGGCTTCTATCTCCTATTTTAATGTTCTGCACTCATCCGTGGTATGACCCGGGCTCTTGTGGAAGTCACAATACTTATGTCGATTCTTTTCGTCGATCTTCCCCTTGATAGGCTTTGGCCAATGCAAATCCTCGAGACCCTTGATTTCCATGAAGATGTGAGATCGTGGCGTATTTAATGGAGTTAAACTCTTATGCCCGTAACTGCTTCCCTTGGTGTTTGGGCGGGAAGAATTATTTCCATCGTCCTGCCTTGATCTCTTATGTCCCTGCTTGACAGGCTCCGAAGACTGTATAATTGCTCCATGAACTTGATCCCGTGCCCTAACAGACAACAGTATCTCTTCCATATTTATGTACTTCTCGGTCCTTCTGAGAAGTTCTGTCACATTCACAGATTCTTGGACAAGGACATTCTGAATTCCGGACCCCGAATAGCCAAGGTAAGGGCTGAAATGGTCGATGACATGTGAAGATCTGGAATCTGAAGTCTTTTAGCATTAAAGTGAGTCACGAACTCTCACAGTGTTTCACTCTGTCCTTGCCTTAACTGCATGAGGGAAGCGGCGGTTTTCTTGATCCTTTTGCTACTTGCAAAGAAAGCCGTGAATTTCTCAGTTTGATTAGCAAAGGAAGAGATGGACCGTGGGGGTATTGTAGAAAACCAGTCTCAGGCTGAATTTGTTAAGATTTGTGGGAAGGCCTTACACAAAATTTGATACAGAGCATTCTGCATGTCCATGTCATCAGTATAGGTGTTCAAGTGGTTGTTAGGATATTTTGTTCCATCATATTCCTTTATCCGAGAATATTTAAATCTTTCCGGCAAGGGAATGACGTCCGACCTTGTGTGTTCTGCCTTATTCCATCAGCAATTCCTTCCTAGATGATTCTTGAGAGCTCTTGTTGTGTCAAGTTGGCAGATCCCTCAGTCATGGGATGGACAACCCCAATTCCCGGGGAGTTGTCAGTTACGGGATTAACTGGCCTGCGATCTTCCCTGGGAATCGTTCCTGGAGTGTTCGGGTCAGGTTGCACTTGATGATTATTCTATTGTTGAAGAGCTTGACGGAGTTCACGGAGTTGCTGCTGAAGTTCGTTGAAATCTTCTCGGCTAACATGTTCATTGTCTGGAGTGATTTCTGGGTTTTGTTCTTCCCCAACATTTTCAAGAGGTGGAGGATTTTCTTCCTCAGCCGAAGTGTTGGCCGGAAGGGGTTGACCAGTGGATGCGGAGGGACGAGATTGACGTCTATTAACCATGGCTGATTGTATCTCTTCCCACAGACGGTGCCAATTGACGCTGTAAAAAATCCTAACATTGACGTGGCAGGATCTGATGATACTTGATTGCTGGAAAAGATGAATGAATTCTCCTTGGATGACCTGCAAAAAAGGCGAGGAGGATTCTCCCCGTCACCCCTCCGGTGTTAGAATTAGTATTCTGGAGTAGAGAGAGAATATTTAACTAGAAAGCGTAAAGAATAATTAATAATAATATGTGATCAAAGATGCTGTATTTATAGGGCTAAAAAGCCCACAACTTTCCTTAATTAAAGAATGAGTCCTCTTTGGTATGAAATTACCTTTTACGAAGAGTTCTTAACTTACAAGGATTAAGTTTCCTTTTGGTAAAAGGTTTCCTTATGGATTGCTTATTGCTTTGAGGCCCAAGAATATGGCCCATGAATGAAGTCCATTAATGAAGACGGTTCGAAGTCCTATCTATGCTGGGCTTCTATGCGTGATGTGGTCGGGACGGGCCAACCATAATTTTATCATCCATTAGATTTGACGATGAGGTCGGGACAACCCGACCTATCTTGCGAGGCAAGCCCGGGAATTTAAATCGCCCTTAGACAAATGGACCAAAGCTCAGGTGATATCAAGTCGGGAACATAGACCGGCCATTTTATCAAGATGGGCCGATCTCCTTATATTCCAAATACCCGATCTATTTTAGGACAACTTAAAATTTCCATGATCAGGTTGTTTGATGGGGTGTTTCCCACTTGATGGAAGCCAAACCTCAGTGAAACCTTTGTGATTTGAAATGGGTGTAAAATAAGAGAATGATCTTTATTTATAGAATAAGAGTCAAGAGGTACACAGTCGGCTATTGGCTTCTTCTTTTTTTTTTTTTTTTTCTTATTTTCTTATCACCTAATGCATCACTCGTCCAATGTACGAATTTAACCGTTTCTAATGTGATTACTTGAATCGATGAACAAAATTATTATATTTGTATATTTACATTAATCTCAGTAACGAAATTGACAATAATAAACATGTTATATTACAATATTGTGCAACTTGTCGACGAATTAATATATGTTGTCAAATTAGGTTCAGGCTCTAGATTTCGTTTGTACAATATAACATTATATCTGATATTTTCTGAACAGTGCTTAAAGTTAACCGGCTCGAACCATATGTTGTTTCTATATGATCGTTATTGATTAGTTAACATATTGTAACTCGACAAAAATAAAATTAAAAAATTGAACGAAAATGTAAATATAATAAATACCATTTTATTTATATTAAGATTAAGATATAGATGAATACACCATTTAGTTTTTCAAAGCAACTTTTCATCTGAAATTGAAACTAGAACATGAATATTAAATATGAAAATGAAATAGAAAGCAAGAAAATCAGATTTAGCAGTAAAAAGTTTTTTAAAGTTATTTTAACATTAACAACTTTCCTTACAATTTGTTTCTTCTTAATAGATGACCGAGTCTGAAATTTTATACTGGATGATCCTCCAAATAATTTTTATACATAAATTTTCTCAAAAATGATTTATTTCCACAAGTTCTAGGACATTAATTTTTTATATTAATATGTTAATCAATTTTTTTCATTTTCAATGTAAAAAGTTACATAAAATATTACATTTATTTATATTCAAATATATTAATCCAGTATTTTGATTTTCAAAGTAAATATTTTCCAGCCTCAATGTGTTTCCACGTTAGTGGGCATATTTTTATATGGGTCTTTCGAAAAAATTGATTAACCCTTTTCTCTTCGATCTACATAGACAAAATGTAGGATTGAAAAAATGATTCACATGACCAATCTTATTTATTTTATACATTTGATAACGGTTAAATTGTTTCGCACTTGAATAATTTTGTGCCATAAATAAATACAAATATCTTGACTAGAGGTGTCAAGACAGACGGGCCGACCAAATCCGTGAAATCGGCTCGGATCGACTCGGGACCGTCAGCCGACCCGTGACCCGTGCGGACGGTTCACATGTCAAGAAGGTGTGAACCGCGAGTTTCATGGGCCAATCCATCACGGACTACGATTAACTCGCTGGCCCGTAAAATTAAAAAAAAAAACTATTTTTATTAAATATATCGTAATATTGAAAATCTCTATTCTTCTACAAACTCTAGTACTAGTACAATTTCTAAAGCCAAATCTTATTTTTCTCCCTAATAGCTAAGAAACATAATGTTTTTTTTTTTATAATAGTAATTAGAAATACATTTATCATTTAGTTGTTATTTGTTTATATTTTATTTAAATTTGTAAATTTATAAGTAATTCATGTAACATAAAATATAAATTAAAATTCTATATAAACATTTTATAGTATAAATATGAATTTATAATTTTGTTCATTATATTATAAATATGAAAAATTCTATATTTTTATTCGTACTGGTTAAATCGAAACGAATCGCAACCCGCATGGGCTCTATCCAGATGGGACAACGGACGAGGCTGAGTTGTAGTTCGAAATTTTTGGGTCGACTCGGAACCGGCCTGGAACCCGCAGCGAGCGAACTTTTTTTGACGCGGACCGTTATCAAACTCATATATTGGTAGGCTGACCTGACTCGAACCACCCGAATTGACAGCTCTAATCTTGACTACGTATTTTTGTTTCTCATTCTCGCTTAAATTCAACATGGTGCATGACATTCATGTGTAGAATCCATCTATACATAATAAATAAATATATAAAACGAGGATAAGTCTAACACGTGTGAATGTATAATAATTGTTCTTGCATATTTTGGCTTTATTGATGTTATAGGCTCTGACTTTATTAATGTTATAGGCTCTGTTTGATAACACGTAGCAATTATATTTTGATTTATTTATATTTTTGAAATAAAATGTATAGTTAAAAAGTGATAAAGAAAATGTACATAATTAAAAAATAATTTGAAAATTTTGTTGTTTATATAAATTGATTATAAATTTTAATTTGGTGTTTTCCACATAATGCAATTGTAATTTGTATCCATATTTAAATTTAGTTCTTAATATTTTTTAGGTTTTATTATACATGTATAAAAGGAGGATAGTCTTGGCAAGTGTGATTGTAAAATCTAGGCATGGGTGAACGTAAAATAATTGTTCATGGTGTGTATATATATATATATATATATATATATATATAGTGCGGATAATATGAAAGAACAATAATCAAAATAACGAAAAAGATTCAACTGAAATGAAACAATTGAAAATAACTTGAACAACAAATTGAAAATTTGAAATTATATTGAATTATAACGCTAAACGTTATAAGATATTTTGACAAGAGAAACCTTTAGATAACGTATTCTCAAAGAGAATGTTTAACGCTCACTAACTCTCTGAATATTGAAGGAGTGGTTAATTTTTATCTCAAATTAACTCTGCCTGACAATTGAAATGAACCCTTACATTTATAGAAGATTAAAAATGAAAAAGGTGCAACAGAATTTTGAATAATTGAACTACAGCTGGAAAGTCTTGATTGAACAGTGATTGAACAGTGCTCTGTCGACTACTTTCCAAAAAGTAGGAATCTTGAACAGTGATTGAGGCTTGAAATTCGTTGATTGAACAGTGACTTGTCTGAAACTTTTCCAAAAAACTAGCCAACCATTCCACCAACTCCACCGAAAGTTTGAAAAGATAAAATGAATCTGTCCTTTTATGAAGAAAAAGATTTTTTGAATAAAGTGGACATTGATTTTTAACTTTGATTATTTTGAATGCAGATTCTTTTGATTTTTGAACGCGAAAATCTCTGAGGTCATCAAGGAAACTGCGTCCATGTAGTCATTTGGTAGTTTGAAGGTTTTCTTGAAGATTTTCATCGAAGTCGACTCCAAGGTAGTCGTCTTCATTTTGATAGAAACTGTCTTCGACATTGAAATCTGACGCTGAACTGGTTTCTGAGGAATCTTGAACTGAAGAAGCATTTTCAGCAAGAGCAGCAATCTTTTCTGCTAAAATTGACATTTCTTCAGGGCTGGTGCATTTTGCAAGGAGTGCTAATAATCTACCCTTTTCGGCAAGAAAATCAGCATGTTTATCTTGAAGCTTTTTTGATGGAAGTCCTTCATTTGATTGTTGATTAATCCATGATTGGACTGCCTTTGGAAAACAATTTGTTTCATGAAATTTTGCCCACCATTTAATTTTGAATCTCCTAACAATCCTTTGAGGACTGAAAGAATCAGTTGTATTTTGAAGAATGAAAAAGTCCCAACAAAGAATCCATGAGACTTTGAAATTAAAGGAAAATTGAAGGAGAAGATTCTCCTGAGGCTTAAGCAAATCTTTTGCCTCATTTTTGAAATGTTTGAATCCTTGAAGAGGGAGACTGGGTAGAATACTCTCTTCAAGTCCAAAATAATTAAACCAATTTTGGAACCAATTGGAAAAATTATTTTGGCAATTTTGATGAAAAAGGATGAACCAAGAATGATTCACTGGTCTAAACAAAAAGGTATTAAACTAGGCATCTTGATAATCCAAGTAATTGAAACGAGATGAGAAGGTTTCGCCTTTTGCAAGGTTCATCTTTTTCTCAATCCAAGGTTGTTGTCCCCAGTCATCAAATGACAAAACCTTAACAATTGAACATTTTGAAAAATCAATATTTTGAGAATTTTCTTTATTTGAGTATGAGTAATAATGGCTGATCCTGTTTCGAGAATGATCTTTTCATAAAACTCACGGGTTTTTTGAATTGAAGTTGGCATGAAATGGAATTTGGGAGGAAAGATATCTGATAAACATTGATTCATATCAGAATATTTTTCAATCCGAGAGGGTTCCATTGTAAGAACGGCCTTTTTGTAGTTTGAAGGTCTTGGTTTTTCTGGAGTCTAAGGGACTTTACCAAGAACTGAGAAGTTGTTTGAAGTGGAAATTTGAGGTAAGTTTGAAGCAGACGAAGTTCTGCTGGAATTTTGAACAAAAGTTTCAATTGAAGGGAGAGGAGTAAGAGCAACTTTCTTTCCCTTATTCTTTTTTGAGGAAGTGGCCATGGAGGAAGTCATGTTTTCAAGAACTTTGTTGTACCAATCAATCTTGATACCTTTTGTTTGAAAGCTCTTTTGGGGTGGCCTCTCATTCACTCGTAATCTCTCTAATTTATAGGGAAATTTCTTAGTGAAACAGTTATCCAAAAAATTATTTTGAAAACTTTGAATTTTTGAAAACGGTTTTTGTTACTAGAATAGTAAAAATACTGTTGTTTTTGAATTGATCCAAAAGGAATCCGCTGTAGGTTTTTCCCACCGATCCCACCTAATCCTATGTCTGACACAGCTGTTTGGACATAGGAAAAAGTCTTTGAAGCAATAATGAAAAGGATACCAATGATGACACTTTTGACAAATTGAATGGCAAATGTGTTTTCTGGGACCCATGTCTTTTGAAAAATTTGATTTCTTTTGAAGAGTGGGTGACACTCATGATTGTTTTTTGAAAAGGAATTAATAAAGAAAGATTCTTTATTAATGGATCCAAAGAAATTTTGAGAAAAGAGATCTGTCAATTCGTCTTTTTTGAAAATTGATGATTTCTTAATTTTGAAATTTCTGAAATTAATATTATTAATTTGAGAAATTGATGTATTTTTGAGATCATGAACATCTTTAAAAGATGGAGGATGCATGAATTTGAAAATCAAATTTTGACCGAAAACGTTGGTCTGAAGACCATTTTCGTTAGCTTGAAAAGGGTAAATTTGAACAATGAAAGAAGTACCAAGAATGACTTCTTGATCCAAATCTTTCACCAAGTAGAAAACATTTTTGAAACAAATGTTTGAGTTGCAAACATGAGCTTTTGAAATTTTATATTGAATATTGAGTTTTTTACCACTAGCACCATAAAGACGCTCAGTAGTTTTCTCAAAGTGTTTTGTAGGTATTAATCCTTCTTTGATGCAATTTTGAACTGCTCTAGAATCAATTAAAACCCTGTGGTAATTTGAAAGGTTTTATCGACGACAATTGTCATCTGACAATACCACTTTTGAAGCTGAATACGATTAACGTTAATCCTTTCTTCATCAGTTTGAAGAGGACTAAAATCATTAAGTCGATCAGAACTGGATTCTTCAGAAAAAGAAGAAGAAGAAGAATCAGAATTATTTTGAATATTTGAAGAAGAATTTTTGAGAATGGTAACATCAAGTTTAATTTCTTTAACCTGACGTTCCAGAAAGGAAATTTTAGACTTCATTTCCTTCACTTCTGATTTCAAATCAGAACTTGAAGATTTAGAAGTAGATTCTTGATCAAATCTTTTTAGTATTTCTTTCATACTAAATGATTCATGGATTTTTGAGGAATGAGGAAGGAGCGAAGAGAACTTCTTCTTTAATTGAGGGTTGTCAATCCTCTCAATTACTTCTTGAATAAGTTCTTCTTCTTTTGTAAGAACATTTATGGTTTTGCAACCACAAATCTCTTTACCTTCGCAAGGATGAGAAGAGGAGGAAGAATTAGATTCATTATCAGAATCTTCTTGATACTGATAAATTCTTTCTAATTCAGAATCATCACTGGATGATGAATTGAGTAGATTGAGAAGATCAAGTTTAACATCTTCATCAATTTGAAGATTGTTAATCTTATTCTTCATGGGACATTTGTTTGAGAAATGAACAGTTTGATTACACTTGAAACAAGTGACTTTGGCTGGATCAAAAGTTTTTTGAAAACTTTTTGATTTTGAATGAGATTTTTTAAAAGAATTCTTTTGAAATGATTTTTGAAATTCAGGAGAAGATTTTGAGAAAAATCCCTCAAAATCTTTTGGAATTTTGAAAATTTCGTTTCCTCAGAAATGAAGGAAACTTCTTCTTATTTTTTGAAGAGGGAGGAAGAATTTTTTCAAAACCGTATTGTTCACAGAATGAACTCAACTCATGCTTAGACCCAAAACTTTCAGATTTGCGTTTGACTTTGAGTTTGATATCATTACAGAGGGCAAGCCCTTCCTTATTGATGTAACTAACAAGTTCGCCATAAGTTAAGTCACCATAGGGAATTGAATTGTTATATTGAAGTTTGATTGAATTGCGAACCTTTTCTGCAAAAAGTTTAGGAAGTCCAGATAGAAATCTTTCTTTCCAGAACTCTTGATTGCAGTCGTTACAAAGCATGACTCTGGTAAGGAAGATGTCCTTATACCATCTGAAGTCGTGCAATTTTGGACAAGACAAATTCATCAGAATTTCTGACGATCTATCTCAAAGGAAGTTTGGAGAACCTATAAAATGTTTGACAATGGCAAAGACAAGGGTCGTCAATGTGTCGAGACAATCTGACCATCTTCGATCTTTGTGGCATTAAAAACCTCTAAACGACTTGCGTCATTGAGATAGTTAGACCACCATCCCTTTAATTGTCTAGTGAAACCAGCAATAAGATTATTACAGGCATTCACTTCTTCAATCCTTTGACATCTGTATGCACTGAAGCACACATACATTTTCTCGATCGTTTGAATAATTTGGAATTTCGTCATTCCATCAATATTCCATTCAACGATTTCGTCACCTGAGTATGTCTCAGTGACTTTCCTTTTAAAAGATGATTCTTCTAAAAGTAAATCTGGTTGAGAAGGACGAGGATAAAATGTTGGAAGTTTTGAAGTTTGAAATCTCAATTTGTTACTTGAAGAGGTTCTTCTTCAACAAATTGGTTTTTGACATCTGAAATGTCAATTGTGTTGATATTTTTTGAAGATGCTGTCAATTTTGAAAATTGAGCGGCAAGCTCTTTAATCACTGCAGAATCAGTGTCTAAAGCTTTCTTACCGAGATCAGGAATAAGATTGGAAGGTTTGAAGAGTAACATTTGATTACTCGAAGAAGATGAAGAGGAAGGATAATCTCTAATGGCAGAAAACACATTAGAGGGTATTTTGGATTTGGTTTCAGTTTCAGAATTGGCTTCAATTCTAGTTAATTGAGAAGTCATAGAATGAAGAACAATATTTGTGAAATTGTTCTGAATTTGAAGATTTCTGACATCAACAGTTTTTGCTGCTGCATTATCAGTCCTATCTTCAGGAATTTGTTTGAAAGGAGACGCATTCAAAACTGCATTTCCATGAGGAAAAAGAATTTCTTCAAGAGGAGGATATTCAGATTTGAAAGTCTGATCTGAAGAATTTTTCCAAATTTTTTCTTTTGAAGATGAAGTTTGAATGGATTTGGATTTCGAAGGGAATTTGGGTTTGGAAGAAGATTTTGAAGACTTCTTTTGTTTACAAAAAACTTTGAAATTAATCCATTTGTAAAATAACAAATCTTCTGGTTGAGCGAAGAATTCTTCCCAGTAAGATTCAATTTCTTCTTTTGAAAAAGCTTGACGGAAAAGTTTCCGAAGATTTTTGACTTTGGGAGATTGATCATTTTTGAATTCAGATCTTCTATCAATGCTAGAAGAAATGACGTTGAGTTGAGAAGATAAACTTCTTCTGTGATGTTTCTTTCTCATAAGAGGAATTTCTTCAGAAGGAGGCTGCATATCAGATGCAGTCGGTGAATCTTGTTCAGATTCGGTATATTGAGGTTTTGGAATAACAGAGTCAAAGTTGACATCTTTGAGTCTACTGGATGAAGTTGAGAATCTTGAAGGAAAAACATTTGAATTTTGAAATGAATTTTGAAAAGATTTAGATGAACTAGATCTTGAAATGTTTGAAGAAGATTCTCCAAAGATCATCCTAACACTTCCAACGGGAAATGAAAGAATCTGATTAGGAGTATCAGATGAAGGAGGAGGCTCAGGCTTGTTGGCCCTTAGAATATCCCATTCTAAGCTCCTATTTTGAAGATTCCAAGGAATTCTCTTAGAAATCATGGTGTTAGTATGAAGATCATTCACCTCCATAAGAAGCGATTCGTTTCTTGGAGACGAACGAAGAGCACGAATGTTGAGATTCGTACCCAAGAGTTTGTAATATACTCTGTATATTACAGCGAATGAATTTGATTCATCCAAACTAAGATTCTTAGTTTGAACATGAAGTTTGAAAGTCTTAAGGATATGTTTATCAAAAAGACTGATTGTGAAGTTTGGGTAGCAGTTTGAGAAGATTGGACCACTTTCTAGATTTGATTCTAGAACGGTCAAGAGCGAATGCTCGAAGTTTGAATGTCTTTGATCACGAAGAGTAACCAAGACAGGAATGTCAAGTTCAAGTCTAAACAAGGGCTTGAGAGCAATTTGAACAAGTCCAATGTGTAAGAATTGAAATTTCTTACGATGTTCTTGTATGGAATTTTTTGAAAGAAGAGCAAGTTCAGTATTTTGACCCAAAACATGCATGGTTTGTTCATGTGTTTTGATGATGTAATTTTGAGTAAAGTCGAACTGACCAATTTCATAGATAGATCCTTTGTCTACCTTAAGAATTGTCCAGTTATGCAACAATTGTTCAATTTGAAAAATTTGAAGTTCATTTGTATTTTGAAAAGTTTCAGAATCATTTTGAAGTGATTCTTCAGTATTTTGAAAATTGTTTGACAAATTATTAGCTCTATTTCTAGAACTATCAGATCCTTTGAACCAACTGGAAAAAGAAGACATTGTCGGAACAAGGTAAGCTTGAAAGGTATTACTACCTGAGGTATGTTTGAGAAACGAGACTGAGACAAGGTCGGGCTTTTACCTACTCACCCACGTGGTCTTACACGGGTCTTACACGATTTAACTGCCCTGCCTCCGGGTTTCGAACCATCCACTTACAGCTCTCAATCTGTAAAACAAACCCACAACAGATAGCAACACTCTCCAAGGATATATATATATATATATAGTGTTTCCACTCAATGCAATTGTAATTTGTATTCGTGTTTAAAGATTAATGCCGTATTTTAATCCCGATCAGCTTAGTTCCTAATTTTTTAGGTTTTAGTGTTACAGTAAATAATTTAAAGGAGGGCGAAAACCCAATGAATGCTGCTCTTTTTGAAACAAGGTTTTGGGTGCAAGTTCAAGAAGTTCCAGCTGGTTTTCGATCCGACAAAATTCTCGTTCAAATTGGTAACAACATTGGTAAGTATCTTGCCCCTGACCTGAAGAACTTCTCGAATGGGTGGAGAACCTTTTTGCGTATTAGGGTATTGTTGGATATTCATTTTCCGCTCAAAAATACGGGAGGTGATTGGATATGGGTCAATTTCAAGTACGAAAAAATTCCTACATTCCACTTCATCTGTGGCAAGATTGGACATGCCGATTCTTCATGTCAAAAATTTTATGAAGCTCAGGGGGGTGACGTCGATCGCCCCTATGGTCCTTTCTTTGAGCTCCTCTTCGGAATGTATCAAGTTTGGCCGACGAAAGGTACCTCAGGGAATCAGTCTCAAACAGTGAAAATTCTATTTATGGGAATGGAGTTAATTAAGGAACTGAAGAGGAAAACTCCGTAATTGAAGGCGGTAATCAATCATTGGCTAATAAAGGTAAAGGAATAAATCAAGGCTCTGATCCTATTATCTCTTATACAAATAACTCGGCTCCTTTACTGCTCATGATGAAAGAAAATCCCTTATTTAAGGAAAACCACGCTGAGGTGGTGCATGATGAGTATGGCAATGGAAACTTGGGCTTAGTTAACTGGGGCCAAAAGAGAAGAAGATTGGGCCCTAATTTCGAAGTTAATTTGAATATCTCAACTGATGCGACGATCCAATGGTTGAGGATCCAAAAAATGCTGGAAAGGTGGGTTCTACCTCGTAGGCCCACCGAGAAATATTAATATCCTCAGTTGGAACTGTCGTTGTCTGGGCAACCCACAAGCAATTTAGGTTCTTATGAACCTAGTTTCCAGTAATAAGCCTTATTTTAATTTATTTTTTGTCAAGGTCATGGTTTGTAAACCCGAAATATTTTCAGTAAAAAATAAACTAAATTATGATTGTTGCATTGTTGTTGATTCTATAGCTCAAAGTGGTGGACTTGCTCTATTATGAAAACAACAGGATATGGCTTCTCTTATTAGCTACTCCCGCTCTCGTATCGATGTAGAGGTGTCTATACTGGGCAAACCAAATGGCAGCTTACGGGATATTATGGTATTCCAGATCGTAACAGACGTCGTGAAAGCTGGAACCAATTGAAACTCCTTGCATCTACATCTTCTTTACCTTGGATCTGCCTGGGGGATTTTAATGATCTTTTATATCAACATGAAAAATTGGGACAACATGAGCATCGAACCTGACTCATTAACGGTTTCAAAGATGCCATTGGAGACAGTCGCCTAATTGACCTCGGAATGGAAGGGTATCAATATACCTGTAAAAATAGAGGATGCACTAGATGGGTCGAAGAAAGATTGGATCGAGCTTTTGCTTCATTGGAATGTTTTGCAATATTTCTTAGTGTCAAAGTCTACAACTTGGGGTTCTTCTCGTCTGATCGGTCATCTCTTCTTGTCACACTCGAGACTCCCATCCCACAAGCAACCAGGAAAAATTTAGGTGTGAGAACCTATGGCTTAAGGAGAATGATGGAAAGAATGTCGTGAATTCCAGTTAGAAGTTCTTCATTCCTTAATCGTATTAAACAATGTGGAGAGGATCTCCTACGCTGGGGAGGCTATCTTAGTAAACTAAACTCAAAGATGAGATACCATCGTGCATTAATGAGATGTCACCAAGGCATAATGGATTCAGATGGTATCCGTGATTTTCGTAAAGACCAAGTTGATTATTTTAAAGCCTTACACCAAAAAGAGATTTACTGGAAGCAAAGATCAAGGAAACTGTGGCTAAAGGAGGGGGACTCTAACACTAAATACTTCCATAAATCGGCCTCATCCCTTCTAAAGTTGAATTACATTTATCGCCTTCAAGACAGTCAAGGCAACTAGATTTTCGAGCAACCTACATTGCACAGCATAATATCTGATTACTTCCGCACATTTTTTCCTCTAATAAAAATGTTAATTTATAGGAAACTGCGTACATCTATGGTGTTAATTTATTTTTTTCTGATTCTTTTTTTCGTATAACCCCTCTCTCAAACAATTACTTTTCAGTTGATGCATTCTAAGAATGAGTTGGTAAATCGTTTATAAACGACTATTTATAAATAACGACGTGTCAACATTTCATTATTCCATTTTTTTTTAAAGTAAAAATGATAGGTTTGAATTTTTTACTATTTGAAATTATTGACTTTTAAAAAAAAAAAAAAATCTAATGAAAAGTTGTCACATGATCGTTTATAAACAAATTTTATCAAAGAGAGACTTCATTATTAAGTCAGAGTATGTTTGGTAAGCAAAATAAGCTAGCTTATAGCTTATTTGAAGAGTTTATAAGTTCCTCCACTAAAATAAGCTTTGTTTGGTTGATGATCTTATTTAAGAAGTTAGAGCTTATCTCTATAGTTACTTTTACAAGTTTTTCAAATAAGCTCCATGAACTTTTCATTTTTTATTCCATTTTAAACCTCTTTATTTTTTTAAAATTACACTCCTATACCATTAGGATATTTAATTAAAATATATTTTCCTTTTATGTCATTTTGTATTTCTGAGTTAACTTTTCAGCTAGTTTTGTCAAATACTTCTATTTCAATCAACTATCTTATCAGTTATCCGCTATCAGCTCACAATTAAATTTTCAACTATAAGCTAGCTTATCTGCTATCAACTAACTTATTAGCTTGGTCTGTCAAACATAACCTAAATCATTTTTTTGTTCTTGAATATGGACCATTATACAGTTGTATCCATCTAGGGGTTCATTAAGAAAACATTCTCCAGGGAAGAATTTATAGAGCACGCGTTCTCCTCGGATGGAAAAGGATGGTTGATCAAGAACTAACTTGTCTCAATAAAATTAAATTAGCTATACTTTTGAAAATCTAAATAAGAAAATCAAGACGTGATTTCTGTATAGTTGCAATAGACGTATAAATGGAACACGTTTTATAATTTCATAACCATATTATTAGATAAGGTGTTCGCCAATTTAAGATTAGTATGTAAGAAAGTTGGTCTACTAAATTTAAAATGAACAATTTGGTCCCAACATTCCATAATAACTGCACAATCGGTTAAGAAGAATCGTCCATGAATCTCCATAAATTTCTTAGACGATACTCATAAAAACATGTCTTTCATCAAATTTCTGAACGTGAGATTCTTAAGTAGAGACACAAAACTAGCTTTATAAAATTGAAAATTTAGATGTCACGCGACGATTTACGGAAATTTGGAAAGTACTCCTTGACATTGATAATTGGTTGTGCAGCTAGCTGTAAGGGTTGACGACAAACTCATTAGTACTATAACTATAGGTTGTAGGAAATAAGTGCAACTTTTATCGACTAATAATTATTTGTGACCAATCCTTTCAATCACATGTATAGTGAAATCGAATTTTCACGTTCATGCAACAAAACTGTTTGGATTACAATTTGAACTAAATTATAATCATGAGCCATCTAATCGACAATCAATGTGGATGGTAAATGAAAGTGATGAGGGTATTCTAAATTTATAAAAAAAATTCTTGGTGGAGGGCCCTTAATTTGCTAGCACCACTAGAAAATGTACTATTTTTTTTTTTTCGGTTTAAATGAAATAAAGATTTTTAGTAGTAGGTACATGACATTTATGTCTCAACTCTTGATATTTATATATCACTTCTTGCATCTATATTGGATTAATATACCTCTTTTCACAAATGGAAAAATCAATGTGACATTGATAGAAAATGTCAAGAAAAGAAATTATTGAAATCTGCATGGTATGGTGCAGCTTGTTTATGTTATTTAATTCTTTTAGTAAATAAAATGACGGTCATACGAAGCAATGAAAATATTCATTGTTCGAAATCTTAGCTAGTGTTCAACAACTCTTGATTAGAATAAACATAGTTTTTAATATCATTTTTTATTCATACATCTTTTCACTCTTCAATTTTTAAGTACACATCTTATTTAGAAAATACAAATAATATCAACAGGGCCGCATTGTTGCCCGACGTGGGCAATATCTTTCAATGAGAGTGTGTCAAGTGGACAACATCATCCACTTGACATACCCACGTCAGACAAATGAACAATTTCGATAATATCAATCATGAAGTATTATAACAGTTGACGAATGCACACTTAATCATACGAGCATACAGGGGTTCAAAAAATTTACTAAAATCTTCAATGTGAAAAGCCTAGTTCTATCAACTTCGAAAGAGAATGTAAATTATTTTTCGATTTAGTTAGTTTGTCATATTCATAGGCTTAACTATGTGAGTACTTCAATATGTTGACGTCAAAATTTATCGACAGTCAAATCCAACCGTGAACATTTCTTTTTACTAAGCTAATGGGTTGTGTCCACGTAATCCCAATTAATTGAAAGATTACACAATTTGAGGGAAAAAATGATCACATCTTATAATTAGGTGTAGTTTGTGTGGCAGGCAAGATAAATGGGTGCCAAAATCAACGGCCTGAGATTAATATTCATGAGTAATAATTCACTTAAATCTCAAAAGACAAACATCCTCTCAAATGTCACATTCTTCAAAAACCCACGAGCAACCTCTTATTAAAAATAAAAATCAAATAAACAAAACATTGCATCGAACCCCATATAATTAAGATTTCTAGGTCCCCCATATCCCCCCATCTAAAAAGATATACTTACTATACATTTAAAAACTGATATAACATTACATGATATTGCCAATAGCATAGTTGAAAATATTATTCTTTTATTAATTATTATACACTTATCTTTTAGTACCCATAATAACAAGAAAATGAACGAAAAAGAATTATAGAATCAACGTTAAATTTTTCGAGATTGTTTGATTTTTATTTTTTGTTAATGCATTATTGAGCTTTGTTGCTATGAAATAGAACCCGGAGAGTATTTTACATCCATACGAAAATCTCTTACAATACCATATTAAACTAGAATCGAAATTGTGTTCTTTAAATCTCATATGGATTTGCCCACGGCAAGAACTACGAGGGACACGGTAAATTCGACAACGTAAAAGTAAAAAGCGATAAAACAAAGTGCAGCATGGAAAATTCTATGGCACCATGAAAAATGTAAAACAAAAGAATCTATAAAAATAAAAAGTGAAGTTAGGACAAGGGTTTTGGGTAACCTACCACCATCACTCCAAAATCCATATCCCTTTAGAAAAGCACAAAACCTCTGTTTTATAAAAGTTTTCTTTGTTCATAAACAAATAATGTAACGTTTTCGAGGAAAAATATATTGTCGAAAAAAGTAATTCAGGAAAATGTGTTATTTATAAACTTATGTATAAATAAGTTGAAAAATGTTAAAGTTACCGCGAAAACGTACCGCAAAGTATATCGCACAGACACATGAAAGTGAAATGACTAGTTCACCCTTCCCTTCATGTGTGAGTATGCGGTACAATTCGCGGTACTTGTAGCATTATTGAAATAAGTTACCAGACGGAAGCTAGACAAAAGGGACTGAGAAGAGTGTAAATCTATCTAGGAGAAAACAAAGCCCACAAATTTCAATAGAATAGAGGGGAAGTAAAGCAACAAATTCAGTTGCTCGAGGAAGAAAAAGAGGAAACAAGAATCCAAAATACACTAAACTCAAAAGGGATAGTCCTCCTCAAAGTGTTGCCCAATCCCAGTCAAAGCATTCTAAAATCCAATATTATGAAATCATCATAAAAATATATTGCCAATCAAAAATATTTTAATACGCCACTTGCAATTTCCCTTTCATATATTGATATTTTCTTGTCTAACCAATTATGTTTTGATAAAGAAAATGAACGAAATTGGAAGAGACGTCATTGTACTCTTTCACAACTCTGTTGAACTAACTAATTGTATCCGTGATCGCGAAAGGTTTGACTTGTGGGTTTATAAGCACTTTTGAATACCTTCTTTATAGGTCGATTTTAAGGGGTGAGTGAGTTCTTACAATTCGGGTCGTCTTCTTTTTCTTCATTCTTCGTTTGTGTCCATTTTTTTTTAACAATGAAGATGGCAGATTACCAAGAAAACTGAGAGCTTCCAAGATTGATTTTCCCTCTTTCCATACTTTTCCTCCCAACGAAACAATTTATAATTAGCTTTTCCCTCCCTCATTTTTACCTATGATGGATTCTTCATCCAATTCTCTCACTGGCTAAGATTGATTTCACTTTCCCTCTCTATTTATTTCCTTCCATATGATGGATCCTTCCTCCACAAACTCTGTCACTGGCTTCTACAATTTCCTGACCCGAGGAATCGACGATCTCGAACGAGTTTTCTTGTCCAGTAATTTCATGTCAATTCAATTCCTTCAAAGAAATTTGTCCCTGTTGAGATCATCCCACAATCAGTTGACACTTTTGGTTCAAAAGCTTCACTTGCCAGTTGGTGAAAAATGGCTTGATGAATACATGGATGAAAGTTCCAGGCTCTGGGAAATTTGTCTTGTCCTTAAATCTGGAATTTCAGGCCTGGAGAATTATTACTCTGCTGGATTGAACATAACTTCTTCCCTCGACAGCCATCGACATTTAAGCCCACAACTTTCGCGTCAGGTGAATGACTGCTGTTGAACTATCTCGTCTAAAAATTTAAACATGCATTATTTTTTTGGTAATTTTTGTTCATTTCTTGATTGGATTCTTGAAAAAACAGGTTATTCGAGCAATATCAGGATGTCAGAGGGAGGCTGTGGGATTGGAGGAAGAAAACAGATCACTAATGGAGACGAGAATTGGGCCACTTTCATTAAGATTTGAAGAGAAAGTTTCTGTAGAATCAAAACTGAATGGATTCAATGGATTCAGGGGAGTTTTATATGCAATGAGAAATGTGAATTCACTTTTACTGATGATCTTGCTATATGGCCTTGTTTTCTGCTGGCCCGACTCGAGTTTTTCGAGAGGAGGAGGATATGAAGGGTGCTTGTTCTTTGGATCATCCTTCATGATCTCGTCTGCAAGATTGCAGCAGAGGGTGGCTTCTGAGATCAATCAGATGACGTTCCGTGGTGGGATTACGCTACACGAGTTTCGGCTATCGAAGATTGCCATGGATGAGCTGAGGGGAGAATTGGAGAGGAACTGCTTACAAGGAACTCTGGAGTGGGAATCACAAGTTGGAATTAGAGAAAGAGTGGAAAATTTGAAGGGTTGCTTTGGGGTTTTGAGAAATGGCACGGAGAATATCATTGGACAACTTGATGACTTTTTTGATGAGATTGTTGAAGGAAGGAAGAAGTTATTGGATTTATGCAGCCATAGGTAAAGAATTTAGAAGCTCAATTCAAACAAGTAGGGGAATGGAATCCATAGTTGGATGGTTGTAACTTGTAACTTTTCTCTCTTTTCCTCCATCTAGTCTTTCGCATTTTCATATCATCTTTAATATGCAGTATTGAACATGACTAGACGGGCAAAAAACATAAGATTTTGCTACTTCTTTTTTAATATTTTCAAATCCATTCGATACTAAAGATATCGCAGCGCAATGGTTTTTATTATGAAATTGTTGAAGGAAGGAAAAAGCTATTGTATTTGTGCGGTCATAGGTAAAGAATTTAGAAGCTTAATTCAAGAATGAGAAGAAAAATACAAGTAGTATTAGACACAAGTGACATAGTATAATAGATGAGATTTTAACTTCGTTTACTCTTTAGGTACTTTTTAATAGTGTCTAATCTACATCATATTTCTTTTTTAGAACCCAAATAGGAATTTTTTAAAGAAAAAAAAAAATCTTGGTGAAAGACATGATTTTTGGAAAATCAAGCATGAGAACCCTTACCCAATGGACACCAAAATATAAAAGAAAGTAGTAAAAAGAAAGCTGACATGACTCCAATAAGTGTAATGAGATCACAATTTTTCAACAAAGCACAGTACTATATCCCCATTTTTGTCTCCTGTAAAAATAAAGCAATGAAAATAACAAGAAAGGAGACTTCTTGTTACTCAACTGGGGTCAAATCTGCTTATCTTAGTCATTTATCTATCTATTGGTATACTTTTTGAGAAAATTGCAATATTTGTCTAAACTTACCATCCAGGTAGAAACTTAATCCCCAAATCTTTAAAAAAGTGCACACTAGTTCTCAACTTGTCATTAGTCCAAATATATATTATATCGTCACCTGGATGACAAAAAACACAATCCGTCAACGGGTACCCAATTTTAATGGAGCGAAAAAAACCCGCCATCACGAGTCGGCGGGGTTGGATTGGACGACACAACAATATAGTGACAATCTAATTCATTTGAACGGTTTCCTTTAAAATAGCATGAGAAGTCTTCAATTTTTCGTTAATTCATAGATGGACACGTGTTTTCTATAGCACTCGAGTCTTGATTGACGAATTCTGTCTATTTTCGAAGGCTCGCTTTCAAAAGTGCAATAGAGGTTGCCAACTTAGGCCATTAGCCTTATTGATGGTGATTGTAGACTTTGGTGGCAGTAAAAGAAGTGATGATTACTATAGAAGAAGAATGATGAAAGTGAAGATTGATTCCTGGGTTTTGGCTTTAGTGTCAAAAGCATGAGTGTTTTTTGCTTACTTTTAAGCTTTTGTCCGGTTAAATTCACTTTGAAAAAAATTGATTTGATGAACTCAAAACTTCATCTTGACAAGTCCCTGTTGTAACCCACCCACCAGCCCCAACCCAAACCCACAAAATATTCATTTTCAAGATCATAATCATATGCATCAAAGGGATTCCTCGATACGAATAAAAAATTCAATATCATATCATTATTATAAAGAGAGTGTAATCTATCTCTATTAGGTAGAAGTTTTTTATTTAGGGTCGGTTCGACGGCATGTATATGCCCATTATAATGTGATTTATTTTTGTTTTTTAAATAAAATGTGTAATTGAAAAGTAAAGAGATAATATATATGATTAAAAAGTGCTTTGAAAAATTGTGTACATTATAAATTGAATTATAATTTGTAATGATGGCTTTAAAGAACATTCCCTTATAAATAAGAAGGTGATGTTTTCGAGATAAAATATGTGTTTAAATAGTGATTTAGGGAAATGCGTGTTTATATAAACAAGTTACCAAACAGAGGATGATGATCTCACGTGACCACCCTCATTCCACCTTCCTTAAATATCCTTTTCCAAAATCATTTCGCTTAGGAGAGCTATATGAAGTTACGTAAGCATATTTTAAAGTAAAAGTATTTTATTTCAAAAATGGTTCGATTACTTTATTTATTTATTTTTAGCAAACAAATACAAACCTTCCAATTCAAACCCACACCATGAGGCTCGAACCCAAGATTTATGACTTGGTATGGTAAGTAGAATATCGTGGTAATATCAAAATAATTAACTCAAACAATACCAATACTTATTTTATAACTTTTAATAACAAAAGTAAACTTTTTTAAGTTTAGTCAAACGTGATCATCTAAACAAATTTTAAGTCCATTTAACTTGATCTAAGGTTTGTTGTCCCTTTGCCAGAAATTCATGCTGCCTGTCTTAAGGGATTAATTTAATAAATGATTATTGAAGAGGAAAAGTTAAATGCATAAATTAATTCAGTCAAATGATTGAAAGGTAAGAAAAAAGCTATAAATATTGAAAATTGCTGGTGGTTTTGGCAACAAATTTGTTAGAAAAACAGACCCGGTCTGTGACCGGGTCTACACATAAGCTTTATATACTTTAGTAGCATAAATATATATATATATATATATATATATAATATTGTTGTATAAAAATTTATAGCTTATTTTATTATTAATAATAAATAAATACTAGTGCTGGCAGAATAAGAAAAGAGTAGAATCTAGTAATTATTTCCACCTATAATCTCGTTCACATAATTAAGAATTTAAAATTCCAACGGACATAAGTCACTAAAATCAGTCAATTATTATATATTGATCTCAAAATCATAAAATAAAATCGCTATGTCATCAGTGTATAGACAGCTTCAAAACATATCATTCCCAGAGATAAATATGAACAATATCTATCTAGCACTGCAATACGAACTAGGCCAGTGCAAAGGTGAATAATTTTAGAGAGATATTTTTAATTGATATTTTTAAGTAACATTGTGACATGTCGAATATACATTGGATGGTATAAATAACTACCTCATCACTTACTTTTTCACCACCCAATATATTTGCGTAACGTCATAATATTACTTAAAAATGTCTCCCTACACTTACTCGTGCAGAGGTACTCTAGTCCTCACTTCGGTAATCTCTATATATATATATAAAAGATTGAATCTCTCAATTGGCACTATTCGTTCAATTTCAATTAAATACTATTCATCCAATTAAAATTAAATACTATTCATCCAATTTAGGTAATATTCATCCAATTGCAATTAAACACTATTCAATATTCATCCTTGCAATTAAACATTATTCATCTAATTTAACTATTCATCCAATTAAAATTACACATTATTCATCCAATTTAACTATTCATCCAACTGTGATTAAACACTATTAATCCAATTTAGACATTATTCATTCAATTAAACACTATGTAGACAAATTATCTAGATTTCTCATCAATTTAGACATTATTCATTTATCCAATTAAACATTATGCGGTCAACAATTGGATGCAATATTCATCCAATTAAACACGTGTAGGGGTAATATTAAGTAAAATTTAAACAAATTTATAATTTCAACGTATAATAATTATGTTTTCTTAATTCGTGTAAAATTAGAAATGCGTATATCTTTATGGGATAGGGGAAGTATCAAATAAAAAATCATTATTCGAAATTTCTCTAATAAAAAAAAACTAACAATACGCGTGCAACACAGTCACACGCACAAAAACTAGTTTATAATAAGAAAAGCAATCAGAGAATGAGAAAATCGCAGTCATTTCTAAAGCAAGAATATCTGGGCAACCTGATACACGTATAAATTCCCAATATGCTCGATTAATAAATTAATAGAAATGCACTCCTTGGTCGAGTCCAACGTATATGTAATTGATCACAAGCCACAGAGATTAAAAACTGGATGAATTTGGAAAAATCAAAGTCGGGTGAGTTGAAATTATAAATTTAAAAATAATAATAATAATTTAAAAAAAAAAAAAAATTGTAAAGCACATACTTATTTGCAAATGTATGAAGCAATTGTTTGTCTCCCTTTTTTTCATCTTTTTTTTTTCTCAAACTCATTTTCAACCACACATTCAAATAATAATATTTTGAAAAAAAAAAAAACTACTTTTTAGATTTTAGCCCTAAAATTTGTTTATAAATGTTATCACATTGTTATTTATAAACAATATTTATAAACAACTGTCTATAAACGTTTTACCAAACATAGGCCTAAAAATCATTCGAGCAATTCATGTGGCCACTTTCAACAAGAGATAGGAATTCATGAGGCAATTGCCGCAATTCTTTACAGATTTTACCGATTTGTAGAGAATGAACTGAATGTACCATTCGCTTAACTTCATTAATTTTTCCAAACGCGTCTAAGGTTAGGAGAGAACTGAAGTATTCGTAATGTGAATTGAAGCAATCATGCTCATCGTACAGGTTAACATATCACATTAGACACATCGACATATCAATTATAGTAACGACTTGTGAATTTGTCATAAATTGTTTCGTAGGAACACGATCAATTGCCATAATCCATCCAAAGTCTCTAATGGAAAAATACACAACTGAAGGGAAAACAGTCAAAAAAATCGCACAAGAATCAAGCAGAAAAGACTATTTTGTCAATAAAGTCATTCACTAAATTATTTTGGACTAATGAGTATTAAGTGTCGTGAGATTAAAGTGTAGATACAGATATAATGTTTTAAATTGATGAGATGCCAATTTAATAACATTGAAAGACAATATCTACCCTGCAGTTATTTATACAGGTCATGGTCTCCAATTGAACGTGAATTTTTATAACTCTCTGCATCTACATCAACAGAGGAGACATTAAGGAGAAAACCACGTATCGATTGAAAGACCATAACTCCGTTCGATCAAACAGAATCTAGATTCAAGTACTCTTTTGCTTCAATTTCGATCTTGATAATTACAACTTCATATTCTTGAGTTTTAGATGAATAATCATCTATGTTAAAGTAGATTTATCAGAAGAAGATCCCTGTTATCAGCTGCACCTACAGAAACACCAACTTCAAACACCATATCATTTCAAGATTTTCAGATGGATCACTCATATGCATTTGGAAAAACAGTAAGGATATGCATCCGTGCCTACAATGATACCATCATCCTATTTAAAGAAATAATGGCTATAAATAAAAATACTAGATTATAGGTATCGATTGTCAGGAACGAACAAAATGGCATAAAAATTATACCAATAGCTTTGAACTACCGTTAGATTGATACGTCCAATCTATTGTGCAGTGCAGAGACGAACGTGTAAACCTTGAGAAACCTCATCTCCATACGATCCAAAATCGAAAAAAAAAAAAAAAAAAAATCAGATTGATGGATATAATAAATTTCCAGGGTACTACCCACTCAAATAATTCTTCTAGAACTTGAGCGTTATCACATATCACTACACTCGTTACAAATATAAGTTCTAATTCACTCTTAAAATCTTCCAAATAACAATTACTTAGAAGAACCCCCCACAAACAACAAACACACACATACACAATAAATAAATAAATTCATTCATTCCTTGAATTCCCACTCTTTCATGTCCAACTGAACATCTCATGCAGCAACTCTGTCAGAGTTGAAGCTTTTTACTCATACAATTCATTGATTTACAGTGAGGAAACCATAGTTTAATCTCAATTTATAATTTTTAAGACTAATTACTCTGTTCAGATCAATTAAAATCAGTATGTTTGACCTTTTCACAGATCTCAAGGTAAATGTATTATATTAAAAATTGGAATCAATTTACCCGAAACGGTGGCTAAAGAAACCATATATCAAATGCATCAAGTACAAACCTAGCCCTTGTTTTGTACAAACCAGTTTTTTCAACTATTTCCCCAAATTCATTTTCTATGGACCCATCATTTTTCATAATTTTTAACCACACACTCACCAGTTTTGTTCAATGAGATCCCAAAGTGGATGATTGACTCATTCCATACTAGTAATAATCATACGTTAACCTCCCAAAAACCTAAAATTCTCCAAAAACTACCAACACCAAACCATTAGTCTTCGACTAACGTTGCAAAAACTAATCAATTAATCCCACAAGCATTTATTCATAAAATAAATAACATTTTTCTACAGATGTTGTTAATTACCCCGTACGAGGATATATAATTTTGTCCATTTGCATAAAACACTTTACGCTAAAAGAATAAGAAAAATTAAAATTTTGAAACTGGAAAACGGAGAATCTATTACATTTTTAAGGGTAGGAGTAGAAGCAGCAAAAGCAGCGACAGCAGCGCCGGAAGCAGGTGCAGTGACAGTACCGAAATGGGCTCCGACGATTACGGGAGTTCGAGGAAGCCGATGAAGAATTTGGGGCAGCTGATGAAATATCCATTGCAATTTTGCTGATCTAGACAGCACTCTGTCCGTCCGAGGTTATTTGCCTTGGTTTGATTATTCTGAGAGAAAAAAATATTTAAAATACAGAAAACAAACGGGAGAGCTAATAGATGTATGATGAATAAATTCCCGCTTAAATTACACGCAACCTCTGAAAGCGGAACTATTGCCCCATTATTTCAATTTAAAATTTGAATTTTGGAAATTTAATGGTTAAAAAGTAGTTTGAAAAGTAAAAAAATGTGGGCATGACTTTTTTGGATTGTTGAAATTGATTACTGTAGAAAAAATTTGTAAAAAAAATGAGAAATAATGGGGCTCAAACAAGGGCTAAAGTGAGAGTTCCTTTTTTGAAAAAATGGAAGAGATTATTGACAAATAAGGATAAAGGCCAGACTCTCAACTCTGCACTACTTGAAATACATCCTACAATTTACATTTATTATCAAGGTTTAGGACAAGGTAGATGGGAACTGTTGGGATTGCGATTCAAACTTTTAAAAAGTGTCAAGTGCAAAGTAATCAGTACATGACACGATTTTTTCATGATATAGTTCTAGTCCAACCGACTATTGGCTAAAACAAGATCCAAAGTTAAACAAGACAAAATATCAAATCAAATTGGAACCATATTTTCAAAAGAATAATGTTACATGAACAATACATATGAATAATAAGGTGAACAACACATTCACATGAAGGGTGGAGTCCACATGTGTGGGTCACATCCCTATGTGAGTGTGTTGTTCACTAAGTTGTTCATTTAGCATTTTTCTTTTCGTAATAGTTGATTCAATGATCTGGTTTTGAACTGTCTGAGAAATTTGGTCATCGAAGATTGCTCTTTCATTTCATTACCTGAAAAAGATGACGAGAATTCTCTTCGTTTTCCTTTCGACGAGAGAATTATTATAGTCTTGGATAAATATCTAATAACTCCTTCACTTCATTACCTGAAAACAGATGACGAGAATTCTCTTCATTTTCCTTTCGACGTGAGAATTATCAAAGGTTTGGATAAAAATCTAATAACATAATTCATAGTGAATAGATAATAAATGCTCCCTCCGTCACCTAAAGATAGACTTGTTTGTTTTTTAAAATAGATTAAGAAAATGTAATTAATGCAATTGAAAATATAAATTTTACATAGATTAAAAAAATGTAATTAATGTAGTTGAAAATATAAAAAATTTTTACATTTTACTAATATATCCCTACATTAAATAACGTAATAAATATCATTAATTTATATTTGTTGCGAGCAATGGATTTTAAGTAAAGGCATATTAGAAAATTTAAAAATGTCTAGACAATTAATATAAAAAAAAGGTCTTAAATACAAGTCTATTATGTGACGGAGGGAGTAATAGAGAGTAATAGTGTGAGAGAAACACTCTTTTTTTTGTGTTATTTCTCCTCCTTTAATGTTGAAATATACAGAAAATTAGAGGGAATCGTTAATCTTCAACGGTATTCTTCTCACTTTCAAACAAGTGACCTTACATTTTCCATACCACCATTATTAGTCCCCTACTCCTTAGCACTTCATTGTTGAGGTCCTTGAGGAATAGAAATACTATTCTTTAATACGGAAAAGTTCTCTTTTTATTTCACAATTTTGTGAGGATAGGACCTATTTGACATCGCATCAAACCCCCAGGCTTTTGTTATATTGTTATCTTAATTTTGATTTCTAAAACTCATCACCTATCTAATTGGGGTGATTTGGAGATTCATAATTTGGTATTTTGAAGTCTTCTTTATCGTTTTATTTATGCTCTATTCTTTTTTTTTTTTCAATTCATCCTCCACCAATTTATGGTATTTTGAGGTATTCTTATCAATTTATCATCTACAAATTTATTATATTTTGAGCTTTTCTTTGTGGATTAATTATAAACCACTTTATGGTATTTTAAGATATCCTTTCTATATATCCTCTACCAATTTTGGTATTTTGAGGTCTTTATTAAATTTTATTTTGAGGTCATCTTTGTCGAATTTATACTCTACAATTTATGGTATTTTGAGGTCTTCTTTGTCAATTCATCATCTACCAACTTATGGTATTTTGTTTTCTTATTTTTGTTATTGAGGCTCATTGCCTTGTTTTCATCACCTCCAAATCTATGTACTCAGCACGAGTGGTTGAAAACTTGACAAGTCATATTATGTATTTTGTCCGTCCCAAAAAACTAGTCACATACTCATTTTCACATAGAGTAAGAAATGTCAAATAATGTTGTTGAAAAAATAAATTTTACGCTCACTTTTCCTAATATACACCTATTCAATTCTTATTCACTCATTTTTCTTTATCTAACCATTAAATTATTTATGGGAAACAATAATGGCATATTCATTTTATCGTTGGAACCAGTTGCCATTCAAACAAGTTGTCAATTCACGGTAGCAAGAACAGAACATTGAAAGTGCTGGGGAAAAAATGGTTTGAAAAACGAGGCAAAGAAAAATTATAGCCAAATTGCCAATGAACTCATTTTGTTGAAGCCAACACATTTAAGAAAAGCAAAAACTAATGGGTTCAGGAGCAACATAAATTTTGAATTCAAAAAACAATAAAAAAGCTACTGGTAGAATGAAAATCTGAATTGTTAGTGCACCAACTTTTTTATTTTTTGGCCAAACATATTCATTTTCCCACCAAACCAGTTTTGAAATTTTCACTTGCACTATATAAACTACATTAAGTTGGATTCAATCACAATAAATAATGGATAGTTCATCATAACCAACTTCCATTTATTTAAATGTTCCTGATAATGCCTTCTCAGACAATGACACTAATCTACAATCGTCACAAAATATGATAGATTTGAGTAATTTCCAAGAGGTTTACAGCTATTTTGGCAATACCTCAATACCGTCCAAAAATATGCATCGTCGAAGCAAGAAGAAGAATTTGACCTCCAAAATAAAGAGAGCAGTTTACGGAATGCTACTTCTACAAAGTCATGAAGGGAAGCTAGAAAAAGGTGTTCTTGTGAAATTAGCCGATGCTTTCTTCATTTCTAGAAAATTACTCTCTCGAATTTAGCACTACTCATCACGTGAAGTTGCACTTGATTTGTCTTCAAGGTTGGTCGCAATGGAGTCGAACACAATTTCGAGAAAATGAAAGACATCACTTTTCATCGACGAACAAATATAAGATCACTGCCAAATGTGTTGGACATGTCAAAATCAATGATACATAGGAGAATCAAAGAAGAATATACTCGCCCACATTCAAATTCTGCGAAACCATATTTGTCAGAACACAACAAGAAGGCAATGTTAGATTCTGCTTGTCAATGATAGACAATTGTTCACTGATAATTTTTTTTTTTTTTTTTGAAATAGAAAATGAAAGATGACAAAATAGGAACATTCATTGATCTATTTTTTATTTTTATTTTCCTTTTTAATAAAATTGTGAGCGTGTGTATATATATATATATATATATATATATTCAAGTATTAAAAATTCTGTTTAAATGTAATTTTATTTTCTCATTTTAAGCTTTAAATCAATTTAGATTACAATATTTAAAGAAATTTCCTGAAACGTAAACATACTAACGGTAAAAAATAATTAAAATATTTGTAATTTATACCTTTTTTGTGATAATTGTCTTCCTTCGTTTCTTATTTTTAATTAAATATTTATTTTATATGTTAACATATAAATTTAATATATATGAGTAACAAATGATCGTGCATCGCATAGGTGTAATACTAATAAAAAATAAAAAGTATGAAGTGAGAATTAACCAGTTCATGGCACGACTTTTTTCATGATATTGTTCTACTACAGTTCTACAACCAACTATTGACGCAAGTTAAACTTGACAAAATATCAAATCAATTTGGAACCATATTTTCAGAATAGTTGATTCAATGGTTTGGTTTTGAACTTGATGACTGAAAATTTTGGCCGTCGAAGATTGCTCCTTCACTTCATTACCTAAAAAAGATGATGAGAATTTTCTTCGTTTTCCTTTTGACATGTGGATTATCAAAGGTTTAGATAAATATCTAATAACTCCTTCACTTCATTACCTGAAAAAAAGATGCGAGAATTCTCTCAGTTTTCGTTTTGACTTGAGAATTATCAAAGGTTTAGATAAAAATCTAATAACATAATTCATAGTGAATAGATAATAAATACTCCCTCTGTCTTGTGAAAATAGACTTATTTGTTTTTCACATTGATTAAGAAAATATAATTATTGTAGTTGAAATATAAATTTTCTTACATTTTACTAATATATCCCTACATTAAATAACGTAATAAATATGATTAATTTATATTTGTTAATAACAATGAATATTAAGTAAAAGCATATTAGAAAACTTAAAAATATCTATATTTTCGATAAGAAAAGTGGTCTATAAATTGTGACGGACAAATGAGGAATACAATCCTATCTAAATGGGATGGAGGGAGTAATAAAATGCGAGAAACTCTCTCTCTCTCTCTCTCTCTCTCTCTCTCTCTCGTATTTTTGGTGTTATTTCTTCAATTCTTCTCCGTCAATGTTGCAATATATCAGAAAATTAGAGGAAATCGTCAATCTTCCAGCGGTTATAAAAATATCAAATGGTGGGAAGTTGAGGAGCCCAAAGAGTGGGGGTTAATCTTATTATTATTATAAAGAAGGATAGTGGTAAAAATTTTCCCTCCCATGAATTTCCCCCAAAAATCAAGCCCTGGCCCACCTCATCAACAATTGTGCAGAAATTTTGAATTTAGTAGCTCTATTTTCCTTTCAAGATTTTCCCCCCAAAATGTCCCTTCTTTTGATGTTTGTGCAGCAATTGTATCTATCTATCTTCTATTTCTATCTAAAAATAACAAAGCTGGCACTAAAAAATCACGCTCAAATTGTTGCCTAGATTCCTGCCCATATGAAAATCTCGCCCAATACTGTAAGTCCCACCAAAAGAAATCAGATTTGTCCACAAAAAAAATCATATTTGTCCAAAACTTTAAAATTTGAACTTCACAGAAAAAACCCTAGACTATCTACTGCTCGGCGCTCCGTCCCTCTCTCTGACTCTAACCTCTCGCTCTCGCTCTCCCTCTCCCTCTCCCTCTCCAAACTCTCCTTCTTCCTCCTTGGAGCATCAAAATCTGGATCGTCGAGCGAATCGAGCAACGAAGGGGTTGGAACTAAAGAAATTGATCGAAGCTGTCGACTGTTCAAATTTCTTCCGCTATACCAACGCGCTTCTCGCTGTCGTTCAGGAAAAAAATCAGGAGTTAGGTGTGAGTAAAAGGTATTATTTGTATTCTATTTCCTCTTTTTGTTGGTAACTTTCTCTTCGTCATCTGAGTGCAGGGGAAGATGCGGTCGAATCAGCGACGCCGCTGCTATGACGAAGCAGCGGCGGTGGAAGGCTGTAGAGGTCGAAGGCTGTATGCTTTGATTGGTAAGTTATTGTGATTTCTAGATTTATACAACAAGATCTGTTCAATGATAAATTTTACAGTTTGTGTTCTATAGGGCCAGAGGGGAGCTAATGAGATTGCAAATGCGAGTTTCTTATGCCATGGATTCGAGGATTAGAAGATGTTTATTGAGGATTTCTGCTAAACAGGTTTACAAATCGTTACTCAATTTCATATGTTTCCCAGATTTGTGCAACCTTAATGACTTTATGCGATTTTTTATTTTTTTATTTTTTATTTTTTTTATGGTACTCAAATTTCCAATTGTCTATGCAAGAACTTAAACTGAGTAAAGAAAGGGTAAGCTTGAAACTCAGGATTTGAAAGTTGCATCTTATTTGTAGATTGGACGTGCCTTTAAGTTTCTATTGTTTTTAACATAGTGTTGTCATTGCAGTTGAAAACACTAAGGAAGCTCTTCTTAAAGCTAAGAATCTAGAATTCAAGGTAAACTCAAATTTCTGTTTTTTTTTTAATTTTTTAATTTGAATGAAAACTTAGCAAGTGTCGAGTTTTTTATACGTCGATTTCAGTGCCATTATCATCGCAAGCTTCTTAATCATGGTAAATCATCTTAATCTCATATGCCTCTGCTGATTGATACTTTTTATTATGTTTTGTAGATATAACTTGACATAGCTGCAAGTTATGGTGTTCAACCAATTTCTCTTGTGGTAGGTATATCCTAATCTATCTTCCTGTTGCTCACGTGTTGCCTTCACCAATTCATTTGTGACTTCTCAAGCTCAATACAGCCAGTGCTCCCCACATTTACAGAGGTATTGTTCATCAATTTTTTTTGCAACTTTGAGTTTCGATTTGTAGCAGCTTTTAGTTTCAAAATTTAAGATTCCCTAAGCAGGGTATTAAGCTAATTCAAGTCTCTGCAACTTTCATTGGGTACAGTCTAAGCAATTTTTTCCTTTATGAATTTCAAATTGATCTTTTCTGCATGTTAATTCTAATTATAGTTGGATATGAACTTAGTGCATGTTATGTGCAATTTTATTAGAGCATAATGTAAAAGATTTTAGCTTATTTTCAGTCATGTGCTATTGAATTTTAACTTATTGCTTATTTTGAAATTTTTTATGGAAGAACATTGGTGGATCTGAAGGAAAGGCCATTGGAATTGATGGATTTTTGAACCTTTGCTCCTACAGGGGATATATATATGGAATTTATTATTACATTTGAAGTTGTTGTAGCAGCCCCAAGGAAGACTCTTAAGCTTTGGTTGCTGAAGTTACTTAGTTGATTCGGTCTTCATGAATTGCTTGCATGACGGGAATGGTAAGTTCAAAGTGAAAACCATGCAGGATATCTTTGTTAGTCTTACATTCTTATGTTCCCGCATTTTTTTTTTCAGTTAGTCTGAATATTTTTTTTTTCAGTTAGTCTGAATATGTACAGAAATTGTATATGGCTTTGCATATTTATGTGTTTCCTGATGCTGCCTTTTGATCTTTTGGCTTTGCATTGCTGTTTGGATGAAGTTTTATCAGTCCTAGAAGCTCCTACAAATGATCAGTCTCAGCCTCAACCGATGAAGAAAAGATTATTATGGATGAATTTATGTATTGTTAGACATATTTATGTTTTTATAAAGCTCATCCTTTGTACCCATTTCAATGCAGGTTGGCATTTTTTAAAGCTTCCATTGATGTCAGTATGTCACCATGTAACGAGAGTTTTCGCAGGTCCTATGTTATGAACCCTCTCATTTTTTATTTTTATTTTTCTAATTCTTCTTTTTTTGGTTGAAAAATCTGATTGAATGGTCTAATTTTATTTTTTTTGACCAAACTTCAGCTCCATCACCATTGCTACATACTATTGTCATCGTGAAGATAGCTGCCACCATCGAAACCGAGTAGGTACCATTTTTCTGTCAATCTCTTTATAGATTTTGTGTCATTGTCCATGTGTTATCTATGGAAATTGGTTTGATTTTCTCTCATTGTACCTTGATCCACATTAAAAGTTTTGGTTTTTGCTCGATCCAAGTTTTTATTGAGCCTTTCGGCTTTTACTGTAAAAAATTTGTGTTCTTATGTTCTTGTGGTTTTGAGGAATCTTTTCATGCATTTTGGATTGAAAGAATTTGTTGTTCCAATGTAATTTATTTCTTATTAGAATTAGAATTTGAAATTTCTTTTGAAACTATTAAATTAATAAGTAATATTAATAATTTACAATATAAATTAACAATAGATAAAAATTCTTCAAAATATAAAAGTATATTGTAAATGTGTTAAAAGCATCTGTCTAATAGTTGAATGTCTGGGGTTCACAGGTATATTTATTAGTTGGTGCACTCAAGGATATCAAGCAGATTTGGGTGATTGGCTGGGGTTCACAGGTATATTTATTAGTTGACTGTCTTCAATTTTTTTTATTCAATTTATCTCTTATACAGACATATCTTTTATCACCCATAGATTTATCTTATACATTATTTGATGAATTTTGTTATCGTTAGCAAATGAAAAGCAATGTCTCTGTTCAAATTGTGAAACTTCTTAATTAGAGTACACATTCCTGTAGTGGTTGTTGGTTTTTGTGTTTTTTAACAATACTTTCCTTTATCTCCATACATTTATTTTAGGTCATTAGTAAAGTTTGGAAGGAATGAAATGCATATTATATCTTATGTGACTCTGCTCACAAACCAACAATCTTTTGTGTTGTTCAAAAAAGAACTAGGAAATGATATTCTTTAATGGAATGAGGGTGGAATTATGTTAAGTCAATGTTGTCATAACTATGATCTAGCACACTTCCTGCCTGCAAATTACTGATTCATTGAAATGTGGACAATTTCCCTATTCCAGCTTTTTTTTTAAAATTTTTTTTTGTCCAATCAAAAATCACATGGCTCTTTTAATGGTGTTTTACTGATTTTTTGTCAAGATAATAGAAGCTCTCTTGCATTTATATAGGGGAACAACTCAAACTATGAACTTAAGAAATTCTCTAGCTAAAGCAAAATCTGATTTTGTCGTCAAGGTAATTTATTATTTCTTTCTACTTTTTTTCTATTCAAGAAATATTTTAAGTTTTTCCTCATAAGAAGATTGTCCTATATTTCTTCTTCATTTAGATTGGTTTGAGGAAGGTTTTGCTCATTTGCTAAGCAGCTAGATTTCTTAAGAAAATGGAACTCTAGGTGACATATGAGACAATTTCTTAACCAAAATCAATTGCTCTAATACCAAAATTTTAATTTTAGGATTCATGTTTATGTCCTACAAGAAAGTTCTTCTCTCGCAAAAAATCTTGAATTAAATAATATATATTTTATAAAGAGTATAATATGAAGACTCAATACTTAAAGATCCACATATATAAGATATATAATTATTTGTATATAATTATTATCGTGTTTTGGGTAGTAGAATAGTTAGCCAGTTGATGGCAGCAATCATGGATGGAGTGTATGGATGGTTACATTTTTGTGCATTGAGAGTTTCAAGTTGGAGTTTTGGTAGGTGAAGATGTTAGGGATTGAGATTCTTCCTGGGGTTGTCTCACTCGCACCATGTTGTTGTTGTTGTTGTTTTTGTTTTTGTTTTTGTTATTATTATTATTATTATTATTATTATTATTATTATTATTATTATTATTATTTATGTTTCACTGTTTTGATACTATGCATTATCATTATATTTCTATTTAGGGCATTGGTGCATTGGAAAACTAATAACAGTTGGAGGGTGGTCTGGCACGAAGGATCTCGACGATTGATTAAAGAGAGAATAAAGCTTGAATGAATCACACATTAACTTTGATTGGTAATGTATTTTTTATGTACAAAAATATATTGAATGACAATTTGCTATTAGGGGTCTGGGGTCCCCAAGATATGGAATTTTAGGGAGGAATATTTCATGGTACAGTGATTAGCTTTGATTGGCATATTTTATTCAAATTTATCTTCAAAGATTTGATGTGAATTTAAAATGTGAATTTTCTCTTTGAGAATATTTGATCAGGTTTTCAAGTTCTGTAATATACACACACACACACATATAAACACACACCCGAAGGTCTGATTTTGGTTAGAATATTTTGTGTGAATTTTTGTTTTTCTTTGGTTTCCAAATAATGGGATTTGGCATTTTAAATCTATTGATTGTTTTTGAAATCCAATTTTTTAGATTCATTTTTTTGCAAGTAATTGAATATTGGTTTGTACATTTGCAATTATTGCTTATTCTGAAATTTTTTACCTTTTTTCAATCTGTGCTTAAGGTCTGTTGCCCTTCGTTCTCCTTTTACTTTTGCCACTACTTTGGAGCAGGAGTACAAGAGTGATATTTCTGGGGAGAAATGTAAGAGTTGTTTTTAATGTCACTAATTTTTTTTTGACTTGATGATAAATCCTAAATGTCAACATTCTCTTATCTATAGGGATTTTACTTCGTTTTGCACATGGTATTGTGGAATCATTGTTCAAAACATATTTCCGTGAATATATGGAAGTCTTTTGTTGAATTGTGTGATGTGCTATTTTTGAATGAAACACAGATGTTTTTTTTATATCTAATATCGTTCATGGTTATTATAATATAATATTATTTTTTATTGTCATGGTTAGTTATTGTAATATAATATTATTTTTTATATCTAATATCGTGCATCGCACGGGTGGTAAAACTAGTTACCATGAAATGAGAATCTTCTCACGTACAAACAAGTGACCTTGCATTTTCCATACCACCGTCATAAGCCTCCTACTCCTTAGCAATTCATTGTTGAGGAATAGAAATACTATTCTTTAATACGGAAAAATTCTCTTTTATTTCACAATTTTGTGAAGATAGGACATTAGGACCTATTTGACATCGCATCAAACCCCAGGCTTTTGTTATATTAATTGTTATCTTAATTCTGATTTCTAAAACTCATCACCTAGCTAATAGGGGTGATTTGGAGATTCGTCTTTTGGTATTTTGAAGTCTTCTTTATCATTTTATGCTCTATTAATTTATGGTATTTTGAGATCTTTTTTTTTTTTCCAATTCATCCTCCGCCAATTTATGGTATTTTGAGCTATTCTTATCGATTTATCATCTACTAATAAAGTTAATATGTCATCTATCACAAAACTTACTAGAGAATTAGATTGCTATATGACATTTTTCCCTTTTTTTTGTGTCATGCAGGATTTGACTATGAAGAAAACTATTGGCTTGGGAAGGCAGAGTAACGGCCTATATTACCTTTCACAAAGACCACAAATACATCATACTACCCATAGAACAACCAATCTATGGCATAGACATCTTGGACACCTTTCAGCCTCACCTCTTCAATTCCTAGCACAAAGTACTGTAGAAATTAGTTTTGATTCCCACAATATTTGTGATGTTTTCCATTTGGAAAAAATATCTCGATCACCATTTAAAAGTTAGTCAAATTTCAAGTAATAAACCATTTGATTTGATTCATTTGTGATATCTGGGGACCTCATAGGATTTATTCTTATTCTGGTGCTAGATATTTCCTTACAACTGTTGGTGATTTCTCTCATTATACTTGGGTACACCTCATGCATCACAAATCTGAAACTCAAAGTATAATTAAGAATTTCTTCGCTTTGGTTAAAACTTAACACAACCTGACTATAAAAGCCCTAAGATCTGATAATGTATAAGAGTTCTTATCCTTGCAACCATTCTTAGATGAAAGTAGTACCATTTTTCATAGATCATGTTCTTATACCCTCCAACAAAATGGAGTAGTTGAGAGAAAACACCATCACCTCCTTAATGTCACTCGTGCCATTAAATTTCAAGCTAATCTTCCATTAAAATTTTGGGGCCAACATATCAAGTTAACTTTTTACCTTATCAACCGGATACCTTCAACATTGTTATCTCACAAAACGCCATACAAAAAATTGCAAACAAACCACCAACTTATTCCCATTTACGTGTCTATGGTTGCTTGTGTTTTGCAACCAATCTTAAAACCAACCATAAATTTAACACACGATCCAGACGGTGTGTGTTTCTTGGATATTCCTTAGGACAAAAAGGATACCTTTTATATGACCTAACTGATATAAAGCTAGTGGTGTCTCGAGACATCGTGTTCCATGAAAATACATTTTCATATGCCTCCCAACAAAATGAAGAAACCAACTCCATCCCATTGCCACAATCGGTACCTATGGATGTTGAAATGCAAAATTTAACATACCTAAAAACCAACATATAGCAGAAATAGATAACTTACCTAAAAATCCCAAAAACTGTTCAACCGATCGACCTACTTCACCTACCGGTCAACCGATCATTCCAAAAAACCCTATTGATCGACCAATCCTCCCTTCTCCCTTAACAAGTCAGGAAGATCCTACAAATGACCAGCCATACCAACACCAAATTCAATGATCGATAAGATCAATTCAACCTCCAACTCATCTGAAAGATTACTATCATGCTCTGCCTTACTCAGGACAAGTCTCTTCCGGTCAAATCTAGCCCTCGACATCATATATCAAGGTACGTACCATATGGTAATATCTTTTCTGTTCATCACACTTTTACATACAATAATTCTCATATCATTGAGCCATCAACATATGAGGCAGCATGTCAGGATCCCAAATGGTAATTGCTATGAATGATGAAATTCATGCCTTGGAAGAAAACAATACTTGGTCACTTTCCTCACTCTAGGTCATCATCCTATTGGTTGTAAATGGGTGTTCAAGGTCAAATTGATTCTGACGGTACAATTGAAAGACACAAGGCACGACTGGGGGCAAAGGGGTTTACACAAATGAGAAGGGATTGATTATAATGAAACTTTCTCTCCAATTGCAAAGTTAAAGACAATTAGATGCTTACTTGTTGTTACCTCTATTCGAAACTGGACACTTCATCAGATGGAAGTACAGAATGCCTTCCTTCATGGTGATCTTGGTGAAAAAGTCTATGACTCCCCCACATGGATTTCGTCGACATAAGGGACATCACTTGTGTGTCGACTTCATAAATCTTTATTGTTAACCCAAGATAAACTAACCAAGAGGGGGGTGAATTGGTTTATAAAACTTTTTCGATAAATAATCTTAAACTTAAAAACTAATAAGTATAAGTATGAGCACTTAGTATTACAAGTAGCAAAACTATCAATGTAGTGTGCTATAAATGTATGAACTTAATTGATAAAGTAAGTATAGCACTTAGATATAGTGTTGCACAATATAAATTGATAGAAAAGAGTAAGTGCGATGCAAGTAAGTAAAAGGGATAAGAGATTGCAAACGCGATTTAGGGAGGTTCAATCAACCAACGTGATCTACGTCCTCCGTTACCGAGCTCTCCGTCACGAGCAAGGCCAAATCCACTATATTGATAACTTACAACAAGGAGTATCGAATCCTTATGTGACTTTACAACAAGGAGCATCTATCATTTACAATCGAGTTTTCAGAAGGATCTCGAAACCATAAACAAAGTACAAATGAGAATTTTTACAATCGAACCAACTCTCTTAACAAATGATATGATCAATACAAGTATCTTGAGAGTTTTAGGATAACACTTCAATAGATAGCAAATATTTAAAGCTCAAGTGTTTATGAAAACTTTGAAGAAGGATATGAGATAGTTTTTCTTGAATCAAAGTTTTTCAACCAATGATCTCTCTTTCCAAATAATACTTAGTTAAGTATGAAGAGAGATATACACTTCAATAAGTGTTTGGTGATATGAACTCAATCAATGATCAATAATGAAGTAAGAGTATTGAGTTTTCTTGCAAAATGGAATTCTTGATAAAAATATGAAATAGTTTTGAACAATCAAGAGATTCCTTGCAATAAATGAAATAGAATGTAAAATAAAGTAAGCTCAATGATTTTCTCAATAAATTTCTCTCTTAAATGCTCTTGTAAGTTGGTGAAATGAATGTAAGAGAAGTGGCTATTTATAGATCAAGAAATTGAGCTGCAGGAAGTTTCGGTCGACCGAAAGCTCAAAAACTAGCCGTTATACATTTGAGCCATTATACTTTCGGTTGACCAGATATTTCGGTTGATCAAAGTTTCGGTCGATCATGAGCATTTCGGTCGACCGAAAAAGGAAAAATTTGAATTTTTTATTTTTATATCAAAAATTTTATTTTTCCAAAAACTATTTCATGTTATGTTTTGAAAAGTCATTTTTATGCAATTAATGATTTTTAGAAATATTTTTGAGCTTTATAAACTTGATAAAAATTGATGAGTCGATACCTTTACAAACGAGTTGAAATTTTTCAACATAAATCTTCTAAAGCTTTAATCTTCGGTTTTCGACGATCTTGTTCACTTCAAATCTCTTTAATGATTGCTTTGTACTTCAATGGATGACGATTTTGATCTCGGAGTATCCAAATTACACATATATGATAAACTCGAGAATTGAAACCATTAGTAATACATGAGATCTTGTTTGTTATAATCAAAACAATATATACGTGAATAGTCATAGGTCAACAATTTCCCCCTTTTTGATTATGACAAACAATATGATTTGTAATTCGTAAAAATGATGAAATATATATGTACGTACATATTCCCCCTTTCTTTTGCAATGTATTCCCCCTTTCTATCATAATATTGCAAGATAAAACAAATAAAATCGTAGCAAATATCTCTTCCCCCTTTTGGCATAAGCAAAAAGTGTCAAGTGGAAGGTCATGTAATGAATGTGGAATAATAACTTGATGGAAACACTAACACATAATTTGCATGTTCCAAAAACAATTTGACATGGATTCCCCGTATTTTGTACAAACCGATAAGAATAGAATCTTATCATATAGAAAGCACCTATATTTCAACATCATCACAACTCAAAGCAAGAATCATATCCAAATATAGCATGTGAATCATAAGATGCAGAGCAAGTAGGCAAAAACAATATTAACATAGCGAGAAAGTCATAGGTTTAAAAACATGATTACATAGTTTGAAAACAAAGTTTCTTGAGAAAATCACTACGAAAGATATATAAAAAAAATAAAGATAGGATCTTCAATCGGCCGCCGGAGGTGGAGGTGGATTAGGTGGGTAGATGGCGTAGAAATGAGCGAAGAAGGCCTCTAGAGATGTGTGCATATGTTGAAGTTGATGTTGGATGCCTTCAACCGCCGTGGTGAGAGAATCGGTTCGCCCATTGAGGATGTTGAATTGATCTGCAGAGATGGATCGATGGGGAGGTGTTGCAGCTTGAGGTGCTCGAGTCCATGGCCTCGGTCGAGGCTGTTCATCCCCACCACCTTCACCGGCACCCCCTTGGTCACCCTCACCCGCAGCCGCCCCTTCACCAATTTTCAATTCTTCTTCAGCTTCCTCTTCGATAAATGGCCAAGTCGTAGGCCCCGATGCATCATCGAAACCTTGAGTATTGCACACCCATTGCCCGTCACCCTTGACAATTTTCATCCGTTTGAGAGTGTTGATGTTGATAATATCGGTGTGTTTGGGTTTAAGAATAGGCTCATTGTCTAGAGGCACATTGAAGTGATTGAAAATTTTTGTGAAAATCATGCCGTAGGGTAGGCCTAGAACTCGAGTAGAGGTATGAACGTGATGAAGATGTTTGATGAAGATGTATGGAAAATCAAGTTTGCGACCGACAATGAGAGAATCAAGAATGAATAGGTCAAGATAGTTGATTTCATCAAAATGACCACTCTGGGGTACAATTGTCTGAGCAATTGCACGATGAAGGACCTTGCATGGGATAGTCAAATGGTTGAGGTTCAAGTTCATAGTGGTAGTGAGGGGTCGGGCAGTGACACGACTACAAGCCTCAAGTTCATTGTATCCCTCGAACCTAACAGGATAATGAGTGACATATGCATAATTCTCACAACGCTGCAATCCTAGGAGGTTTCTAATGAGGGATCGTTGAATTTCGACCTGTGTACCCCTAACCGAACTTGTAATTTCATCGGGATAAAAAGTAGCGTTTCGAAAAAATTCCCGAATTAATTTCGGGTAGGAGTTTTCAGAAATAGACATGACATTTTTCTATCCTATATCTTCAAAATAACGCTCAATTTGAAACGAGGGGGCTTGAAGGTAGAAATCGAAGAAATCGATAGACTTACCTATTAGAATTGGATGATCAGAGAAGCGGTCGGGCAATGGTATACGTTCCTCAACGTTCGATGAGCTAGCTTCACCTTTCTTCGATTTCTTCTTCGGAGGCATTTTGTATTTTCGAGTGAATTGATGGAACCAATAGAAAATTTTGGAAAATATTAGGTAAAAACGATTGGAAATGAATGAAAAGGGTAGAAATCAATAATGTAGTGGTATAATGGTAAGTTTGATGGAGTGAAATTGATTCAAAGTGAGAAAATTTGGAATTTTCATGAATTACCCCAAAATGTAGGGCTTTGAGGAATTTTTGGATGAAATGTGAAGAAAATCATGAATTTGAGGAAGATTGTGATGGGGAAATATGAATTTGTGGATGATTGTAAGTGAATTGATGAAAGAAGATGAATTTGGGAGAGAATGAGAAGAGGGATTGCGAATTCTAGGGTTTATGTTTTGATTTTGGGGATGAAACTGATGATTTAAAACTCTGAATCCGCGTATCTTTCGGTCGACCGAAAGTTTTGGTCGGTCGACCGAAACTCTGCAGGTTTTAAAACAGGTAGCTGCAGGAGGGTTCGGTCGTGTGATGATCGACCGAAACTATAAGTTCGGTCGTACAATGGGTCGACCGAAACAGGTTTCGGTCGTGTGATGATCGACCGAAACTATAAGTTCGGTCGTACAATGGGTCGACCGAAACAGGTTTCGGTTGAACAATTTGTTCAACCGAAAGTCACCTTTCGGACGACCGAAATATTTAGGTCGACCGAAACATTCAAAAATCAATTTTTTGCAAATGTTATAATTAAAACACTTATATATTGTAAATTTAGCCACACATATCATTTTCATCAATAATGCCCAATCCTCTTCGTATATATGAAAATCTATCATGAGTTAGAGGTTTAGTAAAAATATCGGCCAATTGTTTTTCGGTACTAACAAATTCCAAGTAAATGTCACCTTTTTGCACATGATCTCTAAGAAAATGATGTCGAATTTCAATATGCTTAGTGCGAGAGTGCAAGATGGGATTTTTTGACAAATTTATAGCACTAGTGTTATCACACATAATAGGAGCATTTTCAAAAATCAAGTGATAATCACTAAGAGTTTGTTTCATCCATAAAACTTGAGCACAACAACTAGTGGCCGAGATATATTCGGCCTCGGCGGTAGATAGTGCAACGGAATTTTGTTTCTTGCTAAACCATGACACAAGTGCAAAGCCTAGAAAGTGACAAGTTCCACTTGTGCTTTTTCTATCAATTGTGCATCCGGCCCAATCGGCATCCGAATAATTTAGAAGATCAATGTGAGTGCCTTTTGGATACCAAAGTCCCAAAGTTCTAGCGCCACATAAATATCTAAAAATACGTTTCAAGGCACTTAGATGAGATTCTTTAGGATTTGATTGAAATCTAGCACATAAGCATACACTAAACATAATATCGGGTCGACTTGTCGTTAAGTAAAGAAGGGATCCAATCATACCTCGATATTTTGTGATGTCAATAGAAGTACCTTGCTCATCTTTGTCCAATTTGATTGAAGTACTCATGGGAGTATTCATTGGCTTCAAGTTTTCCATCTCAAACTTTTTGAGCATATCCACAATGTACTTGGTTTGACTAATGAATATCCCTTCACTAGTCTGTTTGATTTGAAGCCCGAGGAAGAATTTTAACTCTCCCATCATGCTCATTTCAAATTCATTGCTCATACATTTTGAAAATTCTTCACAAAGAGACACATTAGTTGCACCAAAAATAATATCGTCAACATAGATTTGTACAACAATCATGTCTTCCTTTTTGGTTTTGATAAAAAGTGTAGTATCCGCATTTCCCATTTGAAAGTCATTGGAAATAAGAAATTTACTCAATCTTTCATACCAAGCTCTAGGAGCTTGTTTTAAACCATATAGAGCCTTTCTTAGTTTAAAAACATTATCCGGAAATTTATGATTTTTGAACCCGGGAGGTTGTTCAACATAGACTTCTTCTTGAATAAAACCATTTAAAAATGCACTTTTGACATCCATTTGATAAAGAGTAAAACCTTTATGACAAGCAAAGGCAAGAAGCATATGAATGGATTCTAGTCTAGCAACCGGTGCAAAAGTTTCTTCAAAGTCAATTCCTTCTTCTTGATTGTAACCTTGGGCCACTAATCTAGCCTTGTTACGCACAATTATACCGCTTTCATCCTTTTTGTTTCGAAAAATCCATTTTGTACCAATAACGGCTTGATCATTTGGTCTATCAACTAAATCCCAAACATGATTTCTTTCAAATTGATTTAGTTCTTCTTGCATTGCAAGGATCCAAAACTCATCGAACTCGGCTTCTTTGAAATTCTTTGGTTCAATTTGAGAAATAAAAGCACAAGTATTTAAGAATCCTTTAGTAGAGTTTATAGTACTTACCCCTTTCGAAGGATCACCAATTATGAGCTCTTTTGAGTGAGATGAAGCAAATCTCCATTCGATAGGAAGTGTTAGATCACTTGAGTTTTTGGAAGATGTTCCGTCTTCTTGTTGAGGAGTTTGTTCTTCCAAGTCTTTTTCTTCATTGTCTTTGGATATTTCATTTCTTTGATCTTGAATATTTATTTCCTCAAAAGGAATTTCCAAACCTACATCAACACCTTTTTCTTGATCAAGAGAATTAGTTTCATCAAAAGTAACATGTATGGATTCTTCCACTACTAGAGTTCTTTTATTAAAAATTCTATACGCTTTGCTAGTGGATGAATAACCAAGAAAAATTTCAACATCGGATTTTGAATCAAATTTTCCCAAATTTTCTTTTGTATTAAGAACAAAGCATTTACAACCAAAAACCTTAAAATACCCGATATTGGGAATTCTATTTTTCCAAAGCTCATACGGAGTTTTAGTTTTCTTTCGACTTACTAAAACTCTATTTATTATGTAGCAAGCGGTGTTAACGGCTTCGGCCCAAAGATATTTTGGTAAGTTATTTTCATTTAGCATGGTTCGAGCCATTTCTTGCAATGTACGATTCTTCCTTTCTACTACACCATTTTGTTGAGGAGTTCTAGGAGCCGAGAAATTATGTTCATACCCATTTATCTTGCAAAATTCATCAAAAGCCATGTTATCAAATTCTCCACCATGGTCACTTCTTATAGTTGTAATGGAATATCCCTTTTTTGAACCTTTTTTGCAAAAATGTTTAAATGCATTTAAAGCTTCATTTTTCAAATTTAAAAATAAGACCCAAGTAAATCTTGAGAAATCATCAACAATGACAAAAGCATAGTGTTTACCACCTAAGCTTGCGGTTTTAGATGGTCCAAAGAGATCCATGTGAAGAAGTTGTAAAGGTTTTATGGTGGAAGAAAATTGTTTATTTTTGAAAGAACTTTTGGTTTGTTTTCCAAATTGACAAGCATCAAAAATTTTGTCCTTTTCAAATTTCAAACTTGGTAGGCCTTTTACAAAACAATTTTTGGATATTTTTGAAATAAGTTCCATACTAACATGACCTAATCTTTTATGCCATAACCACGTGTCATCTTTAACGCTTGACAAACATTTTAATTCTTTCTCAAATTCAATGTTGATGATATAAACATCTTTACTTCGGCTTCCTATGAACAATACCTCTTTCGATGTAGCATCTTTGATAAGACATCTAGAAGAATCAAATTTAATATGATAACCTTTATCACATAATTGACTAATACTTAGCAAATTATGTTTGAGATTATCTACTAATAAAACATTTTCAATAGAGGGAGAAAGATGATTACCAATATTTCCAATGCCAATGATTTTTCCTTTGGCATTATCTCCAAAGTGACATGACCTCCATCCTTTCTTTTGAATCTTGATAAGAGTGATTTATCTTCGGTCATGTGCTTCGAGCAACCACTATCCAAGAACCAATTGCTTTTTACTTTTGTTGATACCTACAAAACATGGCTTAATTTTTGACTTCTTGGTACCCACATAATTTTGGGTCCTTGATAGTTAGTTCCTTGAACCCTCTTATGTCTTTCTTCAAAGTGAAGTTTCTTTTTCACTAAACAATTAAAAGCTACATGCCCACTTCTATTACAAAAGCTACAAGTAGTTGATGCTTTGACAAAAGCAGCAATACTATATTGTGATTATCAAGCAGCAATGCATATTGTTTCTAATCCAGTATATCATGAAAGGACAAAGCACATTGAAATAGATTGTCATATTGTTCATGAAAAAAAATTTAAGGGAGAGATCAAGACTGCCTATGTTCCAAGAAACAATCAAATTATAGATTTATTTACTAAAGCATTAGGCAAGGAGGCATTTCACAGTTTCACTCACAAGTTGGGCACTTTTGACATGCATGCTCCAACTTGATGAACAAATTTTTAATTTACCTTATTTGTAGGATTGTATTTTTAGTAGGATATGTTGCTAACCACAGGTGTACAGGTCTCACAAGTAATATAATGGATGTGATCCAAGTATCGATCCTATGAGGATTGAGTAAATTGTATTTTAGATTATATTCCTTAAGCAGAACTATGAAGAGCTTGAGTTTAAGAATTTTTGTTTGAAAATTAAACTAAAAAGTAAGGAAATTTGTTTTGTGAAAACTATGAAAGAACACATGTTGGAATTGAGAATCCACATTAATTCCATCAATTATGCATTACTTCAAGTGTCCAACGATAAGTCACGGGGTTTTGAATATCCATATTCCTAATGTTGTTAAAATTTCCTTTCGGATAAGAATTAACACATTTTTCTACACATACATGACTATATTTCTATGTCGAATGTGAATATACAGAAAAACATTAAAGGTTTAGTGAACATTTTTGTAGATAACACAAAGCATGTGGTATATTTTTATCCCGTATCTGACTTTGTAGCAATTGAAATTTGTCTAATGAATTCCTAATCTTTCGAACTTAGAAAAACACTACAACAATCATATAAAAATTGGTCAAATAATCACATCATAATAAAAGCATAAGTCAATTGTTCAAACCCATGAATTAAATAAATTAAACAATAAAATAATACATAAGATCCAGAAATTAATGCATCATCACAATTCTAACATTAAAAACCAGGTCTAGATATATAATTGAATATAAATCACTAGAGATATGAAGAGATATCACCCTATTCATGCTCTTGATTCTTGGTCTTCAATTGTGCTCTTGGCTATGCATGGATCTCTAAGCAATTCGGCAGCGTTTTGCCATGTATTTCACAAGTTGGGAACCTCCTCTAATGGGTTTCTGCTATTCATTATTTGTAAAATTCAAAAAGTGGCTGAAAATCATGTCAAAATTGGCTTTCAAAAGAATTCCAACTGAACAAAAAAAGTTACCTTCGCGAGAGATCTTTTTATCACTGCACAGCATTCAGTATTTTGATTATATCTTTCTATTTTCTTATCCAATTGAGGTGATACAAAGTGTGTTAAAAATATAACTTAAAGGGCTACAATGCTTACCAAAGTAGGATTTTCCCAATTCAGATGTTTACTGCCCCGAAATTAGGTCTCAAAGTCTGACTAAAAATCTGCCCAAAAATCTTGTCTGATTGAAATCAATTTATGATAATATTCTTATCACATTCATTTCTTTTTGACTTATAATTGCATCCAATTGAGTCCTAACAATCTTCAAGTATCGTATCATGGTCCGAATCATTCATTGAGTATTTTCAATTTGGTCCTTCTTTATTTGATTTGTATACTTTAATCATTGAATTTCTAATTTCTTCCAATTTGGTTCTTTCTTTGACTTTTATTTCAATGTGCACCATGATTGACTTCTTCAACTCTTCCTTTGCACAATTTAGCTCTTTAATCATCAATTTGACTTGATTTTTCTTTAATTCCTCTATTTTTTCGACTTTGAGATTATTTCTGAAATATAAACAAATAATAACAAAATAAATAGCAAATTTTTTTAAACAAACAAATAAAATCCTAATTTTAGGATAGAAATAAGTGTATAAAATACATTTATCAAGATACCATCTAGAAGTATTTTATTTTAGGCGTAATTCCTTGTCTTGTAAAACAAGTTGGTTGTGCCCTCATTCCTAAGGTTGGTGTATATATCTTGTAATCCCCTTCATTATTCAATGAATCAATATATAGAGAATTATTTTCTCTATAAATATTTTCTCTCATAAATTTTACATAATGTTGTTTGCTGTCATTGCTTGTCCATAATTTGATTCAATCCCTAATAAAGTTTTCAATGAAAAAATTGGAATATGACTGTTAGTATGCAAGGAAGTGGCAAAGTGGAAAAGTAAATATTGTGCAATGGGTACTTTGGAGACAAAGCCGGTTTTATTTGTTACTAAAGATGTTATTCGTTCCATTTTATTTGAAGAATTGTTGTCGGCAATCAAAGAAAAATGGCCATCTCCAAGTTGCAGGACCATCTTCATTCAATAGGATAACACAAAGCCACATTTAGATGTTAATGAAATTGAGTTTGTAGAAGCTGCGAGAAAGGATGGATTCGACATTCTTTTGTGTTGTCAACGTGAGAACAGTCCTAATATGAATGTCCTGGATCTTGGTTTCTTCAGAGCTATTAATTCACTTCAACATCAAGAGCCTCCAACAACAGTTGATGAATTTGTCTCAACTATGCAAAAGTCATTTGATACATTCAAAATTGAAGATTAAACTGTGTGCTTTTGACATTGCAATCATGCATGATTGAGGTGATGAAATTTTTTGGTGGTAATAACTACAAGAGTCCACATATGAACAAGCAAAATTTAATTAAGATTGGGCATCTACCAGAAGGTATTGAGTGTGAATATCAGGTGCTAGATGAAGCAAAATCATCTTTTGTTTGTCAGAAAATTACAGTCAGCCATGTTGCTAAACAAAAATTCCATGAAGATGCAACTAACAACAGGAGCAACTAACAGAAAATTTCAATTTAATATTGTTCACATTTATTTGTAATTGGCAAGGATGTGTGTTCAAGGGTTGTAAATTTATGTACTCAAAAGGCAAGCGGTAAAGACTGTATTTGCTTAATTGGAGAATGAATCCCTGCAATAAGTTAAGAAATCTTGAAAAGTGAGACTTTAGACTTTATATTCTAAGCTTCCACTTTTCCAATTTAAAATTTGCTTCAGGGACCAGAATATATGAATGAAAATCTGCTTCATCCAAGAGTATTTGGTCGTATTTGCAGAGCTCATTTTATTCATTGTTTTAAAGGCATAGAACACTCTTTCAGTCACTTATCAATTTTTCAAGCAACTAACAGAAAATTTTCATTAATATTGAAACATTCAATTCCTTAATGTTGTCAAACCGAATTTACATGGAGAAACTAGGAGAATTACATATTAAAAAAGTAGTAGAATATGGTAAGACAATTCTCATCATTTGAAAAACAACTCATTGACGCTCTTGAGCTTCGAAAATGTAACCATCATTTTAGGTGGAGTTTTCAGACCAAGCAATGGTTTCGTCGATTTCTTCACGTCGTCATGGATTTTGCTGACTAGTGTACGTGTATCTTCACTTGTATTGAAGAAATGTGATGGGTCTTCTAATTTCTTATTATTCAATTGGTGCCAATTTGACAATATGGAAGATAAATTCTTAAATGAAATGGAGAATATATACAAGGAGAGAAAGAGATAGATGGAATATATACATAGATTGAATATATACAATGAGGGAGATGATAGCCCAAGACTAACTAATCAAGAGTGGGGTGAATTCGTCTTACAAAACATTTTCAATAGATAATCTTAAATTTAAAACCAATGAATCAATTGTAAATACTTAGTGTAATAAGATGTGTAAATTAACTTAACAATCAAGGTAGACTGCTATAAAGATGCAAATTTGATAAGTGAAGTAAGTATAACAATTAGAAACAATATTGCACAATATGGATTTACAAGCAATAATAAGTGTGATGTAAGTAATAAATAAAAGAGAATAGAGGATGCAAACAATATTTTAAGGAGGTTCAATCAAACAACTTGATCTACGTTCTTCGTTACCAAGCATTCCATCACGAGCAATGCCAAATCTACTATATTGGTAACTTACAACAATGAGTACAAAATCTTTAGGTGACTTAAATCCTTAGGTGACTTACAATAAGGAGCACCTACCCTTAAATGACTTTCAACAAGGAGTACTTGCCATTAGGTGACTTACAACAAGGAGCACTTACCATTAGTTGACTTACAACAAGGAACACCTATCCTTAAGTGACATACAACAAAGAGCACGTATCCTTAGGTGACTTACAACAAGGAGCATCTATCCTTATCCAAATAATCGGGTTTTCACAAGGATCTCGAAACCACAAAATATAAAGAATTGATTTACAATTGCAATAACTCTCTTGACAAATGATATACTCAAATTAAGTCTCAAGAGAAAAACTTTGATGCAAATGATAATGTTAAATCTTAATGCTATCAAATAAAGTTTTTCGAAGAGTATAATCTCTTGTACAATGATTGAATCAAGTTAAGTACCAATAGATGATAACACTTGAATATTTAACAATAAGTTAAGCTTAAAGTGTTTAACACTGGAACTTTGATGAATCAAAATATTATACAATAATCAAAGTTTATCAATATAAATTCTCTCTTTATAATATTGAAAATAGCCTCTGTTTGTTAAAAGTTTTTCGTTTAAAAACATATTTTTTATGTTTTCTAAGTAAAATGTGTGGTTAAAAAATGGAGAGAAAAAATGTGTGTGGTTAAAAAATGATTTGGGGAATTGTGTAGAAAAAACATATTTAAAAACATGTTTGCCAAACGGAGGCTTAAGCACAAGAGATATTTAAATTTCAATTCCAATATATGATGTGAAGATGATGAAGAAGTTTAAATGATATAAAACCAAAAATCTTCATAAAAAATTTCTCTCAAAAACTTTGATGAGTTTGATAAAGCTAAGTTTCGATAAATCAAAATTTTCTAATCAAGATAGATGAATATAAATCAAATGATGATAATGAATTTCTTAATAGAAAGCTTTCTTAATAATCCTCTAAGTTATATATTTGATTGCAAGAGAAAATGCTTACTTATAGAAGGAAATCAAGCACACAGTAACTTTCGATCGACTGAAAAATCCAAAACTTGACTTTAAAACTAGTCATTGAACCCATAGTCAGAATTCTCGATCGATCGACTGAAGTTGACTTTTTTGGGTTGACTTCAGAAAATCATTAAAAAAAACTCGATTTTTAGGATTCTAACTAGTTTTTCCAAAGGTATAACAAAATATAATCATGATTTAAGATTAAATAACATTTGAAAAACAATATTGACTTTCATAAAATATTTTATGAGAGTGATGAAATATGTTTGATGCACAAAATCATTTTCGAGCTCATTGGGATTCACTGCTAAAGATTGAGAGCGTTGTACATTTACATATGTCTAATCAACTTAAACTTGAGCTCTGATCTTATAAGCTTGAATTCTTGATTTTCATGTCATACTTTATGTCTTGCATCTTGATCTTGAATATCTTAAATTCTATCTTGGTCTTGACTGTCTTTATTTCGATCTTCGCGTCTTGTGTGCTTCATCATATAGCTTAGATCTTTATCATTTTGGAGATGATTTGAACATTGAATGATTTGAAGATTTATCATTACATGAAATACTTAAATCATACTTGCTAACAACGCAATATAATCTTGTTTGTTATGACCATAACAATAAGGTTACGTTGAGGTTGAAAATGGCTGTTGAGTTACCCAATTTGTTAATGCTTTTTTTTTTTTAACAATCTAATTTAATGGAGAATTTGGAAAGTTAAGTGAAATATTAATTTTTTTGTTTGACCCCCAACTACTTTAATTAAATGCATGATAAATTTATGTCATTTCTCACGAAATTTGAAAGAGTGTAAATTTATTTCGACTAATAAAAAACACATTAAATAAGGGGAAAATGGAACATAAAAATGTTAACTTCACTCTCTAAAAGAAAAATGGACTATCTTTGAGGGAAGTACGAAAAAGAAATAGTGAACTATCTTTGTAAGATAGATGGAGTATTATAATGAAATATGTTAAAATAAGATCAAGGGTTCTTTCTTTTGTGTTTTGTAGAATGAAATATATCATCCCAAAAGCTTAACATGGTAAAGGATGCTGAATTTTCCTTTCAATCTACTATCTTAACTTTTTCTCCAATATTTCAAATGCTTCAATAGTATCACTATCACAATTGTATGGCGGAGATTAAAATAAAGATATGATAAATATATACATCGCTCAAACAAAAAGGAAAGTGGAGGCATAAGAAATAAAACATGAGCACTAGTGTTTGTAATGTTAGTGTCTTGTTTCTAAGAAAGTCTGATTTTGTTAAGCTTACATGTTTCATCAAGATATCTGTCACTTCATTTAGTTTTGAAAATCTAAATCTAGTAGTTTTATGAAACTACCATATGTGCAAATACTTAAAGGGTTCCATGCATGTCATTGATGTAGAAGTATACTACCTGTAGAAAAAACATAATTAAAATCTTGTTCATCTCACAAGAAATCAATTCGTGGATTTCTTACTATAACCAGGAAAAGAAATCCAAGCAAAAATTTAATTGTTAGATGTTAAAGTAATGCTCCCCCTTTGCTGAATTCTTATTTGTCCTTGTAGTGCTTTCGCATAGCACTAATTCATATTGCCTTCTTCTCAATTGATTTAGCTTGAACATCATATTCCGTCAAAACTCATGCCATATAGTTAACCAGACAACTACTCAAGAAGATTCCATCTCAAACCACAATACTAACCTGCCAGATATTGAAGCAAAATCAAATGCTATATTCTTTCTATTCTTAAAAATACTAGTTTGAATAATTAATAAGTTTGTTTGTAACAACTCAATGTAATCTTTCTTATCTTTGTAATCTTTCTATTTCACATTTGGATTCTCATAAGATTTGTAAACTACTATATATATTTAATGAAAATCATTTATCTGGTATCTAATTGGAACTAGATCATTTATAATTCTAACTTGGTATCAAATCTACAAATAGGCTAAACCCACTCTTTGATCCTAACGGCTTCCAATTCTGCTGCAACATTCTCATTCTCTAACATTACTTCATTAGTATTCGTCAAATTGGATGGAACCAATTATCTCAATTGGACCACTCAATTCATCATTACTCTTCGAAGTCATGATCTATTAGGCATTATGGATGGCTCTGAGCTATGCCTAGTGTAGTTTGTCACCGATGATGAAGGCAAACCTACATTTGTTGTTAACACTAGTTACTTAGTATGGAAGAAAAATTATCAATTCATATTCTCATGGATCGACGCCACTCACATAGTTTATGGACATTTCATGCCTCTAAAATAGTATTTTTGGAATATTTTGAACAAATATCTACTCATTTATACATATATTTTGTGTCTACATAGGTTAACATTTAGGTTGAGGCGGAAAATCACAAAAGTTGTCCAAACTATGCAAAATTTGGGAATTTGGGGACCAATATATCGCTTTTCAAAAGCTTAGGACCAAGTGTGCAATTAATGAAGGGACCTCAAATGCAATTCTGGAAGGACCTATTTGAAAGAAATTTGAAAATGTAGTGACCAAATTGGTCGACATTGAAAGATGGAGGACTTGACTGCAATTAAAATGGACAAGAGCTGTGAAGTCCAGAAATTGCCTAACCATGCGACCGCGTGGTTCAAACCAAGTGGGACTGCAGGGTTATATTTAACAAAAATGGTCAGAATGTCACATTTTGGCTGGATGAAGAACCATGCGATCACGTGGTTTTAAGCGGCGCGATCCCTTGGTATTATGTGATAAAAAAAATACATAAGCCTTCTGGGTCAACCCGGTATGGTCCATTGGGCTTTTGTTCACCAATTTCACTGATTTTACCACTTTTTGAAGGTTTTTGGGCATTTTGTTGGGAAAATATATATACTCAAGCTTGTATCTTGCTATGGTTAGTTTTTCAATTTGTGCCTCTTTTCCATTTTGTCTTGTATTTTTCTCTCAAACTTTCTCTCTTTAATGCATTTTAATGTTGAAGTTATTAAATCTTTACTAGTTTTTCTTCCTTTTGAGCTTATTGCAGTTGTTTAGAGTTTTTATTATTGTTGTTTTTCTCAACTTTTTACCTAAAATTCCATTGTATTTATGGTACATTTAATGTATTATGTTGGGTTGTTGAAGACATTGATGGATGAAGGAGAAAATTGATTCGGAGTGAAGAAATATTAGAGCATTCAATTCAAGAACTCAACTTGGAGGAGAGTTCTCTTTATAATCTTGTTTGTAATCTTTTATTTAAATTTTTTATTGAAATGATTATGTTAGTTATTAAGTATTTTTGTTATTTCATTATGGGCTAATTTTATTTTGTTGGGGTGTCTGATATAGCTTTACTTCACTTAATCATTTTGAGTTATTTATTGATTTTGGGTTATTTATCTTTTTGTATTGGAATTTAATGTTGGAATAGTGTCCAAGCCCAATTAGTTGGGCCGGACTTGGGTTGTCCTAAGTCCATTTTTTCTACCCTAATTAGATTTAGCGTAAGCTTATAAGTACTAGATAAGTTAAAAGACAAAATAAATAAATAAAAAGGCTTTAAGTCGTTGTTTGGTTGCTAGCACAATTCCTTCCAGAACCTAGCTTGCTGTGTGGATCATTGTCAGAATTTGGACAATTGGACTGTTGTGATGACAAGAATTCTACATCATGCTTCAGAATTCATACCATGAGATTAATCAAAGGTACAATTATTAACACATATTCTATCTAAGTGCAAGGTTGATCCGGGCTTATGGTTTCGAGTCTTTTAATTTTTGTTGTGCATATATGACCAAAAACCTTACATTTATGAATATTGTCATAAATTTGTATAGCTACCAAATGTTTGTTAATGACTTGTGTTATGATTGAAAGTTACTACACATTTTCAATTGAAGTTCAAATACCCTATGTAATTTGGTTAATTGATTAATTATAACTAATTAGATTTTGAAAGAAGAAATTAGTATAGTTAAGAAAATTGATTCATCGTGTTTTATATGTTAAGTGACTCATATTAATTACAATGTGCACATTTACATTAAGTGAAAATCAGGCATCCCAACATTTTTTCAAATTCAACATTTTCTAAATTCTTCCACATTTCCTAGTTTTTATATTGTCATTTATTTACTTAAGTTAATTAGTTTTTCCTAGCTTTCATATTGTCATTTATTTACTTTAGTTGACTAGTTTTTATATTGTTACGCCTTTACTTAAGTTGCCTAGTTAGGAATTCAACATCAAACTAAACCCTTTATGTTTTTGACTTTTTACTTAAAATGAAATCAACAAGTTTATTTATAAATTGATCAATCATCGTGGGTATAATAACCTCTCATCACTTTACTACTTGAATGAGAACCGTGTACTTGCATTACATAGTTTTAGCGAATAAATTTTTAACACTGTTGTCGGGGATTTATTTAATTTACACTAAATGCATTAATTTTAGTTAATTGAATTGTCCTCTCACTCTCACATCTTTCTTTCTTTTCTTTTTTTTTTTTAATTTTTATTTTAGATATCTTGTCCTTGTATATGCAACAACATCTTACTTGGAAAATCTTCCATTTGATCATGAACCCAAATGAGGAGAATCAGAGAAAAAAGGGAACAAGTTCAACAATAAAGAATACATGATAATATGACAAATGAGCAAGAAGGGGAAAGTGCCATTATAGATGAGGATGATAAGATAATGGGGCAATTCATGATTCCTCTCATCACTCAAATTTGGGGAAGTATAACATATCCTCTATTTGGACGTCCGGATTTTCATCTAAAACCAAATGTGATGAACCCCCTTCAAGGGACGTCTTTAGTTTTATGAAATGACCGAAGAAAATCCATTTACTCACATCTCATGATTTTTTGGAGATGTGTAGTAATTTTGATTATCCAGGTATCAACAAGGAGACTATCAATATGTGGTTATTTTCACACTTTAGAGATGGAGCTCATGAGTGGTTAGATGTCAATCCCGTTGGAAGTATTACAACATGACATGACCTAGCTCAAAAGTTCACGACGAAATACTTCCCTTCAACTAAAGTTGCAAAATTGAAGAGTAATATTTCCACATTCCGACAACTTGACACCGAGTGTTTCTATGAGGCATGGGAAATTTTCAAGGAAATGTTGAGAAAGTGTCAGAATCATGGGTTTACCAAACAAATGCAAGTCCAAAATTTTTATCTTGGGATGAATCCATCTAGTCGGGTAATGGTTGATTCGGTCTCTAATGGATCTATTACTACAAAATCACCTAATGAGGCAATTGAGCATTTTTGAGATAATGGAAAGTCATAATTATACTTGGCCAACCGACCGAATAATTCCAAAGAAAGCCGTGGGAATTCATGAAGTTGATGCATATGCGACTTTATCAGCAAAAAGGGATCTCTTATTCAATAAGTATGAATACTTGTCTACTCAACAAATGGTCAAAGCAATCTATCCTCCTATAACACCATGTGATGTATGTGGAGCGGCATACAAGGTTGAGGATTGTCCAATATTCAAAATGGTTACCACATCAAATGAGCAAGTGAATTATACTCAAAATTTCAACCGACAATAAGGCAATCCATATTCCAACACATGTAATCCGGGTTGTCAAACCATTGTAGAATGTTTGAACTAGGATCCAGTCACCTATTACATGTGTAGGACACTGTTGAATTAACTCATTCAACCTTTCCCAAGCCTCAAAAATTGATTCCCCCGACTATTGACTGAATGAAAGGATTTCACGCCTGAGCTTTGACATCCGTCCAGGTGCAAAGAATTTATCAATAAACTTCTGGCTCATAACTTCCCAAGTTGTAATAGTGTGAAGAGGCAGTGTGTAGAACCATGCTTTTGCTTTGTCTTCCAAAGAGAATGAAAATAATTTCAGCTTCACGGCATCATCTAGAACGTCATTCATGCGCTGCATGTCGCATAGTTCTTGGAAAGTTCTAAAATGTGCATGTGGATCTTCAGATGACAGCCCATGAAACACAGCCGATTTTTGGATCAAGGGGATCAAAGAAGTCTTGATCTCAAAATTGTTGGATGAGATTGTAGGAGGTACTATGCAAGTTCCAATGTTCCCCACAGAAGACATCATATATTCTCTCAAAGCTCGCCTTCCATGATTTTGTTGATTTTGTTGCTATTCAACAACATCTGCTGGTAGATTATTTTGAATTCTATTTTCTTCGATGTCTAAATTTGTTTGTTGAGCTGCTTCCAACTGTTTTCTGCGCCTTTGTTGAAAAGTGCGTTCGAAATCTGTATCAAGAGGAAGCAATTCACAAGACTTAGACCATCTTAACATAAATTAAATAAAACACAAATAAAAAGAATAAAGCAAATAAGGTTCAAAGTAAAGTAAGAACCAATAAGTATCGATATTAATATAAAAAAATCCCCGATAACGTTGCCAAAAACTTGTTCACTTTATTTTGTGATGCAAAATATCTCCGCAGGTTTACGGATTGTGAAAAGTAATAAAGTGGACAAATGAGTCCGGATTATCATCTCACGAAGACTGTAATTAAATAACGAAATGTTTTAATTCTTATCCCTATTTGAACAAATAAAATGGTTTGGTGATTGAAATCTAAAACTAAGAAATAAAGGTAAAAATTTAAAGAAACGAGAATGTCGAATTGTTTTTCTCAAGTAAAGTGTTGAGATTCACAATCTCACCATAGCCAATAATGTTAATTCCATTTCTTAAGTTTTATTCCGATAAATGTGTTTGATCAAATTCACTAATGTATATTGAAATTCATCTCTCAAGTTTAAATCAATCCTATCTAAATAAGTCAACCATGTATCTATACAAAGAGTCCTAATTATTCCTTATCCAGATGCATAAATACAAGAATTCAATATTGATCACATGAAACCACAAATTCATATCTCTATCTTTTTGTTAAAATTTCTTGATTTATTATCTTTATCTAAGTTATTAACTCACCTCTTGGATTACGAAAATAACTCATGATATCATGAATTAGTGGCCAATTAAATCATGCATTAAACACAATAATAAATCAACACATGCAACATATACACAAAATTTGAACTTTGAAATTAATAAAACATGGCTATGCTACATCGTTCATCCCAACTTATAGGTTTAGTTACACATCACAAAGAAATAATAAATACGGTAATAATAATAATAATAAAACATGGTGGCATTTATAAAATTAACAATAAGAAAAGAAATCTTGCACCAAGAGTTGATTTTCCATGTTAATCTTCTAATCTCCCGCATTTTTCCTTCCTTGAATCTCCCAAGAAATTGATTTAAAAGTGCCAATAATCTTCATTAGGAGGTCGAGAAAAAGTCCTTAAATCGTGCCCCTAAAGTTGTATATATAGGTTAGGGTGAAAACATGATGAAAAAGAGCAAAACTCTGCCAAAACTCGCGCAAAACGGCCCACTATAGGCCAGTCAGAGACCCACACGATTGCGTGGTTGAGACACCGGGGTTCAGGTGGAGACATCCTTTTGAATCTGTCTACTTTTTTCTGCCTATGGCGCGATCGCGTGGTTCATGTACTAGCGATCTCGTGGTTACACGTTTCGACGTAATTCTCAACTTTCCAGTGCCATTCAAGTTGGTCCTTGTGCTTTATTTGCGCGGAAAGTACTCATCCTATGATTTGATCGTATTGACCCTAGAACTTCTAGTTTTCTACAATTGAGTCATTTCTTCTTTTAATTTCCTCAATTAAGCCCTTGATCTTTTTCCTTCTTCCAATTTAGCTCCAATTGCCATAAACTTGACCTGTATTTCCTCAATTGCTTCATTTTCTCACTTTTGGGATAAAATCTGAAATAACAACAAATAAACACAACTTATGAAGAATTTATTCTCAAACCACAATGAAATTTCCTGATTTTGACATATAAATAAGTGTATAAAATACACTTATCGATAGACTATTAAGGATATCAAGGGAATCATCCATATTGTTTGCATGCCCAAGATCGTTATGGAATATGATTTTAAGCCATCGGTGGAACATCAACACCATATAAATCCAAACATGAAAGAGGTAGTAAAAGTCAACATGTTGAAATGGTTAGATGTTGGAATTATCTATCCAATCTCGGATGGTACATGAGTGAGCCACGTCCAAGTTGTTCTAAAGAAAGGGGGTATCACGGTGGTTGAAAATGAGAACAATGAACTTATTCCTACGAGGTGAGTGACCGGGTGGAGAGTATGCATTGACTACTGGAAGTTGAACAATGCCACTAGAAAAGATTATTTTTCTATCCATTTTATGATCAAATGCTTGAGAGGTTGGCGGGACACTCTCATTATTGCTTCTTCAATGGATATTCGGGCTATAATCAAATCTTGATAGCCCCCAAAGATCATGAGAAGACCATCTTCACAAGTCCATATGGGACATTTGCATATAGGAGGAGGCCATTTGACCTTTGTAATGCATCAGTCACCTTTCAATGTTGTCTGATGGCAATATTCTCCGACATGGTGGAGAGACTCATTTTGGTATTTATGGATGATTTTTCTATTTTTAGTTCATCTTTTGATGAATGTTTGAGCAATTTGGGCTTGGCCTTGAAAATATGTGAAGAAACCAATCTAGTGCTTAATTGGGAGAAATGTCACTTTAGGGTTCAAGAGGGCATAATACTTGGCCATCGAATTTCAAAAGGGGGGATTGAGGTTGACAAAAAAAAAAAAAAAAGTCATTGAGAAATTACATTCTACTACTTCGGTGAAAGGCATAAGGAGCTTCTTAGGATACATTGAGTTTTATAGGAAGTTCATCAAAGATTTCTCCAAAATCACTAAACCCATTTGTTCATTACTTGAGAAGAGCAATGCTTTCAATTTCTCTAAAGAGTGTCTATTGGCTTTCAACACTCTTAAGGAGAAAACTTATCATGGATCCCATTATCGTGGCACCGGATTGGAGCTTGCCATTTGAACTTATGTGTGATTCCAGTGATTATGCCATGGGAGCGATTTTGGGGCAAAGAAGAAATAAAGATTTTCATTTGATCTATTATGCAACTTGGACCTTGAGTGATGCTCAATTAAACTGTGCTACAATCGAGAAAGAAATGCTTACCGTGGTCTTTGCTTTTGACAAATTCCGATCTTATCTCATCGGTTCAAAGATAATTGTCTATATCGATCACTCCACTTTGAAACATTTGCTTGCTAAGAAGGATGTGAAACCAAGATTGATTAGATGGGTCCTCCTCTTACAAGAATTTGATTTGGAGATTTGTGATAAGGGAATGGATAATCTTGTGGCCGACCATTTATCAAGACTCGAGCAACCTAAGGAGTTGGGAGTGGAAGTGATCAATGACGCCTTCCCTGATGAGCAACTTTTGCATAATGAACATCTTCTCCAAGTCTCTGAGATACCATGGCATGCGGACTTTGTAAATTTCCTTGTTAGTGGTATTCTTCCACCAGATTTCTCTTATCAACAAAAGAAGAAATTCTTTTCCAGTTTGAAACATTACTTTTAGGATGAACAAGTATTAGAAGATGTGTCATAGAGGAAGAAATGGAGGCAAATATTTATAGGTGTAATTCGTCACCTTATGAGGGTCATTTTGGAGCTTCAAAATCCTCTTCAAAAGTTCTTCAATCGGGATTCTATTGGCCAACATTACTCAAGGATGCTTATACTTTAGTGTCCAAATGTGATAGGTTTCAAAGGAGTGGAAATATGTCTCGTCGAAATGAACTGCCATTTACTTCAATCTTAGAAGTAGAGATATTTAATATATGGGGAACTGATTTCACGGGAGCTGGGGCCATTTCCATCCTCATTTTCAAGTCAATACATCTTGGGTGGTAGATTATGTCTCTAAATGGGTAGAGGCGGTGGCATTACCAACTAATGATGCTCGAGTGGTAATCAATTTTCTCAAAAAGAACATTTTACACGTTTTGGCACCCCTGACACATCATTAGTGATGGAGGAAAACTCTTTTGTAATCGTCTCCTTAAGTCACTTTTGTCAAAAAACGGATTGAGACACCGAGTAGCCACCCCTACCATCCTCAAACGAGCTGGCAAGTAGAGATCTCAAATTGAGAATTGAAAAGGATCTCGAGATGACAGTGAATGCATCAAGGAAAGATTGGTCTAAAAAATTAGATGATGCACTATGGGCTTATCACACGGCCTTCAAGACCCCCATTCGTATATCTCCATTTTGTCTTGTTTTTGGAAAATCATGTCATCTTTCCGTTTTACTAGAGCATAGAGTATTTTGAGCTACAAGGGCATTGAACTTTGATGCGAAATTAGTTGATGAGAAGAGATTGCTTCAACTCTATGAACTTGATGATTTTACCCTCAACTCATATGAAAATGCCTATATCTATAAGAAGAGAACAAAAAAGTGGCATGACAAACACGTTGTGAAGAGGCAATTCAAAGTTGGACAACAAGTTCTTCTATTCAACACCATTGACAATTTCTCCAATTCTGTGGAGCTATAGAGCTATGTCATCCCAAAAAGTAAACTTCAAAGTCAATGGTTAATGATTGAAACCGTACTTGGAAGAGGACTTCTCCGAAGAAAAATCATCATTCTCCTCTATGATCCAAAATGAAAAAGCTGAAAAATTCGAGCTTATGATTATTTACTTTCCTTATCTACTTTCATGTAATTATTTGTCAAACTTTGTAGGTACTCTTTTTAAAATCCTAAGTGGTCACGTCCTCAACAAATTTGGGGTGAACTACATTCGAAGAATCAAGAGCTTAGGTCAATCTTGAACATCACAAACAAGCATCAAACATGGAAAGTTCTACTAACTCTTGTCGTATTTATACTTTATTCTTATTTCACATTGAGGACAATGTGTAATTTAAGCTTGGGGTGTAGACTTCATTTTTGTTTTGAACTAGATAGTCTTGCTGGCTTTAGATGTTGTGATGTTTGATTTTCCTCATTTTGTTTTGAATATTGACATTCTAGATAACCTTACCAGCTTAAGATATTTTGATTTTTGAAATTGGTGTTAATTCATGATTCTATAAATTGCTTATCCATGTAAGATCCTACTTATTTTGAGCACAATAGTCGTGATACATTGTTGGTGAAGTTTAAAAATAGTTGAAGGGTGGAGAAATTCATGAAGTAGAAAAACTAGGTTGTGAGCTTGTATTTTAGATTTGTATCAACCTATCAAATTCTTTCAATGCTCTTAATCTCTTAATCCTATTGTGAGATAAGTTTGGGGGTCGTTGAGCCAGTAAAGGAGATAGTTTAGATGTGTGGTGATTCCGTACATGCTTGTTATAATTTGTGTGGAGTGTCTTTGATTAGCAAGTATAAGCTAAGTAATGATCGTATGCTTGAGATCTAAGCCCATTTTAATTCTCGCCTTGCCTTATCTTGTAACCTTTTTTTACTCGAGTTATTAAGCCCGTTGGAGTATCTAAAAACTTGCGACCTTAAGTTTTAAACTTGGGAGTCATCAGTAAATCTCGCTACATGGGATAAATATAAAGCTTAATGAGTAGGGAAAACACAAAAAAAAAAGTGAAAGATAAAAAATAAAAAGGGAGAGAAAAGAGAAAATAAAATAAAAAAATTGCATTTGCTTAATAAATCTACCTCACTTTGTAGCCTTTTTTGCTTAAGTTATTAAATTCGATGTGGTATTTCAAAACCCGGTACCCTTTGATCCTAAAAAAATCGAGGGGTTATGCAATTGTATTTTAAATAAGGGCTCAGATTGATAGTGCATTTGAATTTCTTAGTAATGACTTGATTATTGGAGCACTTGAATTTTGAGATAATCATAACATATCTTGATTGTTGAAATTGCAGGTAAAACACAACCAAACTATACTGGAAAAAGAAATTAGTGAATTGAGAAATTCCTCTAGAATTACATCTCGGGAAAGAAAAGAAATAGCTTTGGGGGGATGAATGTCACGAGAGGGAAAGGAAAGAATTGACCACTAGAGGTGAGTTTGTATAGATTGAGATTTCTTCACTCTACAATGTTTTTCAAACCAAATTGATGATTGAAAATGACTATGCACACACACAAACACACCGAGAGAACATTGGATAAGCTAAAACACCTTTTAGGTAGCATTATTTGAAAGCGTAGTTGTGAATTAATGATGTAATTTTACACTCATGAAAGAATTTACAAGTTATCTAGCATTGTTGATCTTTTGTTTATGTGCTTATTGTGCTAGTAGATATTCTTGCTCGAGACGAGCAGGAGTTTAAGTTTGGGGATATTTGTTAAGTGCATTTTACATGCACATTTCATGCCTTGAAAATTGCATTTTTGGAATATCTTAAGCAAATATCTACTCATTTATACATATTTTGTGTCTACATGTGTTAACATTTAAGGTTGATGTGAAAATCACAAAAGATGTCCAAACTATGCAGAATTTGGGACTTCGGGGTCCAATATGCCGCTTTTCAAAAGCTTAGGCCAACTGTGCAATTAATAAGGGACCATATTGTACATTATCAAAAGTTGAAGGACCTCAAGTGCAATTCTGGAAGGAATTATTTGAAAGAAATATGAAAATGTAGGGATCAAATTGATCGTTATTGAAAGATTGAGCACTTGACTGCAATTAAAAAAGGACAAAAGCTGCAAATTCCAGCCACCGCCTAACCACGAGACCGCGTGGTTCGAACCAAGCGCCACTGCGTGGTTATAGTTATGAAAACTGGTCAGAATGTCACATTTTGGCCAGATGAAGAACCACGTGATTATGTGGGTTTAAACCATGTATTATTTGTTAAAAAAAAATACACAGGCCTTCTAGGTCGACCAGATACGGTCCATTCGGCTTTTGTTCACAAATTTCAACTATTATACCACTTTTTGAGGATTTTTTGGGCATTTTGGAAAATATATATACTCAAGCTTGTATCTTGCTAGATTTGGTTTTTCATTGGTGCCTCTTTTTCTTTTTGTCTAGTATTTTTCTCTCAAACTTTCTCTCTTTAATGCATTTTAATGTTGAAGTTATTAAATCTTAACTAGTTTTTCTTCCTTTTGAGCTTATTGTAGTTGTTTAGAGTTTTTATTATTGTTGTTTTTCTCAACTTTTTACATAAAATCCCATCGTATTTGTGGTACATTTAATGTATTATGTTGGATTGTTGAAGACATTGATGGATGAAGGAGAAAATTGATTCAAAGTGAAGAAAATATTGAAGCATTCAATTCAAGAACTCAACTTGGAGGGTAGTTCTCTTTTTTATCTTGTTTGTAATTCTTTATTTAACTTTTTTGTTGAAATGATTATGTTAGTTATCAATTGTTGTTGTTATTTCATTATGGGCTAATTTATTTTGTTGGAATATTGATATAGCTTGACTTCACTTAATCATTTTAAGTTGTTTATTGATTTTGGTTATTTATCTTTTTTGTATTCTAGTTTATGAATGTTATCTTACATTTGTGTAGATACCAAATGTTTGTGTTAGTGACTTGTGTTGTGATTGAAAGTTACTACACATTTTAGATTGAAGTTCAAATGCACTATGTAATTTGGTTAATTGATTAATTATACCTAATTAGCTTTCGAAATAAGAAGTTAGACTAGGTAAGAAAATTAAGTTCACCATGTTATATGTTAAGTGACTCATTTTAATTACATTGTGCATATTTACATTAAGTGAAAGTCTAGTGAAAATCAAGCATACCAACATTTTTTCAAATTCAACATCTTCTAAAATCAACCACATTTCCTAGGTTTTATATTGTCATTGCTTTACTTCAATTAACTAGTTTATATCTTAGTTTTCATATTGTTATTTATTTACGTTAGTTGATTAGTTTTTATATTGTTATGCCTTTACTTAATTGTCTGGTTAGGAATTCAACATCAAACCAATCTATTTGTTTTACTTGACGTTTCACTTAAAATGAAACCAACAAGTTTAGTTATAAATTGATCAATCATCGTGGGTACGACAATCTCTCATCACTTTACTATTTGAACGCAAATTGTGCACTTGTTATACATAGTTTTAGCGAACAATCCACAAACCTTCTAGACCCAAAAATCCCATACTTCCTCACATACACAAACAACAGGTAGCTTGCTCCCAATTACTCTCTCTTTTTTTAAATTTTAAACCTCCTTATCAGACTTTGGAAAGAATAAGAACGAAACACTCGATTGTTATCAATAATAATTTAATGAATTATTTAATGTATTATTATTATTAAATAAGTGAGTAATGATATAATGGGTATATAACTAAATAATTTTTTTTTTTTTAATAAACAAAGAACCCCAATAATAATAATAATAATAATAATAATAATAATAATAATAATAATAATAATAATAACGAATTACTTAATGTTTTATTATTAAAAAGTGGGTAAGGACATATTAGATATATAAATAGGCTTCGTTCATCGGCTAATATGGTCTGTTTAAATTGATTATTTGGGTTTTCTAGATAAAATGTATAGTTAAAAATTGGAGAGAGAAAATATGTGATTAAAAAGTTATTTGAAAAATTGTAAAGTTTAAATTTTTGGTTTAAACTTAGTAGACGAACAAATGCTAAATATATAAGGGTAAAATAAGTATTCAAAATTTATTTTTCATCAATCATTTTTATATATTGTAGATGTAGAATAATAATAGTAATAATAAGATAATGAATTATTTAATGTTTTTATACTATTAAATAAATGGGTAATGATATATTAGATATATAAGCACATATTACGGGTAAAATAGGTATTCAAAAGTTTATCCTCAATCCATCCTTTTTATAGGGTAGGGTAGGGTAGGTAGATAGATATAGATTTAGTGATAGTTATAGTTATAGTTATATTCACACAACAATTTTTTATATCTACACCACATTTTAATTAAAAGAAAGATTTTCAATATTTGCGCACTTTTGCTTTTACGTCCTCAATTTTTTTAATGCATTATTATTCTTTAACTTTCAATTAATTAACATGTTATTTCTAATCACAATTTCTATCCAAATATTCTATTGATGTGCATTGAAAAGAGGGTCAAATATTTATTTTTTTACTTTTGTATTAATTATTTATTTCAATTATTTAAAAATGAGATAGAAAAATAAGTTTTTTGCACTCGTAATATATATTTTGGATAAAAATCGTCTCTATGGATAAGATGTGAAAATTAATAGATAATTGATGATAAAAAGATTTGTATAAAAAAAAAAAAAACTTGGACGCATAAGCGTAATAAGAAAAACTTAGGTATATTCATTACAATTAAAATATAGTGCAGTTAACAAATATCGTGTTGTCTAAATAATTAACTTTTGTATATTGTAGATGTAGATATGTTATACAAGGAAAATGAACAGAAGTCACATTTATTTCATCTAATGCGATATATATGGATGACCAATACCTACCAATGATTAAGCCTTTCTTTGGCCTCCTTTTAAATTTTTAAATTTTAAATTATATCATTTAAGTTCTATAATACTATTTATAAATTATTTTTTGTATAAGTTATTATTTTTTGATAATTATTGTATTATTTCGAACTTGAGAAATATGCAATATAGGTGTCAAATTGAAGATCTCAATGAAAAGTTCAATACAAGATAACAAGTTAGAGCAAATTATAAACACTTTGTCTGTAAAAAGTCCCAAAAATCAAATTTAAAAGTTTATTTTATATTTTATATTTTTCCTAAATATCTCATTCATTTTAAAATATATCATTTAAGTTATATAATACTCAATATTCAGAAAACCTGAAATCGATTAGACCCGAAAAAGGCAACATATCAAGGGTTAGAAGGTCGAACTGAGTTGAAATGGGGTCGAATCGATTTTAATTAAAAATTTAATAATTATTTCGAAGAACACAAAAATTTCTAAAAAAAAGTTATGTACAAATAAAGCAAAATTTACTCATTTGGAGATAAAATTAAATATACAAAAAATATAACAACAATATTATTTATCAATCCAAAGCAAATATAAATTTATTGTTGTTAATTTTATTTATTATATTTTATTTTATTTTCAAAATATTTTAACATATAAAAAATGATAAAAATAATTTATTTAGAAGAAGAAAGTTTAACAAACGAATATATAAAAAACTAGTTTTTTAAAAGAACAAAAAAATTTAAAAAGAAAAGAAAAAGAAAAATCCTATAAAGATTATGATTTCCTAATTTTTATTAGTTTTTTACATGTTACATTTTTTATTTTGATAGTTTTGTCTTTATTAGAGCATCTTCAATGCAATCTATCGATTGAGAAAAAACTTGATACGTCAACAAATAGACGGAGAGTGTTAAAAACACTTATCCAATTTATGCATAGTATTTAATTTCAAATTTTTAAAAAAAATGTCACATAGAAGCAACCATTGAAGAGTAAATTTTATACTTCTCCATCTATTTATCTATATTTTCTAAAAATTCGCCTATTTCATTGTCATATCAGTTCCAATCCACATAATGCATTAAGATTCTCTTAAAGTTTTGAATTCTATAATATTTAGTATTAAAATATTATTGTATTATACTTTTATTTGATACATAATTTTATAATTAATATCTTTTCATAAATTTAGATTGAAATCATTGTCACAAATAGAAATTTCGTACATCACATAGCTGAAAATATTAGTTTATCGATAAAATAGTACTACACGTAAACTCAAAAAATTATATATTTTTAACCACCACATTCTTCAAAAATATTATTCATTTCGAAATGCTGTAGCTACTGTTTAAACTTTACACACCGTTCAGCGGCCTAGGTCGTCCTTTTTTTGTTTACTTTCGTGTTTTTTAGGTAAATGTGTAGGTAAAAATTGAAGAAAAAATGTATGGTTAAAAAATTGTTTAAAAATTTATGTTATTTATAAATTGATTTATAAATTATAATCATCTTTATCTTTATAAAAGTAGAAGTGTAGCTTGCCATAGAAGCTATTGTTTTTCCGCCTAAAGTGCACATCCCTTATATGGTTTGGTTAGTGTGAATGTAAAACGAGATTAATGTAAATACAAAATAGTTATACATCAAATGTGAATACAAAATTTAGATAGATATGAATGCATTTATTGTCTTACACACACACACTAATAGTCTACTATTATGGTACATAATGGTTAATATTTTTTAATCGTTTTTAATTTTAATAATTGTGCAAAAATTATATGATATAATAGTTTCTTGATCTTCAACGTTGTTCAATTGTCGTATATTAAGATTAAACACAGATTTTTAATTATTGTATTGGTGTTTTTGAATAAAAGTTGAGAAAAAATGTTAAATATGTGATGAGAATAGAGAAATTATTTTTATATCTTTTACATTTGTGTTGATTATGTATAATCATTAAATTTTAATGAATGTTTATCGATATTACAGATAGCAATTTTAGTTCATTGCACTGGTGAAAATCTATACTATATATGAAAATAAGATAGTCTAACAAAATTAATTCTTAAATTCTTTAGGTTTTAGTATTATAGTAAAATGTGTGGTTGAGAAAAATTTTAGAGAAATATATGTGATTAAAAAGTGGGTAGAAAAAATGTGTTACTTATAAATAATTTATCGAAAAAGTTATTGAACGAAGATTAATATTGAAGAGTTAATACTTTGATTTCTTTTAAGTTAATAATATTAATACAATGATTAATATTTTTTAACCATACTTATTTTTGATAAATTTTTAAAGATTACCGAGTATAAGATTTTAGGAACAATTTCGTGATTTCTAATTTTACTCGATTGTCGTATCATAATAATTGCGAGATTTTCAAAATTATTATTTTGACTGTTTATTTTTGTAAATAAAATTTTATTCATTAAATTCAAATATTTAAATATATAAATTGACGTTTTTTATTCAAATATGTTTTTAATAATTTGAATTAGGTATATTATTTTTTAAAGTCTTTGAAATAGAAAATTATTTTTTATGCATTTATATATGTGTTGATTATGTATAAGCATTAAAATTTATAAATACTTATTAAAATCGATATTGTGGATAACAACTGTCGTGCATCACACGGGTGAAATACTAGTTGCACATCTCTTTCACAATAGATATAACGGAGTGTACTGTACCTTAAGGAGGCTGCCATCTCTTTCACAATAGATATAACTTGAACCCTAGACTCTCTCCAAAAAGCGGCGCCTGGTCTAGAGATCTTCTTCTGCTCTGTGACTTTTCTAGTGATTTATGTGAAAAGATTCTATAAGTTGATTTCATATATTGGAATTGGGGACTTGTAGTGTTCGAGTTTTGAGATATTCCTTTGTAGAAGAATAAATTATAACGAATTCTTGAGTTTTCTGGTGCATCGAAGACATATCTAATCTGTGTGAGCTCCAGTCGAGATGACTGCAGGCCGCAATTCATTGAGGTGAACATATCTTGTTGCTATTGATGTTATATTTAAGTTTTATTATTTCAGATTTATATTTTTTAGTGCGATAATCCTAGGATTTTCATTTTGCTACCACAAACAGAGAGATGGGTGATGCACGACAACCTAACATTTTGCTCTAAATGGAAGATGGAATTACAAAATGGATTTACAACCGTTGGTATGGAAGGTATAGGAAAAATAAGGTATGCTCATATTTCACGAGGGCAGATTAGAAAATTATTTTATTTTAATATTAAAAATTATATTTTTATTTTTTAAGTTTTCATTTGTTTATTTTTTAGTATTCTCCATTTATTAAAGTAATTATAAATCAATTTATTATAATTTATACAATTTTTCAAATCACTTTTTAATCATACATGTATTTTCACTCTTATTATTAATCATTCATTTACCTCGAAAAATCAAATAAATTGATTTATAATCTCAATGCTTTATCTGAACAGAAGCTTAGATATTCATAGGAAAAGAGTTTTAAAAGTCATATTATGGTCTTTCGATGGCCTTTGTAGACACTCATGAAAGTGGTGGGAATTAACACAGCCTTTTCCTATTAATATAATTCTTAAAAGGATAAAAATTAATATAATGAACCACCACAAAATAGTAAATACATAGCAAGAGGAAGTGAGAGACCATTAGAACAAAAAATAGAATTCCAAACAGCTTCTAAAGCACAAATACTAAACATCACGGCACATGATCCACAAACATGGACAAATGTCATAGATGTTTGGAAGAACACCATAATAGGACATTATATTAGAAACATACAAGACATGGAACCCTCAGACATGTATAGATACTTAGAAACATTTTTAGGAGAAAGTACAAAGGCAATGTGGGAAGCCTATAAGATAGAAAGAAAAGAAGAATATGATCAATTAGTACAATTAGGAAGTAATCCTTATAATTTTGTTAACAAAGTACAAATTTTAGTCACAGGAGCAGACCCTAATTCAGGACATATGAGTATACAAAGAAAAGCAATGAGAGACTTAGAACAGCTTAATTTATATAAATGGACTAAAGGTAAGTATGTAAAAAGATTTTTAAATGAATATTATTATCAGACCTCAATTTCAGGAAATACATTTAACCAAGAAATAGGAAATAAGTTATTTCATAAAAGCAATTAAAAAAGACAGATTATAAATTTTGCAAAGACATTTTTACACCTCAGACATACGGAGCTTCAACTTCTAAACCTTATAAGAAAAAATATAAGAAGAATTTTAGAAACCCAATTAAGAAAAGATATTTCTTAAGAAAATCAAATAAAAGGAAACCTTATTTAGATGAAAAAAGGCATGTCAGAAAATTTAAACCAGAAAGAACTTATAAAAATAAATTAAATTGCTTTGTTTGTAATAGCAATGAACACTTAGCAAGAACATGTCCTAAAAGAATAAACAATTATGATAAGAAAAGTACTCTTATAGAATGTACTAATGAAGATTTAATACAATTAGATGAATATATTTCAGATAAAGAATCTATTTACAGTATCATATCAATAGAAGATCAGATTAATATAAAAGAAGAACAATCTGATTATGAAATCTTAGATGAATTTACTAAATTCAAAATAGATAAAGAATCAGAATTAGAACAAGAAACTGAATTCATGGAAACATCTATAGAATCATGTAAACATAGATGGCAAAAGAACATAGGAATGGATAACATAGCATGTTTTATTTGTAAATGGTATCCAGCAAGAAAACTTAGAGCTAAATGTTTAGAACGTTATAAAGAAGCATGCATAAAATGTTTAGAAGAAAATTTGATTCTAGAAAAAGAAGAAATAAACATTGAAGTAGAAAGAAATAAGCTAGAAATTTCTGAAATAAGAATTCTTAGAAAGAGAATTGAAAGCTTAGAAGAAATGCAAAAGTTAATAATTAAAAGAATTGAAATTTTAGAATCAAATAGGAAAGATAAGCAAATCATGATAGAAGAACCAGATTTAGAATGCTCACAAATTAATTATGTCCAAGTAATTTGTAATCCAGAAAAACTTAAAACAATCAAAGTAAAATGTCAGATCAGAATAGGAAATTATATAATAAAATGCTTAGGATTAATAGACTCAGGAAGTAGTAATTGTATAATCAATAAAAAATTAATTCCAGATCAATATGTTATAGAATCCAAAAATCCAATTAATGCACAACAAATGGATGGAGGATTAAATACATATACAGAATTATTAAGACCAAACAGTAAAATAAGTTTTGATGCTTTCTAAAACTTCTAACCATGTATGAAAGACTCCTAACTTATGACCTTTAATGACAACATAAAATTTGAATCTAGTTCTGTTCTGATTAAAATGTTCTGACAATGCATTTAAACATGCAAGAAAGTATTTCTGATCTTTTGGATTCTTATTATAAGAAATCCACAAATTGTCTAAAATGCATTTTTCTTCTTTTGAAAGAGAGATAGGATTGTTGGCCGGAGTGAGCCTGTTGTGATCCTTAGATACTGGGGAAAGGGATAAGTTAACTTAGGAATCTTGTAAGGGAGTGCCATTGGTAACCTTATAGGAAGAGGTCAGGTTAAAGTTGATATGTCTTAGGTGGTGAAAAAAAAAAAACGGAGATTTGTTAGAATATTATTAAGGAATACAGAAAACTAAGAAAAGTACCTAGTAGGATAAAAGTACAATTTGAAAAAACAAAAGAATTTCATGAACCCCTCATCATCACACACATCAAACAAACTGTGGCCTTAGTACAGAATATACATTACCAAGAGACTCTACATGGGTTAGATCCCTCAATTTAAAAGAAACAGACTTTATTATAGGACTTAGTTTTTTATTAAAAGACAATGGTAGTGTTACAATTACAAAAGATTTTATACATTTCCAAAAACATACATTATTTACACCAGCCCAGACAATACATTATCCATCAGAGTACGCTGAGAAGCGTGGTGGAAGCCCTAAAGAAAAAACTTGCCCCTGTAACAAAGAAAAAGAATGTCAGCTTTTAGAAGATTTAAAAGAAGAAAGTGATGAAGAACTAGAAGATATAGAAATAGATTATCAATTTATTGATAATGAAAAAATTTATGACATGTTGGTTACAGAACAGGATATAGAGAATTTGATAAATAGATTAGAAAAGATGGAGATTTTAGGAGAAAATGTTTTAAAATACTGGGAAAAAGACAAGATTTTTTGTGAAATAAAGATTAAAAATCCAGAATATATCATAAGAACTAAAAACATAGAAGCAACTAATTTGGATTTAGAAGATTTTAAAATGCATATAGAAGAACTAATGAAATTAGGAGTCATTAGAAGATCAGATAGCCCTCATAGATCAGCAGCTTTTATTGTTAGAAAACACTCAGAAATAGTTAGAGAAAAAAGTAGAATGGTTATTAATTACAAAAGACTTAATGATAATACAATAGATGATGCATATAAAATTCCGGATAAGACAGTTTTAATTAATAAGATACAAGAATGTAAAATTTTTAGTAAGTTTGATTTAAAATCAGGATTTTGGCAAGTTAAAATGCACCCAGATAGTATTAAATGGACAGCATTCACATGTCCTGAAGGACATTATGAATGGTTAGTCATGTCATTTGGATTAAAAAATGCACCTAGTATTTTTCAAAGAAAAATGGAAGATATTTTTAACAAGCATAGTAAGTTTATTATTGCATACATAGATGATATTTTAGTCTTTAGCAAAAATAGGAGAGAACATAGAGGACATTTACAAATTGTTTTTTCAGAATTCATTAAACATGGTTTAATCATTAGTAAAAAGAAAATGATTTTATTCAAAGAATACATAGATTTTCTAGGAGTAAATATAGGCCAAGGAGAAATTAAGTTACAACCTCATATAGCTCAGAAAGCTTTAGAATTTCCAGATAAATTAGAAGATCTTAAACAAATCCAAAAATTTTTAGGATTAGTAAATTATGCAAGACCGTTTATAAAAGATTTAGGAAAAATTGCAGGACCCTTATATTCCAAAACTTCTCCAACAGGACAAATACACTTTAATCAAGAAGACACTAAACTTGTACAAGAAATTAAAGAAAGAATAAAGAATTTACCAAAATTAGCAATGCCTTTAGATACAGATTTCCTTATTATAGAAACAGATGGAAGCATATTAGGATGGGGAGTCATTCTATTATGTAAACCAAATAGATAATACCTATCCTAATATTCTGTTCTAGGTCATAATATAAATACTCATTTTCCTTTATCTGTTTTAAAATATACATTTGATCTTCTAATTCTAGTAGTTTTTTTTTATTTAAAATAATTCCTAATTCTTTGGGATAAATTATTTTATCAATATCTTCTCCTATTAGTTCTATGTGAACATTTTCTTGGTAAGGAGGTTCTTGTTGTTCTTCATCAGAAGTCTTTGGTACATATTGATAATCAGTAAATCTTAAGCTTGTTCTTCCTTGTGCTTCTTTATAAGTTAAAGATTCTCTAGGTGCTATTGGCTTCTTTTCTTCTTCTAGAAACTTATCCATATCACATTCTAATCCAGCTAATTGTTCTGATGAAAATTCTTTAGGCTTAACCATATTTATTCCTTTACTACTCATTAGTCCCACTACTTTATCCATATAAACTTTATATTTTGTCTGGGAATTAATTGAGCATCTTCCTAAGAATCCTACATGTATTAAAAGATTCTCTCCACTATTAGTGTCTTCGTATCCTTTAGTTTGTATACCTATTTTAATTTTTTCTGAAAAATCTCTGATAGTCATTAAGAAGTCTGGATTACAGTAAATAATACCATTATTATTATTCATGTCTACTTCCATACTTGCTATCTGTCCTTTTTCTATATTATTAAATCTTTCATCATAAATAGTAATTAATGTCTTACATCCTAAGCTCCTTCGAGTTAATCCTTTTATTCCTATAACAATTAATCCTAAGTGAATAAATCTAAAATTTCTTTTTCTAAGTTCTTTTTTAGAATCTTCTGAAATTAGATTTAATTTAACTACCTGGTTTCCAATACATTGTATTTCTACTTCTCTATGATGTCTAAAGAATTGGGTTCTTGATTCAAAAATTCCTCTGTTATATAGGACATCTGGATTAAGTACTCTTAATCCATGTGTCTGGAATCTTGCATAATCTTGTTCTGGATCTATAATTTCTTCTAGATTTTGATTATGTTGTTCTACTCTTCTTAAAACTCTATCTAAGAAATTTCTATTTTCTCCTAATGTACTAGGTCTAGATGTTCCTTCACTAATTGTTCTTGATCTTCCTATAAATGGAGTTGTTAAATCCATCTTGGAAATTTTAATTCTCTTGATAATCTTCTTGTTACTTTTTCTTTGCCTGTTTCTTTAATGTTTAAATTTCCTAATTTATTTGTTATAGATCTTAAATCGCTTTCTATTTCGGGGTCTATCCTTTTATCAAAGGCTTCTAGTTTTTTATGTAAACTTACTAAGAGGGTAATAATTATATTATTTTGTCTAATTAAAATTCCTTCAGTAGCTTTTGGGGAATCTAAGTTTGTTATTCCTTCTGGATCCTTATGGTAAATTCTACAATAATCAAAAGCTTCTTTATAATTTCTTTCGGTTTCAAATTCTCTGTTCATTAACTAAGAATAAGTCCTTTTAGTTCTTCTGTCCTATTACTGATCAGGGTTAACTTAAAAACAGTACGGCTTCTAAAGATCAAGTTATGCTTTTATGATATGCATAGAATGAAATGATTTAAATCATTAACAAAAAATTTACATCATATGGAATACTGAAAAAAACATAAATACAAAACTATAAAACATAAAAGTTTTTTGGAGATCTATTAAAACATTATAAAGAAAATACAACTAAGGGTTTCCCTTTCGGAAAATCCCTTAAAGGATGAAATAAAACTTAAAAGAAAACAAGTACCTTGGAGGTATTCACAGTTTTTCTATACAGGGGTTCCTATTTGGATTGATGAATTTTTCTGATAAGGAAGGTTTAGATTGGAGAGCAAGGAGATCACAGGCTGAAAACTCTTGCCTCTTTCTTTGAAAACCAACTCCTTATATAGAGAAATTCTTGGGAGCGGAAAATAATTCTATCCTACAGCTGTCTTTGCTTTTCTAAAGTTGTCTTCTACTTTTTTGACACGCATTTCTCCGAGCAACTCTGGTCAAAAAAGTTTTGGACATCTTCTCAAAGAGCATCTTTCTTTTTGAAAAGTTATTTGTCTTGTTGCGTCGGCAGCATCTTCTTTTCTAAAAGTCTCTTGGCAGCATCTTCTTTTCTATGTGTTTAGATTATGTTCTGCTGTGGATGAAAATGACATTCCACTATCTAAATTATTAAAAGCTTCTCCTTCATGGCCTTCATGGCTGTTTTCTGGACTTGATTCATTATCTTCTGGTTCTGGAACGATCTGTGGGTATTCTGAGATTTCCTTTTCTTTTTCTGTTTTGTTCTGAGAATAAATTTTTTCGAAAATTTTTTCTATAGTCTCACTCATTTTTTCTTGGAGATCTTTTTCTTTTTTCTTTTTTATTAAAAATTTTTTCTTTCTTTTTGATGAAGCCTCTTCTTTGTTAGAGGGGGTCTTCTGAAGTTTTTGTATCTGTGAAAGTAACTGATTTATAGAAAAAATGTCTTCATACATTCACAGTGATGCTGCCGACGCAACAAGACAAATAACTTTTCAAAAAGAAAGATGCTCTTTGAGAAGATGTCCAAAACTTTTTTGACCAGAGTTGCTCGGAGAAACGCGTGTCAAAAAAGTAGAAGACAACTTTAGAAAAGCAAAGACAGCTGTAGGATAGAATTATTTTCCGCTCCCAAGAATTTCTCTATATAAGGAGTTGGTTTTCAAAGAAAGAGGCAAGAGTTTTCAGCCTGTGATCTCCTTGCTCTCCAATCTAAACCTTCCTTATCAGAAAAATTCATCAATCCAAATAGGAACCCCTGTATAGAAAAACTGTGAATACCTCCAAGGTACTTGTTTTCTTTTAAGTTTTATTTCATCCTTTAAGGGATTTTCCGAAAGGGAAACCCTTAGTTGTATTTTCTTTATAATGTTTTAATAGATCTCCAAAAAACTTTTATGTTTTATAGTTTTGTATTTATGTTTTTTCAGTATTCCATATGATGTAAATTTTTTGTTAATGATTTAAATCATTTCATTCTATGCATATCATAAAAGCATAACTTGATCTTTAGAAGTCGTACTGTTTTTAAGTTAACCCTGATCAGTAATAGGACAGAAGAACTAAAAGGACTTATTCTTAGTTAATGAACAGAGAATTTGAAACCGAAAGAAATTATAAAGAAGCTTTTGATTATTGTAGAATTTACCATAAGGATCCAGAAGGAATAACAAACTTAGATTCCCCAAAAGCTACTGAAGGAATTTTAATTAGACAAAATAATATAATTATTACCCTCTTAGTAAGTTTACATAAAAAACTAGAAGCCTTTGATAAAAGGATGTAAGTATGCAAGTATGTGTATTTAAGGAAATATTCAAGCATGCATTGACATCGAAATTGGGAAGTCAAATGTTTTTAAATAAAACGAATGTGTTAGGGTGCAAATTTTGTCAAAAGTAATGTATACCAAATTTTTAAGAAAGAATGAGTGTACTTCTATGTCATGAAAGATGCGAGTGGGAAATGAGACGCGGGGGACTGGCGTACCCGAAAATAGTGAGCTCCTGTGCGACGGAATAAAGTGAATGAGCTGCTTTGCGGTGAGTTAAATGTTTTACCGGTAAATGTGGTATGGTTCCAAATAAGAATTGCCTACTGTTACTAGATTGACTAGAAGATACATCAAGTGAGCTCACGTTGGAAATGAAGTAAAAGTCTTCAAATGTTTAAGTGAAAGTTTGAAAGTTTCGAGCAGTAAAGTAAATGGGGATACATATTTCATGTTTTAAGCATTTCATGTCATAAGCATGTATCATTTGCATGAAATTTGTTTACTGAGTTTTAGCTCACCCCAATCCCTCCCCAATATTTCAGATGATGAAAGCTAGATGGGACGAGGAGAGCATTTGGTGGTAGGCTCAGGCTATACACACTTCAACCTTTTTAAAATAAAGTTAAATTAGAATTTACTCAAGTTTCTCATTAATTATTTCTTAATTCATTTATTATTGATAATTGTTTGGTTGGAGTTAGTTTTGAATTAGGTATTGGTATCGTATTAGAGGTTAAATTACCTTTGATTTTATTTGTTAAATTTTATTGATTTGTGACTATTATGTTGAGGAGTATGGGATTATTGAATGGTTTTGGTGATGTTTGGAATTGAATTGGTTGAGATATATGTTTTTAAATGGTTGTGATGTCCCTCTACAGGTTGGTAATGTCCAATTTATTGAGGAGATTTTATCAAAATTTCAGTAGAATGTATAATAGAAAACGAAAATAATGAGGTTTTAAATGATTTCTTTTCCGCATTTAAGTAAAGAAAAGTTAACACGCTTAGGTTTAAGATTTTAAATTTAGGGTGTTACATTTTGTGATATCAGAGTTAAGAGTTTTAAAAGCAATTTTGTAGACTTTAACATATTTACTTGAAAATGTTCGGGTACTGAGTCACACCTCAAGTGCATCTTCCTCGATAATCTGGTAAGTTAATTTTGCTTAAATTATCGAAAGTTATTTGATGCTTGTAGTATTGAGATTCCCTACATATTGATCTGTAGTATTATTTTTTAAACAATATATTTTATTTTCTCCTATTTAGTAATGGTTCGCACTAGACGTAATAACATTCAAGGGGAAACTTCCCAAACTCAGAACGGAGGCACGGACAATAAAAACACTCAATGGGGAACTTCTCAAACTCATAACGGAGGGGTGGACAATAACAACACTCAAAGGGGAACCACTCAAACTCAGAATGAAGGGAAGAATACACTGTCCCTTCAGGCACCCATATGATCGTAGAGGCCTTCATGCAAGCGTTGGCTACGTTGGGACAAGCCAATCAACCTAGGGGTAATGCGACACGAGGCCACGGGAGAATCTCAAAGTTTAAGAGGTTGTCTCCACCATCGTTTGCTGGAACTGCTGACCCTCTGGAGGCAGAAAAATGGTTAACTAAAATGGAAAAAGCTTTCAGGGTTATGGGGTGCACCGACAAAGAGAAGTTTAATTTCGACGCGTACATGCTTCACGACAGTGCTTATGATTGGTGGCTGATGGTTCAGCGCCAACATGAAAATAATACTGACCCTTTCACTTGGGAGATGTTTACTACGACATTCAATGAGAAATACTTTCCCAAGATTCTCCACTAGCAGAAGGAAGAGGAATTTCTAAAATTATATAGCAAGGGAATAGATCGGTTCCAGAATATGAGGCAGAATTTGCTAGTTTAGCTAAGTTTGCTCCAGACTTAGTAACTACTGAAGAGAGGAGGATTAGACTTTTTGAGCGAGGACTTAAACCTCTAACAAACAGACTGACAGACTGTAGTCCCTTTTGAACTCACAACCTACTGAGTGAAATGTTTTAAGTGAAAGTTTGAAAGTTTTGGGAAGTAAAGTAAATGAGGATACATATTTCATGTTATTTTAAGCATTTCATGTCATAAGCATGCATCATTTGCACGAAGTTTGCTTACTGAGCTATAGTTCACCCCAATCGTTCTCTAATATTTCAGGTGATGAGAGCTAGATGAGACGAGGAGAGCATTTGGTGGTAGGTTCATGCTATACACGCTTCAACATTTTTAAAATAGAGTTAAATTAGAATTTACTCCAGTTTTTCATTAATTATTTTTTAATTCATTTATTATTGATAATTGTTTGGTGGGAGTTAGTTTTGAATTAGGTATTGGTATCGTATTAGAGGTTAAATAACCTTTGATTTCATTTGATAAAGTTTATTGATTTGTGAATATTATATTGAGGAGTATGAGATTATTGAATGGTTTTGGTGATGTTTGGAATTGAATGGGTTGAGATGTATGTTTTAAAATAGTTATGATATCCCTTTACAAGTTGGTTATGTCCAATTTATAGAGGAGATTTTGTTGAAATTTCTGTAGAATTTTATAATAGAAAACGAAAATAATGAGGTTTTAAATAATTTCTTTTCCGCATTTAAGTAAAGAAAAGTTAACACGCATAGGTTTAAGATTTTGAACTTAGGGTGTTACAAGTTTTAAACCGATATCTTGAATTTCCAAATCCGGATGTTCCTTTTGTGAAATTGTTAATTTCACAAAAAACCTTTCAAAGTATAAAGTGATAATTGAGTAGTTATGTATGAGAGGGTTGTACGCACTACAAGAAAATAGAGAAACATAAGGGCTGGGCAACACAGTAAAGTCACTCTTATAGGTCTCCGAAGCTGTAGGGGCGACATATAGGCCTTTGAATCTATTTGTCGCCCATATAGGTCCATTGTCGCTCCTGTAAACGTGTATAATAGCTCCTTATTAATTTTTGTAGCAACGATTCAAAAGATTCTATAGGGGCAACCTAAACGGGAGGCTATAAGGGCGACATGTTGTCCCTATAGACTAGAAATTTATAGCATGATATATTGTGCCATTTTTTTGTTTGAAGGGCCGATGTACATGAACCTGTATGGGCGTCAAATGTCACCCATATAGAGTTTAAATAAATTATAAGCGAGAACTTAGGCGCCATTTTAGAATATTAAGGGGTGACATGTCGCCCCTATAGACTCCCGTTTTAATTACATTCTTCTCACTTCATATTAAGGCTTTTTTACTCGAAATACAACATTTTCTTCACTTTTTTAATCTGTGTAATGCACTTTTACTTACATAATCGAACTTAAAAGGTAGAAACGCGGAACAAGGCGTCGCTTGGACCTTTGGTAAGTCATTTAAATATGTTTTTGTTAATTTCTTAGACAATTTAATGTTTAATATATATATTAGTTATTATAGAAATTTTAGTATTTACACCGCACTACATTTGCATAAAATTAGAAAATCGTTGCAAGATCAGTTTGTAAATCGAAAACTGCATACATCATTGACAATTTGAAGTTTCCAAAATGATCTTTGAATTCTCCCATTTTTGGAGAGTTTCTCATTGATTTGTAAAATAACTAGTTTTATCACCCGTGCGATGCACAGTATTAGATATGTACAAAATATTTGAAGTAAAATGTAAAAAATTAAACTTACAAAGAAAAAACTAAATTCTAAAATATGGAATATTCCTTATTGATATGTACATATTTATGAAGTATAAATTAAATTAAAAGGGACTAATTATTTCAAATTCATAAAACTCATGAACCAAAACTAATGTCTATCGACTCTAACTATATGGAATATATTTTTCTGGTGAATTGTTTGTTGCAATCAATGGATTCACACACATGCAATATTTCCCAAAGGTGTTATCACTTGTTCAATTAAAATAAGATTGTTTCAATAAAAATAAGTCTTACTTTAAACAATTGAAAATATGCAATCAGTTCTTCAGCCTAAACCATTTTTCTTGTTCTAATGTCACAATCATAGGACTCATCACCCCATTTCAATACCTAATAAATTACATTCACATGTTAAGTCATGGTCAACAAAAAAATCTCACAATAATCAACATGGAATGTAGCTGCAACAATCACCCAAAACTTCCCTTTTGAATCATGTCCAATGAAATTCCAAAAAAAAAAAAAAAATCCTTTAAAAGTGGAATAAAGTCATAAATTTGAAGCTTTATTGGATATTTTAATTAGATCCAAGACTTGCTCCAAAATACACTCACAAATTAAAAAAAAAAAAAAATCAACAGTACAAAACATCAAAAAATATACCATCCTACACATTCTTTACCCAACAACCATGAATATCAACCAACAACTAATAAACAGTAACCATGAACATCAACCAACAACCAATAAACAGTAATCTAACCTGAATGAGAAAATTATGACAATTGGATGATGCAATTTTCATCTATTTTTGCGAAAGAGTAAAAGCTAACTGCAACTCAATTTTCAATTTGTTCTGGGAATTTAAAAGGAATAATGATATCGATAGTAAATAAAGCTCAAGAATGCAAAAAGGTTCATGTTCATGTGCCAACTTCACAACCAAGCTTCAACCAAACCTGATAAGGGTGACATTGAAATAAGATGTAGGTAACAAATTAAAGGCAGCAGCTTGATTTCTTTGGTAACAATCCATAGATGCAACAAGCATAATGTTAACTTATCAAAAGAAAATTGTAGAAAAATGAAATAGACATGATACCTTTAGATGATTTGTTTTATTTCACAAAGGCATCGCGAGATGAGAAGAAGGCAGAGTTCTCATATAAATGAACTAATACCTCAGCTTCTCAACTTGTTATAGACCATGTGCCACCAAATTATTATTTTTTTACGCTTTCAGGCTTATGAAAAACAAAGCTATTTCTCCTGCAGTGTCTATTTTTGTCTATACTTCAAAGTTGAAAGGACTAACAACTAATCGACCATACCACATTCATGAATTAGTTCTTTCTAATAGCGATGATCGTGATTACAACATAAAAATAATGAAAATGATATAATGTAAAGAACAACTTGTAAAAAATAACGTTACAAATTAATAGAGTAACATCAATGACAATAGGATTGTGTTAATTTCATTTTTTTCATTAACATTGACAAAAAATAAATAAATAAAAATAATCCTATTTTCAAAATTACAGAAATGATTAAAATTTTATTTAATTTATGCATTGGTAACAAAAAGTTGATATTAACATTGAAAATTTGGATTGAATGCTTCTAATACATATAATCTTGTTAATAAAATCTCTAAACAAAAAACATAAAACTTTATGTTCTTATGCCATCTCCATTCATAATAATAATAATAATAATAATAATAATAATAATAATAATAATAATAACCCCTTAATATCTACAAAATTAATCAATCAATTCGACAAAAGTCCAGTTATTAATCCAATCGATTACTCCAAGAATCCCTAACAGTAGAAGATGCATAAATATTGGGTCTATACGGTTCAGAATTTGAAAAATAGTTAGTAATAATAATAAAATATATTTCAGAAAAACATAATTTATAATATTAAGGGTAATAAATAATATTAGGCGGACTACACTAATCTCAACAAAATTAAAAGCTGAAACTTCCAAAATATGTTACAAATCATCATCTTAAGGATCGAAGTTGCACAGGATACTATATTTAGATGCTATTATACTCATACTAGTATCACACCCGTGCAATGCACGAAATTTCTATTCATGATACAATCATATTAAATAAAAGGTATAGAACAAATAATATTTTATTACAAAATATTATCGAATTCAAAATTTTAAAAAAGACAATACTAATCAAAATAGGAAAAAATACCCCCGCGTTTTAAAATTTGGCGCTTAATTAAATTTATTGTATTATATTTGTTTTTATTTTATTTGTATTCATCACCAATTTTCTTTTTAATGTATTTTTATTTTTAATTAAGTTTTAATTTTAATGTATTTATTACATATATTTTATAAAAACTTCAACACATACACACAAATTTACTTATTAAAGAAATGATAATATCTTGAACGGTGCTCAAGACATTTTATTTTTTTGGAATTCATGAAAATATATTAATCATACAATCATATTATCAAATAAAAAATATAGTACAAATAATATTTTATTACAATATATTATCGAATTCGCATTTTTTAAAAAAGACAACACTAATCAAAACAGGAAAAAAAATACTCACGCGTCTTAAAATTTGGCACTTAATTTTTTTTTTTTTTTTTTTGGTATTAATTTTTTTTTTTAATTTTACTTGTTTTCATCACCAATTTTCTTTTTAATGTATTTTAATTTTTTATTAAGTTTAATTTTTAAAGTATTGATTATATATATTTTATAAAAACTTCAAAATACACACACACACACACACACACATATACATAATATATATACATATTAAAGAAATGATAATGTCTTTCACGGTGCTCAAGACATTTCTTTTTTTTGGAATTCATGAAATTATGTTGATTATATAATCATATCTAGTAAAAAATATAGTACAAATAATATTTTATTACAATATTTTATTGAATTCGAAAATTTAAAAAAGATAACACTAATAAAAAAACATGTTTTATAATTTGGCACTTAATTACATTTTTTTATTAAATTGTTTTAATTTTATTTGTATTCATCGCCAATTTTCTTTTTAATGTATTGATTATATATATATTTTATAAAAACTTCAATAAACACACACACACACACACACACACACACACATATACACACATACATTTATTACTAACTTTCATTTAATATCAACTTTAATTTAAAACTAACATTTAATACCAACTTTTCTTAATTACATTTATTACTTGTTTTTTTTTTTTTGTAAAGTTTCCTGATTTGGAAAGAAATTTGGGCGGGAAAATGTGTGCATATTTTGGTGACGGTTATCGTATATATATATCACTTTATTCTTATTTTAACCTTAAAGAACACCTTATTCATCTGGAGAGAACACTGAATACAAAAACTCAACATTGATTTCAATTGAAAATCAAGAAAAAGTCACCAATATATTGTTTGAAATAAAATTGTAGCACATATTCAAATCTCGAAAATAAAATTTTGAAAAAGGGCACAAAATCATTTTCTTGAAGTGAGAACTTGCTGACATTACCATTACACTTGCACGCAGGAGATGATTACCGAATTTTCTCATCTTATTAACTACATATTAAAAAATTTATGAGAGTCCATGAGTTATGTAAATGGGCAAAGAGTTAATTATTATGTATGAAACAGGGATATCTGATGGTCATCAAAGGGGAAGAGAATGAACCTCTTCAAAAAACTCTGCCTCATTTGCAGACTCAGCTTCGGTGACCACAGTAGGAGGTGGAGATCCTATAAATAATTCTGTGTCTTCATCCAACTCGATTTCCCTGTACATACTCATCATAAAAAATTCTATTTCCATAAATATTCGACTCATCATGTGTTAAAATATTATATTTCTTAATGTGTTGTATTTATTTTTTTCCAACATAGTTGAGCACGGTTTGTGTTCTAACATTATGTTTGTTAATGCCATGAATAGTGAGTATGTATTTAGAGCTATTGTTTTCCTCATTTACGCAGAACACTATAACAGTCAATTGGATGACATATTACATGCACGGTCGTGCATTATTTTACTTTCACATATTGCACAGGAAAATAAACATGCTTTTCTATTTTTAATCACTTTTCGATTCATTTGGTTAAATTTTTTGTTAAGTTAAATCAGTATCCGTGTGTATGATCTAAATAGACTGAGTAGATAAAATTTGGACTTTATTTTTTTAACAAAATGAAGATAAAGCAGAAGCATTTGTTTTAAAATGATGCTAGCGGTTCATTTTTATTCATTGAAATTGAAGCAAAAAAGGGTTTGTTAGCACGAAATAAAGTAGAACCATTCGTTTTTTTGATTCTCTGCTAGCAGTTCATCTTATTCATTAAAAGTGAAGCAAAAAATGGTCGAAATAAAAGCTCTCGTCTGAAACAAAACATATTTTGAACATGCTTCCAGGCAGTGCAAGCAGATCCTTTTCACCATACAAAGAGTTTCTAGCACATTAGAAGACGGATAACATACCATTCTGTCGGCAAAAACCATTTTCAGACTATAAATGTCATCCATGTTTTCAAAAATTGAATTCTCCCAAACTCGCACCACACGAACCTTGAAAGCCCAGTGCATTTTCGTTGAGTCGGTGTTTGATGCTATGTCAATGGTCGGGCCCATTGAGCTGCCACAATAGAAACAGAGAACAGAAAAAAATAAGCTAAGATTTGCAAATTGTTGATTTTTCAAGTCACAAAGAACACGAGTATTTTCCAGATTTTTTAAGGGAACTCGTAGATTACCTTCCTCATGTCTATGCAAATGTGTGTAAATAAGTTTTTAAACACTCGTTGTTGTCTTTCTATGGGCAGATGTTAGCCAAAAAATTGGAAAATTTGAAGAAATGAGTACAATTAGAGTCTTTGATGTACTGTTTCAGCATTGGCAGATGGTATTTTCCAGATTTTCTAAGGGGACTCGTAGATTACCTTCCTCATGTCTATGCAAATGTGTGTAAAGAAGTTTTTCAAACACTCGTCTTTCTATGGGCATATGGTAGCCAAAAAAATTGGAAAATGTGAAGAAATGGTTAGGGCTCCTACCTTCTAATTAGACGTAGAGTGATAAGGCGGATTTAGAACACTCAAGATTATTACATAACACACATTTTTATTCTTTCTTGCTGGATATTAGAGATAGAAATTGATAAGAGTTAGACGAATGTTAGAAATTGAAAGTCCCAAGAATCCTTGTTTAGTTTGAGAGCTTTTATAGATATGGCGAGACCACTTGTAAACGATCGAGGGAAGGTCAAATGTCATGTAACAAATGTTTAAATGGGTATACACAGGATTTGGATACTGTTGAATATCATATACGTCGTAATGGTTTCACGGCGAGCTATGGCACATGGATTCACCACGGTGAGATTAAAGCTAAGCATGGAAATGTAGATTGTAGACCTAAGCCACCATAGTCAAGCATCCCTCACAGGTAGGCTGGTCATCTCCGGTTTTTGGCTATTCTATCGGTGTTCATTTGAGTAACGACTCTCACAAGTAGGCTAGTTATTTTCTGATTTTGTGCTGTACATTTCATGGTTTGAATTCTGTTGGGCTTGTTAGTTTTGTTTCTTCTAGCTCCAAAATCACCACCCAATTAAGTTCCTCATCTTCCCCGTAAGTCCATCGACTATGCACTTTGGATTTTTCGTAATTTCAAGTACCCGAATGTGTTTGTTTGTTTTTAATGAATTGGTTAGAGGGTTATGTGAGAATACTTGTTATGTTAGCTTAAGGGAGGTTTATTTAATTAGGATTTGGAAGGAAATTTAAAGACTTTGATGGAATTTAAAAGTTTAGGGGTATTCAATGTAGACTTTTTTAAATCCATTAAAATCTTGAGTTATTCAATCTAGATTTTAATAGACTCTTAAAATGTCTTTTAAAGTCATGGTGTATTGTATAAAGACTTTTAAAAGTTTTTAAAAGTCTCGTGTTATTCAAATTATCAATGACTTTTAAAGACTCTTACGAAATCCTCTATGTACTAACTTCTAAACATAAAGTACAACCACAAAATCTCTTTATTTGTCTCTCATTAATCTCCAAGATTTTGAAAGACTTTTATAAAAATAAAAAAAAAAATCTTTTAAATTGTAATTTTATTTGTTCTATATTTTTCTTCTTTCATATTATTTTTAGAAACCTTAAACATTTGACTAAACAAATCATTATTTCTCTTCTCTTCAACTTTTTGTATTTTTTTATTTTAAATATTTTTTCTTTATATTTGGACTCTCTTTTTTTCATCATTTTTTTCGATTTTTTTATGAAAATAAATCTAACTAAAATTCCATAAGATCTTATAGAAAAATAATAAATAAATTGTATCAAAACAAATAATAATAAGTAAAGTGATTCAAGGATTTTCTCTAGAATTTTTTTTATGAACACAGTACAATTTTTATGTCGATATCAAATGCAATTTTATTTTCCCACCATTTTTTTAATCACAAATGTTTCTCTATCTTAAAACTATTTATATTTCTCACTTTTTTTTTTAATTCACTTTACATATAATTATTATTAACGATTCATATTCATATCATACGAAAATTAATCTATTAGCGTTTATGTTTTTCAATTAAAAAATAAAAGTCTGTAAAAGTCTTTAAAAGTATTTGAAAGTCTTTTAAATCAATCTATAAAAGTTTTTGAAAGTATATGAAAGTCTTTTAAATAAATGTCCACGAAAGTCTTTAAAAGTCTATATAAATCCATAAAAGTCAATCAAATTCAATGAAATTCATTAAAAAAAGTCCATCAAAAAAAGTCTTTAAATGTCTTTCGAAATTTCAATTGAATAAACCCCCCTAAGTCTATTGCGGGGTTGAATGTAAAATGGGTGGGGGATTCCGTTTATGGTGGGATATTGAAGATGGGTTTGAGCATGATGATTTTTGAGAGTTTCTTTGGTTGATAGGTATGTGAAGGTGTAGTTGTTGGGGGCATGCTTTGGGAGTTTTCGATGAAAGTACGGAAAGAGATAAGGTTGAGAGTGTTCTTTAGTGGAATGTAATGTGATAATTAATGGATGTTGCAAAAATGGGGAGTTGAAGAAGGCCTTAGAATTGTTCGTGGTGATAGAATTGTTGGGTCTTGCCATGAAGTATAGCATGTAGTGGATTTCACATTTTTTTTCACCTTTTTTTTTTTCTTTTTACTTTTTTCACGTTTAGTGTTAATTATAATGTGCCTTTAATTTGCTTACTGATTAGATGACATTTTCCTAAGCAAGTAGATAGAAGTGTGTGATATTATAACATTGAATGTCAAGGTTGCTGATAAATTATGCAACCATCTATGTCACTTTCTTGCATAAATACTTATCTCTATCTATCCATCTCTATCGATTTCTGGCATATATTGTTTTGTTGGAAATAAAAATTAAATAAATATTTTAATTCTTTAACTAATACTTTACAGTTTTCCACTTAGAGAAAAGACCATTTCAAGCAAGTGTTTGTAGTAGGTCATTAACATTAATGTTACAGACACTTTCTTTTCCGTTTTCTTTTTGTTGATCTTTGAATTGTTGTCACCATAAAATTCGAAGAAATATTATTGTGAACAAATATTAATCATAAGGTCTTCCATACAGGTGATCACATTGATGTGTTTTCTAGACTTAGTACCCTCAATCTAGTATGATATAGTTGGAGTTGTGCTACTCTAAATGTTATTTCGAGTTATTTTCAATCAACATGTTTTCATTTATTAGTTGTTGTTGTTAGTACATATAGCCGATATTGCTCACTCTCATGGTGGTGACTGCTCTAGTGATCGCTCTGGTGACCCTCGATCGCCACATCGTTGATTGCTAGGATCATTCCAGTTGAGTAAAAAAAACTTATTTAGAGCCAAGAGTTTAATTTCTGATTTTTATCATGTTGATTATTCTTTTTAATCACGATGTTTTTTCAATATGCAGCGCCATTGTCAAAGAGGCACAGAATCTCTAGAAATTTAAATCTAGATAAGCAATGGTTGAATGGCAAAAAAAAACCACTTCCCATTGATTTTGATTCGAAGTATGAGACCATACAACTGATCGAAAACAGTGCAAGAATGTTCACACAATTGGTTGGGAATACAATTAGACTGGACTATCTTCCTTGATATTCGAGTTGGGCCAATGTCCCCGAGGATCTACGGGTACGGGTACTAACTACAATCGAAGTAAGTAATTATCAAGGACTACGAGGGAGTCATAGGCTGTCTCAATCGTTTGGTAGCCGATTGCTATAGAGCATATAAAAATAAGGTGAATGAGCACTTTAGGGAAAATGGACCATGTCGTTTGTATGGAGAGATCTCCGTTGAGGATTGGCAGAGATGCACGGACTTGTTCACGAGTCCTAATTTCTTGGTAAGTGATTATTTTTTTGGTTCTTCAATAACACAATTTAACATTTCATAATGATTACAATTAGGTAATCTACATCTCTGTGATCACATGCTCGATCAGAGAAGAATAAAGTAAATCACAATAAGGCTAGATACATATCTCGTCAAGGCTCAAGGAGTTTATCTACCACGCGATACTCGTATGGGTTAAATGATATCATTTTTTATACATGAACACGTACTCTAGTATTTTTATTTATTTTCGAATTGAAATTGTTGCAGAGAAATCCTGAGTCTCGGAAGTTTCTAGGTGTTGTGAATGCATTGGAGCGACTACATAAGGAACGTGGAATGGGTGAACGAGAATGCAATAGGAGACTATGTAAGTACAACATATACTTTAAAATTAGTCTTTTTTGTTTCATTAATCTTACATTTTATCAATTATTTATTTTCGATCATAGGACCTACTCATTATGATGAGAGAGACTCAGTAGACCAAGTTGCCTCCATTGACACGTAGGTGGACGAGCGTCCCATCATGAAGGAGGCCCTTGGAGAACGAAGAGGGTTCAGCGTGGAGTTGTGCAAGACCGCTTTTCATTTTATGGGCAATTCTGAAATCCTACGTGATATTTATGTTAATGTTGTTATAAATTTTAAATTGATAATTTTTAATGTCTATGATTTGAATTATTTTGCAGTGGAAGGACTTGGACGCCTCTCGATCAATGTACCAATCAGAAAACTTATAAATTGGTTACGTGAAATTTTATGTGATTAATTATTTTATTACCTAAGCATGCTATAATTTTTAATTGATTAAGTTGTAAGTGACCTAAATTGTGTTAAATTAAAGTTGGGGAAAAGTTTAGTGGCAATTGGAGAATAAATTAGAACTTATGACTTAACTATGCACGTGGAGAGAAGCGAGGGACTAAATTGCAAATTCCTAAAATTAAAAACCTAACCTAATCCCTCATCTCTCAGCCCTCACTCTCGTTCTCTCTCTCTCTCTCTCTCTTTGTTTCACGCACCCGCCTCTCTCTCTCTCGGTCCTGCGTCGCGTTCTCTCTCTGTCTCGCTGCCTCTCTCGCCTCACACACGAACCAGTGCCAGCGACCTCGACCACCACCTACCGGTAAGGCACTCACTCCCCTTTCCCCCCTCAGCTTCTCCAACCCGCGCACCCACAGCGCACGCAAAACACCCACTCACGCGAACACACATGGGTTACACTCACGAAAAATGCACACAAGCCTATGTTGATGTCATTGTGTATATATATACGTGTATATATGTTAAGATGTGTAAATATGTGAAGATTTTTCTGATTTTCAGATTTTAGTTAGTCAGATTTCGAATTATAACTGCTAAATTGGAGATTGGGTAATGCTTGTGTAAGTATGTATTGATGTATGTAAGTATATATACATGTGTGGGTAAGTTTATTGTTACTCTTTCAGATTTTTAATTATTCTAGATTTCGAATTTAACTGTCAATTGGAGAGTTGGTATTGTGATTGTGTATATATATATAGGCATATGTATTATATGTATATTTTCAGATTTCTTAGTTATGTAGACTAATTTTCAGATTTCAAAATTGTTGGAAAAATACTTGGTTTAAATTTGAGTTAGTTAATTAAGTTTATGTTATTCTGGGTAAATTGAGAAATTTGAGAATTTTCATGTATTGATATAAATGGCTTTAGTCATATTATCTAGTTAATTCTTAGATTTTTAATATACGAATCCAATTGTTAACCAATGGACCAATGGTTAGGTTAATTTTGGATTAAAAGTTATAGATTTAGTTTTTCGAATTTGATTAGATTTATGAAATTAGTTAATTGCTTTTTGGTAAAGTTTGTAATAAATGGTTATTTTAAGATTTGTGAACTTGTTAGAATCATGATTAACTAATTTCTAAAGTTATGGAATTTTGAGTTTGAGTTTGAATTTAAAAGATGAGAAGACCTCCTAATGTGCATTGAGATTCATTTCTTCTCTCGAATATGGTTTTATGTGTTTTGGTTATTATGTAAAGTCACGCTTGGGTTAGATTGAAGTTTTAATCTCGGTTAATGTTTGATTATTATTAAAATGAATAACGAATGTGTTTGTGAACTAAAAGTTATACGTTTTTTCGAATGGTTTAAATCTTTTGATTTCGAGTATTGTATGGAAGTGTTTAATATATCTTAATACCTTGTTTGGAATAAATGATCACAAGAATGAAAAGGGAAAGAAGATTTATTGTTTTAACTTGTTTAATGTAATGTTAAAAGAATGTTGAATATATCAATTTGAACTGAAAGTATATTTTACTAAATGAATAGATGCAACTAAGATTTTGGTACATTGACGACACGGGCAGTCGAAGCTCATCCACTTGCAAATTCAGATAACGGTAAATGCTAAGGACTGCAGGTAAGTAAACTTCCCCTATTTTCATGAAAGTAGAAAGTTAATGTGAAATTAATGTGCGGAAGTGATTTCGTGTTAATTACTTAATGTTGATGTATTTGATGTGCGATATGCAAGTATGTGTATTTAAGGAAATGTTCAAGCATGCACATTATCATGTCATTGCATCATTAAGCATGCATTGACATCGAAATGGGAAAGTCAAATGTTTTAATGAAAGGAATGTGTCAAAGTGTAATTTTGTCAAAAAAATTATGTATCCCAAGTTTTTAAGAATAAATGGGTGTACTTCTAGTTCATGAAAGCTGCGAGTAGGAAATGGGGCGCGGGGGACCGGCGTACCCGAATTAAGTCACTTTGCGACGGAATGTTCAACCGTTTACGGTGGACTGTTAAACAGCTTTGCGGTGGGAAAGTGAATTTTAAACCGCTTTGCGGTGGGAAAGTGAATGTTAAACCGCTTTGAGGTGGAAATGTGAAAGTTAATCTGGTTCCAAATAAGAAATTGCCCACTGTTATCTGATTGACTAGAAGTTACATCAAGTGAGCTCACGATGGAAATGAAGTGAAAGTTTTGAAATGAAATGAAAGTTTGAAAAGTTTGAAAGTTTTGGAAAGTAAAGCAAATGGGGATACATAAATGAAAATTTTAAAGCATTCATGTCATAAGCATGCATTCATGCATAAAGTTTACTTACTGAGCTTTAGCTCACCTCATTCTCTCCCTAATATTTCAGGTGATGAAAGTTAGATGAGACGAGGAGAGCATTTGGTGGCAGACTCAGGCTATACCTGCTTTGTAAATGATTTGTTTCCGCATTTTAATGTTTAAATGATTTATTTCCGCATGTAATGTGAATGGAAGTTAACACGCCTAGATTTTAAATTTTTGAACTTGAGGTGTTACAAGTTGGTTGGATCCCCAAGGGAAAATCTTCATCTATTAAGAGAAGTGTTGCATCATTGCATGCCCAAACAAGAAACACTCATTTCCCTAAAGTTGTAAACTCGAAGAGAGGTTGGAATTATATAAGGCTAAAGTGCAAACCCAAATGGAAACAATGATGAAGATCATTAGGCGCCTTGCAACGAATCAGAATATGTCAGCAAATGATGTAATTAATGAGGAACGACGTAACGACGAGGCCGAGGCATCCGAGGGGTAGTAATATGTTATTTGTAAAATGTTTAATCTATCATAATGTGGTATTTTAAATTGTTGTAATTTTTTTTAAAAAAATATATCACCTATAGGGGCGACAATCTATAAGGGCGACAATATCGTCCATACAGACACTACAACCTATAGAGGTGACGTATGTCGTCCCTATACATTACGCGCCGCGAGCATGTAGGAACGACTCGCAGTGGTAACATTGTCATTCCTATAGGTCTATAAAGGCGACATGTCGGTCTATAGGAGCGACAAATGTCGCCTCTATTTCTCCGTTTTCTTGTAGTAACGAACAATATAGTAATATGATGTTTTTGCATATATAATTGTAGTAAAACTTGTAGTACGAGTTTTTCAATGATTTCAAGTTTGACTAGTTTTGAATCAATCTCGACCCTCGAATGTAAGCTGAAACAAGCACATTGAAAAACAAAAATCTAGAAATAAATTATTAAAATAATATTTAGTGGATAAATGTAAAATTCCACTCTCTCTATCTCTAAGAGATTGTTTGGCAAAACTACTTATTTTTGTCAGAATACATATTAAAACATTTAAAAGGATGTTAACTGTATATTTATCGAAAAATACTTATAAGTTAAAAGTTTTAAAATTAAGAAGAGACAAACAAGACTTTATTATTATTATTATTATTATTATTATTATTATTATTATTATTATTATTATTATTATAAGGGACACTTGGTCTCACTTTGAGAGTTCAAATTCTGCCGGGAAAGTTTTCAAATGTAAAGAGACATTTTTCACTTATAACTCATGATTTAACAAGTAAAAATGATTAATTTTTTAGTGTACTCGAAGTTTATCGTCTTCAACTTGTTAAACATGAGAAAATTTCAAGTTTCAATTCTAGAATCTGCATATTTTCTAGCACAACATTGTTCAGGCGGAAACAGGTAACTAGAAGCATAATTTCTTCACATGCGGATGCTACTAGTAGCCACCTGAACCATGGAAACCTAAACTATCTTTAAAAGCTTAGTCCAAACCCACCAAAACCTAAACTAATTTAAAAGCTGCACTCTCCATCTCCTATCATCATCTTCCTTCTTCTTCTTTCTGCAGTGGCCCTGCTATAGTTTGGCGCGTTGATGCGTGTCGCAATGCACCAAAATAATAAATAAATCCTTACTCGTCAAATAATAATTAATAATGTAGTAGCGAGAGTAAGGGTCGATCCCACGAGGAACGGAAACTAATTTTAGTTGTTCGATCAATTAGAATGGAATGGGGGGTTTTTTTGTGTGAAATTGCTTGAATGAAAACTATGCATAAAATAAATAATAAAATATGACTAGATAATTAATATGAGAATAAATCTTGTTCTCGGGTTCGGTTGTGCCCTTAATTAATGTTATAATTTTCCTTGTAACGTGTTTATATCCCTATTCAATTATCAATTATAAATAATCAACAAGCTCTGATTATCTAAATTCTTCCTTATGTGTATTGATTCAAAACAAGTTCTTCGAACCAATTCTAGCCACGGACAATCCTAAACAAGCTCTTAGGACTTAATGCACGACTAGTATGAAAATTTAGAAGAATAGATTGAATTGGATCGTTAATTACACAAGCTCGAATTAATCAATCCAAGTTGAATTATTACTAAATCTGCACGAGATTTATTTGCTATTAAAGTAAAGATTCAATGACAATTACGGATCAAGAATCTAAACATAGCATATTCATGAATCCAAAGATTAATAATCCAATTGGCCAAATTAAACTATTAATCAAATAAACTCAATTGAACATTCAAAACATAATAATCCAACAATTGAAATAAAGGAATAAATTCACGCTACTAATTTGTAGGAAAAGAAAATAACATAATTAAATTGACACAACTTCCCCTTTGAACAAGATATGAAATTTAGCCTAGCATTGTTGTGGTAAATTCTTCAAGTTGCTTCATGAATTCCATTGTTGTTGATATTCTTGCGCTTGAAAATCTCCCAAGAATGCTCTATATTTTTCTCTCAATTTTCCTCAATGTCTAGCCTCTTTCAAAAATAATACAAGTCTCTTTTTCTTGTTATGAAATTCCCTTTTTGTAGCCTCAATTTCGTGCCCTAGCTTTGGGACCAAGAAATCCCAAATTACGGAAAGAATTGAAATAAGGAAATTTTTGACTTGAATAGTTACGGCCGTAACTTTACATTTACGGCCGTAAATGAGTTTCTGCATATTTCCCAAAAATTGAAGTTACGGCCGTAACATATCCACTTACGGCCGTAAAGGGGTTTCTGCTGATTTTTGCACAACGATATGAAAACGTTTACGGCCGTGAATATATGTATTACGGCCGTAACGTATTTGCACCCAAGGTCCTCAATCTTCGATTTTAAGCGCATTTTGGTCATTTTTCCTTCTTTTCTCTTCCTTTGTGATCCTATACAATATAAAACATAAAATGCATTAATAATACTTAGATAGAATCACATTATGGCATTTTCAAGGATATAAGTGTATAAAATAAACGTAAATATTACACTTATCACGCGTCCTCCTGAAAAATGAAGGGTCGAACCGTATTGTATACTCGTGTCGTGTCAACACAATACTCCGGTGGAAACAAAGAGTCCGAGGAATACAGACAAATATAAATATGCTATTTAGAAACCAAAAAGTGCATGAGCTAAAAAAAATGATGGAAGTCATATTGAATGATTTCATATATAATAGGGCAGAGATTCATATGAATATATTTAGAATAATGTGTCTAAGTGTGTGTATTTGTGTTGTAAAAGTTAAATAATATGGTAATCTAAAATATTATTCATGTTCATTGCTCTTATCTTTTATTAACGCTTTTTTGGTGAAATCTTCAAAATTTAATACTTAGATTATATAGTATTTGGTTGAACTATTGTATATTTTCTACAGATGTTGAAGCTAGGTGGCAGTTAGTTGATATGGCAGGCTTGTAGGCTAAGGAGGGCTCGTAAACAAACACTATAACAAAAATAGCCTTTTGCAACACTCAAAATATGTTGTCAAAAGGTTTTTGTAACGTTTGGCAAGTATTGCAAATCGCAGTGTTGCCGTAGAGAAAAAACTTTTTTCAACGTTTTTTGAACGTTCCAAAAGATTAAAATAAACGTTGCAATAGACCTTTTGCAATGTTTATTAAGTGTTGCGGTAGACCATTTTACAACGTTTATTAAGTGTTGCGGTAGACCCTTTTGCAACGTTTTTTAAGTGTTACGGTAGACCCTTTTGCAACGTTTATTAAGTGTTGCAGTAGACCCTTTTGCAATGTTTTTTAAGTGTTGCTGTAGACCCTTTTGCAACGTTTATTAAGTGTTGCCTAGACCTTTTTGCAACATTTTTTGAGTGTTGCCGTAAACCCTTTTGCAACGTTTTTAAAGTGTTGCAAAAATTTTTAACCCAACATTTTGCAACATTTATTGAGTATTACCGTAGACCCTTTTACAACGTTTTTTGAACGTTGCTATATATATATATATATATATATATATATATATATATATATATATATATATATTTAAAAAAAATATTATTGAACAAATTATTTATAAAACCCAATTTTTTGTAATTATTTCATTAAAATAGTACTTTAAATAAAAAAAACAAAAGTAAATACATTATGAATTTTCAAATCCATACAAAATAAAGTCTTGATAATGTTTAATAAATCAACAATATAGAATAACAAATCCACGAAAGAAAGTGTTGATAATGTTTAACAAATTCGCAAAAGAACATCATCATTTGACAAAAGAAATATTTTACTACGGGAATATCAACTTCATCCCGTAATATAACCGCACCTTTAGATCGCAAAATTCGGTCCATCTTCAAAGTTATACCTATAACAAATTTGAGCAAAGTTATAAGTGAATGTCACGCTTTACTTAATAAATTGTAAAAAAAATAAAAAAAACAGAGTTAAAAGCAAAATACATTTATATCTTTCAAATGTAATTTCATAGAAATTGATAAGACTTGTCCTAAATCAATCTACTAGACCAGAGACGTGAAAGTGCATCGATGACAGATGTCAGTTAGATGCTAGATCTACCACCAAGGAAAATGAGCTTTCACTCAAAGTGTAAAACCTAAACTTAGACGTGTTAACTTCTCTTTCCTTTCCTTCTATTGTAAAAAATTCTATAGAAATTTCGACAGAACCTCCCCTATAAATTGGACTTAGTCAATCTGTAAAAAAAACATCATAACCAACATAATAATTTAAAAATCAAACCAACACCTCAAACAACTTCCAACATCTATCCCTAACTCCTCAACATCACAAATTCAACAATAAACTCTATCTAAACCCAAATCAAATTTAAAAATAATTAATAATAGCTAACAAAAATCTTGAATTCAAATTAAGTTTGTTTTCAAATAGACTTATATGAAGTTAGTCATAAATAAGAATTACACAAGATCATTGAATAAATAAACGTTTCTTATCATAAGAAGCTCTTCCACTAGCATTTCCAGTACTTTTGCTCAGTTCATGACCACCTGAAACGAGGGGGAGAAAATAAGAGTTTTCAATAATCAACTCTATCTATTATAATGTATATGCACAATATATAAGTTACTTCTCAAGACTTCCTTAAGAAATATTTGGCATGTGAGAAACATACATTTGTCAAACTAATCTAATACAACTCTTTGGCCAAGCAATGGTACTTCCGTAGGCATCTTTTAGAACTCGAAATTCATCGGTAGGTCTATATAAGGTCAAGTGATCCATTAGAGCCGTACCTGTGATTTTGGAGACCTGAAACGAACACTTTGTTCTTGAAAGAATGGGCCCCTGGGCTTTACGGGAGTTCGGGGACAGTGCCCCCGGGAAAATTTCTTGGGGTAGGCTAAAAAGCAACAATAAAATTCATATTCACACAAGACAAATGTACTAAATGATATGGAAATTCACCATAAAATTGCAAAAAGTAAAAAAATTCAAAAGTATTAACTAACATTAAAACTCTACAAGCATCTTTTATTCACCAATCACAATTAAAAACTTTCACCAAGCAAACAAAACTTTTTCATAATGTATGGGTAATTTACACCTTTCGTAGAACAAATGGATATTCTTAGCAGCCCTCTTAAAGCTCAATCTCTTTCGTCCACATTTATTTTCCATAGTTAAAGAACACAGAAGAAAAGATGCCAAGCACTAAAACACAGTTATTCAGGTAATAAACTGAAAAATGCAAAATGATTCTCTGAAGATAGAGTCATGTTTCACAGCAAAAATACAGTATTTTAAAATACCACAAGGACACCTCACCCAAATTTCACCACATAATTTTTTTAAAGGGATTCATTCATAATACCTCACTTTAATCCTAAATATTGGAATAACTAAATCCAATTGTCACTGTCACAAATTACACTTTAATCCCAAATATCGGAATAACTAAATTCTAAATAGTGGCATGCACTCGAAATCCGTTGAGGGGAGGAAGAAGCGGAAGTATAGTGGCATGCACTGGGAATCGGACTTCCTCAGCAAGCGGTAGTGACAGAAAGATGATACAAGAGGCCTAGTACTCTGGCTCTGTTGAAAATCAAAAAAATGGAATCGCTACATTTTCTTCACTATTCGGCTCTTCCAATTTCCATCAATCCATCTTAATTACTCAAATTCCAACAAATAAGGGGCCGTTCTCTTTGTGTTTCGATTTTGAGGTTTGAGTTTTGGATTTTATTTTGAGTTTTGGATTTTGGCTGTTTGTTTTGGGATTGCTGAAAATATGTTCTCTTTGTTATTTTGAAAAACCTTTTCAAAAATAGAAAACTGAAATATGCGTTTACTTTGTAATTTTCTGATATACTTATTTTGTGATATTTTATATGTAAAAAAATAGTTAATTTGTTGAATTACATTAATTTTAATATCAATAAATCAGTCAGTTCTCTATTCAACAGACATTTTGTTACTCTAGCAATAAATAAAACTTGAAATCTAAACTAATTAATATATATTAGTTCATATATTGGAGAATAGTTCAATTGTAACAATATCGTAACAATATCGAGCCACTATCAATGGGCAAATAAATAAGAAAGGGATATCAGAATTTTCCAAGTTATCAGGCTGAGGTAAATCGGGCCACTATTTACATGAGAAATTGATATTATCTATTGTCTATTAATCAGCAATGAAAACCAATAACAAAATCCTCCTTCCACATAAATTAAAAGATTGCAAAAGGGGATAGATGTTCTAGGTGAAAGCAGTAAAAGGGGAACCTAGCATATTGAAATGGATACGCAAATATGGATTCTCTTACTTGTGCTTGATTATTTGCATGATCTTGAACATGTGCAGCCTTCTCGAGAGCATTTTTTGCTTCTCTAAGAGCAACATCATATTTCCGTTTCCACTCCTCTACCTCCTCCTGAACAGAGTTAGCTTTCTCCTTAGCAGCAGCTAACTTTGCTTCAGCATCAGAATTCTTGGACTTGAGCATTGTTATTTCCATACTGGTCTGCTCTTCTTTAGCCTTATGTTTTTTATGAAACCTACTCAAATTTCCTTTTCCAATCCAGAGATTCTTGCCTCGCTGTATCAATTTTCTATGATAAGCTTGAGCATCTTTCTTCCAAAGAACTACATTTGCTCTGCAAATTGGTTATACGACTCATATAATCATCTGCAAGCTGCTTATTGTCCTTGATAGCATCTTTATACCGACTCAAATATACAGACTTGTACCTCTCGCTTGCTTCCAGTTGTTTGTTAAGCAATATCATTTTGTCTTCAATTGAACGACATTTTAGAGCAAGAGAACTCTTTTCTGTTCCAATCTGATCTATTTGCTTCTTAATGAGGTCCAGAAGTGGACCTTCAAAGCTGGAGAGTTATATTGTTAAATTAATACAGCCACAGATACAAATCCATATAAAGTAAATGAAAGTTCACTTAAGCATTTTACCAATCATATTATAAGCACATACATTTTTTTACCGAGTTCAAGAAGATCTTGATTCATCAAAATTCCCACCCAATTTAACTCCAAAACCCAACACATTCAATCCCAAACTCCATCAAGATAAAAAAAAAAAAAAATAGAACCATATTCAAACAGGAAGAAATTCGAAATACTCAAAATAAAGGTATTTGGATTGAAACCGAAACTGAATCAGTTGAATAACAAATGATAGAGTGTGAATTGAAATCGAAACTGAATCAATTGAATAATAAAAGCTGTAATAATTCAACAATGAAGTAAATAAGAATCGTAAATCTGAAAACATACCTTCCTGATAGAGTTCTATCCTAATACTCCCAATTTCAGCCGCAACGAAGAGCTCTGTCCCAAAAAATTTCGTACTGAAATATAAAAATTGGGGAAGATTGAAGACGAGAGAGGCGTGAGAGATTGAGGAAGACGAGAGAGGCATGAGAGGTTGTGAGGGAGACGGGTTGGGTTTTGGGGATTTCAGTGTTTTGATTTTAATTTTTGGTAATTTAAAATGTCCCTCGATTTTTTTTTTTAATTGAGTCATTTGCAACGTTTTTTAAACGTTTAAAAAACGTTGTAATAGGTTTAAACGTTGCAATAGACTGTCTATTGCAACGTTTAAAAAACGTTGTCAAAACTTAATTTGAGTGTTGCAAAAATTTCAACTTATCGCAACAATTTTTAAATATTGCAAAAAGGGATAAATCTCAAATATTTATATTAAATGCAACATTCAATTACAAAATGTTGTGATAGACCATTTTTAGCAACATTCAATTAGCAAATGTTGTCATTTAAATATTGCAAAAGTTCATTTTTGTAGTAGTGAGAGGTGTCGAGTTACAAAAGCAGCTAGAGTGGTTATAGTAGAAGAGATACAAGAGTTGATTTTATTTGCTCAAAGGAAGTAAGTGAATCGGAAACGGATAAAATTTGAAATTCCTCCAAAACTCTCTTACCACATTGTGGGTTTGGCAAGGCAGATCCAAATTGAAGACATTCTTGTTGTAATTGTTATGTACATTGGAAGGAGGGCATATGACCGATTTTATTTTATTTTTTATGTGCCAATGGAGGTCTTTTCGATTCACCAGGAATTGAAGGTCATCTGGGTAAAAACTTCATAAAGAGAATTTAGCAAATGTTTACAAATGGAAGAGATATGTTCTTTCCCCCCCCCCCCCCCACAACATATAACTGCATTGAATCATAACATTTGTGTTGACGACCAAAAAATACCCAAAAATACAAGAGGTCTAAACCTTGACCCAAACCAAAAGAGGCTCAACGTTAAAGACTCATTATAAGCAAGAAATTGGACGACTGGACGATTGTGCGGCAACTAGGATATTTGGGGGATAGGGCTAGCGATGAAGCAGTTGGGCGACTAAAGCAAGTAGAAGCAGTTTTGACACTTGTCTTATGATCACACAGTCAATTGTTGATGAAGGTGGCAGTTGAAATAACGAATTGTGGAAGTTACTTAAAGCGACATGGAAAGCAGATATTACAATGACGTGGGTGACGGTTATGCAACGTGAAAGAAGCAAATTAATCTATGCAAGTATTATAAATTAAGGCGGCAAACCGAAGATTCAAATATTGGCAGTGGTTGAAGGAAGTTCGTGCATTTGTATATATTGTAAAAATTAGTTATTTAGAAGACCAATCAATCAAATCTCAACAAGAGAATATGTAATTTCCTTTATCTTTACTTTTATCGTCAAACTCTTAGTGTAATTTGTGTGCTTGCGCCCCTTTGAGGTGTTTTATCTTCACCGTAATCTTCATCAATATAACACCCCTCGTTGGGACTTTGTCTCGAGAGGTTTGTTCCTTACACAATCGTCTGATCCCCCTTTTGGTAATTGTTAGCGATGTGACCTCCATGCGAAACAGTTTGGCACGCCCAGTGGGACAATTTGGTGTGTTTTTAAAGATACGAAGTGAACCATCATGCCTCACAAGAATTCCGACAAGGAAACAACAAGCCATCATTTCCCGTCTATAATTAAAAGATATGAGGAGAAACAAAGTCCTCCAGGAACAGAGGGAGAGAGTCGTAGCCGTTATGAACCCATGACGGATTTGAATCCTCGAACCATGCGCTCGCTGTTCGGTGAACTCGCTCAAGACGTGGTTGAATAGGTAAATCTACAATATGTCCATAATATGGAAGAATTTATTCAAAGAGAGAAGGAACAATTTGATAATATGGCCAAACAACTAAAAATATTGCATGATAATATGAATAAGTTGACAGGTCAAGTCGTTCAATCAGCCTTTCCAAATATAGGACATCATTTTCAATCCAGGACAATTACAAGACATAGTTCCCCAACCTCAAGTCCAAATCAGGGGATAGAATGACCTTTTGGACCGTCCACTTCAAGCTTTGGGGGGAATCTAGTACCAAACCTGGGGGTAACCCAACTTCAAACTTGGGGGGGAATCTAGTGTCAAACCTGGGGGGTAACCCAACTTCAAACTTGGGGAGCAATCCAATGTCAAGCTTGGGGGGTAACCCAACTTCGAATTTGGGGGGTAACCCAGTGCTGAACTTGGGGGGTGACCTAGTTCCGAACTTGGGGAATAGCCTAGTACCTCGAAATAATGTCCAAAATAATGGACAAAATGTTCCACATTTTACTGATGGAGGGAACAATAACAACAACTTCACCAATGATAATTGCACTCCAACTCCTTTACCAAATCATGTGCCAAATGTCAGGCCACAAGCACCACCAGGGGGAATCAACCTATAGGATTCCCTTATGATCCCAACACCTTGTTAAGGGATCAAGTCGCTGAGATGGTGCGAGATCAAATGGCAGTGGGGATGTGTCCTTATGTTAGGCCGACTTACACTAAGCCATACCCAGATTGGGTGGATCAAGCCTATCCATGGCCTAGGGGTTACAAAGTGCCATAATTCTTTCTATTCACTAGTTTGGAAGAGGTCTCCACGTTAGAACACATAGGGCGATTCACGTTGCAGTGTGATGAGGTGACCGATTATCATAAAATGAGGCTTTTCCCGATTTCTTTAACGGGGATGGCTTTCTCTTAGTTCATTAATCTGCCAGTGAATTCTGTACAAACGTGGCAGCAATTAGAACAACTGTTCCATGCCCAGTTCTATGAAACGGAATCCGAGGTGACTCTAACCGATCTGGCCAATCTAAGGCAAATGCCCGCTGAATGGGCCAAAAGCTTTCTCCAACGGTTCAAAATGACCAGGAATAAATGCTTTGTACCCCTGTCGAAAAAAGAATTCGTTAGAATCGCTCAGAGTTGCCTGAGTTTTGACCTCAAGAAAAAGTTTCAGGATAGGGAATTCCCTGACATATTTCAATTGAGCACTAATGTAATAAGATATGAGCGTTTGCTGAGAGAAGAAGAGCAAATAAAAAATTCTAGTAAAGGGACTTTTTATAGAGACCCAAATTTTGACATACACACGGTGGGTGACGGATATGTTGACCAGGACGAAGTATGCTTGGCCGAGCTAGTCAAAGGGGACCCATATACCTGTCCCCTGACAGCAAAATCTGGCACGATAATAAAAGACGAGCCTGTAGAAGAGAAAAATAAGAAGGCTAAAATATTTCCGTTCGACGTTAGTAAGGCAGACCTTATATTCGACAAGTTATACAAGGACAAGCAAATCAAGTTAAGAGATAAACATAAGTTGCCAAACCCTGAACAAACTAAGGGCAAAAAATACTGTAAATGGAATAATGCATGGTCTCATACGACTAACAACTATTTGGTTTTCCGGTACGTGTTGCAGGAAGCCATTGAGTCGGGAAGGATTATGCTCAAGCCTAAGAAAAAGATGGAGGTGGACGAGAACCCCTTCCCACAACCGCTTGGAATGAACATGATGGCAACTGATTTTGCCCAGAAATTGCCAAAGTTTAAACTGGTAATTGATGATGGAATAGAAGATGAACAACGACGTCCTAAAGTATTTGAACGACTCAAGGAAAAGAACACCAAGGAGACAGAGGTGTTTTATGTGATAGATGCAAGGAAGAAGTGAGTAAGTCTGTGGTAGGAAACAAAGTGCAAAGTTTTCACACTTATCCCAGAGTTGCGCCAAGTTTCAAACTCGATAGGGGGCGAGGCCCGGATACACATGGAAAACTGTATCAAGAGATACAATTATGGCCAACAAATCACAGGAAAACATACAGGCCGCAGCCACGACAAGCAAATGTTTGGCATTCATTCCAGCATAACGCGAGATGAGTTGTGCCCTTCAATGAGATGACAAGGACACAGCAAAGGCGTTTTCAGAGGAACTACGGCAAAATGATGAGACGACGACAGGGAATGTTACCTCTAGACGCGCCAAGGCTAACTCGAGAAGCTGACCAAAGTGAATTTGATAGTGACAAAGGAAACAGCACAAAGGGATCGGTGAACAAAGCGTCTGGAAGTCCCACCGGGAAATCGAAGTTCGAGCGCAGCAAAGAAGAAAGAGATGAAGAAGAGCCAGAACGAACCACCACCATTCAGTTCGAGACATTACCCCCAGTTATGGCCAACAACTATATACTGGCCAATGAGTTTAGGAACAAAGAGGATATAGGAGAAGAAGGTGGAGAAAATGAAGGAGCAGTCTGCGAGTTGATATGTGAAAAGGGCCAAACGTCCTAAAAGGTAGATTATGAAGAAGGAGACGATGGCATGACAGACATCGAGGAAGAAATTGATTTGGAGTTGGAAGATAGGAAAAGAGGGGTGTCGCGTAATGTGTTGCTAAAGCAGTTGTATCAAGAAGGTGTGTGCGAAGTGGATCTATTGGGCGAGCATTCAATTTTTACGTACTATACGGAACGCCCAAAAGGAAAACGAGAGTGCCACAAGTTGAGAAGTATGGGTCCCCTCCTAGGATACTTCCTCTTCCTATTGGATGGTTCACACATGGAGAGTTGAGAGATCCGAGTGGGGGACAAGATGTGTTGCAAGCTGAAGCAACAAAACGGGTCGAAATAAAGGAAGATGACCAGGAGGTAGAGATCGATGCAGCGGAAAAAGTTGTCTTTAGGAAACCCTCCACCAAACTAACCCAGCATCTTAGGCCATTGTATGTGAAGGCCCAGATTAATGGAATTCCAGTGTCAAAGGTTCTTATAGACAACGGGGCCGCTATAAATACCATCATGTCCAGAATGATGAGAAGACTTGCAAAAAAGGAAGATGATATGATCCCTACAGAAGTTATCCTCACAAGCTTCAACAGGGGGGTGACGTCGGCCAAAGGAGTGATTCCGTTAGATGTCACTATGGGGACTACCACTAAGACCACAGTTTTCTTCGTAATAGGTGGTCCTACCAGCTATAACGTACTTTTAGGGAGAGATTGGATCCATGGGAACCGGTGCACACCTTCATCGCTCCACCAGTGTTTAGTATTCTGGAATGATAAAGGAGAAGTAGAAGTGATACAGGCTGATCATAGACCATTCATGGATGAAGCGAATTCTATAGAAAAGTTCATGTACGAGAGGAATTATGGGCCTGTTAGAGTAGTGCAAGATGGGGAAGAAACTCAAGTCGTTGCGCTAAGCGAAGAACCATTCTCGGTTGACGCACTAACAGAGATGTTCAACCAGATGAGGCCAAATTTTGTGGCCCTTGAGAAGTCAGTCATTGGCATAAAAGTGATCAAAGAATCATGACAAGCAATCAACAAAAAGGAAATGTGGCCGATATTCGGGCCTCAAAAGTCAGACCAATGGCTGTTAATAATAAGTCTAAAGAAAACGCAAAAAAGACGAAAGAGGCAACGGCATTGGCAATGTTCAGGTGCAAGTTGGCCGTTTTTGAGTTGGAGAAGAATGTTGATGGAAAGATCTACAATGTGGATTGTTTGGAGGAAGAGTTGCTCCTTCAGCTCTGCGTTCCTAGCCAACAAGGAGTTTACCTCAGCCTGAACGATCTTCAGGGCCAGTATTATGTCATGCGAGATGTCAAGAGATTGGAGAGCGAATGCTTGGGTCATTTTCACGCTCAATTCCTCAAATCTGTCCCGCAGATTGGAAGCCCCGGCCGCAGTAATGTCCAAATCCAAGAAGGAGGTAAAATCGAGGATTGACTGCTTAAAGATCTTTTTGTTTTTGATGAGAATCATGGTGGGCTTGACAAAAAAATCAAATATTCAAGCCAAAATCAATAAGTTGCAGTTTCAAACCACGCGATCGCGTGTTATAAAATTTAGGGCGATCGCGAACTATACTGAAAAAGAGACCCGAGACATTTTGAACCTTCCACGCGATCGCGGCCGAAGCACCTGCGCGATCGCGCAGTTATAAATATTAGGATTTTTTGCGCATTTTTAGGTTAAATTCCGTCGTTACTTATTTTAGGGTTTATTATGGGATTTTATAGCGGTTAGGGCTTCTTTAATTCCATTTTGCTTATTTATATTGATTTTCTTTCATTGTAACACGCAAGATTTTGATGAATGAAAAATATATTGAGTGTTTTCTCAACATTGTTCTGGAATTGAACAAACTTCGAATTTATCAAATATTGTGGGATATTTGTGGCGTTCAACAAATCGAACTTATCAAAGGCGTGGGCATCCTGTGTAGCGTTCAAACCATTACGGTTCTTGTTTCCGCATCGTAATGGGTCTTGGGTTTAATATACCCATGGTTCTTACGTTGTGAGGCTTGGGTGTTAGTGTTCTCGTCTTTTCCAACCTGAATTTGGAACTTTCCAAGCGTTATTCCGTGAGCTACGACGCGGACCCCCTCCCGGGTTCGCATCAGTTTTCTTCTGAAGGCGTGATGGACGGGGGAGGAGAGTGAGATATGGGCACATGGGAAGAACTACTTGCGCGATACCGGTCCCAAGAGGCAAACAAGTCCTGGATGGAGTGCAAAACAACATCAGCGCCCTGTAAAAGAAAGATGTATCTGAACGTTTCTTCTACTAATGATGAAAAGCAAAATAGTGCGAATTGAGAATTACCTCGTCCGTCATTTTGGGGGAGGAAGAAGGAGGTACGTCCTCAAGGGACCCAATTGTACTGGGGGCTTTACCCTTGGTTGGACGATTAACGCCCATGGTAGCAGGCAAATCCAAGGGCATCCCTATAAAGAAATATGAATAGTGGATAAAATGCAACAACGGGCATATGGAGAATGTTGATATACAATAATTACCTTCTGGCACCACGTGTGGAGGATCAACGCCCTGAAGGGTAGGAATTTCTTGAGTGAGATGAGTAGACAAGGGTCTCAGGTCCTTTGACCCCTTCTCTGACAAAGGTCCCTCACTGGCATTGCCTTTCTGAGATTCCAAGTGGAACTATAAGTGCAAAGAAGTCACTTTATGAATAAATGAATATGACAAAAGGCCAGAGGTTACCTTTCTGGTAAAAGGGACGTCCTCATCATCTTCATCCTCGGACAAACTTGCAAGTATGACGGCAGGCCGTTTACGGCAAGAAGCATCTGTCAAAGTTGATTGCTTCCTGCGAGCGGACGGATATGGCGACCTGATAGATAGGGGCAACTGCAATTGGGGAGCCAGAAGATAGAACGTTCAGGCCCTCCAACGAATGAAAAGCACGGTGAACATCATTGGCGAAGAGCCTGCATTTGACGGATGGCCAAAATTGATCAACAAGAGGATGCGCAACGGAAGAAGGATTGAAGGGTACCAAAGCGAAGCCATCGGATAAGAGATTATTCTGGCCCTCGATGGCTCCAACCTCTGTTCTACTGATGGTGTGAAATCACTCTAATAAGCTTCTAGAAAAGCAGGGAGGTACAGACCATGACTACCCAAAGCCAAGCTGGCGGGAAAAGAATTGGGGAGCATAGAGTTCGACTCCCGCCTTAGCATTGGTACCGGTAACGATGTCATGAAACAAGTCCTTACCAGTCAGATATTGGACCCAAATGGGCAAAGAAGTACATGCATTGTCCATTGTGGCAAGGGGCTGCACATAAGGAGGGACCTGATGGGCAGAGAAAGGAAAGAAAGTAGGAACTGAATGCAAATTATAGAAGAAAGTAAATACATCCCTATTAGATGATTTTATAACATCCAACTGGTGGATAAGTAGCCCATAGCAAGAAGCGAAAAGAGGAGAGACTGATGAAGTATGAAATTGTGGGAAATACACTCTCAACCACACTTGAGCGAGCCAAAGGGGTCCACTCCCAGTGGGAGACGCTCCTTTCCTCAGTTGGTGTTGGAGAGAAGTCATACCTCTATAACTTGGACATAGCCAACCTGTAGAGGGACATCATACCTACAATACAAATGCAATTCTCAACTCATTCAACATCCAACATTCAACATCCAACCACAATTCCAAAATTTAACTTCAACATCAATTCCCAAACTCCTCAACATAAATAAATTTAAATCATGAGCTCTTTATTTAACTAAATAGAGGATTGATAAACTACTAAAGAGATAAATAACTTATCAAAAACTAAATCCAATAAACAATTAAAAGAATGAACTAATAAAAATAACTAAAACATTTATGAAATTTCCACTTCAAACCCTATTTAAAATGATAAATCGTGGTACTGTCTGAGTCAGCCGCCAAGTGCTCTCCTCGGATCACCTAACTTTCATCACCTGAAATGTTGGGGAGGGATTGGGGTGAGCTAAAGCTCAGTAAGTAAACTTTTTGCACGTGATGCATGCTCATGACATGAAATTCCTTAGACCATTCAAAGTAATTACCCTCATTTACTTTACTTTTCAAGACATTCATACTTTCCAAACTTTCACTTAAATATTTCAAAAAGAACTTTAACTTCATTTCTATCGTGAACTCATTTAGTGTATCTTCAATGCAGTGGGCAATTTCCCTTATTTAAACCAGGTTATCACTTTTCCACCGCATAGCGGTTTAAAATTTGTCACCGTCAAGCGGTTTAGCAATCGTCACCGCAAAGCGGTTTAATATTTGCCACCGCCAAGCGATTAAACAATCGTCACCGCAAAGCGGTTTAATATCCACCACTGCAAAATGGATTTAATTCGGGTACGCCGGTCTCCCGCGCCCCATTTCCCACTCATACCTTTCATGGCATAGAAGTACATCAATTTATTCTTAAAACTTGGGATACATCCTTTTTAACAAAAATTGTACTTTGACACATTCCTTTCATTAAAACATTTAACTTCCCCATTTTGATGCAATGCATGATTAATGATGCAATGACATGATAACATGCATGCTTGAACATTTCCTTAAATACACATAATTGCATATGGTAGACCAAAAGCATTAGAATTTTGTAATTAACACGAATGTCAATTCAGCACATAATACCACATTGAACATTCAACTATGCTGAGAGAAGGGGAAGTTTACTTACTTGACATCCTTAGCATTTACCGTTATCTTGATTTGCAAGCGGAAGAGTCTCGGTGCCCCTTGACGTCAATGTGCCAGATATCCTAATTATTCGCATTCATTAATAAATATAATTTTTAACTCGAAACACATTTGAAATTCTTTTTAATGTTATCCAAATCCCAACGGAGATCAACACTACTATTTGATTTACAATTCAACTCAAACGGGAATTTAAGCGAAGTAAACATACCATATTAGTAACTAACAATAAAATTTAGTTCAAAACACATTCATTATCCTTTTTGAACTAAAAATACTTCTAAACAACAATTAAAACTTCAATTTAATCCAAATGAGGTTTAAAGTTATGTCACACATCTAGCATGACATATTTCCAACACAAAAAATCAAATTTCATTGCGAATTAGAAAATATTCTTACCTTTAAACTCAAACTCAAATAAATATATATAATTTAAACCAGAATTTACAAAATATTCGAATAACAACTCTAACCATTAATGAAATTTTCCCAAGTCAAAAATTTATAGTTTCCAACTCATAATTAAACACGAATAGCTAACTAACAAACTTAATTTCATGCTCATGCTTAATCAAAATCTGGACATCCTCATACATTGATAAGTCTGAGATGTATACATATATACACATATAGCCCCAAAGCTAAAGTTTAACAATTTAAAATTTTGAAATCAAGCTAAAACATCAATTAACCAAACTAATATACAATTTTCGAAATCTGAGAATTCAATGGTGAAAATCATACACACATACAATCAATTCATTTACCCATTTATACATCTATATACACACACATACAATCATATATTTAAATTTATACATAGAACCTATACATGAATTCAATATATATCTACATATTTATAACATTCAATTAAAAGTTCTGAATCGAAGATTTCACCCGCATCAAAATCTGAAATTTGCCTATGTAAATGCTTATACATACATACATACATACATACATACATACATACATCTTTATCCCCAAATGTGTGTGTGTGTGTGTGAACTGTTGTGTGCCGGTTCGTGGTGTGGCCGCGCGATCTGTGTGACAGTGTGTGTGTGTCGGGTGCGGCAGGGGCACAAAAAGGGGAAAATGGGGTCCTTACCAGTGTTGGGGAGGCGGTCGGCACCGGAAGGGAGGGTGGCGGCGGTCGAAGGCATGAGGGAGAGGTCGCGAGAGAGAGAGAGCCGAGAGACGAGGGAGTGAGGCGAGAGTTGAGTGTCGTGAGTGAGGTATGAGAGATGAGGGATTAGATTAGGTTTAAAGTTTATATTTTGGGAATTTGCAATTTAGTCCCTCATTTCTCTCCATGTGCCTAATCAAGTTCATAAGTTCTATTTACTCTTCAATTGCCTCTAACTTTCCCCCAACTTCACATTCATGCAAATTTGGTGACTTAACATTTAATAAAAATAGAAATTGGCAATTTCAACAATGAAAATAAAAATAGACATTGAATTCTACGTAAACAATTTATAAACTTTTTAATTGACACATTGATCGAGACGGCGTCCAAATTCTTCAACTGCAAAATAATTTAAACAGTTGACAATAATAATTACAATAAATAATTCATAATGTCATCAATATAAAAATTACGTGAAATCAAGAACGCACGTAAAACGAAGAAATGGTAATACAAAGATTTTCGGGTTGCTTCCCTGAAGATGACATTGTTAGCAGAATGCGCGCGAAGTATGAAGATTGAGATGAAGCGGTAGACGGTGAACAATAACCTTTATAGAAAGAGGAATAAGGCGACGATGGCAAACGTAAATGAAAGTGGGAGAAAGTGCAGACGTGGGTGAAGCGACGTGATGAAGTAGCACACCCTTTGGGAAACGAGGGTTATGAAGCGTCAAATCTTTTGCAGAATGCGGAGGGGCGCCGTTGAGAAACGTAAAGGCGTGGCGCCTAATTTTAGAATATGGCTTAGAATTAATAAAATTGATATTAATTCCGCCATATTGGGGGGTAATTGTTGACACCCAAAAAATACCCAAAAATACAAAAGGCCTAAACATTGGCCCAAACCAAAAGAGACACAACGTTAAAGACTCATTATAAGCAAGAAGTTGGATCACTGGGCGATTGTGCGGCAACTAGGATATTTGGACGATAGGGGGAGCGATGAAGCAGTTGGGCGACTAAAGCAAGTAGAAGCAGTTTTAACACTTCTCTTATGATCACACAGTCAATTGTTGATGAAGGTGGCAGTTGAAATAACGAATTGTGAAGGTTACTTAAAGCGACGTGGCAAGCAGATGTTACAAGGACGTGAGCGACGGTTATGCAACGTGGAAGAAGCAAATTAATCTATGCAAGTATTATAAATTAAGGCGACAAATCGAAGATTCAAATATTGACAGCGGTTGAAAGAAGTTCGTTCATTTGTATATATTGTAAAAAATTAGTCATTTAGAAGACCAATCAATCAAATCTCAATAAGAGAATATGTAATTTCCGTTATCTTTACTTTTATCATCAAATTCTTAGTGTAATTTGTGTGCTGTATCCATTGAAGGTATTTTGTCTTCACCGTAATCTTCATCAATATAGCTCTCCTCGTTGGGTCTTTGTCTCGAGAGGTTTGTTCCTTGCACATTCGTCTGATCCCCTTTTTGGTAATTGTTAGCGAGGTGACCTCCGCGCGAAACAATTTGGTTTTCTCAATTACCTGACTTTCCATTTATATTGAGATTAGTGACATGTTAGGTACAGTGGATTAGATAGTTACCTACTGATGTATTTGTTAATTTAAATTCAAGTGACATTATGATATCACTAGAATTCTAGTGGAATTGACATTTTATCTTCAATAGGCCTACCGGAATTTCCTTTTCCTCAATGCTGCCATGTCTCGGATTTTTACCTCACATCCAGCCGTGATTGGTTTGGTTGTATGTGCAACTCATATGCCTCTTCATTCGATAAGATCATCTTGATATTAAAATTCTTCAGCTCCATTCAACATGAAAAGACTGTTGGCGTTAGTTGTTGACCAAGTTTTTTTAATGGTGAGATTATAGGGATTCTTTTCTATTTCTGATTTCCACTAATTATTGAATATCAGCAATTAATTCCGAGAATAAATTTGTACATATGAGTCCTCTTTTCTGGAATATGAATGAAAAATATATTTTTTTTCCTCAAAGAATCTCTATTATTGAATTCTCTTAATCATTTTCATATCATACCATTTTAAAAGAAGGAACACCGCTAAAATGATATTTTATTTTATAATTCAAATAATAGGTACTATTGGTTACCTATATATATAGATGGATCATGCTATTTGAACACACAAGATGCCACCCTGTGTGCCACCCCCTCACATGGGGTGTGGGACCGCTATTTAATATATGAGGTCCTACACACTCCATGTGAGGGAGGTGAAATAAGAGGTAATAAATTTGAGTGTTCAAATAACATTATTCATACATAGATACTGTGTTCCTAGGTTTTATTAAATTCCAGTTTTAGCTTTAAACATGGAAAAAATTCTATGCGCAAAAAAAAAAAAAAAAAAAAAAAAAAAAAAAAAAAAAAAAAAAAAAAAAAAAAAAAGAGAGAGAGAGAGAGAGAAAAAATTCGATTGGAAGTTGGAACCCCTTCAATGGACCGGATCGAAATGCTCTGGTCCACTCCTTCTAGATGAAGAAAGAAAATATAAATATTTTTGTAAGAGAATTTATTATTTATTACATATTTAATAAGAGTTGTAATAAATGTACTGTGTAAATTTGTTACATTGAAAATGAAAAAATTAAATTAATATATTTGAATATAAATAATGTGATATCTATGTAAATGTGTTATGTAGAAGATGAAAAAATTGTATTAATATATTTGAACATAAATAAATGTCATATTTATGTAAATGTGTTACATTGAAACTGAAAATTTTGGATTAATATATTTGATAATAAATAAATACATGCTATATAAATTTATTAACTTAGAAATGAAAATTTTGAATCAATATATTTTGAAAATAAATAAATAAAATTATTAAAGTTTTACTTCCTAATATGTTAATAAATAAGTAGGTTCTTCAATAAGCATATTACAAAGATAATGAATTATGTGCTATCAACTTTTTTACTACCAATGATAAATTGGTAGAAAATTTAATCATTTCATCATTTTTAAAAAAAATTGGTATATTTAAAAGATAAGGAAAAATAAAATATATGTAAGCAACATATTAAAAAATAAAGTTAATTAAAAATTAAAACGTATTAAAAGGAAAATAAGTGATAAGGTGGGCAAATTTTTAAAGAAAAACGTAAATAAAAGTCAAAAGAAATTTTATATAAAAAATTTAATTAAGTGTCAAACTTTGCGCAGCGCGGTACACTGATTGTACATGTAGAATTTTTTATTTTGATTAATTTTTTTTAAAAAAGTTTCAAATTCAATAACACGTGTTATGTAGGAAATGAAAAAATTGGGTTAATATATTTGAATATAAATAAATGTCATATTATATCTATGTAAATATGTTACATTGAAAATGAAAAAAGAGTTAATATAATTTAAAATAAATAAATATATGCTATATAAATTTGTTAAGTTAGAAATGAAAAAATTGAATTAATACATTTTGAAAATAAATAAATAAAATTATTGAAATTTTAATTCCTAATATGTCAATAAATGAGTAGGCTTTTCAATACACATGTTACAAAAACAATTAATTCTTTTCAATCAATATTTTATCCATACATATTTTCTCTCTCCAATTTTCAACCACTACTATTTATCTCATAATCATAAATAAAAAGTTTATAAATTAAACATTATTACCAAACGGAGGCTTAATCATTTCATCATTTTGACAAAAATTCACATGTTTAAAAAAAAGAAAAATTAAATATATTAATTAATATGTTGGATTTCAAATAAAATATATGTAAGTAACACATTAAAAAATATAGTTAATAAAAAATTATAATATATTAAAAGGAAAATTGGTGATGAGGTGAGAAAAATTTCAAAGAAAAACGTAAAAAAAAAGTAAAAAAAAAAAAAATTAAATGAATGCCAAATTTTGATTGGGACGGTATACTTAGTATACATGTAGCATTTTTTTTATTTTGAATAGTTTTTTCTTTTTAAAAATTTTAAATTCAACAACATTTTGTACTGAAATTTTATTTAAATTATTTTTTTTATTTGATATGATTGAATCAAGACATTTTCAAAATTATGATTTAAAATTTATATATTTCGTGCATTAGGAGAACAACTAGTTATTCATATATAGATACTGTGTAACGTGCATTACACTTTCATTCTACGTGCATTACATATTTCGTACATGAATTTTAAAAAATAAACATCAATGTCGTAGATAGTGACTAAGGAGTGCAACGATTGTTGTGTTATAGGAGTGCAAGTAAAGTAATGTGAATGCGTGTCTATAATTGAAAAGAAGAAAAATGAATTAAAATTAGAATTTAGATTTATGATTTAAAATCTTTGTCTAATAGAAAATGAGATAAAATGTATGGTAAATAACATTTTTTTACATTTCACATTTATAATTTCAAATTGAAATTTTTTTGTGAGATGAATATCCACTAATTTGTAATATATATATATATATATATATATATATATATATATATATATATATATATATATATATATATATATATTGAGTTTGTTTCTTGGTTTTGGTTCTAGAAAGAGAATCGGATCAAGAACCGAAACTAAATGGTTTTTGATTCTAAGAACCAAACCATTATTTTTTTTTATGTAGAACCGAATCAAACCTCTTGATTTGGTTTGGTTTGGTTCTGGTCTGATTTAGTTTGGTTATTTTGTCCACCTCCTTTCTATCTCCCTCATTGTGTGCTTTATAAAGTCACATTACGCGATTTACATCTTCAACATATTTTTTTGACAGGAGAACTGTAGGGGTTCATAAAATTGGAGTTCAATCTTTTTTATAATGGCTTTGGCACGTATTCACCGATTGATTACAACATTGAGCCTGCACTGTAAAAGCCTTATTCACCGATTGATTCAGGTGCAACCCTTGTCCTTGTATCATTGAAATTAGGAACACATAAAGGTTAGATGAACGGTCTTCACGGGCATGCTACAAGCTAAAAATAAAATTTGAAAGTCAAAATTGATGTACAGCCCTTGATTAAATGAAGGTTAATATTATTGTTTTTCTCATTTCATCCCCTCTCAGATGTTAACTCACTGATCGTCAATATAAGTGGAATGTTTAGTTTCAATACATGTATTACCTACAGCTAGATGTATCCTCGTGTTAAATTTATTCCTACCACTCACCCCATGTTAATATATGTAAATTCTGATGCTTAAAAAATACAGCGAGGTTTGTACAGTTAGAAATTAGAATTAAATTACTTGGACGCAATTGATTTACGCAATGATAAATTGGCATTGGCCGTTTATATTCTTAGTTTATCTAACTTCATTTATTTGTTATTGACTCAATAACTCATTTAAATATAGATGTTATAATTTTTATCTAATACTAGATTTTGGTAATATTATAATTGGATTAAGATAATCTAAAAAAAACTAATAACTTTTTGAATAATTAAAATAAAAGAATAAAGTGATTTATTTATTTGGACGCTAACATGAGAGTTACTTTGAAAAAAGATAAATTCGTAAATTATTAAAATATATTTATAGATAAATAAGTATTCAATCTTCACTTATATGATGATCGTAGTTAAATGAAAAATGAAACCCCTATGTTGAGACGAGAAATGAATTTATTTTTATAGTTGAAATGTATTTTCAACGCCTTATCGGATTTTCGCTCACTATAGACATTTTGTTTTATAAAATGTCCTCATGTACAAATGGTTAATTGAGAAAAACTGGAAAATATCGATTATATATTTATTCACAAAGTAATATATATATAAGTAAATGAGTAATTTTCATATAAATAAGTATTTCACTATTAAAATGAAAATTACAAATATTACTTAATTTGACACAAATACAAGAGTTAAATAATTTTAATGATTTTCTTTTTATAATTTCATTATATAGAAAACACAATTATAAATTATTTTATCTCGTAAATAAGACGTGCGAAGCACGTGGAGAAAACTAGTTGAAAGAAAAATCAAAGAAAGAACCAAATTAGAAGGAATTAGAAGTTAAAGATTAAAGTATATAAATCAAACGAAGAATGATCAAATTGCAAATATTCAATGGCTGATTCAGACCATGATAAGATACTTGGGGATTTTTAGGAGTCAATTGGATGCAAGTAGAAGTCAAAAGGGAATGAAATATGATAAGAATATTACCATAAATTCATTCCTATCAAACAAGATTTCTGGTAAATTTTTAGTCGGACTTTGAGAGCTAATTTTGGAGCAGTAAATGTTCGAATTGAAAAAATACTATTTCAAGAAGAATTGTATCCCTTTAAGTTATCTTTCTAACGCATTTTGAATAACCTCAATCAGATAAGGGAATAGAAAGATATGATCAAAATACTGAATGTCGTGTAGAGACAAAAAGATCTCCTGTAAATGTAACTTTTCTTATTCGGTTGAAACTCTTTTGGATGACAATTTGGACGTAATTTTTAGCCACTTTTCAACTTCTACAAATAATGAACAGCAAAAGCACATTAGGTGTTCTCAATTGTCATATTTTCATGTCAAAAAACTGCCAAAGTGTCAAAGGATCCATGCAAAATCAAATTCAAGATTGAAGATATAAGATCAAGAACATGAATGGGGTGATATCTTTTCATTCTTCTTGTGATTTATTTTTCATCATGTTTTTAGGCTAAATTTTTCATTGTTAGAATTGTGATGATACTTTAAATTCTTGATTCCATGTTTTAACTTTATGTTTGATTTATACAGTTTATGGGTTTGATGCAATTAATTGTGGATTATTTTTATCTATAATTTTGGTCGCATGATTATTGGTGTATGTGATGTTGTTCTAAATTAGAAATACTAGGATTACATTAGACTTGAATTAATTTTCATAAAGTTCGATATAGAAGAGAAATAAACCCTTAGGTTTTGTGTAATTTCAAAAAGTGTTCATAAATTCATAATGCTTTTCTATAAGTTTGGAATTTTCATAAAAATATAGTCAAATTCTATATAGAAAAAGATTTTAATTCACCGTTTGAAATAGGGTTTTAGTAACTATAGGAACACGGATTTTTATTACCTTAGAAATTATCGTTAAATGTTTAAGTCAAAATATGGATTATAGGATTAAAGTGGATTCATAATTCTAATATATTTCTTTTATAGTTTTCACAAATCAAATCTTTTCGTGCTTTTTAGTTTAATTGTTAATTTAGTTTTTCAAACAAAAATTCTCAAATAAAAAATCATCTAATTCTGATTAAGGTAATTAATCTAAAATACAATTTGCAAATAAATCCTTGTTGATTCGATATCCAGACTCATTATTCACTATATTATTTGTGTGATTCGTACACTTGCGATTAACGAACACCACTGATAAAAACTTATTCATCAACATAGGACCAACTTCTACAGAGACCAGATTTCTCTCACTGCGGATGATAACATCTCCTTTTCCTTCATGCTGCTGTCTTGGAAATTTTTCCTCCCAGCCAATCATGTGTTGGTCTCATGTGCACGTCATATGCTTATTCATTCGTTAAGATCTCGATATCCACATTTTTCAGCCTATGAAAAGAAGCTCTGTTATTGAGTCCACTGTCCACATCTCCGTTCTCATACTTGCAAGCTATGTTCTAAAAAGCTCACTTACTCTTACGCTTATGCGCGTTTAAGCTTGAACCTTGATCTTCACGCTTTGTCACGCTTTACGTTTTATTCGCGCTTCGTTCGCGCATTGCTAGACTTTTCCCCGTTTAGGCACGCTTAAGCTTGAAGCTCAATCTCGTCGCTTCGTCACGCTTTACGCCTTTTAGAATACTTTGCAAGTTGATTTCACATGTGCACAGTGCACTGCACAAGTAGAGATATCAATGGATCGAATTTGTCAAATTCATATCCTACCCACTAAAGATTTATAACATTTATACCTTACCCATATATCCATTTAAGAATGACGGGTCGGGTGCGGGTCGAAGGCGGGTATACTTCTATACCCATTTGAAACCCATAACTATTTATTTATTTATTTTTAATATTTTTCCCTTAGGGCTGTAAATATGTTATAAATTAGATGTACTCCGGATTAACTTGAATCACTTAAATGTTGGACTTCACTTGAATTTGGTTTGAAAAAAACTTGTTCTAGGTTGAAACTAAACAAGCGAATTTGAACAATATTTTTAGACATTAACAAAGTCAATAGTTTAAACATATTAAGTTTTATATATTAACAATGTCAATAGATATTTAGATTCTATTATTTATTTATTTATTATTTTTTTTTACACAATCACTTTTGTTTTAAATTCTATATTTTTTAAGAAAATTAATGGGTATGTGGGTCGGGTATGGATATTGTAGTAAAACTCACACCGACCCATACCCATGTCGGGTTTGAAAGTTTATCTCCATACCCTACCTACGAACCTATTTAGTCGCATAATCCCCGCCCATTTATGTCGGGTCTCCGACGGGTATCGGGTCCGTGGGTATTATTGTTATCCCTATGCACAAGCATTATACATTTAGAATGCTTAAAGTATTTTTAGTAAAAATAAATAAATTTAAGTGTTAGATTGTGATTGAGAAAGTGTTTTTTGACTGGATAACAACTTTTTTAAGTTGCTTTATAGCAACTCAAATTTGTAATTTCTCAAAAAATCACTTTTATAAAAAGTTGAAATATATAATATCTTATTATGAAATCTATTGAAAATATATTACATTCCATAATTCGTATTAAAATATTATATTCCATATGGAAGGTAACAAAATGATGGATTTACAATAGTTGGTAGGGAAGGTATAGGAAAAATAAGGTATGCTAGTATATTTTCATGATGCCAGATTAGAAAATTCTTTTATTTAATATTGGGAAATACCTTTGTGAATATATAATAATGAAATACAAAGAAGCAAAATATCAAACAAAACTTATATTAGAAATAGATCATATTAAAGGAAGATTCTAATGACAGAATTCCCTGAAATAAAATTTGAAAAACAAATAATAGAAAATATTAATCTATTAGTGGGATCATACCAAATAAAAGGAGTTAATACAATTATGTTTCAATCATTAAACTCATGGGGAGAATCTCATGAATTTCTTAATATGCGATTATAAACTGGATAAGTGCATTTTTATGACAAATATATAAATAAAAATATAAACATACAAGATAAATTGGCTATTGAAGAATTACAACAGTTAAATATACAAGATATGAATATCAAAGAAAAATTACAAAATATTCAAAGTAAACTAACAATACAATTTAAAGAATTAAAAGATATGATAGGAGAAGTTAAAAATATAGATGAAGAAATTTTGAAATATTTTCAAAGAAAATCAGGAGAATTAATTAATTAAGATAAAATTGAAATAATCGTAGAAAAAATAGATAAGTTAAATGCGAAAATAAGGAAAAATGATAATGAAAGAGTAATATCAATAGAAGAAATAATCAAAAAATTAGAAATGAAAATAGATGATATGTATGAAAGATTATTTAAAGTACAAAAATCAAAACTACTAAATCAAGAGTATAAAATGTCAATAAGTGAATATCTTGAAGATCTGAAGATATTAATAAAATCATTAATAAGTGATGTTTAAGAAATGAAAAATGAATTAAAAGAAGTAAGAAATGATATAAATATACTAAAACTAGATATTAGAGAATTTAAAGAAAATAGTAAAAACAAAGATAAGAAAATAGACAAAAAACTCATAAAAAAAGAAATACTTAGAATTATTATTTACTCGGTTGTCGTATCATGATAATTGCGAGATTTTCAAATTATTATTTTGACTACTTATTTTTGTAAATAAAGTTTTATTGGTCAAATTCAAATATTTTAACTATTTCTTTTTTAATTATTGTGATTGATGTTTTTAAATAAAAATTAAAAAGTACTTTAAATACAAGAGACAAATGTAGAAGTTATGAGAAATATTTTAATCCATTTCACATGCATCAATATTTGTGCACGTAATATTATATCGAATATGATATACAATTGAAAAACTACTACATTTACACTTTCAATGAAGCTATTAATAATTCATAAAAATTATTGAAATCAATAATATTTTATGATTTAAATATATAAATTGACGTATACTATTCAAAGAATTTTTTAATAATTTGAATTACTTATGTAATTTTTTAAATTCTAATAATTGAGAATTCTTTTTTATGTATTTATATATGTGTTGATTATATATAAACGCTAAAATTTTAAAAATACTTATTGAAATCGATATTATAGATAATAACTTTCGTGCATGAACCGGTGGAATAGTATTTTGCCTAAAATGGCTTAGCCTATTCACGCGAAAAGTGCTAAAAAGTTTTCACGTTATCGCTAAAGACGTGAAAAAGGTTAGCTGCAATCTGTAATGACACATTGAAACTGCCCAATGGCAGCATCAGCACCGCCACCACTAGACTTGGAAGACTACTCCACTGCAGCGACCCTCATCCCCTTCCGCCGCCCAGTTCCCCTCCTCCGTCAGCCCATCAAAGCTGGTCAAACAGACAACCCATCATCCGGTTCATATCTCCTTGCATTTAAGGATCCCCAATCCTGGGCCGCAGCATACAAGGCCTGCGTGGCTCAAATCATCGAACAATGCGAGTCGGGTGCCCGCATCGGTTGTTCAATTTCCGCCTCCAGCAAATGCAAACCCCCCTGGTGGAAAGAGATTTTAGGCCTAGCTAAACAGGACTTTAGTGAAAGAGCAAAATGCGAGGAGCTCGAAATGGAAGCGTGTTTTGAAGCTATAAAAGCGAAGTGCGGTGAATTTGCAAAGCAAAAGTGTTTGCCAGCGTTTAAAAATGCTAGGATTAAAGTGAATGGCTGGAATTCTAAAGTGGTGGATTGGAAAGAGGTTTCAAAATTGATTTCTGGGGTGTGTTTTGTGAATAATGAAAGTTTTGGGGTTGGGTTTCTTGGATTTGATAAGTCTTGGATTGAATTTAGATGTAAACTTGAAGTGACTAATATCAAGGGGAGTGATTTACTGGGTTCTAACGACTCAGGCATTGATGATTATCTGAGAAATTGTAGAGGAAAAAGGAGAGGCTGGAATTTTGGATGATAATACAAAACAAAGGTTAGATTTATGTTCTTAACTCTTGAATTTTGTTCCTGAATCTGTTATATCACTATTTCATTTATAATATCTTGATGATCTACATGAATCTAGCTGATTATCGTGTTATGATGTAAAAAACTCAGTAATGTTGCATGTTTTACATGAGTGTTGCTATGTTATCGCAGTATAGTTACACAATCTAAGCTTAAAGTGATGTAAACTTACTTTATTTCTATTTTTTGATATCATGTACAGACTTACTGTCAGCAAAAGGTAAGTATTTGTACTAATTTAGAAGTCACTTATAGAAAACCTCAAACATATTACTTAAAATTAAGTTTTAAGCTTAGCCAAAAAATAATGCTCATAATTGTTATGACGTACTGAGATGCTTCTGCATAATTCTGTAATCAAATCCAGAGAGTAGACTAGTTCATGAATATTTTATATGGTTAAGATGTTCTAATTGTTTTCAACTATAGTTATAATCAAATATAACATTCAGGCAGTGCACCAGGATTAAAATCAAATGTAATAGCTATTTAAAATTGTTGGAGCAAACGTAACTAATGAATTCGAGAAAATAGGAGCAACGTGATTCCTGAGATAATGATCATTTCTGAACTTTTCTTGCAGAACTTTTGTCAATCTCATTATCAAGGGCATTGTTCAAATAGAATAATTTTTTAAATATTGCTCCAATGGAAGGAAGATGTAAATTAAAAACTTAAAAACTTCATTTTTTCGTGTTAAATTTGTTTTTGCATAAAAATTTTTGCTCATTAATTTTTTAAATTAATTTATTTTAGATTTGTGTATACATATGTATATTATGAATAAACTAGCCTAAAAATTTTGAAATTTGCTTAACAAAACAAAGATCTAAGAGCAACAAGGAAAAACTCATGTTTGAAATGAAAAAAATATATATAATGTATTTACATGCAATCTGTTCGATGAAATACGTAAAGTTTAGAAAATATTCCAATTTACACCTAATACAATGAGATTATATCCTCATATATATCTCATTCTATCTGCATAGAATGAAATTCTTTCCGCATAGATCTACATTGATAACAGTTGTATTTTGTATATCTTTGGCAACAGATGTGGGCCATGAAGGTGTAAAACTAGATGCAAATGTGTATCCATTTTTAGATCTATGGCCGGAATAAGTTTTTACATCTAACCATTGGAGACCATTTCGGCTGATTTAGAGAACTAAAACCCTGATTAGATCTAATGTAGAACACGACGGAAATGCTCTAATATCTTTAATCTTGTATTGTGCATAATGTGAGCATTATGAATGGTGTATTTTTGTGTACAATGGAAATAATTGTACAATTGTGGACTCTGTGTGAGTGAAACGTGAAGACTATTGTCTTGTTTTTCAATGAAGTGTCAAGCTTGAACCATACACATATCGTAATAATCATTTTTGCCATTTGCCAATAAGCCTAGTACAATCTTTCTAATATGTGTGAAGATCATAACACGCATCCTACATCTGCCATTGGTGAAAAAATTGTGCAATTTATTCGGTCTAATTGTAGGTTTTAAGTATGACATTTGGGCACATATTTTAGGGGAAGAAAAATTCCACGTCAAATGTGGGCTTACGTTCTAAAGTCTCATTCTGGTGGATCACTGAAACTACATTTGACCTTGAAGTGCTGTTGCTCTAAGCCTTACAATGGATAAGAACAAGTAAGTACGAGGTTATAAGAAAATAGGAAATTACTGCAGTTGGAATATAATTTTTTTGTTTGAGACCCATTATAATTTGATTATTTGAGTTAATGTATTTTGGAATAGTGATTTCTTGAAGAATGTGTGGTTAGAGAGATTAAGTGAGAGAAAAATGTATTCAAGAATGTGTGGTTGAAAGCAAGGGAGAGAAAAATGTTTGAAATTATATGGGGCTCAAATGGAAGAAAGCTGTGACTTTAAGCAGTCTGTAGATGGATGGGGCTTCTGGACGCACACTTGAATTTGGTAGCATTGTAGGTTTGTTGGTATAATGAAAGATTATGTTTATTTCTCACAAATGTGAATACACTATACGTTTAAAGAATTGTTACGAAATTTGGTGGAATCAAGTGGTTGCCAACTACACTTCTCTTGGAAAAATCACGCTAGAAGTATACCAATCAAGATCATGCATGTTAGGTTGATGTGTGCTTGATATCGACCTTGAATGATATTATAGAATTTATTATGGACTTGTAAAAGATTTTCCTCGGAGAATATTCAATTGATGTTTCTTCTTTTTGCCTAAACTGAACTATAGATTTTATACCCCTTCTGTGCGTCTAACCATCACAATTATTATATTATACTGTATTGAAAATATTTTTCTTCTCCAATCAAAATTGCGCATGCGAAGTTTTGAGTTTTTATCGAAGTTTAAATAATATTACTTGTTTCATTTATTTTCTCATATATAAGATGTTAGTTAATGAATATTCATTTAAATAATATTTCTAGTTTCTCTCATTGGCATTCATCCATTGATAATTTTTCCCATTTGTATACTTTCTTTCATGTGTTTAAACAATCATATTCTTTCGTGCTAAGGAATTTTTGCCAATGTAAACATATTTCTCCCTCCGGCAGATTAAGAATCTGTTTTAGACTGTTTACTAGGTAGCCTATTTGGATTTGTCCCTATCACTTGTGGAACATTGATATCTGGTCATTTTGCTTATGTTGATTATTTTCCAATTTGTTTCCTTCTCCCAAATTAGTTGCTAATCTTCTCTCTATCAGGAGAGTTGAACAGTCATATAACCATACGTGGCTGGACCATCTACTCAAATTACAACACCTCGGACCCCATACCACTTAAGTCTCTTCTTATCCACTAGCATATGAGGTGTCATTACTTAGAGTGGTTCAGGGTCGGAAGTGCCATGATTTGAGCGAACAGTCATACCACATATATAGGATCTTCACATGGTCCAAGCCCCATTGTGCGACCATTCCTTGACCTTGCCACAATAGTGAATATGTACTCGAGTGGATAACTATACAATATAATTATGCTCTGTACAGTCTCACACAGAACACATTCCAGTTCTCCGAAATGGAAAATCGGAACAAATCTTGGTAAAACCAAGGAGATGGCTTGCAACTTTCCTGATATAAGGTAGTGCTCAACTTTGGACATTTTGTTTTCACTTCTCGTCATGCTTCTTACATCATTGTCAAATGTCAACTTCTTTTTACGTAATTTCATACTAAAGTTCCCATCTACAACTGTTGAAAGGTTCACTACGCTTTGTGTAAGGCACAATGAAAGTTGCAGATTTTTGACTTGCGGAGTCTACTATGTACTACACTTTAATGCACTTCGCTTGATCTTGAGGGAAATTGCTAGGCTTCCCGTAAAGTGATTATAAACCAATTTATAATTTATACAATTTCTCAAATCACTTTTTAATTACACATGTTTTCTGTTCCCAATTTTTAACTACATTTTTTACCTCGAAAAACCAAATAAATTGGTTTATAATCACCGAACTTTATCCGAATAGAGGCTACGAAATTCATCTTTATCCTCTGTTATTAAATGTAATTATTATTTATAAGTCAATTTATAAATAACATTATTTTTCAAACTACTTTTTAATTACACACAATTATTCTCTCTATTTTTTAACTACACATTTTATAAACAAATTTATATTTGTTACGGTGTTGCCTAATGAAGTCTTAATTGTTTTTAATGTATTTGGTCATATTTCTTAGGTCATGTGTTACGTGCCCTATTTCAATTAATAAATCGGGAAATAGTGACACGATAGGCTTTTGAACATTTAGCAAAATTTTATAGAGTCGCTATTTTTTTTTTTTTTTCAATTGTATTATTGAAGTTTGAACTTCAATTGTTGTTAAGTTGGGTCTCCAACCTTGTAAGTGGAATTATGCAAATTTGCTTTGGCCTTTTCTATGAATTTTGAGGTCACATCGATGTTGCTAGCTTGACTACTCGGTATTGTGTTCTCTATTTGACTGTTTTTAATTTTAGATTAATAATTTTATCAATGTTGAATAAATATTTAGGGGTATCATCCGGTGTTCAATACTAGACATGGTTGTAAAATAGATTTTTTAATTTTTTTCGTTTAATAATTATGTCATAATTGAGCATAGCATGATACCAATTAACTAAGATTTCTAGGCAAGGTGAAAAGGGCTGATTTTGCGTGTGTGGTTACGTGTAAACTCACTTTGCTAATGTCAAAAAGTGCTCCAGTTGAGTGCAACCTTTATTATTTTTATTTTTTTTTGGGTCTTAGGTGTCCAAGATTAAGCAATTTTGAAAAAAATTCAAAGAAAATTAGGAGAATTAATTAATTAAGATAAAATTGAAATAATCATAGAAAAAATAGATAAGTTAAATGTCAAAATAAAGAAAAATGATAATGAAATAGTAATATCAATAAAAGAAAGAATCAAAAAATTAGAAATGAAAATAGATGATATGCATGACAGATTATTTAAAATACAAAAACGAAAGCTACTAAATCAAGAGTATAAAATGTCAATAAGTGAATATATTGAAGATTTGAAGATATTAATAAAATCATTAATAAGTGATGTTCAAGAAGTAAAAAATAAATTAAAAGAAGTAAGAAATGATATATATACACTAAAACAAGAGATTAGAGAATTCAAAGAAAATAGTAAAAACAAAGATAAGAAAATAGACAAAAAACTTATAAAAAAAGAAATACTTAGAATATGAAAGAAACACTTTGAGTAAGAAAAAATTATAATAGAAGTAGGATTTTGGTAAGTAAAAATTGAAGATAGTATTCAATATACAATATTTAATACACCCCAAGGTAAGTATGGATGAATGGTTATGTTATTTGGTTTAAAAAATGCACTACAAATATATCAAAGAAGAATGGATAACATGTTTAGAAAATTTAATGAATTCTTAATTGTCTATGTTGATGATATATTGATATGTTCTAATAATAGAGAAGAACATAGAAATCATTTGATAAAATTTAAAAATGAATGCAAAAAAGAAGGAATTGTTCTTTTAAAAAATAAAGCTATAATAGAAAAATAAGAAATTGATTTTCTTGGATTATCAATAGATAAAAAAGGAATAAAATTACAAGTTCATATATTTAAAAAGATAGAAAATGTTTCAAATAAATTAGAATCAAAAGAACAAATACAAAAAATTTTAGGATGTTTAAATTATGCAGAAGAATTTATTGAAAATCTTAAAAAAAAAAAAAAAAAAAATTCAAATTTTACTAAAAAGATAAATATTAAAAGATGGAGTAATGAACACACAAAAATTGTTTAGTCACTCAAGGAAGAATGTAAAAAATTAGAAAAATTAAGATTAATTGATGAAAAAGATAATCTAATAGTTAATATTGATGTCTCAGATAAATATTGAGCAGCAACAGATCTTAATGAAATTTGTAGATACTTCAGTGGAACGTTTAACCAAGCAGAAATAAATTATACTATCATGAAAAAGAATTGTTCGCAATTATTAGAGGGATAAAAAAATTTCATTTTTTTTATTATTCAAAAAAGTCATTGTTGAAACTGATAATTCTTATGTTGCAGTCTTAGTTAAAAATAATTTACCACCAGAACCTCAACATATGAGGCTCCATAGATGGCAATCTCATTTGACATTGTTTATGTACAATTCAAAACAAGGTTGAGAAACAAGAATAGAAAGGGCAAAATAGAGACTTTATTAGTAGAGGTGTCAAGACGGACGGGTCGACCAGGCTCGTGAAAATCGGCCCCGATCGAATCGGGACCGCAGGCTGACTGTGATCGGTGCGGGTGGTTCACGGGTCAAGAAGTTGTGAACCGCGGGTTTCGCTGGTCAAATCTTCGTGGGCCGCGGTTAACCCGCTAACCCATAAAAAAAATTGTCTTTATTAAATATAGTAATATTGAAAATCTCACTTCTTCTACAAACTTTAATACAACTTTTAAAACAAAATCTTATTTTTTTTTCTTCCTAATAGCTAAAAAACGTAACGTTCTTTGATAATAGTAATTAAAAATATATTTAGCATTTAATTGTTAATTGTTTATGTTTTATTTAAATTTGTAAATTTAGAAGTAATTCATATAACATAAAATATAACTTTAAATTCTATTTAAATATTTTATGGTATAAATATGAATTTATCATTTTAATAATTCTTTATTTAGATATTTGACAAAAAAATTGCTATAAATATGATAAAAAATCTATGTTTTTATTCATATGAGCCAAATTAGAATGAACCGCGACCCGCATGGGCTCGACTCAAATGGACTAGCGGGAAGGCTTGTGTTGTAGTTCGAAATTTGTGGGTTGACCCCGAACTGGCCCGTAACATCCAGCGGGCAAGCTTTTTTTCAAGCGGGCCGTTATCGGACTTTTATGTTGACGGGCCGACCTGTCCCTGACCACTCAAATTGACACCTCTATTTATTAGCAAGTGATGTTAGTAATGCACAACCTTGAATTGTAGAGGGTTGTGATGAGGAAGAGTAGAATGATGAGGTGAATAATAATATATGTTCTAGAAATGCGCAATTTGAAATAAGGGAGCTCGAGAAAAATGATTTTGTATCGAATGACACGGAAGATGAATTAGATGAAGAAGAAGATATTGAATTGGAGTCTGATAAAGAGATAGACAAGATTTTTATTTTGTGATTATAATACGATTTTGATTTTGAGACTAACTTTTTGTTGGCAATTTCGAAAGTATGTGTAAAGTTAATCTAGTATGTAGGAATTGTTAGTTTTTGCCTTTTGAAAACATTTCTTATAGTGTATTAGACAGTAGACTAGTTACTACTTACACTTAGGCCTTAGCAATTACTAATTATTATTAAGTAAATGCAATTTCATAATTTTAGATGTGTTTGATATGCATTGTTTCAATTATTTAATGATTTAGATTAATTAAAAATTAAAAAAAATTGCAAAAACGCTTTTTAACGTCTAAACACGTTTTAGCTTGAAAAGCTTGACACTTGGACTCTACGCTTTGTCATGCTTCACGCTTTTTAGAACATTGGTAATAATAATTATTTAATCAGAATTCTTTTTAATACATAGTAACTATATTGTAATTGAAAATTTATCAAAAAATACTTATTAGCCAACAGTTAGGACATTAAAAAGAAACAAACACAGCCTTGCCTCACTTATACGCACGCACGCACAAACACAACACTTGATTCAACAGTGTAAATGGGTGAATTCCTTATTCTACATGAAATCTGTCAGGTCCAGCTTGTTAAGCATGAGAAAATAGTTCAGTTGAGTCCAAAAATCTGTAGATCTATCATGAGTGTTAGATTATGAACAATTAAATTTATCTAAGATCACTAATCATAATAAAATGATTAAATGCAGCTTTTTAAAAGAACAATCAACTAAACAGATGTGAGTAAAGTTTTGTATGGATTTATGTGTTTTACTTTGTTTTATGCCAGGTAAGGTGTAACAAAGGTTAAAATTTATGTTCTTATTTAATGAGTTTAGAAAGGTGCTGTAATGTCGAGAGGTTTCTTTAGTTGCGTGCTGAAATTTTAATTTTTATATTGAGAATCTTAATTAATACAACCTTTCATGCGTATAAAAATGGAGTATAATAAGTTCCCAATTTGAACAGTGATTTAATTCCATCAATCCAGTTATTTTTAGATTCAAATAATTTTATTTGAATAATTTAGGTTAGTTTTAGATCCTTGGTTTAAGTTATAAGCAGTTTGTTACAATAATGTCTGCAAGTAAATGTGTTACATTTTAGTTTTAGATCTTGGGACTTAGTTTGCAGAAATTTGATTCTATATACTTACAATTGTTTAAATAAAGTGAAGATTTTTTTTATTCATATTAGAATTAGATTACAGACCGTTCGGCAACTAATTTAAAATCTCAGCCGTGGTTTATTTCATTTTTCGATGTAAGATTTGTGGTTAAAAATTAGAGAGAGAAAATGTGTGGTTAAAAAGTAGTTTGAAAAATTGTGTTGTTTATAAATTAATTTATAAATTATAATGATTGCGTAAAAGAACGTTGTGTTAGTAAAAATTCCAAATTTATGAATATGATAAGAATTTTGAATTTTGTGGATATTGCACTCCTAATTGGTTCTTTTTCATTTGATCCATGTATGTGACCATTTATGTTAGACAAATAAAGTAATTAGAAGTTTTGACTTGATGGGTCAAAGTATTGAGATTACTATAAATTCTTACATGTGTTTCACTTGCAAAACCTTCGATGTATCACATTTATTTAAGAGATACTTGGTTATGTTTAAGGTTATGTTTAATAAGTGCACCTAAATTGCATGATAACAAAGAAATTAGAACTCTAAGAGTTAAGTATTCATTAGTTTGAGATTCTAGATATCCACGGGAATAGTTCACATAGCTTAAGGTTACAAAAGTGAGTCGAGATTCGATCCTAGTGCTTTTATCAGCTATGTACAATTAAAAATAAGATATATGCTTAAGACTATTGCAGAATGAGATGTGTACATCTTCAAGTTTTATGTAATGACATAGGTTACCTTGGTATCGAAATGGTACCAACATTTTAACATGAGCACTTGGTGAATACTTATTTTTAGGGAAGGACTCAAAGATATTAAGAAATGAAGTTAGAGAGAGAGTGCATCTCATTACAACGTACACTCTTTTGATTGATATATCTTGCCAGAAAAATGGCAGGAGATGATTGAAACAATATATAATTTCTTGTGACAATTTGTCACACAAACCTTATCATGAGAAATTGACTAAGAGGTCTTTTGCAAGGAGTTGACGACGCAGTGAGAGTATGCAAGAAATGATGCACTTGAGTTCCTCGAGAACGATGTTATACCTTTCGTGATACCCATTTGAGAAGATGCAACCCCACTGATTTCAGAAGAAGAAGAGCCGACTTTCAAGAAACTTAGAATTCACGAAGGATGGATTAGGAATGATGAGTAGAGTCATGAATTTTTTTAGTAGTAGGTGTTACACATTTTTAGTTTTAGCAAAAATAATTTCATGTTTAGCGTCAAACGCTTCTTTCATGTTATATTCTTTTCCTCTCGAAGGTATTTTTAATAATAATAAAGTGATTATTTTTTCCTTTATAATAAGTTCTCATTAATTACTCGCTACTTGTAATCCATCGAAATTTGTAAACATCCAACACGAGTCTAATAGTAGAGGCTCGCCAACTGTAAACACAAACAATTGTTCCCCAAGTAAACACGATACAATGCTTATAAATAACTCATATTGGATCATCCAACATGGGGTCTTGGACCTTTCAACACGGGAGGTTATGGCATCTCCAACAGTTTACCCCAAGTTTGGTGTAGATTCAAATTCTTGTTTGGCAATTTGGATTCAAGTGAATACTATCCAATTTTTGTTATAATTTTTAAATATTTTTACCTTGATTAAAAATTTGTAAATTAATAAATTTAATTTAAAATCAGTTATAGAATTATAATATTTCAAATTAAATAATAATTATTATAATATTTACAATTACGATTATCACTGTAACAATAAATTATTGGACTAATTATGAATTTTTAACATTTAAATTAAACATGAAAATGGCAAAAATGGTAATTAAAAAGGCAAACCCCAAATTTGGGGTGCTCTTGGAGATGGCCTTAGAACATCTAATATGGGGTTACACCTAATACGAGGCAAAACACTGAAAATGTATGACCAAATGTTACACACTAACGAATGAGTAAATGCACCTTTAATGTTAACACCGAGCTAAATAATGGTGCATTCATGAGTAATGTAGGGGCAAATTATGTTAGGCCTCAAGCAATGCCTTATGTACCACAACCAATAAGAGTTCCCTTTGACCCCAATGACATGTTGTGAGATCAAATAGTAGAAATCTTGCAAGATCAGTTGATATTTGGAATCCGGCCAATAATTTGGCCAACATACAAAAAACCCTATCCAGATTGGGTATATCAAACATATCCTTGTTCTAGAGGGTATGGAGTGCCTGAATTTTCTTTGTTTACTGGTTCAGGAGAAGTATTCACTTTAGAGCATATAAGATGTTTTACTTTACAATGTCGTGAAGTTACTGATTACCATAAAATGCGATTGTTCACAAATTCACTTATTGAGATAACATTTTCATGGTTAATTAACTTGTCGCAAATTTTGTTCAAACTTGGCAACAGTTGGAATGGTTATTTCACTCCCAATTTTACAAAACAGAGTCAAAAGTCACTCTTGCCGACTTGGCAAATTTACTTCAACTGCCAAATGAATGGTCTGAGTCTTTTCTCCAAAGATTCAAAATGGCCAGGAGTAAATGTTTCTTTTCTCTTGCTTGAAAAAAATTGTCAAAATCGCTCAAAGTTGCCCTAGTTTTGATCTAAAAAAGAAGCTCCATGACATTATGTTCCCTGACTCTTCCAACTTAGTGCAAATCTGATTTGATATAACGATTGTTGAGAGAAGGGGAACATATGAAGAATTCTAGTAAATGAACTTATTATAGAGACTCTAATTTTGACATACATTAATTGATATTGGTTGAGATGAAGCATAAATATGTCTAGCTTAATTGGTTAAATGGGATGTTTATGAGTGCCTCGTATAAATCAAATTAGAAACATCAATTAAGAATGAGTCAAAAAAAGAAGAAAACAAAAGAGCTATACCATTCTGAATTGATGTAACAAAGGCCGTTATAATATTTGACTAACTATATAAAGACAAGAAAATAAAATTGAGCAATAATCATAAATTTTCGAACTTTGAACAAATTAAGGGTAAAAATACTGCAAATGACCTAATGCATGATCTCACACGACTAACATTTTTTGACTTTTTGGTTTTCATAGCCAATGGACGTCATTATGGTCATCCCAAATTAAAAAATAAAAATAAAAGTGGTCTACCTAAGTTCAAGTTAGTGTTAGATGACAGAGAGGATGGACCACGTCCTAGTGCCTTTGAGTGTTTGAAAGGAAAAGCTGTAGTAGAAGGAGAAGAAACTCTGTGCACTAGGTGTTATAAGGAAGTTGACAAATCTACAAAAAAGTGAAAACATACAGACAACTATTTCGCTCAGCTAACGTCTCTAATTCTCAACCATTTAAGGGACAAGTAAAGCAAACTTATGGGAGGTAGTGTAGCTTATTTTAGAACACGGTGTTCAGGCCACAACATTATCACGCAAATATGTGGCACTCATTAAGTCCTAAAGCAGAGAAGGTGATCCCATTCAATAAGATGATGAGGACGAAGCAAAGGTATTATTAGAGAAATTATGGATGAATGATGAGACAACAACAGTGCGTAGAATGTTCTAAACTCACAAGTGAGATCCAAGTGATGAATCAGAATGTCCTTGAAGTCAGGGAGAAAGAAAGTACAGAAGAATCAATAGAAGAATCACATGCAGGGAAGTGCGTTGAGAAGTCAAAGTTCAAACATAGGAAGAAGGATGTAGATGAGGATGATTCTGGATGATCAATCACCATACAGTTTGGAAACTTTCTCCCAATCATTACCTGCAATTAAATATTGGCCAATGAATTCAAAAACAAAGAAGGAAATGAAGCGGCAATGGAAGAAATTGAAGAGACAATGTGCATATTGGAATGCGAATGAAGCACCTCTAATGAAAATTAAGTTATCCTAAACAATGATAAGGAGAGTGGGATGATTGCATGAGTAGAAGAAGCCTACAAGGAAGAAGAAAATGGGACAATTGACATAGAGGAAGATATTGACCTAGATGCAGAATGCAGAAGGAGGGTGTCACATGGAAAACTAGTCAAGCAATTATACCAAGAAGGTAACCCAGCAGTAGATCTACTGGGCGAACCATCTAGACGATCATTTGATTACTAAGTCCTTTATGATATGCTCAAAAGAAAGATAAGTGTACCTCGTGCGAAGAAACATGGATTATCCCCAAAAATAATACCTCCATCCACAAGTTTGGGAGAGCCATCAAATCCAGAAGTGAAGATTCTACTTACAGGCCGGAGAGAACCTTCAGAAAGTTCCATGCAGTTGGAAAAGTTAAAGAGTTTCAAAACATGGAGATATTAGTGGTAAATATGTCAAACAAAGATGGACTAGAAAAAGAAAAGCAGAAATGGAGATAGATGTAGCAGAGAAGGTCATATTTAATAAACTTTAATTGAAATTGACCAAACATCTAAGACCCTTGTATGTAAAGGTCCCAGTTAACAACATTCCAGTAGCCAAATTGTGAATTGATAATTGAGTTGCCCTATACACAATCACTTTCATAATGGTAAGGAAGTTTGTGAAGTCTGGAAGTGAAATAATCCCAACTAATGTGGTTTTGACTAGCTTTAATGGAGGAGTAACGTCAGTTAAAGGATTACTGCCTTTTGATATAACAGTGGGGAGTAGAACAAGGACCACGGTCTTCTTAATAATAGATAGTCCTAGTAGTTATAATGTAATATTAGGGAGATATTCGATATATGGGAGTCCGTGTATCCCCTCACCACTCCACCAATGTTAGGTATTTTGGAACGATAAAGGTAAACCTAAAGTTGTACAAGTTGATCAGCGACCTTTTGTTGCAGAGGCTAATTCGATATAGCAATTCATGTACGAAGGAAGTTTTGAGCCAGTCAGGGTGGTTCAAGAAGGAGAAGAGACACAAGTAATAGCACAGAGCGAGAAGCCATGCTCAGTGGAGGCTCTCATTTAATTGTTCCCTCAAATGAGGCCAAATATAGTATCCTATGAGGAGCTAGTAATTGACCAAAAAATAATCAATGAGATTTTATGGAAAGTCAATCACAAAAGAGCTTGGCCGAAATTATGGTCCTTAGAATCAAATTAATGGCTTAAATTGAATAATTTGAAGAAAAGACAAAGGGAAAAAAGCGTCGGCACTACTGAAAGGCAAAATGGCTATATTCGGCCTGTAAGAGAATTTACAGAGTGAAATCAATAAGGTGGATTGTTTAGAAGAAATAACTTCTGAAAAACTAAGGGGGTAATTTGACGAGGATTGTAAAGTCAAGATATGCTCAAACATTGATTAGGGTGAACATTGGTGATAAAAAGAGAGGATCGTCTAACATTTATCAGCCAGTTGCTAGACAAAGAGGTAAGTAGCAAATTAATCTCTTTATTAAAGGAGAATAAAGTCTGTTTTGCTTGGGAGTATAAACAAATGCATTGTTTAGATAGAAACTTAGTATAACATAGATTATCCCCTAAGCCAAGTCCTAAGCCTCATGAACAATAGGCGCTTATACCCAATGTTTTGCTTGGAATAAAATTAAAAAAAAAATAAAAAATTAGCGATTGTTAAAAGCATGTTTTAATAGGATGACCAGATAAGTGGAATGGTTGTCTAATATTGTAATCGTATTAAAAAGAATGGTAAAATGAAGGTATGTATTGACTTTAGGAATCTAAATTTGGCAACACCTAAGAATGAGTACCCAATGCCAACAATAGAGTCTCTAGTTGATTCCACTGCTGAGTACACAATGTATTCTTTTATAGATGTATACTTTATGTACAATCAAATTTACAAAGCTAAAAATGTTGTGTCCACTTATCAAAGAATAATGAATTTAATTTCTTATGATTTAATTGGGGAATTTATTGAAGTGTATGTAGAATATATAATAGTAAGACCATTTTCGCCAATCAAAATGCTCATTTGAGAGAATGAGGCAATATAAACTAATATCAATGTTATAAAAAGTGTAAATCGTGACGAAATAGCGAAGTTGAGAAACAGGCTTAAGTGCAAAAAAGCACGGCAATGCACAAGCGAGAGCAGGTGAAACGCAAAACATGAAGGTTGAGAATCATGCATAAGCACGCCTAGCGCTCTTTTTAGAACACTGACTAAAATTAAACCCTTTAAAATCTGCATTTGGTGTAAATTCAGGAAACTTTTTGGTTTCTTGGTAAATGAAAGTGTTACGTAGCTTGATAAAAACAAAACAAATATCATATTAGAGGTCAAGTTCCCAAACAATAAAAAGAGTGGAAAGATTTTTTAGACAAGTAAATTTCTTCTAATTGTACAGGGTGAACAAATTTTTTTTGCCTCTCTTAAAGCTCAAAGGCCAGGATGTATTTGTTTGAAGTGAAGAACCCCAAAAGGTTTTTGATAGCCTGAAGACCTACTCGTCAAACCCACCTATGTTGGTCTCACCTAATCAAGGACGACTAGTGAGCAGTACATATCAGCAGAACAAGAGTCTATAGTCGGCATGATCACTCAGGAAGACCAATTGGACGAAGAAAGAGCAAATTATTCTCTTAGTAGACAATTGACTAAGTGTGAATGTAATTATTTAGTCATAGAAAAATTATGTTTAGCTCTTTACTTCACATGTACAAAATTAAGAGCCTATCTTCATCCTACAACAATGTGTTTGGTTTCTAAAGTAAATTTAATCAAGTACATGTTTTCTTTCCTTATTTTGCATCAAAGGATTGATCTTTAGACTTTAGCTTTATCTGAATTTAAAATATACAATACATGCCACAAATGCATCAAAGGATTGACGAATGGAGCATGGAGCAATGCATAAAAGACAGTTCTCAAAGTATAAAAAACACGGACTAACATGAGAAGAACCACAAACACATCTCTTAAAAGAGATAAAGTAATTTTTCTTATCTTAGCTTTCCTTAGTTAAAATTTTTGTGCTTGCACCCAGTCATTTAAAAGTAATAAAAAAATTTATTGGTGTAAATACATCACATGCCACAGTTAGAACTTGTTTGAAGAATTTTATATCGGTAGACAATTATAACCTTACTTCAATTTTTACAGCTATGTAATAAACTCAAAGAAACAAGGGTAGATATGGAAATTAATGATGAATAACTGTTGTAAAAAATCTGAATGGGTTGTATATTATATTACATTTCTGACATTTCATATATTATAATCACGTGGGGGTCCACTATTTTGAGATGAATTACACGAACTCTACAATTTCTCTAGGAGCAAATAGCCCCCAAGTCTTTCTAATCAAATGCCCCTTGTTGAGGTTTTGTCTAAAGCGGGTTGTCCCTTATACATTGCGAAACAATTTGACACACCCCATGAGACACTTAGTATAAGAAAAACTCGAAACATCATTCCTCCAAAGAATTCTGATAAGGAGCCGGAAACTCAGCGGTATGTTCCTTTTGTAATTGAGAAATTCAAATGTCAGAAAAAACCAGAGATAGAAGGATCAAATCGTAGTCATGCACAAATGAGAAGTTAAATCCACGTACCATGCGTGCAATGTTTGGAGAACTCATTCAATACATCATTGAGTAGATAAATTTACAAAAATAATCATACTATATAAAAATTTGTTCAAAATGGAAATATCTTATGATAATATGACAAAACAATTGAGTATGTTGAACGAACTCGTGAACAAATTTGTAGGCCAAATATGTCAGCCAAATCCTATGGGAGGTTTCCAAACTAAGAGTCTAATAAGCAATGACTCACTAATTGTGAACACAAACAATGGTTCAACAATAGTAAACACGAGTCAAATGTTAGAAACATCACATATTGAAACATTCAACACTAAGGTCTTGGACCTTCCAACGTGGGGGTGTTGGAACATCTAATATGGGGGAACTCCTAATATGAAGAAAAATATCCAAAACATAGGACCAAATATTACACGTACTAATGAAAGAGTAAATCTACCATTTAATGATAACAATGATCTAAATAACGGTGTATTCATGGCTAATATGGGGGCAAAGCCCTTTAAGGACTAATGCCTTATATACCACAGCCAATGGGCATTTACTTTGACCCAAATGCCACGTTGCGAGACTAATAGCAGAAATTTTGCAGGATCAATTGGCCTTTAGAATTCGGTGAGTAATTCGACCAACATACAAGAACCTTATCCAAACTAGATAGATCAAGTATATCATTGGCCTAGAATGTACATGGTGTCATAATTCTCTTTATTCACTGATTTAGGAGAGGTATCCCCTTTAAAGCACATCATATGCTTCTTTATTCGTTAAAACAATCTTGATATTCAAATTCATCAACTCCATTCAATATCAGAAGAATATTGGCGTTAGTTGTTGACAAAGTTTTTATAGTGGTTATAGGTATTCCTTTCTATTTTTGTTTTCCACTAATTATTGAATATTAGTAATTTCTTCTTAGAATAGATTTCTACACAGGTTATAAGTGTCCTCTTTTGTTGAACTCTTTTCTTGAATATCAATGGAAAATATTTTTTTCCTCGAAGAATCCCCAATATTGAATTATCGTAACCATGTTTTTACTTCCCAGTTGATTTTGACAGATCTCGCTTCATTTTCTACCATGGAAGGAGAGGTATCCCTATTTGTAGCAAGATATATGTTTGTCTTAAAATAATAAACACCACTAAAATGCTATTTCAAATTCTAACAAATTGGTACTACTAGTTACCTATTTAGTCACTGTGTGCGTTGCACATGCATTATACATGGAACTGGGTTCTATTAAGCCCTTATTTTACACACACACACACACACACACACTCTCTCTCTCTCTCTCTCTCTCTCTCTCTCTCACTCTCAATTTTTTCTTCACATACTAATTTTCAATCACATTCACAAAATAAAATATTTTACACATAAATCAAAAACATTTCTCTACATTTCAGCCATATTCTCCAAAAAACCATTATTTAAAAAAAAAAAAATTCTTTAAAATGTGCATCAAACTGACGCTAAATTTTGGTTCTAGCTTTAAACGTGGAAAAATGTTCAATGCACAAAATATCTATTGAAACCCCTTCAATGGACCAGATTGAAATTTCTAGTCCACAGTTTACTCCTTCTAAATGAAGTATTCTTCATTTTAAGGGATAATTGTACATGATGCTCAAAATCTGTCAAACATTTACTATCTTATACGAGACTTTTGAAGAGATCAAGATATTGATGATTAATACAGATTGAATCAGGAGGAGTATCTGTACTTTTTTTCCTTCGTTCAGGTTTTGTCTCACTTGAATTTTTGACAAGGTTTTAAAGAGACAGTATCAAAATACTCCATAATTTTCAGCAAATTCACTCAAATGACAATGTAACTGATTGATAAAAGCTACCTCATTAAAAATCTTGTCAGGAAAATCTCGTCGGAGGAAACCTCGGTTAAGGAAAAAAGAGTGTAGCGCATATTGACTCCCCCTCATGAGAACATTACAATTATTTGGTTATGCAAAATTTTAGGCCGATCTTGTGCGTAATAAATGATACAGATAAACATAATTGATATAGGTAAAAAGAGACAATGACAAATTCTCGGTACCTTTTAGAATGAAAATTAATGTGCTGGAACAAGATATGTCTTCTTCCGCTAACGAACTTATTTCGATTCTTCAAAAATAATAAATTAATATTCCTCTTAAATATTGAAAATTATAATTTATACTTTTCATGAGCAAATAATATTAATTCTGGAATATTAATTATAATGTTGTACTACTTCAGAAGCAACAACAAATTATTTATAATAGACAACTATATGGTTAATATTTTTCTGGAATATTAATTATCTACTGTGCTACTTCGAGAGCAACAATATAATAAATTATCAATTTAAATCAATAATAACAATAATAATTGTAATTGATAGATTTATAATTAATATTCTTCTAACACACACACACACACACACACACACACACACACACACACACTTACTGTTGTGCTACTTCAGAAGCAACACAATAAATCAATAACATCAATAATTTATAATGGACAAATTTATGATTAATATTCTTCTAAAATATTAATATACCATTGTGCTACTTAAGGAGTAACAATGTAATATAATTTTTAATAAATTCGCCCACAAAATCTTTTACATCCTTCGACTAAAATCTGAACCATCGAGACTGTATAAATGTTCAATAATACTGATAGATTATCTCCTCCAATAATTAAAAATTCAATATAAACAACCAATGTGCTTCTAACTAATATTTTGATATGAGAGATTTTGAGAAATTTTTTCTAACTCATTTTGGTAGAGACTCGTGCTGATAACGTATTATAAACTAGAGAGAAAGGTAGAGACACTAATAAACTTGTATATTTTATTATAAACTAGACCCCCATATATATAGTGGAGAATATGAATATACAAAGTAATAATGTTTATGGTTATAGGGGTACAATTGTCATTCACCAATACAAGATAATATTTACAACACAAATTCAAAAATAAATTCCTAATTTTTATCACACATTCTCCAATAATTTATTATTAAAAACATCATTTTTTTTAAATAATATAATAATGTGTCATAGGTAGGGCTGAGCAAAAACCGACCCAACCCGCCGAACCCGCCCAAACCGACCCAACCCGATCGATTTGGGTCGGTTTTTCATGAAAATTGGGTTGGGTTGGGTTTTTTTTTAAGTTTTTTTTCGGGTTTGGTCGGGTTGCGGGAATAACCCGACCCAACCCAACCCAAAAAAAAAAATACAGTTTTTTTTTTTTTTTTTTTTTTTTTTTTTTTGTGGTAATGAAACTTGACTTATTTAAATATTGATTGAATATATTTTAACTTTATTAGCAAGTATTCAATTTATTGAATCTTTGGTTATTGTAGTGTACATAATTGATTTGAATTAAAGATAGATTCATGAGTTTTTCTTTTTTTTCAAAAAATTTACTAATTGGGCCAAAGACCAACCCGACCCGACCCGACCGAAATTTGGTGGGTTGGGTTGGGTTGGGTTTGAATTCGTAATTGGGTTGGGTTGGGTTGATTTTTTATCAACCCGACCGTGGTGGGTTGGGCAAAAAACCGACCCAACCCAATCCACGCCCACTCCTAGTCATAGGCATAATAATGTTTTATTTGCCAGAATGGATGCCTACGTGGATTATTCAAGAATACATCCTACCGTTGAATGCGTTATATTAGGATTCCATCTCTCTCATACCGAAGAGTGAACTTAACCCTAGGCTTCTTTGTCTCTCCAAATACAGCGCCTTTTCTCTAGATTCTTATACTCATTTAATGGATTTTGTGTTTCTCGAAAGTAAAAATGTAGCATTATTAATAGAGCTCAGTGTATAAGTTGATGGTCAATTAATTGGGGACTTGGTGTTCATTTTGTGGGAGATACCTGCAAAATAATTGAGAGCTTGGTGTTTATTTGTTGGCCAAATAATTGAGGACTTGGTTTTCATTAACGGGAGGTTGATGTTTTCTTTGAGTTTTATCGTTGGGTGTTTATATTATTTATGCACGGCAATCCTGGAATTTTGCTACCACAAGAAAGAGATACTTTTCTTGCAAAAATGGAAGTGCAACCATTGGTATGGAAGGTATAGGAAAAATAAGGTATGTTCATATATTTTCTAGATGTCGGTTTAGAAAATTCTTTTATTTTAATATTAAGAGTTAAGACTTTTTTTTTTTTTAATTTTCATTTGCTAATTTGGGTTTTTGTAGTAGCGGATCTAAGATTTCATGTTGGGCCAAGCTGAATTTTAAAAATTGTTGGGGTGGCCGAAAATGCTAGTCCTTTGATTTTTGAGGTCTAAGGCAAACTTCATAAAAGTTATCAAAATCGTATCTTCACATAATATTAATATCATTTTTCACAAATTACATTCTATAACATAAGTTCTAACACAAAGACAAAAATAAAACCAAGGGGAATTATTTAAAACAGACTCGGGCTGTATAACTTTTGTGTGAAGGGCTTTGACCAAAAATTAATAATTAAAATTAAAAGAAAAACATATGAAAGTGCAAAAAGACAATTGTATCCACTCAAATAAACCTAATATTTTGAATTGGTTGTTCCCTTTTTTATTTTGTATCTGCAATTCGACCTCCTCAAATCCTTCTCTGCTCCCGCCTCCAACAACGAAGAGAATCATCTACAAAACTCACCTAAAAAACTCTCCACTTTGCAAATCATACCGTGTTGAAGCTAACGACCTCCAATCCACCGTGTATGAAGATCGTTGTCCACTGCATTCATTAGGGTTCCTTGAATCGAGTTTTCACTGCGTAATCTACTCGTGTGTGACAAAATGAGGAGGAAGAATAATCTTTTTTGACCAAGAAAGGAGCGAAAAGAAGGTGTTTGTAAAAGTTGGAAGGAGATAATTAAAAAGTTGGTCAAAACCTTGAGGTTTCTGGTAAAATCACTTTTCATATTTCCATTAAGCAGGTAGGGATTCTCAAGGCTTTGCTGTAAATATTTTTTATACTGATTTTGTTTTAGTATTTATTCTAATTTCGATGATTGTTATTTTTGGATGATTTTTGTTTTGGGTAGTTTTTGATTTGTTGGTTTTGTTTAAAGTATGAATTATGATTCGGGATTATGTGATAATTAGACAAATTTAATGTACATTGTTTTTTATATGAATTAATAATCATGCGAGCATGTAGAGACCCTCTAAGGAGTTGTCTATTTAGGGTGACTGTCTACATCTCTTCTGATAAGTTTAGGGTTGTTTCTTGATTCCCCTTAAGTGTGAAAAACTAACATTTTATTTTAGGAAAGCTGAATTACGCTTTTCTAAATGTTGTGGTTCTATTAAGTTGCATATTCTTTTTCGACGTTATCATAGTTATCTTGCTGGCTGGAAACAGAATATAGAAACAAAGGAATTGGTACAATTGTGTTGATTTTGACCACATCATTTATTTTTGGTGAAAAATTTAGTTAAAAAACCAGTGTGATCATATGGAGAAATCTTGGACTTTGTAAAGCTATTTACATGAAATTTTTGGTGTTGTCAAGTTTCAACTTAAACTTTCATAGAGCTAGATTGATGATCATATAAGGGAAGAATTTCTGGTAGAAGATTATCTTCTAAGTTTAGTTTGGTTGGTGTTATTAGTTTTGTAATTGTGTTTAAATGACATTGACTATTAGTTTAGATGATAAATTATGAATTTTCACAGTTCTTCAATTTGTTAGAACATTTTAGAATGTTATTTTTATGGAAGAGATTGATAATCATAAAAGCAAGTCATTGAACGATGTTTTGTAGCTGTTTGAAAAGGTGAATGGAAGATGACTAATTGTTGGGGAATTAGTTGGGATGTCCTCCTCACACAAAACAATTGTTCAAATAGCTTTTGACCAATATTTTAAAAAATACAAATAGTCGAAAAATATTTTTCTATTCACTGTGGTTTCAAGTTCCAAAGTGTGGAAAATTGTTTCGAACTCAATTCTTATGCTTTGTCAATGTTGTTCAAAAAGAGATCGACCGATAAGTACAAGTTGGGACTTCTCATTATCTTGACAATAATCATGGCCATTAGTTAATGCCCTAAGAGTAAAGAGTGTAAGCAAATAAAGAGTGCCACTGACATCAAAGCTTTTGTAGGTTCTTACTGTTATATGCTGCAACTATCATAATTAATTGTTTTGTATTTTAAAACTAATTATATGTTAGATTATGTTTTGCAGTGCTATGGAGAATTTGTAGACCGATGCTACAATAACAACAAGATGCAAATTGAAAATGATAAATGAGGTGTTTGAGAAGCTGGATCCAAATCATAAGAATAAACTTCAGGAGAGTTGTTTTGGATCTCTTCTAAGATTACGAGATATTAAGTTGGCCTCGCAAGTTGTTCATCAATTAGTATTGAGAGTGGCGAAGACTTCAAAGAAAAATGAAGTATGGTTTAAGATAGGAGAGAAACGTGCTAGGTTTGGGATTGAGGAATTCGTATTAGTCACCGGGTTAAATGCAGGAGGGACTACACATGTTTATAAGACGTTGGGGGGAGAGTGTATGATTGTAAAGGAATACTTTAAGAAGAGTAAGGGAAAAATAACGAAGTGGGTGTGTATAGTGCATTTGTAAGTTGCAAGAAGCGGAAGAGTGATAAATACAAGTTGGGTTTGCTCGTTATAATGGCATACGTCTTATGGGCCCCAGAGGAGAACACATACATGGATCTATGGTGGTTTGAACTTGTAGATGATCTCGACAGGTTCGACAGTATCCATGGGGGAAGTTATGTTTTGAATACACGATTAATGTATTCAAGCGCGAGATGGGAAGTAAAGTAAAAAATTCAGATGTAGGTGGAGAAACTCATTGGAGATATTCCTTACACGGCTTTCCCCTTGCAATTATTGTATGATTGAACTATACACCCGTCTTTATTTTATGTTATGACTATAAATTTATTTTCGTGAGATAATGATGTTCATTTTACTTAAAACAGATTTGGGCGTTTGAGGCAATTCCAAGCTTGGGAATGAAGTTTGCCAAGAAATATGAAGATGCAACTCCAAGAATGGTTGCCTGGACATTGCAGAAGAGATTGACATCGATTGCTGTTGATAAGGTGTTGCGATCAAGAGAGGTAATTTTGGGATTTTAAAATAAATATAATAGGCTTGGATTGTGGAAATGAATTACTTTAATCCCTAATTTTCTGTTTAACTTAATATTTGCAGTTGGAGATTAAATCTAGACTGGTTCCTAACGAAGCTGAAATGGAGGAGACATATTGTAAAGAATTGACAGTAGATGCGCATCATTCTGGGGAGATGAGCTTGAGCAAGTTGAAGAGCAACACTCACCTCGACCATCTCAACCACCGTCCGTACCTTCTGACCTCAACATAGCAAACTTGGTAAGAATTGAAATGGAGAAAGTTGAGGGAAGGCTACTAGGGGTGTTAACTGCCCGTTTTGATCGCATGGAGCGCAAAATTGATCGGTTCATTGAATTGTCCAAGAAGAGTCGATCTCATTCAACACCTAGTGCATTTGTGGGTGGCACTAGCAGTGCAGCCTATGTACCGAGCGGTGATATGATGGATGACAAAGGGACCAGAAAGATGGAGGAGGAAGTCGGAGAGGAGATTGAGAAAGGAAAACAAGTGGATGTTGAAGGAGAGGAGGGGGAGAAAGAAACTAGATTTCAGATACCAGAGATAGGTGAGGGGGATGCTACCCAGTCTAGTGTAGGTATGTTAGTTAATAAGTCATTAGTTATTTTTCATATAATCGCATCCAACACAAAGTCATTATTTACTCAATTGTTATGAAAAATATAGGTGAAAGTGTACAGATCCAAGAGGTAGGATCTGACCCACCGAAAGGACGGGGGCATCGAAAAAAGAGAAAAACACAATATTTATGTTTGTCCTTCATGGATCCGACAAAGAGGAGAAAGCTGGAGGTGGTTGACAAGTTTGATCCATATCGCGAAGTTGATCCTTCAAAGTTGGAAGTGCTGGATAGATGGCTTCAAGATGTATCTTTGTGGTAATCTGATACATATAACTTTTATTACATTTGAAATTAACAAATTTTTCATAATATGAAGCATGTTGTAATTATTTTGTTATGTGTGTAGTTAGATTATACCAGTACATTGTACCAATGTTTCCGCAGAAAATTTGATAAACCTTTTGAATGAGGACGGTTGGTTGACTGGAAACGTAAGTAATCAATTTCAGTGCTCTTACAAAACAGTGCTAATGAAGTTATTTTCCACTAATAACTTTTATCTGTACAGATTATTGAAGAGGCCTTGTACCAAATGCGTGACAGAGCTAGGTTGTATCCAAATGTGTTCCAAAAAAACTGCAGTATCTTGGACACATACTTTTACCGGTTTATTTGGAATGCACATGAAGCGTTGTCGCAGACGAAGGAATTCAAATATAGTAAGAGTCTGCTGAATTACGTCTTGGGAGCTGCTCCAGAACTAAGAAAGCCTTGGAAGGATTGCAAACATTTGTATCTTCCATGCAATAGCAACGACCACTGGTTTGCATTACAAATCGATTTGGAGCAATGCACGATTTTCATGTTCGATAGTTTGAAGGGTCATGTGCGTAGAGCGGCTTTGGAGACATTCATCTTGCCATTACAAGAGGTTATTCCCTTGTTGATTAAATTTCATGCCACATTGGATGAGCATTACAGTACGGAGAAATTCAACTTTGTGAAGATTGATAAGGTGCCGCAACAAAGAAATTGGTAAGCTTACAATTTTTTTTTTTAAAACCTAGTTTCTATTTGCAGTCTTGATAAGTAACTTAACCATTTGTCAATTGCGTAGATCTGATTGTGGGATGCTTGCATTGAAGTATATTGAATTTCTCCAAGTCAAAATGGACGTCAATGAAATCCGCATTGAATGCATACCAATGTGCCGGAAGAAATTAGTTGCAGAGTTACTGGCTTGGAACTTCGAGCCTTAATGTTTATCGATGTATATGGCGGTTTTGTTTTAGACATAATCTTTTTGAGCATTTTTGTTAGATGGATTGATGGTTGATTGGTTTGTATTGTGAAGTGTCGTTTGTGGAAATTAGGCTAGCAATGAACAAGTATATTTAAGATATGGATGTTCTGTGGTAGTTATGAAAACAATGAACGTTTTTGTTGGCTGTGGATTGTATATGGCAATTAACTAAATTTGTGTTCAATGATAAAGTACTGGAATTGTCATTTTTTGTCCAGGAATGATAGTTGTAATGTTCCAGTTATGAATGTATCATGCAGTGTTTAATCTACTCATAACGAGTTATAAGTCGTTACTTTGTACACAAAACGATTTTAATGTCGTTCCAGGGAAACAAGCCAAATACCAACATCGAAGTCGTTCATAACTATATTAAATGTCGTTACTTAGTAAATCACACTGCCTCTTACATTTTCAAAGTAACGACTTCGGTGTCGTTCGGAATGACATTAATGTCGTTACAGTTGAAAAACCTTTTTGCTTAACTGTTGCTCATAACGACAAAGAATTCGTTACTTTGTACACAAAACGATTTTAATGTCGTCCCAATCATACAAGCCAAATACCAACATCGAAGTTGTTCAGAACTATATTAAATGTCGTTACTTAGTAAACCACACTGCTTCTAACATTTTCAAAGTAAAGACTTCGGTGTCATTCGGAACAACATTAATGTCGTTACAGTTGAAAAACCTTTCTGCTTCACTGTTTCTCATAACGACATAGAAGTCGTTATTTTGTCATACTAACGACATAAATGTCGTTACATATATTTACGTATATACCCTCGTCGTATCACATATCCCAATGGTCGACAAAGTCGCACTAACTTCTGAAGAATGATGTTGAAGTCGTTGTAACGACTTCAAATTCGTTATCGTCTGAAAGGTCGTTCCATTGTAAACGTAATAACAATGAGCTCGTTTCCGTAGAAAAAAAAGCCTAAAACGATGTGGATGTCGTTCATGTTTCAGTAGAACGAGTTGTAGATCGTTATGTTTCAGTGTCAGAAAGTCACGTAACGATAATTATGTCGTTTGTTTGTAAATTTGACAACATTAAGCTTTTTCTAGTGTACTTTACTACAAAAACGATATAAATATTGATGCGTGTCGCAATGCACCAAAATAATAATTAAATATCTTACTCTCAAATTAACAGGTTTGATTGTAATAGCGGAAGTAAGAGTCGATCCCACGAGGAACGGGAACTAAAATAGTGCTTTGTCAATTAGAATAGATGGGGGGTTTTCGAGTTCAAGAATTGTAAATAACGTGAAAATAAAGTGAAAACGTAAATTAGATAAAATAAAAGTCAATTGGTTGCAAACCCTAGTTCTCAGGTTCAGTTGTATTCTATCGCAATGTTATCACTTTCCAAGTAACGCGTGTTCAATTTCCCCTTTGATTTATCACCCGTAAATAGTTAATAAGCTCTAACTATTCCTATTCTCCCTTAATTGCATTTAATTAGAATAAGCTCTCTAATCAAACATTAGCCATTGAGTAACCTAAAACAAGCTCTTTAGATTTAAGACAACAATTATATATTGGTTGAGGAGAATTAGGATGATTTAGATTATCAATCACACAAGCTTGTGACAATTAACCCAAGTTGAAATTCTTTATGAAAATATTAAATTTCCAATTGCTACTATGATTTGAATAAAAAGACAATTACGGATCCAATCATTCAAAATAGCAAATCTCAACACAACAAATTAAATGATAAGGCCTTAATCAAATAAAGAATTGCATTGATTGAATTAAAACGCATAAGAATCCAACAAATCAAAATAAAGGACTTAGAACTACGTTACTAGTTTGGAAAAGCAATAACAAATTGATATAAAATACAACTTCCCCTTCGAACTAGGTATTGAAGCTTAGCCGAGCATTGTCATGAGGAATTCTATATTTTTCTGTCTTGATTCACCTTCTCGAATCTCTGAATTCTTCTTCAAAATCTTCAAGCAAGCCGTCCTCCTTCAAAGCAATAATAATCTCCTTTTCTTGTCATGAACTTCCCTATTTATAGCCTCAATTTCGTGCCCTAGCTTTGGGAGTAAGAAATCCAAAATTATGGAAAGAATTGAAATAATGAAATTTTTTGACTTGAAGATTTACGGCCGTAACTTTCCTTTTACGGCCGTAATTGAGTTTCTGCATATTTCCTTAAATTGGAGTTACGGCCGTAACATTTTGATTTACGGCAAAATGTTACGGCCGTAACTAAGTCTCTGCTGATTTCTTTCTTTTAGACGGTTACGGCCGTAACTTTTCCTTTACGGCCGTAAAGTGGTTTCTGCTTATTTTCAACTTACTTCACGACACTTTCACGGCCGTAACCTTATTTTCTTACGGCCGTAACTTTATTTGCATGAAAGTCCCCAAACTTCAATTTTGAGTGCATTTTGGTCCTTTTTTCTTCTTTTCTCTTCTTTTATGATCCTATGCAATATAAAACATAAAATGCATTAATAATACTTAGATAGAATCACATTATTGCTTATTCAAGGATATAAGTGCATCAAATAAACGTTAATATAACACTTATCAAATATCGTTTCTTCAATAACAAAACTATATTGGAATCGTTATGTTCTTGGCCGAATAAATATCATAACGAGTTAACTGTCGTTATTTTGTGGTTCTAGCGAAGTCCATGTCGTTCCAGTGTAAATTATTACTATAACGTCGTATATATCGTTACCTCGTGCGAAACACGACATATATATCGTTATGGCGCAAATCGTCGATTTGATAGTTCCTTGTCGTCCGAAGTTCCTTCAACAGACGTAATCTATCAAAAATAGGTTGTAAAAGGTGATTCAAACACCTTGTAAATCGACATGATGAGGAAGAGATGATCAAAATAAGTTCCTTTAGATAACTATTACCTTGGAACTTCTACATCTCATTTTGATCAAGTCTTCCTCATCATGTCGACTTACAAGGTGTTTAAATCACCTTCTACGACCCATTTTTGATAGATTACGTCTGTTGGAGGAACTTCGGACGACAAGGAACGATCAAATCGACGATTTTTGCCATAACGATATACATGTCGTGCTTCGCACGAGGTAACGATATATACGACGTTATAGTAATAATTTACACTGGAACGACATGGACTTCGCTAGAATCACAAAAGAACGACATTTAACTCATTATGATATTTATTCGGCCAAGAACATAACGATTTCAATATAGTTTTGTTATTGAAGAAACGATATTTGTATCGTTTTAGTAGTAAAGTACACTGGAACAAGCTTAATGTCGTCAAATTTACAAACAAACGACATAATTATCGTTACGTGACTTCCGACACTGAAACATAACGATCTATAACTCGTCATACTGAAACGTGAACGACATCCACATCGTTTTAGGTTTTTTTCTACGGAAACGAGCTCATTGTTGTTACGTTTACAATGGAACGACCTTTCAGACAATAACGGATTTGAAGCCGTTACAACGACTTCAACATCGTTCTTCAGAAGTTAGTGCGACTTTGTCGACAGTTGGGAAATGAGACACGAGGGTATATACGTAATTATATGTAACGACATTTATGTCGTTAGTATGAAAAAGTAACGACTTCTATGTCATTATGAGAAACAGTTAAACAGAAAGGTTTTTCAACTGTAACGACATTAATGTCGTTCCGAACGACACCGAAGTCGTTACTTTGAAAATATCAGAAGCAGTGTGGTTTACTAAGTAACGACATTTAATATAGTTCTGAACGACTTTGATGTTGGTATTTGGCTTGTTTTCCTGGAACGATATTAAAATCGTTTTGTGTTCAAAGTAACGACTTGTATGTCGTTATGAGCAACAGTTAAACAGAAATGTTTTTCAACTGTAACGACACGGAAGTTGTTACTTTGAAAATGTAAGAAGCAGTGTGGTTTACTAAGTAACGATATTTAATATAGTTCTGAACGACTTCGATGTTGGTATTTGGCTTATTTGCCTGGAACGACATTAAAATCGTTTTGTGTACAAAGTAACGACTTAGAACTCGTTATGCGTAGATTAAACACTGCATGGTACATTCATAACTTAGAAATCATTTTGCCTTTGAATATGCTTGCTTCCAATAAGTAGTAGTATAAAAGGGACTGCATATACTGTAACCATCGTCCCCTTTATACCTTACCGCAGTAATTGCATGCTCGCATGGGAACATGTCAAGATCAAACTTCTTGCATGTACATCTTCGTGCATCCAAGTCGACAATGTGGCGGCCCAGATTGTTACCAACATCATAAATGTCCGGAGAAATGGGATTTACATCCAAACCATTTGATTCATTATATTTCATGCATATCTTCTTTTCCAAAGCTGGGGTGAGAATGGTTGCACATTTCCCTGCTTCGACGTGTCTTTCATAAAACCACCTTTGTTGTGTCTCTCGGATATGGTCAATCAAACCAATTATAGGAAAATCTCAAGCACTGTTGACCAAACCATTCAGTGTCTCTGCATTGTTTGTAGTCATGATATTGTAGCGTATACCATCAAAGTGCGCTCTAGACCAATAACGATAATCTTCTTCCAGCAAGTAGTCCTTAATTCCGTCATTCTTACTTAACAATGTTGCCAAATAATTCTCAAATTCAGGGACTATATAAGCCTCCGCTGTAGTCATGAACAAATGTGCAAGATCACAACGTGGAAATCGACTCTTCAGGTTTGTTTGGATGTGGTAAATACAATTTCCATGATGAGCAAGCTTGAAAACTTTTTGAAAGCCATGTTTAATGCTTATTGCACAGTCGAAAATTATCACAAGGTCATCTGTATCACCTGTGATTGTCTGCAACTTCCTAAAGAACCATGTCCATGACTTATTATTTTCTGAATCTACTATTCCCCAAGCAAGCGGATATATTTGGTAATTTCCATCCTGACAAGTTGCTAAAAGTAGAGTACCTTTTCAACTCGATGTCAAGAATGTCCCATCCACAGAAATTACTCGTCGAATCGAGGTAAGAAATCCACATATACTTGGTCCCAGTGCCATAAAAAAGGTATTTGAAACGCTGCTCTCTAGTAGTCCGAATGAATGTTTGGGTGCCTGGATTTTACAACTCCAACATATGACAATACGATGGCAATTTATCATAACTTTCAAGGGAATTCCCGCGAATCAATGCAGCAGCATAATCTTTCGCCATGTATGCCTTGGTATAACTTATCGTTATGCCAAGTTCTCGACGAACATCGTTAATAATATCTCTCGGCCTATAAATTCGGTTGGCATCTTGATACTTTGAGACAATGTGATTTCCAATAACCATATAGGACGCATGCCTATGGTCTTTGTGACGAACACTCATAGAGCAATTATGAAGACCTTGATATTTTCGAACTTGAAAGATATTAGAATTTTTCATTTTCGTTGCCCGCAACCGCCACTTGCAGTTTTCCTCTACACAAACAACTATATAAATGCTCTTATTTGACTTCTTAACTTTGAATTAAAAGTGACACTTCAGACCAAGCCACTGCAATTTTTCTGTCAAGGCCTTCTTTATTGGAAACAACTGTTTTGCTTGAACATCTTCGTCTTCTGGAATTCTTACAGACGAACCGTAATGGACAGAAGGAAAAGTTGAAACTACAACCTGTGAATAGCCCTCATTTGTTTGGCCATCAATATTGTCATCTGCAAGATTCTGAGTATGGGAGTCAGGTTCACTCAAATCAGCATTATTGTCACGTGCTCCTGTCTGACTAAAAGGTTCAATTTCAGGCAACCCGACATCATCAGTGGCTCCCAAGCATTGTGCATTTGGCCTTTGAGGACTATCTCGAATTACATGAAAATCGTTCCAATCTAACAACATTCCACAATCATTGCCATCGATCACAACATTGTCTTTTTGCACAACATCTCCCTCTGTGTTCATATTTTCAACTTCTTTCTCACGCCCCACTCGCGATACACATGTATCAAGATCAATCTATTCTCGATTTTCAGGAGATTTTTTCAAAAGAGTTATGCATAGAGGTGTTTCTCCACATACCGACATAACTTCACATTGTTGTCACAATCAATGACAATCGGTGCTATTGAAGTCTTAGATATCATTGGGGAAGGACATGCAAGCTCTATTTCATGTAGCCTTGAATCAATGTTGAGCTCCTGTTTCACTTTGTCATACAATTCTACATACGAAATCGTCCTCGAAACAAGAATAGGAAATGTTCTCCCTCTTTCATTCCCCACATATTTCCATATCAATATACCTTCAAGATTCTGCTCAAACTCACCTGGGTAACATGCTGATATCCACACCATATCCACATTGTCCATAACTGCACTTCAAAATAGCTTTTTTAAGTAAAAACATGCAATATCTAACTGCGGCGAAACACAAATGCAAAGAACATGCTTCAGATATTGTTCCAACTTTTAGATATGATGCGAAGCATGTATTTACCAACATATATATTACTTCAACAATAAAAAGTATCGATGAAAAGAATACATTCAGAATAACGACATCCGTATGCCCAAAACGACTTCGAAATCGTTACGCGCAGAATCATAACATAAAATCAAAAAAACATCATGAAGGTTTTGAATCAGACATTGCTTAGATATAATGGTTACAAATTGTTCAGATTAAACCTTAAAATCTCTTTTTCTCCAAATGCCCAATACCAATGTTGCAAAATAGATTTTCAACCTTCAACAAGATAATCACTCAAAGGAAGATAATGTATTTCTTGGTTCAAAGAAGGAGATATTGTTCCAACTTTTAGATATGACGAGAAACATGTATTTACCAACATATATATTACTTCAACTATCATAAATATCGATGAAAAGAATACATTCAGAATAACGACATCCGTATGCCCAAAACGACTTCGAAATCGTTCCGCGCAGAATCACAACATAAAATCAAAAATACATCATGAAGGTTTTGATTCAAACATTGTATATATAAAATGATTACGAATTTTTCAGATTAAACCTTACCTTCTCTTCTTCTCCAAATGCCCAATACCAATGTTGCAAAATAGATTTCCAAACTTCAACAAGAATATTACTCAAAGGAAGACAATGTATTTCTTGGTCCAAAGAAGGAAGTGCAGCTGGGTTCGAGAAGAGGGAAGAGCAGGGAGAAGAGTAGGGAGGACTGTTTGGCGCGAAAATGTTCATTTTTGGGAGAGGAAGGAGACCCAGCTGGTTACGTTTGAGAATTGGAAGAAAGAATTAGGTTTTGTTTGGCACTCAAGGACATTTGGGTAATTGTATAAATCATTTTCTCATTTTTCTCAACTAAGAGGCTATTGAACTAATAAATTATGGATGGGGTCTTTTTAAATGAAAGTTTTGTTTGACCATGCCCTTTAAATAAAGCAGCCTAAAATCAAAGCCTAAGTTCAATAATCTAAAGTCAAATCAGGCCTAAAATCACATTCATAGTAGTCAGTACATAAATAATCATTTTCAAAAATTACATTCTAAAATCTAAACTACAATTGAAGCCTAAAATCATATTAGCAGTCAACACACTGCCTAACAAATGCCCAAAATCAAATATTGAATCATATTTTCACTAACACTCAATTCATAGTTTCCAAATCAAATAACATTATAATTTGTAACTCACATCACAATATCACAATCACATTCACATAATCACATTAAGAAATCAAATCTCGAAATCACATTTTTACTGACCTCGCAATTGTATGATTCAATCTTAATTCTCAAGAATCAATTCAACACGGCAGCAAATTGTACAACAATTCCAAATGCAGCAAATCTATGATGTTAATGTTACTAAAGTTAAAAACATATAATGCTTAAATTACACAAATTTCAATTTATGCTAAATAAAATCTAAAAACAAAAATTGAAAATCAATTATTTAGGATTCAGAAATCTAATAAAACTGGTTATTGGAAATTTGGATCTTAAATTAACAATAAACGTCGTTATTTACCAAATATTAGTCCAGGCCATGGCATGAGGTGGACTGGTGCCGGAGCTCACGCATGTAGTGCAGAATGACAAAAACCAGAAGAGTGAGAACAGCAGGCGCACAGCGACTCACTCACCTCAGTCCGCACGACGCACGAAAGTCGCAGCGAAGGAGAAGACGGAGCCAGCAACTAGGGTTTGTTGGGTTGGTGTTTTCTTAGGAGAGATACGGACGGGAGAATGGAGGTTGGACTGGAGTCGTAGACGAGTGTGATGAGAGTGAGAGACTAGAGTGATTTGGGTTAGATTTGTTGGATTATGTTATGGCGGGCTGTTGAATTTGGACCGAGCTAAGTCAGGATTTGGGCCGAGCTAGTTCTTCGTCTTTTTTTTTTTTTTTTTGAATCTGGACTATGTAGCCCAGTATTGCCCTCAAGTAAATCTGCCTCTGGGTTTTCGACTTTCCCAACTTTGAAAATGCATTTGTTTCCAGTTATGGTATTAATTAATTTAGTTGAACCCTGATAGTTAATGGATATATCTTTCACATAATAGTCTTTTCCTTTTGATGAGTACATTGCTGCATTGCATTCTTGTCTTATAATATTGATTTAGCGATAAAAATGTTGGGGACTGAGTGACACTACAAAGATATCACACTTTCCTTACAGGTATTTTTCTGACGGTAGTCGGGCAAATGGAATTTTCGACGCAATTTACTGGGTTTGTTTTGTTTAGTTTACATTTGGAGATTTTTTTTTGCCTCAAATGTGATTTGGTTGACATTTTTGGAAGAGATCTCGTGTTTTTTTTGGGGGAATTAGTTGAAACAGACTCCCACTACATAACTTTTGTTTAAAGGGCCTTTAACCAAAAATTAATAAATAAGATTAATTGGAAAACGTATTACACTGCAAAATGACAATTCTATCCACTCAGATAAACCTAATATGTTGAATTTGTTTCCTTCTTCAGTCTCTATCTTCACTCCCGACTTGCGGCCTCCAACAACAAAAAACTTCCTGCTCCCGCTTCTCTCTCTCTCTCCGGTCTCTCGCCCCTAACTGCACAAGCCTGAAGCCGGCCTGCACAGCTCCACCTCCGCCATAGCCACTGTAGTGCAGTCTCTCGACTTTTTCACAGCCTCGATCCTAGCTTCTCTGTTGGGTAATTTTAATTTTTAAGGTTAGAGCTTAATTAGAAACCATAAACTTTCTGTTAGGTAATTTTAGTTTGGTTGAATTTCGAGACTGTAATGTTTTTTACATATCGTTCATTAGATTAGGTGGAATGTGCAGTTGTGAGTCTTGTGATATTTGCTGAAACTCTATTTAAAAATTAAAATAAAACTGAGGTTTGTAGTTTTAGTTTTAGTTTGTTGCCAACAATAATTTTGTGATTTTGAGGCTTGAGCTGTTTATTTTCACTTTATGAGAAATGTCCATGACATAGATTTTAGGCCATTCATTTGCTAGCATACTTTAAGAACTTTGCTTTGTCCTCCAATCTTAAATTTATTGCAAGTTTATTTTAAATCATCAGACTCAGTGATTGTATTTGTTGATGCCCAAGATTTTCTTCCATTGTTCTATCCTGATATTGTAAAGATGAATTTGTTATTTGTTTTACATTTATACAAATGACAGTAATGTGGAAACTGATTTCATATAATTGTGACTGTTAACAGCTTGTTGTTATGAGGATTTAGAGGAATGCTTTATTGAATTACGCTTAAGGAAATTAGTTGAAACGGACTCAGGCTATATAGAAACAGAATATAAAAACAAAGGAATGGGTACAATAGTGTTGATTTTGACCACTTCATTTATTTTTGGCGAGAAATTTAGTTAAAAAAAACAGTGTGATCATATTGAGAAATCTTGGACTTTGTAAAGCTATTTACATGAAATTTTTGGTGATGTCAAGTTTTAACTTAAACTTTTGTAGAGCTAGATTGATGATCATATAAGGGAAGAATTTATGGTAGACTAGTATCTTCTAAGTTTAGTTTGGTTGGTGTTATTAGTTTTGTAATTGTGTTTAAATGACATTGACTATTAGTTTAGATGATAAATTATGAATTTTCACAGTTCTTCAATTTCTTCATGAACATTTTAGAATGTTATTTTTATGAAAGAGATTGATAATCATAAAAGAAAATCATTTAATGAAGTTTTCTAGCTGCTTGAAAAGGTGAATGGCACAGGACTAAATGTTGGGGAATTAGTTGGGATATCCTCCTCACACAAAATATTTGTTCAATTGGTCTTTGACCAATATTTTCAGAAATACAAATAGTCGAAAAATGTTTTTCTATTCACTGTGGTTTCAAGTTCCAAAGTGTGAAAAACAGTTTCGAACTCAATTCTTATGCTTTATCAATGTTGTTCGGTGTTCACTTAATTTTGGATTTTTGAAATTTAAAGTATTTAATTGTTTTCCACATTGAATGTTGTTTTGAACATATGTTAAGCAGTAAGGTTTTTTTAACTTGAATGAATGGACTTCAACATCGTTCCAATACAATTGAGTAGGTGGATTACTTCTTGAACTCTGAATTCAAACTTGGCAAGTGACATAATGCTTTTAATTGGATTTATTTATGCTATATGGTGTAGGTGTTATAATTAATTGTTTTGTATTTTGCAGTGATATGGAGAAGCGATATGAGATTGACATGAAAGAAATAGGTGATGCCACAATCGCCAATAGATGCATTATTAAAATCATGAAAGAAGTGTATGAGAAGCTGGACAAAAAAAATAGAACGAAGTTGGAGAGTAGCTGTTTTGGGCCACTACTTAAACTGAGAAAAATTAAATTGGCATCACAGCTCATGCACCAATTGATACTGAGATTTGCAAAGACCACTAAGAAGAAAGAAGCTTGGTTCATTGTTAGAAATAAACTTACAAGATTTGGCCTGGAAGAGTTTGTATTAGTGACAGGCTTAAACACAGGTAGTTCTGAAGACGTTGACAAGACCTACGGAATAGATCCGCCACTGGTCAAAAGTTATTTTAAGAATAGTCGGGGAAAGATAACAAGGCTAGATGTGTATAATTCATTTAACCGTTGCAAAAAGAGACCGACCGACAAGTACAAGATGGGACTTCTCGTTATCTTGTCGCATGTGGTATTGGCTATGGAGGAGAACACATTTCTTGATTTGTGGTGATTTGATTTGGTCGATGATCTGGAGAGGTTCGACAAGTATTCTTGGGGGAAAATGTCATTTGAGTACACAATCAGGGTGCTCAAACATGACTTGATAGATGTATTAAAGGCACAACATTGTAGATATACGTTGCATGGATTTCCTCTTGCTTTAATGGTATGACCCAATAACTAACTTCTCTTTAGTAAAATTAATTGGCTGAAATTTTATGTGGATGAGATTACAACACTTGTTTTACTACAGATCTGGGATTTTGAATCAATTCCTGCTCTAGGAAACAAGTTTGCTACAAAACATGGCGATGGGATTCCAAGAATAGTCGCTTGGGAAATATAGAAGATGTTGATGTTTGCTGCCATTGATTCGATTATGGAATCTAGAGAGGTAACATGCATGATCTATTAATGTTAAACGGATAGAAATTGTAAAATATAATATTTTTTTTTGTGAATGACTAACCATTTCACACTTTTATCTATGCAGCTGGAGGTCAAATCTACATTGATTTCCATTGAAGACGAGTTGCGGGAGGTTTATTGGCAAGAGCTGATCCCATTTGTGGAAGAAGATGGTACTACTTCCCATAATGTAGAAGGAGAGGAGTTTGAGCAAGATGTAGCGCAACGGCATTTTGTTCACCAACAATCACCTCGAGAAGATCAACTATCGTCGGTATGTAATGAGATGAACCTGGAAGCTATAGTAAGAATGTTAGGGGTCATATCAACCCGTCTTATAGCATGGAGTGTAAGATTGATAGGTTGGTTGAGTTACGAGAGGAGGGGGTAGAATGAATGAAACACCTAGTGCATTTGAAGGTGCTACCAACAGTGTAGCCTATGCACCGGAGGGTGATATGATGAATGTTGCTAATAATGAGAAGGTGGGGGAGGAATTTTGAGAGGAGATTTAGAGGGGGGAGAAAGTAGATATTGAAGCTAAGGTAGAAGAGGAGATTGACAGAGAAAAGAAAGTTGATGTTGAAACTGAGTTGGAAGAGGAGAATGAGAAATGAAAGAACGTAGATGTTAAGAAACTACTTTTCAGACGCCGGACAAACTTGTGGGGAATTCTACCCAGTCCAATTTAGGTATGTTAGGTAATAAGTCATTAGTTATTTTTCATATAATGACGTCCAACAAAAAGTAATTGTTTACTCAGTTTTTATTAAAACATGTAGGTGAAAGTGTACAGATCGAGGAGGATAGATCTAACTTACCAAAAGGACGGGGGTATCTAACGAAGAGGAAAATGCATTTTTTATGTTCTCCCTTCACGGATCCGATGAAGAGAAGAAAATTAGAGGTGGTTGACAAGTTTGATCCTTATCGTGAAGTTGATCCTTCTAAGTCGGAATCTCTAGATAGATGGATTGAAGTTGGATCTTTTAGGTAATTTTATACATATAGCTAATATTGCATATGAAATTAATACATTTTCCAAAATATTATGCACGTTCTAATGATTTTGTTATATGCATGTCAGATCATACCATTGCGCTGTACGGATGTTCAGGCACAAAGTTTGGTAGCCCTTTTGGATGAGGACGATTGGCTCACGGGTAATGTAAGTAATCAATTTCAATGCTCTTACAAAATAGTTGAAATAAAATTATTTCTTGTAATAGCTTTTGTGACTACAGATTATGAACGAAACCCTATACCAAATACGTCAGAGAGCTTCAAAATATCTGAATGTGTTCCAACAAAATTGTAGTATCTTGGATACTTCTACCAATTCATTCGGACAACACATGAAGCATTGTAGCAAAAAAAAGAAATTCAGCTGTAGTAAAAGTCTACTCAATTACATGAGAGGGGCTATTCCGAAGCTAGCCAAGACGTGGAAGGACTGCAAATATTTGTATCTTCCATGCAATTCCAGCGACTATAAGTTTTCATTGCAAATTGATCTGGAGCAAAAAAAAAAAAATTTGATAGTTTGAGGGGTCATGTCCGTCGAGCGGCATTGGAGAGCTACATTTTTCCATTACAAGAGGTTTACCCTTGCTGATTAAATTTCATGGGACATCTGATGAGAGTTACAGCATACAGAAATTTAACTTTTTGAAGATTGATAATGTTCCACTATAAAGAAATGGGTAAGCTTACATGAATACAAATTTCACATTTGTTGTACTTTACAGTATTCATAATTAACCTAATACTTTATTTTATCAATTGTGTAGATCCGACTGTGAAATATTTACCTTGAAATATATTGAATTTCCCCAAGGGAATCTGGATGTCCGGGAAATCCGCTCTGAACGCATACCACTGTGGTGGAGGAAATTAGCTGCAGAGCTATTGGCTTGGAACTTCGAGCCTTAGCTTTTTGTGACATATTTGGTGTTCTGTTTGTCAAAGTTTTCACATGTATGCGTAGTTTTTTTTTGAGTGGACGGAGGATAGTTGATTAGTTTGCATTATAAACTTAGTTTGTGTGAGTTCGATTTTTTTTGGGGGTCATTGGTGCAAACAATGATCAACTACGCATATTAGATGTGGATTGTTATTCATTTTAATTTGTATTTGAGCATATCATTTTATTTTCAGTGATCTTGTTCAAGAATTGTCCCTTTTGTGTTCAGAAGGAGTTTAATGTCGTTACAATTAAAAAGAACATACTGCTTCAGATATTTTAACAATGAGGTCCACGTCGTTATGTTTTAGAAATAACGATTTCAGTGTCGTTCCAGTATAAAAAAAAAACCTATTAACGAATTTAAAATGGTTATATAACAAAGTAACAATTTTAATGTCGTTACAGTTAAAAAACCATACTGCTCCACATCTATCCCTAACGAGATCTAGGTTGTTACTTTGTATACAAAATGAGTTTAATGTCGTTGCAGTCGAAAATAACTTACTGCTTAAGACCGTTCATAATGATATTCAGTTCGTTACTTCGTAATGCTAACGAGTTTGAGGTCGTTATGAAGGAGATGAACAAATGAACTTACTGAGTTACAAAACAAGTTCAAAGTTGTGACTTTGTATTCAAAACCGGTCTAATGTCGTTACAGTTGAAGATAGCTTACTGCTTAAGACTGTTCATAACGATTTGTAAATCGTTACTTTGTAATCAGAACGTGTTCTATGTCGTAATGTCATATTTACAATAATGCCCCCGATATCCATAAATCCCAACGGTCAAGGAATTCGAAGCAACATTTTGATAACCATGTGTAACTCGTTCTACCGAGTTAGACATCGTTATAATTTTGCAAATCGTTTCAGTCCAAGAATAACGACATTGAAACTGTTGGCATGGAAAAAAAATATAACGATATTCAGATCGTTTCTGTATATATATAACGATTTCATTGTCGTTTTGCAACAGGCTCACAAAGAAAGATAACGGCTTGTTAATCGTTCCTTTACAAATTTAACGACATATCTATCGTTCTAGTTCAAAGTAAAATAGAAATGACACTTATATCGTTTCATCGTACATGTAACGACATTTATATCATTATGTTCAGATATGAGTAACCATCATAACGAGTTAAACGTCATTCTAATGTGAATTTATCGAACTTGACATCGTTCAAGTGAAATTTGTATCTTTAACGATAAATACATCGTTTCTTCATCTGGAAGACGACATATATATTGTTATGGCCCATATTGATGATTCGATCGCTCGTTGTCATCCAAATGCCTTCAATATACGTACGGTGACAATAAAAGGTCCTAGAAAGTTATTCAAACTTAAACGTAAATCGAAAGAATTAGAGGACATGATCATTTCTCTCCATTGTAGAAGTTCTATGATAATTGGTAACAATCTGAACTTGAAATGATATTGATAGTTTCATAATGGTTTGAAAAAATTTCTAACACCCTTTATTGTCACTGTACGTGTATTGAAGGCCTTTCGGATGACAACGAGCGATCGAATCATCGATTTGTGCCATAACGATATATATATGTCGTCTTTTGGATGAAGAAACGATGTATTTATCGTTATAGGTATAAATTTCACTTGAACAATGTCAACTTCGACAAATTCACATTAGAACGACATTTAACTCGTTATGATGGTCACCCAGATCTGGACATAACGATATAAATGTCGTTACATGTTAGCGATGGAAACGGGGAGGGTTGGGGCGGCATGACCCGCTCCCCACCCCATCACGGATTTGATGCCCCAAATCCGCCCTGCGACCCGCTTAAGGGTGGGGCGAAGCGGTTCGGGGCGACAAATCGCCCCATTTAGTGAACCATTTATTTTAACGGGACTGAAAAGAAAAATTAATAAAGTCGATAGTTTGCTACCCATCGTCCCACAAGCTCCTTTGTTAGTTTATTTAAAAGAGATTTAACTTCAGTATTATTATTTTTAAAATAGCAATATTGATAGCACTGCAATACAGTCAATACTAAGGCAGTAAAGTAATCATCTAAAAAAGGGAAAAAATGCTTTGGAAAATTATCCTTGAGTCAATGACATCTAAGCATCCAACAAAAGAAAATTTGAAATTTCAAACAAAACATGACCCAATTCCACTACAAAAGAAGTATGTATTAAATGATTCAAATCGACATGTTAACCATAAAGTAATGTACAATAAAATGTTAAGTGTCATTCATGTTCATTCTCCTCGTCCTTCAGCATCTGTAGTTAAATTAGTGATAACTGATTCTTGCATGACAAAACAATAATATCATCAATGACTTGTTGTTTATCTTATACTATACAAAAATTACTTAACTTTGAACAATAAAATAAATATACCTCTTAATCAATATCAGCATCTCTTAACTTTGAACAACTTCTAAAGTATGATGAAGGAGGAAGATTTTCTAACAATATAATAGAATTAGTTAGCAACAAATTAAAGTGCAATAGTCACAAAATGGAACATGTATATTACATTTTTCTTACCATGAATTTCGGACCACAACCAATCCTGAGCACACATCAAAGCTTCCAAAGTGTTCGGATGAAGCCTATTTCTATGAGGATTCACAAACCTACCACTAGTACTAAAAGCGGACTTAGATGCCACAGTTGAAACTGGGATGGCTAATATCTCTTGCAACCTTTTGTAAAGTCGGGTACTTTGTCGAATTTGCTTTCCACCATCCTAATAAGTCAAAGTTGGCCGCGTCCCATTTTACTTCACCCGTTCCGCTACCCTACAAAGCCAAGCGTAATCTGCGTTTAAATTTTATAATTGGTTTGGGCAGCTTTCTCGAATGATTTGTCACTTGGGCCCATGCGCCATGCATTAAAGTATTAGTATTGTTTGATTTTTTTTTTTTTTTTTTTTGTAATGGGTCGGGTCGGGGCGGGGGGATTCCCCCGCCCAGTTTAGATCGGGGGCAGAGCTTTTTTTTTCCCGTATCTGCCCCATGATCCATTTATGCGGAGCGGGGCTCCCCGGGTCACGGTTTTCATAGTTCATTTTGCCATCCCTATTACATGTACGATGAAACGATATAAGTGTCGTTTCGGTTTTACTTTGAACTAGAATGATAGATATGTCGTTAAATTTGTGAAGGAACGATTTGCAAGTCGTTATATTTCTTTGTGAGCCTTCTGCAAAACGACAATGAAATCGTTATATATATACAGAAACGATTTGAATATCGTTATATTGTTTTTTCCACGCCAACGATTTCAATGTCGTTACTCTTGGACTGAAATGATTTGCAAAATTATAACGATGTCTAACTCGATAGAACGAGTTACACATGGTTATCGAAATGTTACTCCGAATTCCTTGACCGTTGGGATTTATGGATGTCAGGGGCATTATTGTAAATATGACATTACGACATAGAACACGTTCTGGTTACAAAGTAACAATTTAGAAATCATTATGAATAGTCTTAAGCAGTAAGTTATCTTCGACTGTAACGACATTAAACCAGTTTTGAATACAAAGTCACGACTTTGAACTCGTTATGTAACTCAATAAGTTTGTTTGTTCATCTCCTTCATAAGGACCTCTAACTCGTTTGCAGTACGAAGTAACGAACTAAATATCGTTATGAACGGTCTTAAACAGTAAGCTATTTTCGATTGCAATGATATTAAACTCGTTTTGTATACAAAGTAACGACCTAGATCTCGTTACGTAAGTTAGTAGGTTTGTTTGGTCATCTCTTACATAACGACTTTTAACTCGTTAACAGTACAAAGTAACGACCTAGATATCATTATGAACGGTCTTAAGCAGTAAGCTATTTTTAGAGATGGCAAAAAAATCTGATCCGCCCCGTCGATCCGTCGACCCGATTCGATCCGATCCGAAAAAATCCCGATCCGTGGATCGACGGATCGAAATTTTTGTGATCCGCCCCGATCCGAAAATTCACGGAGCAGATTTGGATCGGGGCTGATCCGATCCGCCCCGATCCGCGATCCGAATTTTTTTTTTAATATAATTTTTTTATCATGTATAAAAATCTAATATTATAAATTTTGTAGCAAACTTTAATTTTTGGGAATAACCTGCAATCTTTGCATTTTAAAGAAAACACATTTTTCATGTTCTTCATTTGAAGAAAGAATTACAATAAGTGATGGTAAAAAAACTCGATCCGTTGAATCGGCGAATCGGCCTCTATACGTCTCGTTTCAATAAAATAAATAAAATTTAATAAAAAAATAAATTTTCTAAATTTTTTATAAAAGATTTAATTTAAAATATATTTAAAAAAATTAAAAAAAATAAAAAAAATAAAAAATAAATTAATTTTTTTTTTGGCGGATCGGTCCACGGATCGGTGGACTGATCCGCCCCGACCCGACCCGAAATTTGACGGATCGCGGGGCGGATCCGGATCGGGCAAAAAAATCTAGGGGCGGGGCGGATCGGGGTCCGATCCGCCCCGTTGCCATCTCTAGCTATTTTCGACTACAACGACATTAAACTCGTTTTTTATACAAAGTAATCACTTAGATCTCATTACGGAAGTTAGTTGTTTTGTTTGGTCATCTCTTACATAACAACTTCTAACTCGTTAACAGTATAAAGTAACGACCTAGATATCGTTATGAACGGTCTTAAGCAGTAAGCTATTTTTTACTGCAACGATATTAAACTTGTTTTGAATACAAAGTAACGACCTAGAACTCGTTATGCATAGATTAAATGCAGCATGGTACATTCATCACAGGAACCTTACAGCTATAATGTCTAAAAATGATAGGCCAAGCAAAATAGCAAAAAAGCATATTAAAATTAAATTATAATATCAAAGGAAGCTTATCACTTTGCACATTTTTGCTAATCTGCATCTCCTAGGCTCGTACAAGTGAACCTATTATGACCTGGTTTTTTGCACTTGCGAGGATTGCATGATTCTCCAGCTGATCTTTTCCTCTTTTTTAATGGGTGACAACTTTGTTTTCACTTTAAAGGTGGTAATACATTTCTAGACATCACATGTTCCGGAATTTTTCATTCAGCTTCATTCGGCAAAGGATAAACAAACTCGAAATATGCTTGCTTCCAATAAGTAGTAGTATAAAGGGACTGCTTATACTGTAACCATCATCTCCTTTATACCTTACCACAACAATTGCATGCTCGCATGGGAACTTTTCCAGATCAAACTTCTTACATGTACATCTTTGTGCATCCAAGTCGACAATGTAGTGGCCCATATTTTTACCAACATCATAAATGTCCAGAGAAATAGGATATACATCCAAACCATTCGATTCATTATATTTCATGCACATCTTCTTTTCCAAAGCTGGGGTGAGAATGGTCGTACATTTCTCTACTTCGACATGTCTTTCATAAAACTACCTTTGTTGTGTCTCTCAGATATGGTCAATTAAACCAATTATAGGAAAATCTCGAGCACTCTTGAGCAAAACATTCAGTGTCTCAGCATTGTTTGTGGTTATGATATTGTACGCTCTAGACCAATAACAATATTCTTCTTCTAACAAGTAGTCCTTAATTACCTCATTCTTACTTAACAGTGCTGCCAAATAATTATCAAATTCAGGTACTGCATAAGCCTCTGCTATTTTCGTGAAAAAATGTGCAAGATCACAACGTGGAAATCGGCTCTTCAGGTTCATTTGGATGTGGTAAATATAATTTCCATGATGTACAAGCTCGAAAACTTTTTGAAAGCCACGTTTAATGTTTGTTGCATGGTTAAAAATTATCACAAGGTCATATGTATCACCTGTGATTGTCTGCAACTTCCTAAAGAACCATGTCCATGACTTATTATTTTCTGAATCAACTATTCCCCAAGCGAGCGGATATATTTGGTAATTTCCATCCTGACAAGTTGCTAAAAGTAGAGTACATTTTCGATTCGATGTCAAGAATTTTCCATCCACAAAAATTAATCGTTGAATCAAGGTAAGAAATCCACATATGCTTGGTCCCAAAGCCATAAAGAAGTATTTGAAATGCTGATCTCTAGTAGTGTGAATGAATGTTCGGGTGCCTGGATTTTGCAATTCCAACATATGACAATACAATGACAATTTAGCATAACTTTCACGGGGATTCCCGCTAATCAATGCAGCAGCATAATCTTTCACCATGTATGCCTTAGTATAACTTATAGATATGCCAAATTCTCGACGAACATCGTTAATAATATCTCTCGGCCTATAAATTCAGTTAACATCTTGATACTTAGGGACAATGTGATTTCCAATAACCATATAGGACGCATGCCTATGTTTTTTGTGATGAACACTCATGGACCAATTATGAAGACCTTGATATTTTCGAACTTCAAAGATATTAGAATTTTTCATTTTCGTTGCCTGCAACCGCCACTTGCAGTTCTCCTCTACACAAACAACTATATAAATGCTCTTATTTGACTTCTTAACTTTAAATTCAAAGTGACACTTCAGAGCAAACCACTTCAATTTTTCTATCAAGGCCTTTTTTTTTGGAAACAACTGTTTTACTTGAATATCTTCATCTTATGGAATTCTTACAGAAGAACCGCAATGAACAGAAGGAAAACTTGAAACTACAGCCTACGAACAACCCTCATTTGTGCGGTCATCAATATTGTCATCTGCAAGATTCTAAGTATGGGGTTCATGTTTACTCAAATCAGCATTATTGCCATATGCTCCTGTCTGACTAAAAGGTTCAATTTCAAGCAACCCTGCATCATCTCTGGCTCCCAAACAATGTGTAGTTGGCCTTTATGGGCTATCTCGAATTACATGAAAATCCTTCCAATCTAGCAACATTCATCAATCATTGCCATTGATCGCAACATTGTCATTTTGCACAAGATCTCCCTCTTTTTTCATATTTTTAACTTGTTTCTCACATCCAACTCTCGATAAACATTATCAAGATCAATCCATTCTCGATTTCCAGGAACTTTTTTTGAAAGGGTTATGCATAGAGTTGTTTCTCTACATACCGACATAAACCACTTCACGTTGTTGTCACAATCAATGACAATCGGTGTTATTGGAGCCTTAGACATCATTGAGACAAGACATTCCATCTCCATTTCATGTATCCTTGAATCAATTTTGAGCTCCTGTTTCACTTAGTCATATAATTCTACATACGAAATTGTCCTCGAAACAAGAATATGAAATGTTCTCCCTCTTGCATTCCCCACATATTTCCATATCAATATACCTTCAAGATTCTGCTCAAACTCACCTGGGTAACATGCTGATATCCATACCATATCGACATTGTCCATAACTACAATTCAACATAGCTTTTTTAAGTAAAACAAGCAATATCTAACTGCGTTGAAATACAAATGCAAAGAACATGCTCTAGATATTGTTCCAACTTTTAGATATGATGGGAAGTATGTATTTACCAACATATATATTACTTCAACTATAACAAGTATCGATGAAAAGAATAAATTCAGAATAGCGACATCAATATGCCCAACACGACTTCGAAATCATTACGCGCAGAATCACAACATAAAAGCAAAATTACATCGTGACGGTTTTGATTCAGACATTGCTTAGATATAATGGTTACAAATTGTTCAGATTAAACTTTACATTCTCTTTTTCTCCAAATGCCCAATACCAATGTTGCAAAATAGATTTTCAACCTTCAACAAGATTATCACTCAAAGGAAGACAATGTATTTCTTGGTTCAAACAAGGAGATATTGTTCCAACTTTTAGATATGATGAGAAGCATGTATTTACCAACATATATATTATTTCAACTATCACAAGTATCAATGAAAAGAATAAATCCAGAGTAACAATATCCGTACGCCCAAAACGACTTCAAAATCGTTACAGGTAGAATCACAACATAAAATAAAAAATACAACATGACAGTTTTGATTCAGACATTACTTAGATAAAATGGTTAGGAATTTTTCAAATTAAGCCTTACCTTCTCTTCTTCAAATGCCAAATACCAATGTTGCAAAATAAATTTTCAACCTTCAACAAGATTATTACTCAAAGGAAAACAATGTATTTCTTGGTTCAAAGAAAGAAGTGCAGCTGGGTTCCATTTTCGAGAAGAGGGAAGAGCAGGGAGAAGAGGGGAGGACGTTTTTGGTGCGGAGATGTTCGTTTGTCAAAGAGGAAGAAGACCCAGCTAGGTTACGTTTGGCAAATGGAAGAATTAGGTTTTGTTTGACCTTCAAGGATATTTGGGTAATTGTATAAATCATTTTCTCATTTTTCCGAACTAAGAGGCAATTGAACTTATAAATTATGGAAGGGGTCTTTTTAAATGAAACTTTTGTTTGACCATGCCTTTTAAACAAAGCAGCCATTTTTTATTTTTTTATCAATTTAGTGTTGTGCTTTTGTCTTGCATTTTGTGCTCAAGTTTTATATTTTGAGGAAATTACATAAAATGTCCATTTTTACATTGTCACTTGCAAAAATGTCCCAAATTTTATTTATGTCCATTTCCATCATTTTTTGACTAAAATGCCCTCAATAGAAATTTGAAATTCCATAGATATAAGAAAGTCTTCATTATAATATTTTATTGTACTTAAACCAATGAAAACTCAACACATAATATGTCCTCCATATGAAACAAGGACAAAAGTCTCAATCATAGACGGTTCATTCTTTTTTCCAACAGATATTTAGACTTTACGTGTTTTGGGTAAGTTAAACATTCAGTTGAAGCCCTAAGTTCACGATATCTCTCACACGCCCTCGTTTTCATTTCTCTCTCAAACCGCTCTCACCACCTCCTTACACATGCAACCCCTTTCTCCGACGCGCCCTCCGTCTCCATCTCTCTTGACAGCCTCCGATGTCATTAATATCGTAACCACTCGCTGCAGTCGATTCAGTCGTTAAACAGTTCGCGAAGGCCATAGTTGCTCCGTCGCTGAATCGCACAGGAAGCACACCGCACCGCCTCATACCTGTGTCACTCCTCAAGAAGCCAACTCCCCACACAACTATAGTTTCACCGTAAGTAAATTTCTTGAATTTTTATTTTATTGTCAGATTTATATTGATTTCTCAACATGGAAATGACGAAAATTGTATTGTGTAAGTCATAGCTTCATTTTCTTCGGTCTTTGTTTCTTTGGTTTTTTTATTTAATTTTTTTATTCATTATTTTTTTTTTGGCTTTTAATGAATACTTTAATATTTCTACTTATTTATGCTTATGATACCTTGCCTATTGGAACACTTTTAGTTGCCGAAAATGGAAGAAGCATGAGTAGGGCTGTCAATATACAAGGAAGAAAGCTCTCACAATTTATCCCTTGTTGCTTATGTATGTATCTGTCATTTTGTAACTTTAAAAAGGTTATTGGACTATTGACATCCCTTTTCAATTTGAAAGTCGTTTTGATCCATTAGCTTCATATTGAAAACCTAAATTTGTTTTCATTCTCATCATTGATGCCTTCGTTTTTGCTTTCTCCTTTTCTTACATACTTCTCTTGTCACAAAAAGATCTAATGATAGTATTAATTCACTTCTTGAAGTTGTGAAATCTACAAGAGGTACTCAACTCTTTTTCAACCATTTATATGGTTAGTTTTGATTTTTTTCTTTATGGGTTTTCTTCTTTTCACATATTCGATTCGGTTTCAGTACATGGTTTTGCATGTGTTGATCTATATTGAATATTGAGTATTTGATGTTCCTACATTTTCTTGGATTAATTAATTTGAAATTTGATTGCTTAGAATTTTGATGATTTTTCTTCATTTCATTCGTTGTACCTGCTGGAAAATAAAATATTTCCTAAATAGCTTATAACTTTGTTGTGTAACCTAATCTTATCTTCTCCTGTACTATATGTACAAACTAGCATGCTAATTATGCTACCACTCCTTTATGTTGCATATTTTTATGCTCCCATAAGAGTTATCTATAGTGATTGGTTTTCCTTCAAGTGTCTTCAAGTTTGGGGAAAAAAGTAAAATCTTGTTTTGGTAGTGTTGATTCGTATGATGGCTTATCAACTCTTACATAAGCACGTAGTTGAGTGATCTCTAACTGTTTTGGTCCTGTCTATATGCATTTTGTTATTTGGTTTGGTTATTGAGTAGAGTTCAAATGTCTAGAAAATATATTTCAAATGTTAGGAACAACATTTTAGATGTCAACATATATACTCGAAGTTTCAAGAATGATATGAAATGCAGACAATGCAACTACTGCATCACAGTATTTATTATCTTTATGTATATTGTTTCTTATGAAGCTATATAGATGATTTACATTTCCATACTTGTCTTCGTAGATGACAATCTCACACAGGTATGCAATTCCGCAGGAAGAGCGTGTGCCAGCCCAAGTACCGCAATTGAGCAACACAAAATATATCAAAGCAGTGTCAGACAAATTCGATGCACAACAAAAGCGAATGTTTGAGGAAAGCAGCATAGGACATGTTGCTAAATTGTCGGAAATAAAATTGTCCTCACAATTGATTGATGAAATGATCAATCACCTAATAGTTTGCCGGAAAAAGCATGAGGAATGGTTCAACATTAACCAATGCTACTGTTGCTTTGGTTTGCCTGAATATTCATTAATCACGGGTTTGAGATGTGGTACAGTTCCCACAAACGAGTAATCCAAAAATATAATTTCGACCCTCGGAAGAAGAAGCATCTCAACCGTACTATATGGATCTAATACCTTTGGTGGATGTTGAAGATGCAGTACTGGACTCTGTCGCGATCGATGCAATTGAACCACAAGATGGCCGACCTGAAGAAGAGATAGTTCGCCCTATAGCAATAGAGTCGAAGGTTAAGGAGATTGACAAGAGTTGCGTTGGTAGACGTCGTCCACATCAATAGGAATATAGTGAAGACAGTTTCGGAATAAGAATCGAATGCCACTCCTAAGAATGACCAGCCGTCGGGGGTCGAGTCAAGGTGTTGTATAATTTTCGACGAGGTCAAAAGTATTCTGAAGGATCACAACTACGCAATGGAAAAGAGGTTTTCCGATTTCACAGTGGAGATTAGAGGGCGATTTGATAGGGTTGAATCACGAATAAAAATTCATGCATGTGGAATTTGTGATTATGCTTTGGAGGAAGCAAAGGAGATTCTTTCCAAAATCGATGAGCTCGGTAAGAAAATGATGATACGTAATGATTGTTTCGCTGATATTATTGGCCAATATGATTTGGTGGGAACCATTTCGAAGGAGGTGGTGCACAAAATGAAAACCAATCTAAAGAAGGTGAGTTACGTGAAACTGGTGCTGGCAAGAGTGAGAATGAACAGCATGTCGGGGACATATGTGTTGCAGATAAAAAAGGAGAATAGGTACTTTCAAATTGTGTTAACATTTTTTAGGTATTGGAGTTCATTTTTATATTATACACTAACACCTATCTGTTTCACGAACTCACATTACAGGTACCTCCAGAAGACAATGCAGATGAGTTGGAGGGAGGTGCAACAGAGGTTGTAGATGAGGCTAAAAACATCGAAGAGACTGTTACAAGTCAAGACAAAACCAAGCGTTGTGATCACCGCCTCGTAGACCACATTCCAATCGGATAAAAATTCCAAGTGCTATCACGAAGACTCCTTACACAAGTAGTGGACGAAAGAAGGCAAAGAAAGATGACAAAGGAAAGAGTTGAAAACCTTTAGCTCTATGTATCTTTTGCGTTGAAGCCTATTAATGTTGAAGATTATATGATGACATTGTTTTGTGATCGAAATACTATTTTTCTACTAGTGGCTAGATTTAGAGTTTTGTTTCCACATTTGAATGGGTTTTGATGTATTGTTTGCATACATTACCTATTTTGAATAGATTTTGTCAATTTAGACATTTGGAATGTCAAGTGTCTAGAAAAACAAGGACCAAATTTTGAGAATAACAATTCCAAATGTAGAGAACGTTGTTCAATGTCATGAAACATTTGATGAATCTTGAGATTTTGTTTATCTTTTACATTGCCTCCTCAAACAGTCACGTAACAATATTAGATGTAATATTGTGTTTGTTTCTTAGTCGAACTTCATTTATCAATTGCAACAGTTCAAAACATATGTTTAATTGCAAATATAGATATATAATTTAACCTTAAACTGTGGTGGTTGAAGACAGGGTAATTACTTTCTAATTGTCACGCAGTGCAATAAAAACAAAAAGTTGAGATTTAGGGAATCATAAATGTAAAGTATATGTCAATCATGGTTTAGTGCATTGAATGAAGAGTTGATAATTAACATTGAATTGTGTTTTCCTTTTTCTTTTTAAGTACTGCACATTGTGAGAATTCTTGGCAACCTAGTGCAATGAAATAGTCTGACTTCTTGTTTATTGATACAAGTATGAGCAACTCCACACCTGTGTCTATTACTAACAACAGAAATAACGTTGAAGGCCAATGGGATTTCGAACAAACGCCGCTACTTCATGAAGATGAGTCGATGAATGAGCTTGCGACTTTGACAGCCGAAGAAGTTAATGTTCTGTTTGGAGTTCATTACGTGAATGAGTCTGGTGAGGAAGAGGGACCACCTCTCGTGAACATGGAAGATGTTATTGTTATAAGATCGGACGAGGATGAAGCTAGTGAGGTTTCTAGAATTTCCCCTGTTGAAGACTAGTCGATGTGATTTCCCTTTTAATGTTTATGTAGGTGAATAAGCATTTTCTTTCGTGTCATCATAAAACTATTTATATTTCTTACTGAATTGTAATATTACGTTAATGTGAATGTGAATAAAATATTGGACTAAATTCTGCCAATGAACTGTCGCTCTGGACACTTCATATGTTGAGTTTGACTCTAGAATAATAGAATGTAGAGAATTAAACAAAAACAAAAGAACATTCATCAAAGTTTGCAACATTAAATACTACAAAAGTTATTCTAAACTACTATGCCCTGTGAACTAGTAGCAACAAAATACAGTGTTGAGTAACACAAAAAGTTAGAGGTGAGAATGAAAAGCTTGTGAAGTACCGAAAAGCAAAAAATACAAGATTCATTATCTTCTCCTGTTGCTCGACGGTGTTGGATGTCAACACGTGAGCCTATTGTCATCAGAATTTTCACAATGGCCACATTTTCACGAGCTAGTAGAAGTTTTAGTCCTCGACCGTCTACGTTGGGTTGGAGGACAACCGGGTGGTCTTCGTATGTTAGGATGTGATATGACTATGGAACGGATATCATGTGAAACAATCTAATGACACTGGTTTCGGACTGGGTTTATTATGTCTATGTACTAATCTCTCCAATGTGAGGCAATGTAGTAAGGGGAGCATAATGCGTACAAGGAAATCTGTTTTGAACAGGCCGCAGGACATGCATGGGCACACGACATTTCAGGTAGATAGAATTCTCGACATGAGCATGTGTTTCCAATGTGATCGACAGTAGCCAAGTCCAATCCGACACCTACCTCCATGATCATCTCATCCAAATTATGTACATGCATAGTTGTACCGGCGTGAAATGAATTTCTCAACTCAACCTCCATCTTCAGTGTCAAATTTGTAGTGCACATTGATGAAGTGTTTCTCCTATCGAAGAACCACTTTTGCGTCATTACTCTGATGCATTCGACTAATGCAGTGATAGGATAGCTTCGTTCTCACCTACGAACCGAATTCAAGGACTCAACAATATTGTTTATCATGATGTTGTATCGATTTCCTCCAAAATTTTCCCTCGACCAAGACAAAATACAAGCACATGTCAAGTACAAAGCCATAGCATGGCGGATGATTTTTATCTGATCCATCACCTGCTCAAACTCTGATACTCGGTAGGCCAACGCTACGTGTTTGAATAAGATGATTGCATTGCTATTGCTATACTGACTAATCAGGTTTTTCTCAAGATGCCAAATGCATGGACCATGGTTGGACTGTGGATACAACATGATAATTGCCCTTTTGATGCTATTTTTTTATCCGAAACAAGCACAAGACGCCTGAATCATCTACCACATCTTTCAACTTCAAGAAGAACCAGTACCAGGATGCATTAGTTTCTGCATCAACAATACCCCACACAACTGGAATTATTTGCATGTTTGCATCTTGTCCTGCTGCTACTAAAAATGTTTCCTTTTATTTACCCTTCAAATGACTACCGCCCACACAAATGACAGGTCTCATGTATTCTCGAAAACCTCTGATACTAGATCTGAATGCTACGAATAAATACAAAAACCTATTTTTGTGGTCCAGCTTAATGTGTGTGATAGTTCCAGGTTTTTTAGCAGTGAGCACATGACAGTAAGACGCTAAGTTCTGGAAACTCTCTTCAGGTGAACCACGAAGGTGATCGAGACCCTTTTTCTTTTACCTCTCCATGCTTAATTGTAGCTAATATGAACTCCGAACTCACGTTCCATGTCCCCGATAATACTCGCAGGAACATATGGTTGGTTTGCATCTTCCAATCATCTCATGATGTGGTGCCAAATAAGAGTACTCGTTGCATGTTTGTTTGCATTCCGTCGTACATCTAAAGAACATGTGTACTCAAGTATGTATCAACGGATCATAAATATGTCTGAAGTTTTGATCTTCGATGCTCGCACTAACCATAGACAGGTGCTATCAATGCAACAAATTGTAAGATTTTTGGGATTCAACTTTTTTAATTTGAAATGAAACTTCTCGGTCAAAGCTTTCAGTGCTAGCCTCATGTGTAGTTTTCTTTCTTACTAAAGTATATTTGATTCTCCGCTATTTCCCCTTGGGAATCCAATGTAAATGTGTTTTCAAGTAGCGGTTGTATTTGTTCATCTTCACGATTATCTTCAACTTGTTCATTTTCTTCATCATGTGATAGCTCTATATCGGGAATTCTTCCTGATTCCTGTAATTCACACACAACCATTTCTTCATGTGTAGACATTGCACCTTTAAGTGGTGGTGAAATCTCAATTGCTACGTTCGCATTAATCAAGTTCATCAACAATTACACAGAAGGCAGCTTGTGTGTGCACAGAAATGTACCTCTGCAAGTCCTCATCGTCCAGCACATCAGCTGGTGGTATATTTATGTTTGAAACATTGAGTTTTAACTAGATTCAAAATTTGAGTCTGTCAATGCAGAGCTTCTCAAAAAGTAAATTCAGAAGTTCCTCGAATTTAACGTCACTTCGAACAGCAACGGACGTTATCCGGTTGTTAAGCCACTTCCAATTGTCATCAATGTTGAGAAAAGTTCCACCATGTGAGACAACGAACCTCATTATATCTGTCATACCTAGACGCCAATAACAATACTGTGATGAGCTAACACGAGATGAGCGAACACAAGAAAGCTATCTAGAAGAAGCCGTTTCAAATAATTAACATTTGTGAGTACATTACCCACAAACTCAACATTTTAAAACCATCCAGAACAACATTTTAAATGTCATTCTCAATATTATAAATGTCGAGAATGACAACATGTAATTTCCTCAACACTTGCATATCTCATCTTCTCCAACTACCCTTTTTTTTAGAATCATTTCATTTTCACCATTAATGACATTTTCAATACACAACAACCTCATATTACTAACATAAATGATACAAAAAGTGATATGATTTGAGAATAACACAACACAATGATCATAATATTGACAACAATACTTTGATAATCTTAAAAACTAGTTCAACTAATTATCTACTATTTATCTCCATTATTGATAAGATAATGCAAAACCAGTAAATGCAAGTTCCCAATGGAAACAAAAATCTGGGAATTTATAAATTAAGTTGTGTCGCTACGACATTCCCGTCAAATTTTAGAATGTATTTTACGTCCATCGAATTATCTAGCAAAACATTTAATATAATAATTAATACGATTTTAAATCTTAAAAAATTCAATATTGTTATCGGGTCGAATTTTATACTCAACATCTATTTTAAATTATCTTTTGTCCAATGCTCCTTAACCCCAAAGTATCAAGTCCAATGTTTGCCCCAGTAGTAGGGCTCTTCTATAGTAACAAAACCAAAATTCAGAGATTTCAATCTCTAAATTCTCCCTCTCCACTAACTTCACAAGCATTTTCCAAGCAGCCCCCAAAAAAAAAGATAAAAAACTCTAAATCTCTGAATCTTTATTTTCCATTCCATCATCATCATCATCATCATCATCATTAATCTCATACAAACATTTCAACAATTTTTTTTCCAGCCTGATATTTGCAATTTCGACCTTTCGAGACCAATAAATCCTTCTCGACAGCAGGTATATTCAACAAGCAATTTCCAGTTTTCGCTCAAAATTTTAGTACATTGTGTGCTTTTCAATCGACACAAAAAAGGAAGAAAACGAAAATTTTCAAAGTTGTTGTGGTGAGTTCCTTCTCTCGGTTCAACCCAAATTTTCAACCACTATTATACACTTCTTTCTCCATATGAGTATTTAATCACTGAAATCACAAAAAATAAAATAAGAATAATAAGGGAATAGGAAGGATGAAGATGAAGCATTGAGTAGAGTAGAGTTTTGAAACAAGTCTGTAGCCTAATCTTTTTTCCTACATTTCTTTTATCTTGTGACTGAGATTCCAAGAGCAGTGAAGGACACTCGAAAATCGTTGTTTTCAATAGCGAGTGGCTGGAGCAGCCCCTTGGTCGCCGATTTGACCACTGCCCAACCTCAATCTTCCTCTCCTGCCTGGTTTAATGTCGCATAGACGGTTTTGGACAGGGGCGGAGCCAGGGGTGGGCCAACTGGGCCCTGGCCCAAAAATTCCTTTTAGAAAAAAAAAAAAAATTTCTTAGGCAAAGTCCATCCCAAATGAAAATTTGGCCCAGCCCAAACAAATGGGCTGGCTCCGCCCTTGGTTTTGGACGTCTTCCTTCCCCCGACTGGCCTCGATTTTGGTTGGAAATCATTTAACGTGAAACCCATGGATTGATTTTTGAACTTAGCATCTTCTATTTCCTTTCTATATGTACTAGTATCACACCTGTGCGTTGCACGAGAGAACAATGTGAAATGATTTTACTGTAAATATCATTAGATTAATGATACAGAGTATCAACGAATGCTCAAAATAGAAATAAATTACAATTCTCATCAATTTTGGAAAATCTCTTTAAATAATACATTGTTTGTACAATTTATAGTTGCTCAAACCCGTGTGATACACGAAAATTTCTATAGACAAAACATATTTAAACAATTCCTCAAATTTAAATTAAATAATGCAAATTTTCAAATATATGTTATATAGAATAAATAAATAAAATCGTCCAAATATTTTGACTAACGTGAATAGAAATAATAACCCTAAAAATATTATAATTTACATAAAATAAAGTAATTGCAAAAAATTAAATATGCAGTCCTATTTATAAACAAATGTAACAAACTAAGCAATATTGATGATGCACGAAAGTGATAATCAACCTCAAGATTTGTGGTGCACGAACGTAGAATTCAACTCAAGAGATTCTTCGCATGATTAATAATTTTTAATTTTTAAATGCGATGCATTTAATTGAACATAATTAAATGCATATTTAATTATATGTCAATAAGAAATTATTAATGAAAATATAAATATAAATAAAATATATATAATGAGTCTTTTTGTCTATATGTGTTAATAAAATTAAGAAATAAAGTTTCACCATTTTTTACGGTATATAATTATTTTTTAAATATTTTAATAAAATTGTAAATCGTTGAATTGTTTTATCATCTTTTCGGGAAAATAAGTCATGAATTAAGTGTTTTAGAGATTGTATTGTGAACAAATCAACTCCATTTCTGAAATTAACATTCAATAAATGAAATTTTCTTTTTTTAAAAAAAAACTTTTGAACCACAAAATTAGGTTCATACAATACATGTGATTCAAGTTACATATTTTCCTTAAGATCGACGTTTTTCTTTTCAGATATTGTTCTTCGTCAAATTCTTCCCAAAAAGAGTTGTAGGATATACTTTTTAGGTATAATTTGATTTTTTAAGCATTAATTATTAATTTCAAGTGTTTTCTAAAAAAAATAATCATTAAATTTAATAAATATTGTTACATTAATTGATTTTTCTTTATTCATACCGACAATTTCTTTATTCATGTTGTTACATTATTATTTTAATAAAAATTTCTGATCGATCAATCGTTTAATTAATAGACATTATATGAACTAATTGTTAAAATCTGTAATATATTTTTGCATGTTTTATTTATTTAAATTTATGATGAATGAATCGAAAAAATCTTAAGTTTGTAAAATTAACCCAACTTAATTGGATTTGCCTTAAAAATTCGTATAATTGTTATTTATTTTAATTTGATGAGAAAAAATCAGAACATAAATTAATCACCTATGACTAAAATGAATTTAGTTAACTAATTATATATAATATTATAGGACTTAAATAATATAATTTAAAATGAATTAGATATTGAGGAAAAATATAAAATATAAAATAAAACTTGATCTTTAATATTTTATATGATTTTACGGACAATATATTTACAATTTGCTTTCACTTGTTAGCTTAAATTAAACTTCTCACCGTGATCTTTAATTTGACACTCATATTACATATTTTTAGATTTCAAAATAATATAATAATTATTAAAATAATAATAATAATAAAATAACATTTTGATGTTATTAATTAATAGTATAGCACGGATGTTAATGCAATTAATGACACATGTAAAATAATAATGCTAAAATATTTAATATACTATTTTTTAACAAAAAAATTTCAAATTTAGAAAAAAAAAAATTTGACAGGAAACTATGTGTGTAATTTGGTGACGGCTATTCTACTTTTATATATATTAAAATTAAGATTAAAATTAAAATTAAATTAAGATATGTTGTGGATGCTCATTTCGGAGTGGGGGTTTTATGAATAAAAAGACAAATTTCATTTTAAAATCCTAATGTTTGGCCAAAGATTTAAGTTAAGTCCCCTATTTGATTTTAACTCCTCCATAATCCCAACCTTAAGTACTTCAAATTAAATATAAAACACTTTCTAATTATATCATATTGGTCCTAAACATTCTGATTTTGACAATTAGACCTAAATAATTTAAAGATTTATCAAAATTACTCATTCCTTTATTTTCAAAAAGTTCAATCAAGTTTCTAAAAGTTTTTAAAGTATTAATTTGGACTTAATATCCTAAATTATGTTTATTTAAATTGTTATTGCTAGACGATGTAGCGGAAAAAGTTTAAAGTACGGTAACTTTACATCCGTTCAATTTCAAAAAAAATTCCAAGACTTGAGGTGGGATTTAAATTAAAGCAATTGTGGTTATTTTGTCTATGTTATTTCTTGATGTCTGATTTTAATTGTGATATAATGTTTTCTACGTATGAAAAGGTTGTTAGGGGCCGTAACTAGGTCCGAGATCGAAATTGGATCCTTGGGGTTGTCCCACAGTATATAATTTTATTTAGCACTAATAACATGTTATCAAGGACCGTAAATAGATCCGGGATCCAAATTGGGTCCTTGGGGATGTCCCACAGTATATTTTTAAAAGGAAATTTTGTATTGATATTATATTCATAATTTGATTTCATGTTTGGATTTAACTTGGACTGATCGTTGTATCTCCACCGAGTATAATTCGTTATGCTCACCCCAATATTTTTCACCATTTCAGGTTAAGGAGCTCGGCGAGGCATGACAATGAGTGAGACAATCTTGATTAAATGATAGACCATTTAATTTATAAATTTTTTAAACAAGTATTTTAATAGTGAGTTTCTATTTTGTCAATTTAATCCCGAATTCTAGTATTTTACAAGTTTTGGCATTTTTGCTTATTATTATGTTTGGTAGTGACAATTTGATTTGAGTAAACTATTTCGATAAATGATGCTTCCGCGTTCTATTTCTAAAGCATATTATTTTAGCAACCATTTTCTATTTGTCAAATTAATTTCGAATCTTATTATTTTGAAACTTTGGAGATTCGTTCATTATGTTTGATATTGAAAATCAAATTATTCAATCAAATACGCTTTCGCAACTTATTTCTAGTTGTTATTGTTTGAGAAAATATATATATATATATATATATATATATATATATATATATATATATATATATATATATATATATATATATTTAACAAAATTTAGACTTTAGTAGCATTCCGAGTTAACAGAATTTAGGACATTACAATTTCCCATATATATATATAGGTAAGATGGTCAAATTACACCAAAATTTGGACATTTTTGCAAAAACTATTAACTTTAAGCACAACTTTTACGATCAGTAGGGAATTGGACATTTTTTTAAATCCCCCTTATATTTTCTTGGCATGAGTATAACCATTTGGAAAATTTCTATTTTTCAACATTTTGCGAGTTGCAAAGAACCTTTTTTGTTGTGTAAAAGATTTTGAATCTCTGATTCGGATTATTTAGAGAATCCCAAAAAGGGGGTTTTTATTATTTGTGTGGATTGATTCAACCCTGAAGAGTGTTTAGCTTATTACAATTGTAAGACATTGTATAAATTTTTACAAATTAATTGATTTCCAAAGGTTTAAGATTCAAGTGAGAGTTATTGATGGGACGGGCAGTGCTTTATTTCTGTTGTGGGGTCGTGAATGCATACAATTGACTCGGAAGAGTGCTATTAATTTGAAAGAAATGCGGTTAAGGTACGTTATAGTCATCTATTAAATAACATTACATGCTAATATCATTTGTTGTAATTGACAGTAGTTCCTATGGAAAAGTTCAGATGATGTGTCGTACTCCAACGATATTGAAACTTTGATAGACAAAAAATTATTGTTCAAATTGAAGTTAAGTATCAAAATGTCCAACATCGTAGTGATGTATTTATTGTGATGAGGTTGACCATTGATGATGCTATGATATATAAATATGTCACGGTTCAGTGTGTTGAAAGTTAGGTTAGTATAATATAGTAATACTATAGCAAACTTAATAGTGTGTTGAAAGTTAGGTTAGTATAATATAATAATACTATAGCAAACTTAATATATCAAGCAGATTGCAAAACAAATAAAGAACTCCCATAAAATTCTTTATAAAACATCAAACAGCCAAATGAAGAGGTAAGTAATTCTATTAATAAAACTCATTGTTCGACATCAAAACAGATAAATTTTTTTAACCAGGAAAGGAATTATTAATTATATTATAACAAAGCATAAAAAATGTAGATAATAATCACTTTAATATTAAACAAGGTGCAGTAGAATTTTGAAAGTCAAATATTTAGAAATGTGACGTTTAACTAACCTGAAACTAAAGTATCTTGTGGGATGTCAGATAATCTCACCACTTGGCTTTTGCACTTGCCTCCGACTTTCTTCAATTTTGCATAAAAATCACTCGATGCACGTAAAGGCAAATAATGGAAATCGAAATAATTGTCGTTATCACGGTAAAATAGAATCCAAAAGGTGTAAAAAGAATTAATAGCATTTAGCAATACAGATTGCAAGAAGTTCCTACAGATATGAAAACATATTCGGACACGGATTAATTAGCCCCTGTTCTCTTTGCTGTTTTGAGGTCGTTTTCTGTTTTTATTTTCGAAAACGCTAAAAACGCGTTCTCTTTACTATTTTCGAAAACGCATTTTGAAAAATAAAAAAAAAAATTTGTACACAAAACGGAAAACGCTCAAAACCTCGTTTTAAGCGTTTTGTGTGTATTTCGACAAAAAATGTCCAAAACGCGGAAAACGCGTTTTAGGAATTTTTTTTTTATATAGAATTATCTTAACTTAGAACTAAGCTTAATATAAAGTTTTTATTTTTTTTTAGAATTATCCTAACTTGGAATTAAGCCTAAATAAAGAATTTTTTTTTTTTTTTTTTTAGAATTATCCTAACTTGGAACTAAGTTTAAATAAAGCTGTATTGAATTCAATATCAACATTACAAAAAAAAATTAAGTGAGAATTTTTGTTGTTATATTTCAAAAAATGCACTGATAAATGGACTTTGGTGGTTTTGAAAGAACTTGCATTTTCTGAATTTTAATAGAAGTAGAGCTTTCTCAAATCCCGAATCTGACCAAGTTGTGTTAATATAGACTCTTAATGCTCACATTAGTGTGTTACATGTAACCATATTTTTAGTGTATTATGAAAGGAAATTTGAGTTTGAGTTAGTAGTATTCTGCAAGCAAATTAATTAAAAATAGTTTAAGTAGAATTCTGCAAAATTTCAAATAGAACGTGTTTTTCAGCTTTTCATTTTCAAAAACAGTTTTCAGAAATGACAAATCAAACGCGTTTTCAGCAAATTTGAAAACAAAAATGAAAACAGGAAACACAAAACATTTTCTAAAATGAAAATACAAAAAAAAAAATACAAACAGAACGCCACCTAAGTTTTGAATAATTTTTAACTCACAGTAAATACTAAAAGTAATTGCTAAATAATTAATAATTATTTGAAAATACGTATGATAGTTAGTTATACCTGTTGGAATAGTGTCTCAGCCCAATTAGTTGGACCGAACTTGGGTTACTTGTTGGACAAGAATGACCCAAACCCGCTATCTTAACCCTAATTAGGGTCTTACTTTAACCTATAAGAATAAGAAGTAGGTTTTAATTGCAAGAAAAATAAAAGTTGTCTTTTGGATTGCTAGCACAACATCTTTCAGATTCTAGCTTGCTGTGTGGATTACTATCAGAGACTGGACAATTGGACGAATGTAGTGACGAGATTTCTACTTTCTGATCCAGATTTCAGATCCACAAATTTTATCAAAGGTACAATTCAAATCATAGATTCTATTTAAGTGCAAGGTTGATTCGGGCTATGGTTTTGAATTTGTTTAGTTTTCGTTGTGTATCTATGACCCGAAACCTTACTGTGGTGTCAGAGTCTACCTTGTTATTTTTTAAAATTTGCTAAATTCTTTGATGGATTCAATGTGATTAAATTAAATTTGTCATGTTTCTAACTTTTGAGAAAATTATTTTTTCTCATTCTAAATGTGATTTGGAGAAGAAGAATAATTTTGGTCGAGAAATGAAGTCAGAACAGCAATGCACGCGTGGCAACCTAGCAGCAGCAGTCGCCACCTCCGAAGAGGGCAGCACACTGCAGTGTTGCCTTTGGTGCATGCAAAGAGCGCGAGCAGCGGCAAATGGTGCCACTGCTTGATGCAACAGCGATTGTCGCTACTGCTCATGGCTACATCGCGCACCGTCGTGCGATGCAGCGGCTTGCCAGAAGCCTATGCAACAGTGTTCGAAGCTGTTGTAGACCGGAAGTTGTAGCTGCAGCAGCGCCGCAGAGGCGTTGCCACACGTCCATCAGTTGCCACTGCTATTTGACTGCGACGGCAGAGTACAGTAAGGCGATGCTGCTGTTTGGCATAGGTAGAGGAAGAGACCTAGGGTGGGGTTTTCGATTTGGAGAGTATTTGGAGGCGAGGGTTTCCTCTGTAATTTTGGAAATTGCAAGGACCTATTTTCACATTATGGATTAGGGTTCAGATTTTGGGGTGGGGCTTATAAGTAATTTCTGAAATTGTCAGCCCTTGCCCTACAATTATGATAATGGGGTCAAAGGTGAAATTTTAAGGGGTTTTTAGTTAAATGAGTTTGGTAGACAATAAATTTAATAAAATAGACATTTCTGTTAAAATGTCAAAATTACTCTTAATGAAAATGATTGTGTATTTTGCAATATATATCCCCAAACTTAGTTAGGTTGATTTAATTCAGGGCTTCTGGTTATATTTATATTTTTTAATTTTTTAAATTCTTCTAAAAATGTTCTATATTGTGATAATTTTTCAAAAGATTTAGGATGATCTTTTTTGTTATATATCCTAACGTTATTCCTTCTGAAACTTCTTCTTCTATATCTTTGTATTCTTTTATAATTTTATGGACTGTATTTATATTTTTTGCTGTTTCAACAGAATTAAATTCTATATTCTATTTAGGATAGCATAGTCAATATCTTCGTATATCCCTTTAGTTTAGATTGTCCAACAGAATGTATATTTTTAGATTTTTCAACAATAACTAATAAAAATGAAATTTCTTTGTTTTCTAAATATAGTTTATGATCGCAGTTATTAGAAGTTGATGCTTCGGAAGTATCCATTAATTATCAGGTTGATAAATTATTATACAATTTCTTTGATATAAGTCCATTCTTTGATCTAGTAAAATACAAAAATGTGAAATATACTGTTCGTATTTTTCTAAAATTTTATTATATTCTTCAGAAAATATATTTTCATTTTCCATTTGATATTTAATATCTTCCATTTTATTTTTCAATTTTTTCTAAAAGGTTATCAAGTCCTTCGATTGTATATCCTAGCATTAGGTCTGGACTGTATTTATCATAATTTTATTTTCTAAATCTATTTTAAGATGTAATATATCAAAATAATCTATAACATATTGATCATGATTTTCTGAAAGTATATAATATTGTTCAGATGATCCATCCATATTTATTAATTAAGATATAAGGTTATCTATTTTTTCCATTATTCTTTCAAACAAATTGTCTAATCCTTTAATAGTATATACAAACATTATAAAAATAGAGGTAAATAATTTATAAAGTTTCAAGTAATTTTTCAAATTCTAACAGTGTTTGGAAATTGGTAATATCTATATCAGTTATGATATCTATACTTGGTTCAAATGGTATATTATATTTTGGATTTTTTTTTTCTAATTTATCAATTTATCTTGAATATCTTGTATTATTATAGATCTTATAGTACATTTAACAAAGTATTCTATCAAATTTTCTTTAAATCTTTTTAATATCTCTTGTGATGCATAAAGTTGCTCTCGATATCCTATAGATCTTATAGAAATGGATTATTATACAGCGGATCTTCAATTAGTTAGATATCTAGACATAGAAATAAATGAAAAATTAGATTTAATAGTAGAACAAAGAAGAAATTTAATGGACCAAATAAGAGAAGAAAGAAATATAAAACGACAAGAAAAATTAAGATTAAAATTATTGGAGAAAAAGAGAGAATATTTTGATAGAATTTTAAAACAATTACCAAAAATTAAAAAGATTTTAGAAGACAGAAAAAATTAGAAAAGAAAAATATGATAAAACAAACACATTTGAAGACTATCTAAAATATTATAGAATATATCATAGAAAATTAATTTTTGAATTATAAAGAAGCAAAATATGAAACAGAACTTATTCTAGAAATCGAACATATTAAAGGAAGAGATTAATGACAGAATTTTCAGAAATAAAATTTGAAAAACAAATAATAGGAAATATAAGGTGGCGTTCTGTTTGTATTTTATTTTGTATTTTTATTTTCGAAAATGTTTTGAGTTTTCTGTTTTCATTTTTGTTTTCAAATTTGCTGAAAACGCGTTTGGTTTGTCATTTCTGAAAACTGTTTTTGAAAATGAAAAGCTGGAAAACACGTTCTGTTTGAAATTTTGCAGAATACTATTTTTAATTAATTTGCTTGCAGAATACTACTAACTCAAACTAAAATTTCCTTTCACAATACACTAAAAATATGGTTACATGCAACACACTAGTGTGAGCATTAAGAGTCTATATTAACACAGCTTGGTCATGTTCGGGACTTGAGAAAGCTCTACTTCTATTAAAATCTAGAAAATGCAAGTTCTTTCAAAACCACAAGAGTCCATTTATCAGTGCATTTTTTGAAATATAACAACAAAAATTCTCACTTAATTTTTTTTTGTAATGTTGATATTGAATTCAATAAAACTTTATTTAAACTTAGTTCCAAGTTAAGATAATTCTAAAAAAAAAAAATAAATAAATAAAAACTTTATATTAAGCTTAGTTCTAAGTTAAGATAATTCTATTAAAAAAAAAAAATTCCCAAAACGCGTTTTCTGCGTTTTGGACATTTCTTGTCGAAATACACACAAAACGCCCAAAACGAGGTTTTGGGCATTTTCTGTTTTGTGTACAAATTTTTTTTTTTTTGTTTTCCAAAATGCGTTTTCGAAAATTGTAAAGAGAACGCGTTTTTAGTGTTTTCGAAAATAAAAACAGAAAACGACCTTAAAATAGTAAAGAGAACAGGGGCTAAGACTTCCAGTTGGATCTTATCAAATAAAAGGAGTTAATATAACTATGTTTCAACCATTAAGCTCATAGGAGAATCTGATGGATTTCTTAACATGCAATTAAATTGGATAAGTGCATTTTTATGGCAAACATATAAAAATATAAATTTACAAGATAAATTAGCTATCGAAGAATTACAACAATTAAATATACATGACATGAATATCAAAGAAAAATTACAAAATATTCAAAATAAACTAACAATACTATTTAAAGAATTAAAAGAAATGATAGGAGAAGTTAAAAATATAGATGAAGAAATCTTAAAAGAATTCCAAAGAAAATCAGGAGAATTAATTAATCAAGATAAAATTGGAATAATTATAGAAAAAATAGATAGGTTAAATGAAAAAATAAGAAATAATGAAAACGAAAAAATCATATCAATAGAAGAAAGAATCAAAAAGTTAGAAATAAAAATAGATGATATGTATGACAGACTATTTAATATACAAAAAACTCAAAAACCAAAAGTATAAAATGTCGATTAGTGAATATATTGAAGATCTAAAAATATTAATAAAAAATTAATAAGTGATGTACAAGAAGTAAAAAATGAATTAAAAGAAGTAAGAAATGATATAAATATACTAAAACTAAAGATTAGAGAATTCAAAGAAAATAATAAAAGCAAAGATAAGAAAATAAAAAAAAAACTCATAGAAAAAGAAATACAACGAATAGGAAAGAATAATTTCGAACAAGAAAAAATCTATATCTATATCTATATCTATATCTATATATATATATAAAAACAGAATTGCTGTCAAAAAAATTTTTCAGCCCATTTTCAGTTTCTATTTTTGGAATTTTTTTTTTTTCAATTGAATTTCCGGAATTGGAAAATTAGTTGTTGAATGCTAATAATTTGTCTATTCGTATTCTCTCTCTCTCTCTCTCTATATATATATATTTCCTACAATTTTTATGGATCCTACAATAAAATAATTGTTGACATAACATTTATTTATATTCCAATTCATTCACCTCACTCATTAATCCATCCAAATTTGTAATTGTTTTAACACCGATGAATCATTTCATTGTACGCGTTTTTCATATTTTAAAAATCAAGCTAATTATATTTAGGTAACAATATTCATACAACGCATTTTTTTAAATTTACACCATAGTTTAATTGCAAGATAGATCTTCGGTGTTTGTTTAGTTTTGCTTTTATATCCTTAACTTTTTTTAATCGCATTGTTAATTATAACATTCAATTAATTAATAAATTTTATTTCTAATCACAAATTCTATTCAAATATTCTGCTAATTTGCATTGAAAGGATGTGCAAATATTTTTTTAACTTTTGTATTAATTATTTATTTTGATTATTTAAAAATATGAGAGATAAATAAGTGTTTTTCGCGAACAAAACAAATATATTGAATAAAAATCGTCTCAAAAGACAAGATGTGAAAATTAATAAAGAGTTGATGATAAAAAAATTACAAAAAAATTTAATATAACTATTATAATTTGAAGTAGTTTTATTGTTTGTTCTTTTTTGTTTAGTTAAAAATATTAGTGACAAATAAGTTTGTTTGCATTAATATTCATCATTAATTGCTTTATAAAAAATAAATTTTATAAAAAAATTAATACATTTGGAAAACTACACATTAATTTTGAAAAACAAAAATTGATTTATTTTTTCTTGCATTATTTGTACATTAATTAGATTAATATTTTATTAAACTTTAATATTTGTTCTTTTTTGTTTAGTTAAAAATATTAGTGATAAATAAGTTTGTTTACATTTTTTAATAGATTTTTTTCCAGAAAACGGTATATTTTTTTTTTTAAGAAAACGGTGACTATTCATTTTTTTTTTAATTATTTGAATTAAACTAGATGTACCGATGATAATTAATAATTTATTGAAACTAAAACTAATTATTATGTCATCACATTAATAAAATTTAAATGGTATTATGGAAATCATTTTACGTAGTGAAATTAATTACTATGTTATGGATGACGTGTTGACTATATTTGGCCCCTGTTGGAGACTCATTATTTAGAATAATGTGGTTTGAAATAGTAAATTTTTTGGAGATGTGTAGTTAAAAATTGGAGAATATTTTTGGACTTGTGTGTAGATTATTTTATTGGTATAATGTGGTTGAAAATGAGTTTTTAAAAAATGAGATTTAAAAATAATAGGTACCAAACAAGGGCTTGATGATGCGTTTAGTGTAATGGGAAATGAAATTGAAATTATTAAGGATGTTCATTTTAATACTTAACAACGCAACTCCAAACAATGTGCAAATATCTGTTATTTTCGATAAAAAAATAATATCAATTTTTTCTTGAACAACAACTTCAATTTATTTTTTTTTTGTGAAAAATGTGGAAAATTTAATTATCATTTACTACTTAAAATCAATTTTTTTTTAATTCGTAAAGATAAAAAAAAAAAAAAAAAAAAAAAAAAAAAAAAAAAAACTTTGTCAATATCTATAAATATTTTTATTTAAAAATAGAAAATGAAAAAGGATAAAATAAGAACGTTCATCAATCTATTTTTCTCTTTCTTTACTTTTTCTTTTTAATAAAATTCTGAGTATATATCACAGATAAATCTATTTTTTCCACTTATTACAAATTTTATTTAAATGTAATTTTTCTTTTCCATTTTAAGTTTTAAATCAATTTAAATTACAATATGTAAAGAAATTTGTAGAACGATAAACATATGAATCGTAAAAAATTTGAAAAAAAAATTAAGTTATGTAGTAATGTACATTTGTAATTAATTGTTTTCATTCCTTTCTTATTTTTAATTAAGTATTAATTTCATATGTTAAAATATAAATTTGATATATGTAAGTAACAAATGGCCGTGCATCGCACGGGTGTAACACTAGTTATAATAGAAGCAGGAAGTATGGAAGATGAATTTAGAAGAAACATATTACCAAAAATATTAGAGGAGGAATTAGAATTACAAAAATCTATAGAAAAAACTTTAGGAAAATTAAAAGTTGAAGAAAAAATTGAAGAAGAACAAGACAAAATTGAATGAAGAGTTAGATTTGCTTATAGAAAATTTTGACCAGTTAAGTATAGAAAATTTTAATGAATATCGGAGGAGTACATAACTCTACTCCAATTGGAACTTCCAAACAAGAATTACCAGATCCAGATGAAAGCTATGCTCCCTTATATAGTAAACCACACCGATAATATTATGATAGAGTCAGAGATAGACAACCACCTAGAGGAAATAAATATAAAGATAGGTTTGAACCAAATGATAATTATGATAAACCTATTAATCATGGAGAAACAAAATTAGATTTAGATTGTAAAATAGATACTAAAAAAGCCTTATTAACTTGGGCAGATTCAATGATACTATTCTTTTTATACAATAAAGATGATACATGGGAAAATACTAATAGAATGATAAATTTTTTATTAGCATCTTTTGGAAGACATGTTAGAAATTGGTGGGAAGGAATAAGTAGTGATACAAAAGCATTAATAAAAAGAAATGTACGGACAGAACTAATAAAATCAGATAGAAAGTGAATAGAAAAGTTAGTAGATTATATTGCGGATGAATTTTTAGGAGAAAATTGGATAAGTAATTCTGAAGCAGAATTAATAAGAGAAAAAGATAATGCAAGAATAAGATTAATAAATTTAACAATATGTGATATGTGTAAAATCAAAGAATATACTTGTGAATTTAAAGAATATTATTATTTCTAATCCTATAGTAATGAAAATCAAGAAGTATATAGAGATATGTATTACAATAAATTACCAGATTCATGGAGAATATACTTTAAAATAGAATTTGAAAAATTTATTAGAAATAACCCTGGAACACCTAAAACATCAGGATCAAGGATAAAATTCCTATTTGAAAGATTAGCATATGTCAACAAAGAGAATTATTAAAGAAATTAGGAAAAGTAACTAGAATATGTTGTGAAGATATGGAAAAACCTACCCAATGGGGATGTAACCCTGAAAGAAGAAAAAATAATAAAAGAAAATATAAAAATAGAAAGTTTAAAAAATTCAGAAACTTTTGAAAAAGATATATAAAATCTAAGAGGAGATATTACAAAAGAAGATATAATCCAAATAAAAAATAGAAAAATAAAACTTATAAAAAAGATAAAAGCCAATGCAAATGTTGGAATTGTGGAGAAATGTGACATATAAGCCCTGATTGTAATAAAAAGAAAGTTAAAATATTACAAAATGAATATCTAGAAATAGAAAGTGAACTAAGTGAAATATCAGATATTGAAGAATATTATGATCAAGAAGTCTATATAAATGAAACAGATTCAGAAAATAATGAATTAGAATCAGAATAAAGAAATAGAAACAAATAAGAAAATGAAAATAGGAAAATGAAAAATATTAGACATAATATGTAAAAGAGAAAAAGTAGCAATAAATGAATATCATAAAATTGAAAGGGTAATAGATGTTAGAACCACTCAAGGAACACACAAATTAAATCTTTTAACAAAAAATACAATTACAGAATTATTAACAAATATCAATAGAAAACAAAGTGAAAAGATTTAATATGTTTACTTAGTAGGTATCCAAATAATGTTTAAATCCCTGTTTAAAGAAGGATTAGATTCGTCTTTGACTGTAAGTTTACATGATGGAAGAATTATAAATTTAAAAGACAGTCATTTAGAAACAGTAGAAAGAAATTTAGCATATAAGAAATTAATATTTACATGTTACCCAAAATATTTTATATCATTAATAGATAGAAATTTTAATGAAGTTTTAGGACTACATTTCAAATTACATAAAGATGATATAATGGAACCAGGAGATAAAATTATGACTATAGAATACAGGGCGTTATACACATTTACTAATTCTAATTATGGAAACATTTATTCTAAAAAATCATATATTGAAATTCATAAAGAATGTAAATATTTTGGTAAAGCTGTAGAACCAGATAAACAAATAAGTTTAGTTCCAAGAAATTATGAACTTATTATAACAAAAAATAAAACAGAAATCATAGAGTTACGAGAAGAAGAATACCCTAATAATAACATAACATTTGAAGATTACAGATTAATTTGGAGATCAACAAGTTTACCCAATAGAAAACAAATAGGAGAAACTAGTAATACAAAAGAAATAAAACTTAATAGAAATGTTGGAAATATGAAAATAGAAGGTGAATATTTTAATGGAATAGAACATATAAAAGGATCAAATATATTAATTGACCCAGGAGCTAGTGAATGTCATATAACTTCAAATAGAAATAAAAGACTAATATCTCATAGAACTGATCCGTATAGATATATAAATTTTTATGGACAAGTACATATGACTGAACTTGAAGTAAAAGTACCAATAAAAATAGGAGGAATAAATCTCCTAGTACCATGTCATGTAGATAATAGTATGGTAAATCTTCATATATTATTAGGAATGAGCTTTCTAGATGGACTAGAAGATTATAGTATAAAACGTGAAGGATTATATATAATTCATAATGGTCAAACTATACTATGCAGAAAAGCTGAATAAATGAATAATCAAATAAGTTTTCCATTAGCCGTTTATATACAAATTACAATTGTTGAAACAAATATGACAACCTGTGCATTAATTGACACGGGAAGTGATATAACAATATTCAAAAGTTTCTTAATAAAATCATGGAATACTAATGGAAAGATAAAAATTACAGGAGTAACAGGAGAAAGAACTCATATAATTAATAGTGCTGATAAAATTGATATAATACTTGGGAGTAAACAAATAGTTGTAAATAAAATATATAATTATAACAAATTAGAATGTGATATATTACTAGGAAATGACTTTATACAACAATTTTAATATTATAAACAAAATAATTACATGATAATGTTACAAACACCTTGTGCACATTTACTAAAAATACTAAGAGAATTTAGACCCTACAGAGTTCAGCCAACACAGCGTGGTGATAAATGAGAGAAAAAACCAATTACACAAAATGGAATAAAAAATAAAAGAATAATGTATAAAAAAAGTCTTGAAAACGAACATACAAACAAAAATGGAAAAAATCATTAATCAACTAGAAAAAATTTGCGGAGAGAATCTATTATTATTTTGGAAACCACATCATCCAAAAGCTAAAATAGAATTAATAGAAAATGTTATTACAAGAGTTAGATCAATAATGTATACTATACAAGATACAAAAGAATTTAAAACTCAGATAAAAGAATTACTTAACCAAAAATTAATCAGACCTAGTAATAGACCCCATAGTAGTCCAGCTTTTATGGTCATGAAACATTCTGAACAAAAAAGAGGAAAAGCTAGAATGGTGATAAATTATAAAGAATTAAACAAATATACTAAATTTGATGGATACTTTTTACTAAATAAAGAGATACTAATAAATCTTGCAAAAGGAAAGCAATATTATTCTAAATTTGATTGCAAATCAGTATTTTGGTAAGTAAAAATGGAAGAAGATAGTATTCAATATACAACATTTAGTACACCCCAAGGTAAGTATGAATGGATGGTTATGTCATTTGGTTTAAAAAATGCACCACAAATATATCAAAGAAGAATGGATAACATATTTAGAAAATTTAATGAATTCTTAATTGTCTATGTCGATATATTAATATGTTCTAATAATAGAGAAGAACATAGAAACCATTTAATTAAATTTATAAATGAATGCAAAAAAGAATGAATTGTTCTTTCAAAAAATAAAGCTATAATAGAAAAACAAGAAATTGATTTTCTTGGATTATCAATAGATAAAAGGGGGATAAAATTACAAACTCATATATCTAAGAAAGAAAGTTTTCCAGACAAATTAGAATCAAAAGAACAAATACAAAATTTTTTAGGATGTTTAAATTATGTAGAAGGATTTATTGAAAATCTATCAAAAAAGAGACAAAATTCAAATTTTACTCAGGAAAATAAATACAAAAGGATGTAATAATGAACACACGGAATCACTAAAAGAAGAATGTAAAAATTTTTCCAAAATTAAGATTACCAGATGAAAAAGATAATATGATAGTTAATACTGATGCCTCGGATAAGTATTGGATAACAATATTAAAAACAGATCTTAATGAAATTTGTAGATACTCAAGTGGAACATTTAATCAAGCCAAAATAAATTATACTACTCATGAGAAAGAACGGTTAGAAATCATAAGAGGAATAAAGAAGTTTTCATTGTTTTTATTATCTAACAAATTCATTGTTGAAACTGATAATTCTCAAGTTGGAGGTTTAGTAAAAAATAAATTACCACTAGAACCTCAATATAGAAGGCTCCATAGATGGCAAGCCTATTTGGCATTTTATAATTTTGATATAGTTCATATCAAATGTGTTAATAATTATCTTACGGACTTTTTAAGTATGAATATTGAATTTGCAGATGGATAATATCAAAAAATCTCTGATAGACGCCAAAAGCGAATGAACTTTCTCATGGAGGAAGTTGAAGATATAAAGCTTGGAATTGAACCACTTGCAGAAACTTTCCAAGAAAGTTTCAAGCAATTGATGGAAATCTCAACATTTCATCACAATTTTACTAAAGAATTGAGCAATAACATTATTGATATTGAATCTCAGTTTGAATCGTTGATTACCAAACAGGCTGATACCAAACAGGTTATATCAAAAATACAAACAGGTATATCTTCTGGAAGCAGTGGTGGACCAATAATTAAAAGAGATGAACCAAGTCCTAAAAAAGTTGTTATAAATTAAGCTAGTCCTCGAAAAATCACAATCAATGCCAAAGATGAACATACAAGGGTAGTCAGAATTCGTGCTGAAGAGGAAGATGATTCCCTTTTTTTACTAAAAGAAAACGAATATAAAACTACTGTTGAAGTTATATATGAACTTCAAGAATGTGATTACTATTACATTTCGTCTGGAGACCATGTATACCCACGATTGATCGTTACTCAGGGAGGAGATCCCGTCATGACAAAAATGGCAGCTGATTATGGATTCTTGGATCTTATCTATGCAGGAAAAGATCTGAAAGAAATCCAAAAATTTGATGATTTACTAAAAGGAAAAATTTCAAAGTTTGCTCAAGGAAGACCCATATATTTAAAATTTTATTCGATCAGTCCTGAAATTAATGGAAGGATATATTATCCTGCTGAGTATATTATCATGATTGGGTATGTTGCTCGAAATTTTCAAATTGAAGTTGGAAAAAATACCAAGCCAGTACCAAACATTACAAGATCATGGTTTAGATCTCGAAGGGTGTTGAGAATTAAAGTTCTCTACAACATTGTCAAAAACCTGTATGAGAAAAAATTCAAATGCATATGTCAGTACAATGGATGGACCCTACTTACTAATGGAGGAAAAGAAAAGTCAACAATCTTGCAAGAATACATCAATAAATTTGATACTCATCAAATCCATGGAAGCTTTGCCACTTTGCAAGAGGCGTGCATAGCCAGGAACTGCCCCACATGCCAAAGGAATTGATGGACAGGTGGAAGCCACTTGATGGATCTGCTTTACATACCAACAGAATTGATGGACAAGTGGAAGCTGTTTAATAAATCTACTTTAATTCAACAATGCAGAACAATGTAGGGGTCATGTCAAGACCAAAAAATAGAAGGATAAGTGTCCCTATAATGTAAGGGTCATGTGATGTAATAAATAATAGAGGGACAGGTGTGTCCTTAGGTGAAAAAAGCTATGAAATTGTTAGGTCGATGATGTAAGCAGTGATGTAATTGTGTCCAATGTAGTATTATAAATAGAGGCCTCCGGGCTAGTTGAAAGACAGAACTCTCTTGAGCACTCAGTTTGTGAGAAAGCAAAAAATCTTCTGTCTTTGAAAGATTCTCATACCAATCATTTGTCAATCTTCTTATTATCAATAAAATCCTAATTTACTTATATTATATTATGATGAGTTTCTAAATTTTTGTCTTCTAAATCCTATTTTCAAAAAGAAGATATATTATTAAGAAAACTCCCTACACTTTGTCCTAAAATATTTTCCATCTAAAGAGTTATACAGTAAATGATGAGTTTCGGAGTGGCTCGAAGAACGTTGACCCGTTGCACGTGCCCGTAGGACCAATAACGAGACAAAGAGCCAAAAGAATCAAGCAGGCAATGCAAGGATTCATGCAAGCGTGGATGGACGAGTGCTCTAGTGCAAAGACTTCATTTACGTTGCATAACAATGTGGAAGAGGAGCCAAAGTTATTGCAATACATTGGGATCAAAGAAGAACAAGAAAATTGGGCAGCAATGGAATCACGGTCGTAAAGCCTGATATTACGGCCGTAACGGATTCACGGCCGTAAAGCCAAAATTACGGCCGTAACACTACAATGGCGAAATTATGCAGAAGAGGACTTACGGCCGTAACCCTCTATTTCACGGCCGTAAAAAAGTTTAGTAGTTTTAATTCAGAGTATTGATTACGGCCGTAAAGGTCATTTTCACGGCCGTAACATATGTTGTCAATTTTTAATCCGTAGCGTGATTACGGCCGTAAATGTCATTTTCACGGCCGTAAATTAGGTTCCGAATTTTAAGTTAATGTTAGGCGTGTTGACCTATGACTATTCACGCCTATATTGTTTTGATTATAAAAAACAAGATCTCATGTATTACTAATGATTTCAATTCTTGAGTTGTATCATATTTATGTCATTTGGATACTCCGAGATCAAAATCGTCATCCATTGAAGTACAAAGCAATCATTAAAGAGATTTGAAGTGAACAAGATCGTCGAAGACCGAAGATTAAAGCTTTAGAAGATTTTTGTTGAAAAATTTCAACACATTTGTAAAGGTATCGACTCATCAATTTTTAGAAAGATTATAAAGCTCAAAAATATTTTTAAAAATCATTAATTACATAAAAATGATTTTTTCAAATCATAACATGAAATAGTTTTTGGAAAAATAAACTTTTTGACATAAAAACAAAAATTCCAAATTTTCATATTTCGGTCGACCGAAATATTCTTGATCGACCGAAACTCTGGTCGACCGAAAAATTTGATCAACCGAAAGTTTAAACGGCTATAAATGCAACGGCTAGTTTTTAACTTTCGGTCGACCGAAAATTCTGAATCGGTCGACCGAAACTGTCTGAAGCTCAAAATTTTGATCTATAAATAGCCACTTTTCTTACATTCATTTTACCAATTTACAAGAGCATTTAAGAGAGAAATTTATTGAGAAAATCATTGAGCTCACCTTGTTTTACATTCTATTTTTTATTGCAAGGAATTTCTTGATTGTTCAAAACTATTTTACATCTTTATCAAGAATTCCATCTTGTAGAAAAACTCAATACTCTTACTTTATTTTTGATCATCGATTGAGTTTTATTACCAAACACTTATTGAAGTGTATATCTCTCTTCATACTTAACTAAGTATTATTTGGAAAGAGAGATCATTGGTTGAAAAACTTTGATTCAAGAAAAACTATCTCATATCCTTCTTCAAAGTTTTCATGAACACTTGAGCTTTATTTATTGCTATCTATTGAAGTGTTAGCCTAACTCTCTTGGTACTTAATTTGAGTATATCATTTGTCAAGAGAGTTATTTCAATTGTAAATTCAATTCATTATATCTTGTGGTTTCGAGAGCCTTGTGAAAACTCGATTGTTGGTTTCGAGATCCTTGTGAAAACTCGATTGTAAAGGATAGGTGCTCCTTGTTGTAAAGTCACCTAAGGATTCGATACTCCTTGTTGTAAGTTATCAATATAGTGGATTTGGCCTTGCTCGTGACGGATAGCTTGGTAACGGGGGACGTAGATCACGTTGGTTGATTGAACCTCCATAAATCGCGTTTGCACTCTCTCATCCTTTTTACTTACTTACATCGCACTTACTCTATTCTATCAATTTATATTGTGCAACACTTTATCTAAGTGCTATACTCGCCTTATCTATTAAGTTTACACATATATAGCACACTACATTGATAGTTTAGTTACTTGTAACACCAAGTGCTCATATTTGTACCCATTGATTTTTTAGTTTGAGATTATTATCGAAAAAGTTTTATAAACCAATTTACCCCCTCTTGGTTAGTTTACTCTTGGGTTAACAATTGGTATCAGAGATTAGGTGCTCATTTTTAAAAGATTTTACAATCTTGAGTAAATGGCTAACCATAATCTTGAAGGTCATTCTACTAATCGTCCTCCATTGTTTGATGGTACTAATTATAATTATTGGAAAACTAGAATGATGATTTTTATTCAATCCATTGATTATAATATTTGGGATGTCATTGAATCCGGTCCTCATGAGCTTACTATGGTTCTTAAAATTGATGGAAAATCGGATATAATTATTTCAAAACCAAAGGAAGAATATGATGAGGATGATAAGAAAAAATTGTCTTTAAATGCTAGAGCCAAAAATCTTCTCTATTGTGCACTTAGTATTAATGAATTTAATCGTATTAGCACATGCGATTCCGCACACGATATTTGGCATGCTTTAGAAGTCACTCACATGGGCACAAATAAAGTTAAAGAGACAAAAATAAATCTTTTGTATAAAAATTTTGAAAACTTCTTCATGAAACAAGATGAACCCATTGCTAGCATGATTACTAGATTTACCGATATTGTTAATGGTCTTAAGGGCTTTGATCGAAAATTTTCTAATGGTGAACTTGTTAGCAAAATGCTTAGATCTCTCTCGGAAGATTGGAGCTCATTGAGAATGTTGATAGAAAACACACAAGATGTCAACACATATCCCTTGGAAGAGCTTTATGGAACATTGATGACATATGAGCTAAATCATGCCGAGACAAAAGAAAAGTCTAGAAAAGCAAAAGAGGAAGAAATGAAGGATCCTCCTAGGAGACAAATTGCTTTAAAGTCATCTATTGTTGAAGAAGCCTCAAACTCTAATAAGAGTGATGAGGAACTCGATGATCTTGTCCTTCTTGTCAAGAAGTGGAAAGCCTTTCGCAACAACCGTAGATTTCAAAAGAAAGAAGACAAAGGTGAAGAGAAAAAGATCGTTTGCTATGATTGTGACAAACCCGGTCACAAAAGAACCGAATGTCCCAACAAGAGAAAATTCTTCAAAAAGAAAGCTTTACAAGCTACTTGGGATGATAGTGATGATGAACAAGATGAAAATGAAAGTCAAGATGAAGTTGCCAACATGTGCTTCATGGCCATTGAAGATGAGGTAAATACTAATGACATTCCCTCTTATGATGAACTATCTACCTCATATGAAGAAATGATTGAAGTTTTTGAAAAACTTGTTCTTAAACATTCCACTCTTAAAAAGCAATACATCTTGTTGAAAAATGAAAACGAAAAGAATTTTGAAATACAAAAGGATTTTGAAAAGAAGAATCTTGATCAAAATGATTTGATGGTGGAAAATCTCTCCCTAAAAGAAAAAATTTTAGACTTAACGTCCATTGTTCACAAATTCACTCAAGGGAGGAAAAATTTTGAACTAATGCTTGGTAAACAACAATATGTTTTAGATAAAGGAGGAATTGGATACAAACCATTTTTGAAACAAAAATCTACCAAAAATACTTTTGTGAAAGCTTCTACTTCGTTTTCCTTTCATCAAAACACCTTTGTCAAAACATCAACCACTTGTAACTTTTGTAATAGAAGTGGGCATGTAGCTTTTAATTGTTTATTGAAAAAGAAACTACACTTTGAAGAAAGGCACAAGAGGGTTCAAGGAACTAACTATCAAGGACCCAAAATTATGTGGGTACCAAGAAGTCAAAAATTAAGTCATGTTTTGTAGGTATCAACAAAAGTAAAGAGCAATTGGTTCTTGGATAGTGGTTGCTCAAAGCACATGACCGGAGATAAATCACTCTTATCAAGATTCAAAAGAAAAGATGGAGGTCATGTCACTTTTGGAGATAATGCCAAAGGAAAAATTATTGGCATTGGAAATATTGGTAATCATCCTTCTCCCTCTATTGAAAATGTTTTATTAGTAGATAATCTCAAACATAATTTGCTAAGTATTAGTCAATTATGTGATAAAGGTTATCATATTAAATTTGATTCTTCTAGATGTCTTATCAAAGATGCTTCATCAAAAGAGGTATTGTTCATAGGAAGCCGAAGTAAAGATGTTTATATCATCAACATTGAATTTGAGAAAGAATTAAAATGTTTGTCAAGCTTTAAAGATGACACTTGGTTATGGCATAGAAGATTAGGTCATGTTAGTATGGACCTTATTTCAAAAATATCCAAAAATTGTTTTGTCAAAGGCCTACCAAGTTTGAAATTTGAAAAGGATAAAATTTGTGATGCTTGTCAATTTGGAAAACAAACCAAAAGTTCTTTCAAAAATAAATAATTTTCTTCCACCACAAAACCATTACAACTTCTTCACATGGATCTTTTTGGACCATCTAAAACCGCAAGTTTAAGTGGTAAACACTATGCTTTTGTCATTGTTGATGACTTCTCAAGATTTACTTGGGTTCTCTTTTTAAATGTGAAAAATGAAGCTTTAAATGCATTCAAACAGTTTTGCAAAAATGTTCAAAATGAAAAAGGATATTATATTACAACTATAAGAAGTGACCATGGTGGAGAATTTGATAACATGGCTTTTGATGAATTTTGCAAAATAAATGGATATGAACATAATTTCTCGGCTCCTAAAACCCCTCAACAAAATGGTATAGTAGAAAGGAAGAATCGCACATTGCAAGAAATGGCTAGGACCATGCTAAATGAAAATAACTTACCAAAATATTTTTGGGCCGAAGCCGTTAACACTGCTTGCTATATTATAAATAGAGTTTTAGTAAGTCGAAAGAAAACTAAAACTCCTTTTGAACTTTGGAAAAATAGAATTCCCAATATCGGATATTTTAAGGTTTTTGGTTGTAAATGCTTTGTTCTCAACACAAAAGAAAACTTGGGAAAATTTGATTCAAAATCCGATGTTGAAATTTTTCTTGGTTATTCATCCACTAGCAAAGCTTATAGAATTTTTAACAAAAGAACTCTAGTAGTGGAAGAATCCGTACATGTTACTTTTGACGAAACTAATTCTCTTGATCAAGAGAAAGGTGTTGGCGCAGGTTTGGAAATGCCTTTTGAGGAAATGAATTTACAAGATCAAAGAAATGAAATATCCAAAGTCAATGAAGAAAAAGACTTTGAAGAACCAACTCCTCAACAAGAAGAAGGAACATCTTCCAATAACTCAAGTGATCTAACACTTCCTATCGAATGGAGATTTGCTTCATCTCACCCAAAAGAGCTTATAATTGGCGATCCTTCAAAAGGGGTAAGTACTAGAAACTCTACTAAAGGATTCTTAAATACTTGTGCTTTTATCTCTCAAATTGAACCAAAGAATTTCAAAGAAGCCGAGTTCGATGAGTTTTGGATTCTTGCAATGCAAGAAGAACTAAATCAATTTGAAAGAAATCATGTTTGGGATTTAGTTGATAGACCAAATGATCAAACCGTTATCGGTACAAAGTGGATTTTTCGAAACAAAAAGGATGAAAGCGGTATAATTGTGCGTAACAAGGCTAGACTGGTGGCCCAAGGTTACAATCAAGAAGAAGGAATTGACTTTGAAGAAACTTTTGCACCGGTTGCTAGATTAGAATACATTCGTATGCTTCTTGCCTTTGCTTGTCATAAAGGTTTTACTCTTTATCAAATGGATGTCAAAAGTGCATTTTTAAATGGTGTTATTCAAGAAGAAGTCTATGTTGAACAACCTCCCGGTTTCAAAAATCATAAATTGCCGGATAATGTCTTTAAACTAAGAAAAGCTCTATATGGTTTAAAACAAGCTCCTCGAGCTTGGTATGAAAGATTTAGTAAATTTCTTATTTCAAATGGCTTTCAAATGGGAAATGCGGATACTACACTTTTTATCAAAACCAAAAAGGAAGACATGATTATTGTACAAATCTACGTTGACGATATTATCTTTGGTGCAACTAATGAGTCTCTTTGTAAAGAATTTTCTAAATTTATGAGCAATGAACTTGAAATGAGCATGATGGGAGAGTTAAAGTTCTTCCTCGGGCTTCAAATCAAACAAACTAGTGAAGGAATATTCATTAGTCAAACCAAGTACATTGTGGATATGCTCAAAAAGTTTGAGATGGAAAACTTGAAGCCCATGAATACTCCCATGAGTACTTCAATCAAATTGGACAAAGATGAGCAAGGCACTTCCATTGACATTACAAAATATCGAGGTATGATTGGATCCCTTCTTTATTTAACCGCAAGTAGACCCGATATTATGTTTAGTGTATGCTTATGTGCTAGATTTCAATCAAATCCTAAAGAATCTCATCTAAGTGCCTTAAAACGTATTTTTAGATATTTATGTGGCACTAGAACTTTGGGACTTTGGTATCCAAAAGGCACTCATATTGATCTTATAAATTATTCGGATGCCGATTGAGCCGGGTGCACAATTGATAGAAAAAGCACAAGTGGAACTTGTCACTTTCTAGGCTTTGCACTTGTGTCATGGTTTAGCAAGAAACAAAATTCTGTTGCACTATCTACCGCCGAGGCCGAATATATCTCGGCCGCTAGTTGTTGTGTTCAAGTTCTATGGATGAAACAAACTCTTCATGATTATCATTTGACATTTGAAAATGCTCCTATTATGTGTGATAACACTAGTGCTATTAATCTGTCAAAAAATCCCATATTGCACTCTCGCACAAAGCATATTGAAATTCGACATCATTTCCTTAGAGATCATGTGCAAAAAGGTGACATTTACTTGGAATTTGTTAGTACCGAAAAACAATTGGCCGATATTTTTACTAAACCTCTACCGCCCGATAGATTTTCATATATACGAAGAGGATTGGGTATTATTAATGAAAATGATATTTGTGGTTAAATTTACAATATATTTATGTGTTTATCATAAATTTTTCAAAAAATTTGATTTTTGACTGTTTCGGTCGACCGTAATATTTAGGTCGTCCGAAAGGTCTGTTTCGGTCGACCAATTGTACGACCGAAAGTTACTGTTCGGTCGACCATTACACGACCGATCCTGCCTGCAGCTAGCTGATTTTGACCCTGCAGAGTTTCGGTCGACCGAAAGTCGCGAGAAATCAGATTTTAAAACATCAATTTCATCCCCAAAATCATACCATAAACCCTAAACCTCGACATTTCTCCTCTCATTTCATCCCTAATCCATCTTTTTCCATCACAATTACTTCAATTGATACTCTAAATCGAATTTCCTATTATACTCTTCATCAAATTCTTCATTTTCAACACTTTTTATCCATAAATTTCTCCAAACCCTTCATTTTGGGTTAAATCACGAAAATTCCATTTTTTTTACTTTGAATCGATTTCACTCCATCAACCTTACCATTATACCACTACATTGTTGATTTCTACTCTTTTCTTTCATTTCCAATCATTTTTACCTAAAAATTTCCAAAAAAAAATTTCCTTTGGTCTAATCAATTCACTCGAAAATTCATCATGCCTCCGAAGAAGAAATCAAAGAAAGGAGAAGCTAGCTCATCGAACGTTGAGGAACGTGCACCATTGCCCGACCGCTTCTCTGATCATCCAATTCTAATAGGTAAGTCTATCGATTTCTTCGATTTTTACCTTCAAGCTCCTTCGTTTCAACTTGAACGTTACTTTGAAGATATAGGATGGAAAAATGTCTTGTCCATTTCTGAAAATTCCTACCCTACATTAATCCGGGAATTCTTTCGAAACGCCTCTTTTTATCCCGATGAAATTACAAGTTCGGTTAGGGGTACACGGGTAGAAATCGAACGATCCCTAATTAGAAACCTCCTAGGATTACAGCGTAGTGAGAATTTTGCATATGTCACTCATTATCCTGTTAGGTTCGACGGGTACAATGAACTCGAGGCTTGTAGTCGTGTCACTGCCCGATCCCTCACTACCACTATGAATTTGAACCTCAATCATTTGACTATCCCGTGCAAGGTCCTTCATCGTGCAATTGCCCACACAATTGTACCTCGTAGTGGTCACTTTGATGAAGTCAACCATCTCGACCTATTCATTCTTGATTCCCTTCTTGTCGGTCGCAAACTTGATTTTCCATACATTTTCATCAAACATCTCCATCACGTTCATACCTCCACTCGAGTTCTAGGTCTACCCTACGGCATGATTTTTACAAAAATTTTCAATCACTTCAATGTGCCTCTAGAAAATGAGCCTATTCTTAAACCCAAACACACTGATATTATCAACATCAACACTCTCAAATGGATGAAAATTGTCAAGGGTGATGGGCAATGGGTGTGCAATACTCAAGGTTTCGATGATGCATCGGGACCCACGACTTGGCCGTTTACCGAAGAGGAAGCCGAAGAGGAATTGGAGATTGGTGAAGGCGCGAATACGGGTGAAGGTGTCCAAAGGGATGACCAGCCTCGACCAAGGCCACGGGCTCGAGCACCACAAGCTGCAGCACCTCCCCATAGGTCCATCTCTGAAGATCAGTTCAACATCCTTAATGGGCATATCGATTCTCTTACCACGGCGGTTGAAGGCATCCAACAACAACTTCAACATATGCACACATCTCAAGAAGCCTTCTTCGCTCATTTCTACGCCATCTATCCGCCTAATCCACCTCCACCACCGGCGGCCGATTGAAGACTCTATTTTTTTTATTATTTTTATCTTTCGTAGTGAGTTTCAAAACACTTTGCTTACAAACTATGTAATCTAGTTTTTAAACCTATGACATCTTCGCTATGTTAAAATCTTACCTGTGCTTAACTGATATGCATTTTATGGTTCACATGATTTTTTTTCTATGACACCTGCTTTGCGTTGTGATGATGTTGAGATATAGGTACTTTCTCTATGATAAGATTCTACTCTTATCGGTTATTTCTGCAAAATACGGGGATTCTATGTCCAAATTTTTTTTGAACTTCTATTAGAGGGAAATTTGATTGTCAGTAATCCATGACTATTCCCGTGGGCTTTAAACGCTACTTGGTACTTTTTGCTTATGTCAAAAGGGGGAAGAGATATTAGAGCTACGATTTGATTTGTTTTATCTTGCAATATTATGATAGAAAGGGGGAATACATTGCAAAAGAAAGGGGGAATATGTGCTTACATATATATTTCATCATTTTTACAAATTACAAATCATATTGTTTGTCATAATCAAAAAGGGGGAAATTGTTGACCTATGACTATTCACGCCTATATTGTTTTGATTATAACAAACAAGATCTCATGTATTACTAATGATTTCAATTCTTGAGTTGTATCATATTTATGTCATTTGGATACTCCGAGATCAAAATCGTCATCCATTAAAGTACAAAGCAATCATTAAAGAGATTTGAAGTGAACAAGATCGTCGAAGACCGAAGATTAAAGCTTTAGAAGATTTTTGTTGAAAAATTTCAACTCATTTGTAAAGGTATCGACTCATCAATTTTTAGCAAGATTATAAAGCTCAAAAATATTTTTAAAAATCATTAATTACATAAAAATGATTTTTTCAAATCATAACATGAAATAGTTTTTGGAAAAATAAACTTTTTGACATAAAAACAAAAATTCCAAATTTTCATATTTCGGTCGACCGAAATATTCTTGATCGACCGAAACTCTGGTCGACCGAAAAATTTGATCAACCGAAAGTTTAAACGGCTATAAATGCAACGGCTAGTTTTTAACTTTCGGTCGACCGAAAATTCTGAATCGGTCGACCGAAACTGTCTGAAGCTCAAAATTTTGATCTATAAATAGCCACTTCTCTTACATTCATTTTACCAATTTACAAGAGCATTTAAGAGAGAAATTTATTGAGAAAATCATTGAGCTCACCTTGTTTTACATTCTATTTTTTATTGCAAGGAATTTCTTGATTGTTCAAAACTATTTTACATCTTTATCAAGAATTCCATCTTGTAGAAAAACTCAATACTCTTACTTTATTTTTGATCATCGATTGAGTTTTATTACCAAACACTTATTGAAGTGTATATCTCTCTTCATACTTAACTAAGTATTATTTGGAAAGAGAGATCATTGGTTGAAAAACTTTGATTCAAGAAAAACTATCTCATATCCTTCTTCAAAGTTTTCATGAACACTTGAGCTTTATTTATTGCTATCTATTGAAGTGTTAGCCTAACTCTCTTGGTACTTAATTTGAGTATATCATTTGTCAAGAGAGTTATTTCAATTGTAAATTCAATTCATTATATCTTGTGGTTTCGAGAGCCTTGTGAAAACTCGATTGTTGGTTTCGAGATCCTTGTGAAAACTCGATTGTAAAGGATAGGTGCTCCTTGTTGTAAAGTCACCTAAGGATTCGATACTCCTTGTTGTAAGTTATCAATATAGTGGATTTGACCTTGCTCGTGACGGAGAGCTTGGTAACGGGGGACGTAGATCACGTTGGTTGATTGAACCTCCATAAATCGCGTTTACACTCTCTCATCCTTTTTACTTACTTACATCGCACTTACTCTATTCTATCAATTTATATTGTGCAACACTTTATCTAAGTGCTATACTCGCCTTATCTATTAAGTTTACACATATATAGCACACTACATTGATAGTTTAGTTACTTGTAACACCAAGTGCTCATATTTGTACCCATTGGTTTTTTAGTTTGAGATTATTATCGAAAAAGTTTTATAAACCAATTCACCCCCCTCTTGGGCAAATCTTTCCAACAAATCCTTGTTTCCATAAAATTCTTTATTCTTGTTTCCATAAAACTTCTTCTTGCTAGAATTCTTGTTTCCATAATTTCTTTCTTAAATTTCCTAATTCCAATATTTTCCATCAACTTTCCTTATTTACACTTTGGGGTTTATTCCACAAGGACCAAATCCGTGACTAGTTTGGTGGGTTCTTTGAGAACGTGGGGAAAAAGGGAATAGAGAGGAAAAAGGCAGAGTGGTGAGATTAATAGAGGGAAAAAGCCAAATTGAGTGATACACGAGCGATAAAACACGTGAGGATCTTTATTTAATATTTTTTTCTCTTTTCTTTATTACTAACCATGTCACAGAAGGAAGTTTCGTCAACGGAAAGGGATTTTCAAGATTTCAAAATGCTTGCAATGGTGGAGGAACGTTTTGCAAAATTTGAGGCGAGGTTGGATGCCAAGTTGGAAGCAAAATTTGGTCAACAATCCGGCGTGAATGTGGAAAGGGATAATAATCCGGGGGAGACACGAGGTGCGGGAAATGTTCAACCACGTCAGGAACAACCGCGCAATTTTCCTAATTTACGGATACCACTAAGGTATGACTTCAACCCACAATTTAGAGCTAGGACAGAACGTGTTGAGGTTGTTGATAGTGATGAGGATAGTGGTGATTTATCTATTACTAGTGTTGGTAGGAGACGAGATCGAGGAGAAAGACGTGATAGGGGATATAGGCGTGATCGTAGGGATGATGTCGATGGACATGTTGGAAACATTAAAATGTCCATTCCCTCGTTTCAAGGTAAAAGTAATCCGGACGTTTATTTTGAATGGGAAAATAGGGTAGAATTGATTTTCGATTGTCATAATTATTCTGAATCTAAAAAGGTTAAATTAGCAGTCGTAGAATTTACTGATTATGCTATAGTATGGTGGGATCAATTGGTAACTAGTAAAAGGAGAAATGGGGAGAGGCCTATTGAAACTTGGGATGAGTTGAAGGCCCTTATGAGAAAACGATTCGTGCCTGGACATTACTATAGGGATCTCTACCAAAAATTACAAACCCTTTCCCAAGGTAGTAAGAGTGTGGAGGATTACCATAGGGAGATGGAGGTTGCCATGATTAGGGCAAATATAGAGGAAGACCCCGAGGCTACCATGGCTAGATTTTTAAATGGTTTAAATCGAAATATTGCTAATGTTATTGAATTGTAGCATTATATCGATTTGGAGGAGATGCTTCACATGGCCATGAAAGTGGACAGACAATTAAAAAGGAAGGGAACTTCCAAATTCTCTACCAGTTCCAATTCTTTTGGAAGGTCTACATGGAGTGGGACTCCTAAAAATGAAGGGATTGTGCAGAAAAATAAATTTGAGGCACCGAAGGGAAAAGTAGAGCCACCCAACAAAGGTAAAATTGCTTCTGATTCTCAAACTCCTAGGACTAGGGATATTCGTTGTTTTAAATGTTCGGGTTTAGGACATATTTCTTCACAATGTCCAAATAAACGAATACTAGTTTTGCGTGATGGGGTATTAAGTTCGGAGGATGAGAAAGGGGGAGAAGTGGAGGATGAGTATAAGGATATGCCAGCTCTAGAGGATGTTAGTGAAAATGATGATGCGGACTATGCAGTAGCTAAATCACTTGTCACTAGGAGAGCCCTTAGTACTCAAGTTAAGGTGGAAGAGTCGGGTGAGCAGCGAGAAAATATATTTCATACTAGGTGCTTTGTGAATAACAAGGTGTGTAGTTTGATAATAGATGGGGGTAGTTGTGCGAACGTTGCTAGCACTACTCTAGTAGAGAAATTGTGCCTACCTATGCTAAAACACCCTAGGCCATATAAGCTACAGTGGTTAAATGAATCAGGCGAGATTAAGGTAAATTTGTCATGGTATACTTTGATGACATTTTGGTATATAGTAAGAACTTAGGTGATCACATTGAACATTTAAGATCTGTTTTGGAAGTTTTAAAAACTGAAAAACTATATGCTAATTTTAAAAAGTGTACTTTTTGCATGGAAAAGGTAATTTTTCTTGGTTTTGTCGTTAGTGCAAATGGTGTTGAGGTAGATGAGGAGAAAATTCGAGCTATTAAAGAATGGCCAACTCCCAAAACTATTACGGAGGTTAGGAGCTTCCACGGGTTGGCTGGGTTTTATAGGAGATTTGTTAAAGATTTTAGCACACTTGCAGCACCACTCACAGAAATAGTCAAGAAAAGTGTAGGATTCCATTGGGGGGTAGCACAAGAAAATGCTTTTAAAATGCTTAAGGATAGGTTATGTTCCGCACCGGTTTTGGATTTACCTAACTTTAACCAAACCTTTGAGATTGAATGTGATGCATTAGGAATAGGTATTGGAGCCGTTCTTATGCAGGAAAAAAGGCAGCTTGCATTTTTTAGTGAAAAGCTGAGTGGGGCAGTTTTGAATTATCCTACCTACGACAAGGAGCTTTATGCTCTTGTTCGTGCCTTGGAAACATGGCAGCACTATCTGTGGCCAAAGGAATTCGTTATACACACTGACCACGAGTCACTGAAACACCTCAAGGGACAAGGTAAGCTAATCAAAAGACACGCCCGTTGGATGGAATTCATTGAGACCTTTCCATATGTCATTTGCTATAAGCAAGGTAAGGAGAATGTGGTAGCAGATGCCCTTTCTCGCAGGTATGTTCTCTTAACTTCTTTAAATGCGAAGTTGCTTGGGTTCGAATATATTAAAGGTATGTATGCTAATGACCCTAATTTTTCTACCATTTATGCTTCATGTGAAAAAGGTGCAATTGATAAGTTTTATAGGCATGATGGCTATTTGTTTAGGGAAAGTAAACTTTGTGTGCCTAATTGTTCTATGCGTGAATTGCTTGTGCGTGAGGCTCATGGTGGGGGGTTAATGGGGGCACTTTGGTGTTTTTAAGACATTAGAAACTTTACAAGAGCATTTTTATTGGCCTAAAATGAAAAGGGATATTCATCATATTTGTGAAAGATGCATAACTTGTAAACAATCTAAGTCTAGAGTCTTACCACAAGGTTTGTATACACCTTTGCCCGTACCTAATGAACCTTGGGTAGATATATCTATGGATTTTGTGTTAGGTCTGCCTAGGACAAAAAAAGGTAAAGACTCAATATTTGTGGTGGTAGACAGGTTTAGCAAAATGGCGCATTTTATTCCTTGTAATAAAACTGATGACGCAACTAACATAGCGGACCTATTCTTTAGGGAAGTTGTAAGACTCCATGGGATACCTAGGAGTATTGTGTCTGATAGGGATGTTAAGTTCCTAAGCTACTTTTGGAAAGTCTTGTGGGGGAAAATGGGTACTAAATTGTTATTTTCAACTACATGTCACCCACAAACTGATGGTCAAACCGAGGTAGTTAATAGGACATTAATCCAACTTTTGCGCACTATAATAAATAAGAATCTAAAAAGTTGGGAGGAATGTTTGCCATTTGTGGAATTTGCTTATAATCGATCTGTGCATTCTACTACTTTATGTTCACCTTTTGAAGTTGTTTATGGTTTCAACCCGCTAACTCCTCTTGATTTAATTCCTTTACCTGTAGATGAACGGAGCAGTTTGGACGGGGCGAAAAAGGCTAAGTTTGTGAAAGAACTTCATGAGAAGGTGAAAGGACAAATTGAAAAGAAAAATGAGCGTTATGCGACTCATGCCAACAAAGGTAGGAGGCAAGTGACGTTCGAGCCAGGTGATTGGGTGTGGGTGCACTTGCGAAAGGAGCGATTCCCAACCCTAAGAAAGTCTAAGTTGCAGCCAAGAGGCGATGGACCTTTTCAGATCCTTGAAAAGATAAATGAGAATGCATATAAGCTCGATCTTCCAGGTGAGTATAATGTGTCTGCTTCATTTAATGTTGCTGATCTTTCTCTGTTTGATGCAGGTGATGATTCGAGGACGAATCCTTTTCAACAGGGAGGGGCTGATGAGTTCCGGAGTGGCTCGAAGAACGTTGACCCGTTGCACGTGCCCGTAGGACCAATAACGAGACAAAGAGTCAAAAGAATCAAGCAGGCAATGCAAGGATTCATGCAAGCGTGGATGGACGAGTGCTCTAGTGCAAAGACTTCATTTACGTTGCATAACAATGTGGAAGAGGAGCCAAAGTTATTGCAATACATTGGGATCAAAGAAGAACAAGAAAATTGGGCAGCAATGGAATCACGGTCGTAAAGCCTGATATTACGGCCGTAACGGATTCACGGCCGTAAAGCCAAAATTACGACCGTAACACTACAATGGCGAAATTATGCAGAAGAGGACTTACGACCGTAACCCTCTATTTCACGACCGTAAAAAAGTTTAGTAGTTTTAATTTAGAGTATTGATTACGGCCGTAAAAGGTCATTTTCACGGCCGTAACATATGTTGTCAATTTTTAATCCGTAGCGTGATTACAGCCGTAAATGTCGTTTTCACGGCCGTAAATTAGGTTCCGAATTTTAAGTTAATGTTAGGCGTTTTTAGCTTTTTAGTTTAGGTTGAATTCTAGTTTATTTTTAGTTGCTTTATTTTCTTTGCCTATATATATGGCTTTATTCAGCATTGTAAAACACAACTTTTTATCTTGAGATTAATGATATTGAAGGTGAGATATTCCCTTATATTTTCTTCGTGTTCTCGTCGAACAAATTGAACTTATCAAAGGATTTGACAACCTTTGTGGCGTTCCCCCTTTGTGGTTCTTATCTCCGCATCGTAACGGGTTTTGAGTTTAATATACCCATAGTTCTTGCGTCGTGAGGTCGGGGTTGCACTGTTACCGTCTACTATCTTGGATTTTAGAGCTTTCCGGCGTTTAATTCCGCGTGTTATTGGTGATCCCCATAACGGATCACATCAGTAAAGGTATCCAGGTTTAGCTAATAACCCGTGAAGGCAGGAAGTCATTGGAGGGTGTGGAGCAGAAACCTATAAGCCTGAAGGTCATGAACAATAGAAGGAAAATATAAAGGTACTGAGAACATGAAAAGAGATTATTATTCTTAATATATCTATCTTTACGGAATTAGGAGGAAGAAGAGCTTTTAACATGACAGAATTCAGAATTGTTAAATTTAATTATCAAAACAGTCCTTATAATAACGAATATCATAGCATAATTGAACATTTATATGACATAAACAGTTTACTAGACCAAATAATGAAATAAAAAAGTTATATCATGTCTATATGCCATGTTTGTTAGCTATATTTCCAACATTAAAAAGAATATTATGATTAAAAATTACAAAATCGATTATTTATTTCTGGCTTGATAGTGATAATACTAAAATAAATAATGAATTATATTTAGGATATCTGTTTAGTAGTAATAATGATTATGATCCTGTAATAGATTATGACAGTGATGGAAGAAATGAATCTTTCTTTACCAGTTTTTGAAAATCTTAATATCATGAATGAAAATAATTATATCATGAAAAAATCCAGAACTAAGAGGTCTATATAAAGTTAAAAAGAATATCAAATGTAAAAAAAACATTGAATATGAAAATGAAATTGATAAAATAGGATACCAAGAGCAACTCGACGCATCACAAGAGATATTAAAAAGTTTTAAAGAAAATTTAATAGAAAACTTTGCTAGAGGAATTTTAAGATCTATAATGATACATGATATTCAAGATATAATTGATAAATTAGAAAAGAGAAAGAAAAATATTTCAAAACATAATATATCATTTGAACCAAGTATAGATATCATGGCTGACATAGATATTATCAATTCTCAAACACTCATAGAGTTTGAAAAATTACTTGAAACTTTATAAATTATTTATCTCTGTATTTATAATGCCTGGATATACTATTGAAAGATTAGATAATTTGTTAGAAAAAATAATGGAAAAAATAGATAACACTATATCTCATTTAATAGATATGGATGAATCATCTGAACAATATTATATACTTTCAGAAAATCATGATCAATACATTATAAATTATTCTGACATATTAGGGATTAAAATAGATTTAGAAAATAAAATAATGACAAATACAGTCCAAACTTAATGCCAGGATATACAATAGAAGGCCTAGATAACCTTCTAGAAAAATTGAAAGATAAAATGGAATATATTAAATATCAAATGGAAAATGAAAACATATCTTCTGAAGAATATAATAAACTCTTAGAAAAATACGAACAATATATTGTAGATTATTGTATTTTACTAGATCAAAGAATGGACTTATACCAGAGAATTTTGTATAATAATTTATCAACTCGATAATCTATGGATACTTTACAAGCATCAACTTCTAATAACTGTGATCATAAACTATATTTAGATAATAAAGAAATTTCATTTTTATTAGCTATTGTTGAAAAATCTAAAAATATACATTCTGTTGGACAATCTAAATTAAAAGAAATATACGAAGATATTGACTATGCTATCTTAAATAGAATTTAATTCTGTTGAAACAATAAAAAATATAAATACGGTTCATAAAATTATAGAAGAATACGAAGATATAGAAGATGAAGTTTCAGATGGAATAGCATTGGGATATATAACAAAGAAAGAACATCTTAAATCTTTTGAGAAATTATCACAATATAGAGCATTTTTAGAAGAACTTAAAAGATTAAAGAATATGAATATAATAAAAAGTATTGAATTAAATCAACCTGACTAATTTAGGGATATATCTTGCAAATAAAATAATGCAATTCATTAAGGGTAATAAAGACACTTTACATAAAAAGGGTATTTTGAAAAACTATACTTTTGGAAAGGCTATTCCATATAGATTTCATAATAGAAATAAGTCTTACCGGGTTGAAACATACACGTATAATTTCATAAACCGAACATAGATTTCCTTAATGACAAAATAACAATAATTCCATATAGATTTTACCATCAACACATAATAAAAAGACTTACGACTCAACAAGTAATGTCGACGCTACTCATTCGTCTTCACTTCGGCACGAAACATAATCCATCATATCAGCAACCAACTTTAACATAGCACTCACCGGCATAGTTGAAATGTATTCTTTCATTAGTTCTCGACGAACCTGCTTTGGGTCTTGTTTCGAATAGAGCTTCATTCTATTCTTGAATTCAGGAGCTAAAGCTACTATGTCCTTTGAAGGAATATGATGAATATGCGGCATTTGGAATAAATCGCAGCCAAATAAAACTTCCACCTCCTTTTCCAACTGTTCGTCTGTGAGACAACAAAATTTTATATAATAAAAAGGTTTACCCAAAATATCCATTAAAGCTTGCTTATAAATTATCTTATCTTTCCTCCACTTTGTTTTTTTTTTTTAAAGAATGCCTTCATTAATGTCTCGTCGATTGAGATTAAACTATTCTCAATACTACAATTTGGATCTGAATATGAACTAATAGAAATGTTCTCCTGCCAGACATCTGGCAACCCCCTTGTGTCTATGTCTGGCACCTTCGGTCCACCCCCTTGTGTCTATATCTGGCACCTTCTCCTGCCAGATGTCTGGCAGAAGAACAAAACCATATGAACTAATATTTGTTTGATTTTTCCACTCTCAACTACGATTTTTGGATATGCATTGTCATCTCGTGTTGCCAACACCATGTTCAAACGAATAATAACCTTAAAAAAATTAGGCGTCGGAGTTAAAAATAGTAATGCGCCATCCAACCTAGGAATATGAATTGGTTTTAAGAAAGAAGTAGTAGCAGAAGAACGGGAAGCCATGAGAGAAATAATTTTGGTTTTTTGTACGTGTGGTTGAAATAAGTTTCTAACCTTTTTAAATATCTATATATGCCAGAGATTGGAGATAAGATTTGATCTGAAAAATATCTTCTGGTTTGGCATATTATAATATAATATGAGTAATTCTACTACCTTATATGGAGACATTTTTTAATGACGGTGTGATATGTGATATATTCATTAAGTGGTAAAAATAATTATCTCATCAAGAACTTTTTCACCATTCAATAAATGTATTATATGTCAAAATGTCTCCATAACATTATTGTTTATATATATATATATATATATATATATCTATCTGTGTGTGTGAGAGAGAGAGAGAGAGAGAGAGAGAGAGAGAGAGAGAGAAGACAAAAGAAGAAAAAAATCAACGTGAGTTTTTTTTTTTTAAAATCCGTCAAAACTTTCTAGGTCAACAAATTGAGAGACGTGTGAATCTACATATATAGACCCTAATTACCTCCTATCTGGCCAAGTAAAAAATCATATCTTTTCTCCAAAATAGAAACAGAAACACAAAAACTCTTATAATATTGGGATCTTGCTTGTTAAACAAATAATTTTGCTTATTATTTTTGAAATGGAATATGTACTATTTAATTTAATTTTAATACAATATTTGAATTTTGAAACATTATTATAATCACACATATTTTTTTTCTTAATTTTTCAACCACATATACTTAACAAATATTTTTAAATAAAAAAATTTTAACAAACTGAGTCCACGGATAAGTTTTCATATTACAAAAACGACTTCGGAAATCTTTTTTTTTCCCCCAAAATAAATGATAATTGTCACTTGGCAAGATAGGGCGTAAGTGTTCTTTATGCTCTACTTATGTAGATTTACACGTCTTGAATTTGTTGAATTTTGGAAATTTAATGGTTAAAAAGTAATTTAAAAAGTAAAAAAATAAAAAATAAAAAAAAGATTGTGGGATTCAATTTTTTTAATGGTTGAGATTTATTACTATAGAAAAAAATAGTATTTTTTTTATAAGATTGTAGTGGAACCAAAGAACAGCTAAATAAAATTAAGTTTATTTACAAATGAATCAACACTATGGACTTGAACAATGAATCAAATTAAATAAAATTAAGTTTATTTACAAATTAAAATCTAGATTTTAAGGGTATATAAATGATGCAAATGATCTCTAACATTTAAATTACTTACGAAAATAATCTCTAAAATTTAGATTTTGACATTTATACTTTCAGAATTAGTAAATGTTGCACAAAAGTTCGAATCGTCATATTTCGTCAATTCCCGTCGTTAAAAACGTAAATAGCATTAATAGTCCCTAACATTTGAGTTTTTTGTGATAACAGTCATTAACATATTAATCTCATATTTTTTGTATTTAATTTGTAATTTATAAACGTTTGACATAATTAGTTTGTAACATATTAAGCTCATGTTTGAGATCAATTATTTCAAATAGTGTGGTTTTTAATTATAATTTTTTTCAAGAATTCCTAATTATATATTAATTTATAAATTGTAATCAATGTCTAAAAGGACAGTATGTAAATTTTGAATAAAGCATTTTTTATAGATTATTATACCTATGTTAAATTTTATTTTATTTTTTAAAATATGTTTTTTATGGTTTATAGGTAAGATGTGTGGTTGAAAAATGGAAAGAGAAAATGTGTATGGTTAAAAGTGATTTGTGGAATTGTGTTGAAAAAAATATATTTAAAAACATATTTTGCCAAACAGATATGCCTCTGTTTGTTAAAAAAAAAAATTGTTTAAAACATGTTTTTATGTTTTTTAGATAAAATGTGTGATTGAAAAATGTAGAAAGAAAATGTATATTTAAAAAGTGATATGAAAAATTATGTAAGAAAAAATATGTTTCAAACTAAATGTTGTAAAACAATAGATAATATAGAGAGAATCAGAGAGAATTTCTTATTAAGAATATTTCTAATGAAATGAAATAGCCCCCTATTTATAGGAGGGACAATGGCATAATCGTAATATTGGATAATGGCATAATCGTAATATATAAATTTTACAGGGGCATAAGAGTAATTTTCATTCACCTAAATTTACCTAATTTTGCCTAACTATTGCCTAATTTTATAACACTCCCCCTTGAATGAAATATTACTCGCTTGCTCAATTGTCTGCCTCGTTAAAACCTTTCTAAGAAAACCCAGTGGGATAAAACTTGAGCGAAGGAAAAAGAGTACAGTTGCTCCCCCTGATGTTGGCCATAGTGAATCATTGAGTCTAACATTCCAACAAATCATGTACTGAATCTTGAAGTTCTGAAGTGCTGCCTCATTAAAACCTTGTCAGTAAAACCCAGTGGGATAAAATCTGAATCAAGGAAAAAGAGTACAGCCGCTGCCTCGTTAAAACCTTGTCAGGAAAACCAAGTAGGACAAAACCTGGACGAAGGAAAAAGGGTACAGCATGATTCTCTCCCTGAAGTGTGCAATTGAGGATTCATGATCTTCTCGAACATTGATATCATCTTACTTCTGGAATATGTATATATGAAAATCTTCTTGTGTGTAGCCGATATCATAACATTCTTCATAAGATGTGTATGATTTTCTTCATTTGTTGATATCATTCCAGTATAACAATATGTTGTTGAATTATAGCTTGTTGATAGCTATGATGATGCTTCAAAAACCTTTGCTAGGAAAACCCTGTGGGACAAAACCTCAGCGAAGGGAAAAAGAGTACATTATTCTGATTAGTTTTCATCAATACGCCTCAACTGTTGCCTCATTAAAAACCTCGCTAGGAAAACCCTGTGGGACAAAACCTCAGCTAAGGGAAAAAGAGTGCAACGCGTATTTATTCCTTTTCATGGAATATCACAAGTATATTGATGCAATCTCATATCTTTTCATCAAAACATATCATTCATGATGAGCTTTATATAAATCATTCATAGCTCATTTATGATGTCATAACATGCTATATTAAGCAATGTTGTACTAATTTATTGATTGCATCTTTCACTTCTGGTGAATAATCAAATTTAGAATTCACTTTTGGTGAATAATAAAATCTAGAATTGATTCACTTCTATCAAAATTTAGAATTCACTTCTGTGAATAATTAAACACATTCATTTTCATATTCACTTCTAGTGAATAATCAATTTCCGGTGGATAATATAATTTTGCATATTGAAAATCAATTGCATGCCCAAATATTCAAATATAATAATAGTACACTCCAATTTCATTTTCAACATATTATATTATGGGGTCATTTGTATCATCCTATAGTGATACTAATCTGGGCATATTGAATCTTTCAATGATTTATACATGTATGTTCTTGCACTTTATAAACTGTAATTTCTAATTTGCAGGAGCATAATCAATCATTGAAATAGATATCAATTTTGACATATAATCTACAATCATTTTACTTGAAATCCCAAGGTACCGCGATCAACTGGTACATCAAAGAATACCCTCAAAATACCGAGATGAGAATCACACTTTTTGATCTCACTCATTGGTATATCAAAGAGCTCAAGCTAGTGATTTAGATTATAGTCACATCCACCATATGTCATGCCAGTTCAATGAAAAATCTTGCGCGCAACAAGTCGTCATCTACGACTGTGAAATATTTTTCATTTGTACATATAATTACTGGCTTTACACATTTAAGCATTTGGACTTCTGGTCCTTGAATAATAATCCCTACATTGGGGTTGTATACTTGGCCAAAGTATTATAATTTCATCAACCTCATTTTCATAAGAGGGTTATATGTAGTCGACTTATTTATCGATTCCATTTCAACTCAATATAACATAGAGAGATCTCTGTATATGTTCTATCATCAGGTACCTGAATATCTCATCATTTAATTATGTCCCTTTTACTCACCATGAGCATTTAGCCTCAAAGGGATCATCTCAATCATTCAAGAGATATTTATTTTGGAATCGATAGTCATTATGCTTCAGGCATAATTACGCTTTAAGCGTGTTTTCCCCATAATATTCACAAATCTTATATTATATCAATCGGCTAAAATGCCGCAACACATGTCATACGTAATTATGGATATAATCACAATCATATATCAAGTGTGTATTGTTGGAGTGTATATAGATATCGCACTTCTTAGAAATCATAAAGTTTTACAAGCAAATCATTATTTCATCGTATTGACATGTTTATATGTAGAATATTGCTGCATAATCAAATTGTTCTCATAGCAAATAACTTGAGGCTTTTAATCTGCTAAATCATTAGCAATATAATATTCTATTATCTCAACTAATTCGTAAAATCATTAATGACTTTAAGATATATTCATGCTAGCATTTATCACTTTGCTCGTAATATCATTACTTGAGCAAAAATCAGTCATTCATTTAGTGAGATAATTAATTTGCTTTTGAGAACAAGCAGCAATGATAACAATCTTCTGGTTCTTTAATGAATGCCATTATTCATTCTCAATAAATCTCATTATTGAATTGGAATCTAACCAATCATTATAGAACTTCTGGTTCAACAAGATATTTTACTTGTACATATGTATGAACTTCTGGTTCAATACAGTATTCATTTCATCAGTACGTATTTCTGTACAGTTCAAATCAGCATACCTTTATTACTTTTATACCGGAAAAATCAGGTACAATATCCAAGGAAAATATCTCAATCTTGTCGCCAAATCTTCCCTTATATCGAAAAAGGTAATGACGCATTATTTCACCTTTTCAATAATTTATTCCATTATTTCTTGATAGAATCGATATCACTGACATGCGGAGCCATCGCTCTTTCACGCGTTGAATAATGTATTTAAATAGATGATTTGGGAAGAATGCTAGATCCATAAAAAATGGATATCATACTTTCAAATATTAGCAAATATTATTCCAATCTTCCAGTAAATGATTTGAGAAAAATTTATCGAATTAGGCTCGAAAGATTGAGGTTGCTGATGGATCATGGCACCCCAGAAGATGTTCGCTGGTTGATCGAAGCAAAAGTTCGATTAACTGGTGAATTACCAGATTCATTTCCTAAGCACAAGCCTGGCTTAGGTAAGAGTACTTTTGCAAAGAAACGAAGAGCAAAAAGATTAAATAGTTGCTACAAATGTGCTCGATGGACATGTGATACCCGTTGTAAGTCAATAGGGTATTCATCTATAAATCGAGATGATAAGATAGACTTCATTAAGGGTGGGCTGAGTAAGGAGTCATTGGATGATATCCGATTGACTCTTGAGACGCACCCTAGTGGGTATGTACAGGGTGAGCTACTATCTTTATGGGCTAAATTCATCAGCGATAAAGAGCGTTATAGTCTCAAAATTATAATAGCAAAAGATCCTGTTTGCCAGGCTGTTATAAACAATGATGTTTTGGCTATGCAGCATTAATACAAGGTAAATCATTTAATATATATGCACATATAAAATATTTTTCTGTTTTCTTTCAAGAGTTTTGATAAATGCTGGTTAAAAATATTAAATCACCGAAAGGTTAGTAGGGTGATTCTGTCAAAAGTAAATCTTCACTTTTTCAAAACATGAGCAGTAAATAGTGAAGTTTTTCAAGTTTAAAAATCCAATGATTTTCATAGTTTCATTCATCCCAAAATATCATTTTCTCATAAGTTTCTCCTTCCTTATTCTCCCAAAGATGAAAGGATCAAAACTTCGACAGATCAAAACTATCTGTGTATTTTGTGGATCAAAAGTCGGAAAAGGTTTTGGGTATCTAGAAGTAGCAGTGGATCTTGGAAAGAAATTGGGAGAGAAAGGTATCACTCTCGTGTTTGGAGGAGGTAGCAGTGGATTGATGGGTTGTGTTTCACAATCCGCTCTAGCAGAGAAAGTAAGAGTGATAGGTGTTATACCTACTCCTTTAGCTGATATCGCAGGCAAAACACGATGACATGAAGTACAAACCTTATCTATCCATGAACGCATAACTTGCATGCTATATGGTTCTGATGCCTTCATAGCTCTGCCTGGAGGTTTTGGTACTTTAGAAGAAATCTTTAATATTACCTCATGGGCTCAACTAGATCTCCATACTAAGCCTATTGGGCTTTTAAATGTAAACAATTTCTTTGATGGTTTGCTAACATTTCTTGATTATGCTGTGGAACAGGGATTCATCTCTCCATTTTCTAGGAGAATCCTTATTTCTGCTCCTACTATCGAGGAACTGCTGGATAAGTTGCAATCATATATTCCAATACAAGATCCAGCATGAGTAAAGATAGATTGGTCGCAAGGAAGGGGAATCAAGCGAAAATTGAGTCCGGTTAATGTAAATTTATCTTTGTGAACCTTAGAATAGGTGGTGGTAGAGTACGGAATATTCTCACTCTTGAGACACACCATAAATTTCTAGGATTTTGTTTATGTTTAATCTTGTGTATCTCAAAGATTTAAGGTGGTAGAGTATGGAGTATTTCTTACTCTTGAAACACACATTTTTCTTTATTTCCTCAAAAGGTCAGAGGTGGTAGGATACGGCTACTCCCGAAACACATCTCTCATTTTGAGGATCATCAATGTTTCCCCCTTTTTCGTTTTGCATGTATGTCTCGTTTATGCTTCTTCAGGAGCAATAATAATATCATTTCAGTATGTTTAGATGATAATTTTTACTTCTTCTGGAGTAAATAAGTGCTCGTGCAAGAACATTTTCAGACACTTTATCATCTAATATTCATCTCATAATACTGATGAGATTGTTTTCACATTAGCCATATCCGTGCTATCATGTGATATGATCTTATCATACATCAACATTCTCTTATTGAATAATTTTCATCCACCATTTCAAATTCAGATATTGGTAACTTCTGGTACCATTGAATGAAATATTTTTATCAACATTTACCAACTTTTTGGTAATGATAACTTCTGGTATCATTTGATGAAGTATCAAATAATAATAATATCACCATGTATATAGGTTAAACAATAATAATATCACCATGTATATATGTTGATAACATCCTCTAATATGTTAGAATTAACCAACAATTGAGGTGTTTCTGAAATAATATAAAATATGAATATATGTAAAGTATTCTATATATTCAATTGCTAAACCGACCATATAGGCGGAATCGACATAATGAAATACTTAAACCGGCCATATAGACGGTATCAACATCATGAAATAATTAAACTGATACATAATGAAATAATTACCTTTCATGAGTGAGCGAGTCGTATCTTCAAATCCAGTCAAGGTATTCATAATAGTCCAATTCGTTACGATAATGAGTCATCTCCAGTTAAGGTATAAATCCAGTCCATAAAACTCAATCCATCACGGTATGACAACTATTATGTTACTTTTAAATATGTTAATTTATCTTATTGATCACATAGTAGTGTTAAATAATTTAGAATATATATTTTATTAACACTTATTATCATATCATTAATAATGATTAATCAATTTCGTTAAATCACGATTAATATATTTTATCGTATCATCAAGGACAAAATCGTCCATATTTTAATATATTGATCATATGGATAAATCGAAACCGTCAATAGGTTTGAAATTTAATTTAGAACAAACTTACTTTTGGTCCGAAGTTCAAAATCTCGCCGGAATTTCCGTAAAAATAGTTTTTACGACGCCGCCACGTCCGACCACCGGAAAATGTCCAAAACTGCACCAAACAGAAAAGTAAGACCATAGAAAAATCAAGAACGTCGATATGAACAAACTTCCTTTTGACACCATCGCCGGAAACAATTCCACGCGCTCACACGCGCCAGATTGACGTTTGCGCGTGGGCCCACGCGCCTCACGCGCCGCCGCCGGTGACACGCGCCGGTGCCGGAGATTCGTCTTGCCGCCCTGATTCCAGATCCGGTCTCCGATCGTCAATTGGATATACGGTTTTGCGTAGATCGGCTTTGAAAGTTTTGAAGGAAAACATTGATTTGTAATAATCAGGTTTCTGATATAGAGGTTCATCATTTAAATGCAATTGTAGAGCATACTCCCGTTATTACTCAATTGGCTAGAGACTCGTGCTGATAACGTATTGTAAAACAATAGATAATATAGAGAGAATCAGAGAGAATTTCTTATTATGCCCCCTATTTATAGGAGGGGACAATGGCATAATCGTAATATTGGACAATGGCATAATCGTAATATATAAATTTACAGTGGCATAAGAGTAATTTTCATTCACCTAAATTTACCTAATTATGCCTAACTATTGCCTAATTTTATAACACTAAATAAATAGTACAAATTTTTATCTTCATTTTATGAAAGATACCTCTTCATTATATGAGGAATTATGTATGGGATATCATATCTATTAATGTACATGCAGACAAAATTAGTAAAAAATCAAAGTGAAATCTATTTAAAATCCGTCCAAGTTAGCTTTGACAAAAAATAACGGACACCTGTCAAATCAAGCATTTTGCATGTGTTTCGTATAAAAAATAATACCTCATTTATAAATATGTTTATAATGCTGCGTTCTACGACTATTTAATTAAGCTAGAGAAAATTTATTTATGTTTTTCAAGTAAAATTTATGGTTAAAAATTAGAAAAAAAATGCGTATGATTAAAAGTTAATTTGAGAAATTATTTAGTTTAAACATTTCGTTTAAGTTGGCTTATAAGGATCCTTCAAACAAAACATAGATTTTAATCATGCAAACTTTTTTTCACCGATATTCAACCATTATTTTTTTGTCTCAAATATATAACCCCAGTTTTATATAAATAAAATGTTACCAAAGAGAAGTCCACCACAGTTAGTACGCCCTATATCTATCAAAGTAGGAATACCTATCTTTTATATTTATTATAATAATAATAAATAAATATAAAAAAGAATTCAATTCCCAATGCAGGTGTTGAACCACATATATTACCGATGAAGTCCACCACAGTTAGTACGCCCTATATTACAGTTGTCTTTATGAGAAGATTTATTGCAATTTATCTATTTCATATCATATATCTATATGTTTGAAGTTTTACTGTTTCTAGATACTTGTGTTCATTATAAAATAGTTTAGCTTGTGTTCGGATCTCTATCTTTTTTTTTATTTATAAACTACGCCTCTTTTTGGTAAACAAGAAAAAAATATATTTTTAAACAAAACAATTCCTCAAATTACTTTTTAACAATACATATTTTCTCTCTTTACTTTTCAATCACACATTTTATCTCGAAATCATAAAAATACATGTTTTAAAAAAAAAATTAGCAAAGTTTAAATTACATAATTTCTCAAATCAATTTCGAACCATACAAATTTTCTCTTTCCAATTTTTAACCCTAAAATCACCTCGAGATACGTGAAAAAAATAAAAAAAACTGGTTTAACAACGGCTGGTGTGCCTCTGAACAGAGTATTAATTTTCCACTATTCAGCTAAATCATTTCCGACCCAGATACTTAAATAATACATCGAATGTAAATGTCTTTTTTATAAAAAAATAAATTTGGTGATCAAGTAACTTTTCATTTCAATTTTTAAACACAAATATATCAATAATCAATATATTATATATAATATTATAAAATAATTGGGGTTATCAGGGGTGCGATGTATACATCATATCTGTGCATTAATATTTGCGATAATGACAAAATCACAAATGTTCATAAAACCGATTATTATTATTTATTACATACAAAATTCGTATTCCACAACTACTGAAATTAAAGCAACAAACAAAAGAAAATAACATATTCTCAAGAAATTAAATACAAGGGTTGATAATTAAAATCTTAAGTTGTACTTAATTTTTCAGTAGGGTACAAATATTTATACACAACAAAAGTTGTAGGTGAATTGATTATTAACTCAAACATTAACACGTCTTTATTTTTTTGGCCTTGTAGTAGTTTGACCATCCAGCTGTTATAGCATGTACTTGACCAGTGTGTTTATGTTTCCATGTTTTGCAGTCCCATATTTGGCAACCACTATCTTGAATATGTGCAACAGATAGTTTATGTGGAAGAAAAATTCTTGAAATACGATATGTCACAACAATTAAAAAAATAAATTAATATACTACTTTCATATCATAAACAGCATAGGGGAAATTCAAATACATTACTTACAATACGATATCAACCTGTAATGTAAACGTAGGTATACTGTGTATGGGCCTACCTGAAATTGAAATAACAATTATTTTATGGAATAATAATAATAAATAAAGTCCAATTCTTTGTTATCCCTCTAAGAATAAGAATGTATTTATCAACACGTAAAATTACCAGAAATAAGTTCTACCTGGAATTGGGTAATTGTTTTGTGTTACTTGAGGGAATTCTATTACTTCATAGCTCGACGTATTAAATATTTGAATATTGAAACTTGACTGGTGTGTATAATTGAAAACGAGAGAATATTTATGGTGAATGCAATTCCTTGCTAACAATCGATTCAAACCTTTTGGCAAATATTGTTTGTTGTCATTTGATTCCAAATGTATCAATACAGTATCTTTGTCTTGTGTACAAACAGATATTGGACTCTCCAGTTCATGCCCATATTGTAGGGAGAATTTCGTTGGCAGTTTCTATGCAGGAATAATAAAATACATGAGCAACGCGAGCAAAATATAATCATGTAACCAAATAACTGAAATAATTATTACCAATTTAATGACTTTTCCTGCTCGAATGTTTAATGTACGTACAACATTTTTGCTGCAATTTAAATAGCCCCGTTTACTGCATATAATAAACATAGTGCAGAAAATTTATTGTATACAATTTGTGCAATGAATATATAAGCGTTGGATGAAGAGAGGCAAACGAGGTTGGTTTACTCTGCCTGTAATCGATATAGGATTTGAGCTGAAATCTTACTCGGTTTAGATTTATAATATAGTCCACAGAAGTAGTCAACACATGGTGCAAATTCTCTCTGATATTTTACAGGAAGATATTATTATGTATGTGTGAATAGATAAAGGTTTTCAAACAACCTTAATGTCGGCTCTATCAACTCTCATGTGCGCAATCATGGGTTACATAAATGAATAGTTGACAACGCTCCGCAAGTGCACGTGTCGCGCAAGTAGTAAAGTGGACGTGAGTCCAAGTATCGATCCCACAGAGATTGTGTTAAATTGTATTTTAGATTACTACCTTAACCGGAACTAGAGATTTGTTTTGATTTAAGAATTTTGATTTTGAAAACTAAAATAAAGATTAAACTAAAAATTTGACAAATTTGATTTTAAACGAATGAAAATAAATGCGTTAGAATTATGAATCCATTTTGACTCTATCATCCATATCTTAACCAATTATTTAAATACAATTCACGGGTTTCGAAAACCCATATTCCTAATGTTGTTAAAACTTCCTTTCGGACAAGCAATAACGTCTATTCCTACACACAACTCAACTATATTTCTATGTTGAATACGAATGTGCAAGAAAGCATTAAAAGAACTATGAATATTATAGCAGATAACACAAAGCATAGGGGTATATTTCTATCCCCTATCGGACTTTGTGGCAATCGAAACAAGTCTAATGAAATCCTAATCTTTCGAACTTAAGAAATCACAACCTAAAATCATACAACTAGTGATCAAGTAATTGCATGATAGAAAATGCATAATTCAATTGCTCAAAATCATGAATTGCATAAATTAAATATTAGATTAAAATATGGAGTCAAGAAATCAAAACTTCATCACAATTTCAACACAATTAACCTAGCCTAGAAACATAATAGAAAATAAATAACAAGAGATATGAAAAGATGTAACCCAATTCATCTCATTGCAATTGTATCTTTAATCTTGATCTTGGCGTGGTTTGGATCCCTCGGCACTTCGACAGCGTTATGGCATGAATTTAGCAAGTTGGGAACCCTTAATTTCGTGCCCCAAGCCTCTTATTTATAGATGTTCATGAAGTCTAGGTCAAAAATATGAGAATTTGGCTAAAATCCGCGCAAAAAGCCCACCTGCGGCCCAGTCGGGACTACCGTGCGACCGCACAGTTCAAAAGTGCGCGATCACAGCCTCGAAAAGCCAACCTTCAGTCACTGATTTTTTTGGCCGTGCGACGGCACGCTTTTTCAACCGTGTGGCCGCACAGTTATAACGGCAGCAACAATTTTCTTCTTTAAATTTCAGCAATTTGGTCCTCGTCCTTTTATTGCACAGTATTTAGTATTTTGATCATATCTTTCATTTAGGATTTTCCCAATTAGAAAGATAACGTAAAGGGATACAATTCTTCCTGAAATAGGATTTTCCCAATTCGAACGTTTATTGCCCCGAAATTAGGTTTCAACGTCTGACTATAAATCTGCTCGAAGACCTTGTTTGATTAAAATGAATTTATGGTAATATTCTTACCATATTTCATTCCTTTTTGTCTTCTAATTGCATCCAATTGACTCCTAAAAGTCCTCAAGTATCTTATCTTGATCTGAATCAACTATTGAATATTTGCAATTTGGTCCTTTTTCTTTTGATTTGTATACTTTAGTCTTTGAACTCCTAATTTCTTCCAATTTGGTTCTTTCTTTGACTTTTCTTCCAATTGACCCTTTTGATTTACTTCATCAACTCTTGGTTTTCACACTTTAGCTCTTTTGTCATCCAAATGACTTGTTTTTGCTTCATTTCCTTTGTTTTCTCGACTTTGGATTATTTCTGAAATACAAACAATATTAACTAAATAAATAGCAAATATTCTTAAACAAACAAATAAAATTCTACTTTTAGAATAAAAATAAGTGTATAAAATACACTTATCAACAGTAACTCCTCCAAGCCTCTTTTATTGTAGGGGGACATGCCGAGAGAACAGCAAGAAATCTGCCATTGTAAATTTCCAAGTGAATTTTCAGTGTATGGCATGGCTTAGGTTAATGGAGGAATTAGTGGCAAATAGCCGAATTATCCGACCCATATTTCAAAATACCTATTGACCAATTTGTAAGTTAAAAAGAAAAAATAAGAAGGGTTTATTATTGACAAAGTTTAAAATATCCTTACACTTATTCAAACCATTGGTCCGTCTCAATAGCCACCGTACAAAACTCTATCTCTTGCTTTCGGGTCCGTCAAGGAAGAACTCTAAAACTCTTCCAACACAAAGACTTAGGTCCATCAAGAAGAAGACTTCGAGTCCATTGAGAAGAAGATCTATTCATCATTACCTTCAAGCATTAGACAATGTTAGTTACATTAGTAGCTTTGATATCTAGATTTATAGTTTGAAGTTTGAAATTTTTCTTATGTAAATTGAGTTTAGAAATCAATTTAGGTGATTTTATTGGATGAGTTCGCAGGAAATGGTGAGCTCCACCTCGGGAGTCCGTCCAAACCTTTTGGTTCGGTGCAAAAGGTCCGATCGGACCATAATAAACCAATAGGTCCGATAAGACAGATTTGAATAAAATAAATTTAATTAATTTTGATAATAAAAAATGTTATCAAAATTATTTTTGTAATAAATGATAAATAATGTTAAGAATTAATAAATTTAATTACAATTTTTTATAATGTAAAAGGGGTAAATATTTTCATTACTAATGATAATAAATTTAATTACAATTTCATAATTAGAATTAACAAATGTAATTATAATTTCATAATTGTAACAAAAATTATAATAATTTCATAATGTTGGAAAATGTAATTATAATTTCGTAATGCTAATAAAAATTTATTAATAATTTCATAATAATTATATAATGTTATTAATAATTTCATAATCGTAATTATGTTGTTCACTATATTATTTGTTGATTTAATAATATTTAATTCGCTTATATTTTATGTTGTAGTACGTAGATCTTGCAATGGAGTTGTTGCGCGATCGGGTTAGGAGGTACCCTATCTTGTACATGTTGTCAGATTATATGTTAGCCGGTAGGTGGAAAGTCGTGGACGGGTTGCAAATACTTCTACATTTCAGTGATCGCGAATTCACACATTATTGTTGTTGAGATCGTGTTCGCTCAATCAACAAAGTATGTGTATGTATCCGATCATGGCTGTCTCACAATGTCCCAACTGGAACAAGCTCTACAGTCGGTGGCAGTCATCATTCTCATTATGGCTAAGCGTGCACGGATTGTTGTTGATGATATTATAGAGAGGATTGCGGAGACTTCCAAACAAAGTGTCGGGTAAGTTTTTTCTTACAATCGTATTTTAGTATTTAATTAATTTTTTAACTATGTTCATTTATTTTACTAACTTTTTTCTTTTTAACACACAGTGGTGATTGTGACATTTTCGCAATCAAGTATATTGAGTTCTTGACCATCGGATGAGATGTGAGGATGATCAATCAATAACATATGTATAAATGGAGGATTAAATTGGTCGTTGATTTGTATATGTACAATTGTAATCCATGTTAGTTAGAAATGTAAAATGAAAATTTTTATATGTAATAATTGTGTATATATATATATATATATATATATATATATAGTTTTAAAATATTAGGATTTTAATAGTACTATTAAAATTACTATTGCATACCTGTGTAATATAAATTAGATTTCAGTTGATGAGAGTTAAAGTTCGTGTTGATTGATGTGAAAGCATTGAAAAATTTATTATGATTAATTACTGTCGTCTCGATCGGAAAAACAGTAGGTCCGGTCGAATCGAGCCGGAACATGGGGTCAGTCTGGTCGGACCATGTGTTCGGTCTGGGTCCGACCGTTAGGGTTTAGCTTTTAGGGTATGAAATTTTATTTGTCATAATTTCAATAAGAGTTAAATTTCATGAATTGCTTATCTCACAAAAAAATAGATATTGTAGGTTACCACAAACGTGTGATTATTACATAATACCGAAACAAAAAATTTATGTATTTCACCTTAACGGAATTGTTTTCACATAAGTGGTCGAGGCATATGCTACATGGATTATCGAACTTTATTTTCATATTTACTCGATTTTTCACCTTTACAGCTTTACTTCAGCGAAAATAAAGATATAAAGCTAGAGAATCTCAGGAAGTTAGAAATGGATTCCGATAAATCATGTAGTATATGCTTTGACCTCTTCTATGAAAGCAGTCCCGTAAAGGTAATTAGTAATCACATGTTTTGCGTAGTCTAAAATATCTTTTTTTTTTCAAGAAATATTTATCCTATTTCCTTGTGAGATAAGCAATTCACGAACTTCAATATTATCAATTGAAATGTAATTTTTTTATTCGTTATGTATTTGAACTAAAAGTTGACATTTTTATAATATAATAATTTATTATCATCAAGCAAATAGGAAAATTTATTATCAACCAATACTACAATTCCAATAATAATTTTAATAGTTATAAAATTAATTATTCAAGGGAAACTGATTAGTACAAATTTGGCGAGTATGATCGACTGCACAGCACTTTCGTGGTCGGGGAAGCTTTCTAGTAGACGGTATTCTAGACGTACGTACACGGCCCAAGTGTACATTGGCGGACATCCGGTGGAAAAAATTGAAGTTCTCACTCAGCCTCATTTGGTAGAGGAAATATAGTTTCAGCATACGCTTCTCTCCAAAAAGCAATCATGTAGTATCCAGTTGATAATGAATGAGGTGAAAAATCTGGATGTCTAGCAACTGCAACTGCATAAGTGCATGGAAAGCTCTCAAGCTAGAACTTCTACACACTCGTGTTGTTATTCAAGTCCACAACATAATCAACATTACGTCCGCATATGACGTTGAATCGAAATTGATCTAGTGGCTCTACGCACAACCTTTTAGTTACGTCTAATCTATTGTTTTAAAGAGTTTGGTTTTCATGGTAGGAATGAGATAAGATGTGCATGATTGAGATTTCTTGTGTCTATCATGAAACAAAACTTTCAACTTCTCCCTAATGTTCTCAATTATTTCCAAAATTGGTAACTTTCGATCTTTCTTAAATAATGCATTCAGAGACTCCACATTATTTAACATCATATTTATCGACGTCCTGGAAATTGACACCATGTCCAATGTTTAATTCCTAGCTTATCTATTACATACCCCGAGGCACCCTTACTCTTATTGTCTATTTCGATCATGAACTTATTATAATATTCAAAAGTGTAAGCATTTGTCGCTCTCTTAAACAAATAATGATCCCACTGCCCCGATACATGCTCTTCAAATTGCCTTGTATATGGTACATGCAATAACCATGGTGTATCTCGGGAAAAACTTCAGTGATATCATTTATGATAGAATTTCCCGATCAGTTATAAAAGTAAGGTCATCGACGTCTACAATTACTTCCCTGAACTTTGAGAAAAACTAATTCATCGCTAGATCATTTTCGCTATCCACTATGCCGAACGCAAGAGGGTAGATTTGAATGTTGGCATCTTGACATATAACAACAATCAACTTGCCTTCATATCTAGCTTTCAGTGTTGTATCATCTACCAGAATTAGAGGTCGCATCGAACTTTTAAATCCCCGAATTCATTGTCCACGAGTCATGAAAAAATACTTGAAGCGATTGTCGTCGTCAGCCTCAATAAAGAATGCCGAACCGGGATTAATTCTCAACATGTTATGAAAATACCTGACCAATTTAGCATAGCTTTCCTCGGGTGAACCATTAAATCATCTAATGCACATTCTCTAGCCCTTTAGGCCTTCTGGTAAGTCATGGTCACCCCAAAATCTCTCTGTACATCGTTAATGATGTCTCTAGGTCTGTAAATAGTCCTTGGGTCATCAAACCTATACATTATCTGTCTGTCGTTCGATAAACCATGACCGCACTTGTCTATGATCATTTCGACGAATAGCCACTTGAGAAGTATTTTCTCGTTCGTACTTGCGAACTACAAAAAATTGATCTATGTCCATCCTCGTTGCTCATAGACGCCAACTACAATTGTCGTCTACACAGACAATTGTGTAGGTACTCCTGTCTGACTTTTTCACTTTAAACTCGAAATTGTGCTTAAGTGCAATACCGTGCAAGGGTTCTTAGAGATCTTACTTAGTATTAAATAATTGCTTGACTTCCAAAACTTCATCATCTTGAACCACATGTGAACAATTAATTGACCATGAACTCGTCCCAACCCTTGAGTTCCCAAAATGTTCATGTCCACGTTTGGATAAAGCAGTGAAATCATCGTTTGTAAATGGAATTTTCTCCTGATCATCTTCGACTACCTCGTTACCTCTATGCGTGACAAAATGATCATGATGTATAGCAATTGTATCAAGAATAACATCGTCATCCTCATGAGCTATTTCTAATGTGTCTCACATATCATTTACATTCTGATCCTCACCATCGAATTCTTCATTTTTATTATCGGGGATATCCTTTTGTACTAAAGTTACACTAAGAGGAATAATTTCCTTTTTTCCGCCTCAATTAACCACATAATTTGCACATTAGAAGTAACAAACGCGAGCGGCAATGTAATTGGAAAATTCGAGTTAAATGGAAATCTAAATTTCATATCATATTTAGATGGATCAACTGAATTAATTTTAATTTGGGCATTCGTTCCACTGAATTAATTTTAATTTATAATTTATTTAATTAATAATTTAAAATATTATTGAAGTTATTTTGTAATTAACGACAAAGAATGTTAAGAATTAATAAAATTAATAAGAATTTCAAAATTTTATAATGTAACATAATTATTTTCATTACTAATGAATAATTGAATTACAAATTCACAATTAGAATTAATAATGTAATTTTAATTTCATAATTGTAACAAAAATATAATAATTTCGTAACTTTAATAAATGTAATTATAATTTCATAATGCTAATAAAAATTTATTAATAATTAGAAATAATAAATGTAATTATAATTTCATAATTTTAACAAAAAATATAATAATTTCATAATGTTAGTACATGTAAGTATAATTTCACAATGCAAATAAAATATTTATTAATAATTTTATAATGTTATTAATAATTTCATAATAATTATAAATAAGAAATGTAATTATAATTTCATAATTTTAACAAAAAATATAATAATTTCATAATGTTAGTACATGTAATTATAATTTCGTAATGCGAATAAAAAAATGTATTAATAATTTCATAATGTTAGTACAATTAATTATAATTTCATAACGCTAATAAAAAAGGGAAAATTGTAGCCGCGGTCCCAAACATTTCCTTTTTTTGCAAACTTTACCCAAGCCTTCACTTTGTACCACCCACGATCCCAAACCTTAAATTTAGTCGCGGGAGAAGGACAAATTGATGAAAAACATTCAAAATTCTGTTATTTGACCATAAAATTTAACTTTGACCAAAATAAGAGGGGCAAAATGGTAACTTTGTAATTTTAACATATAATAAAATAAAATAAAAGAAATAGAAACATATATTATTGTTCATCTTCTTCAACACACCCTACCCCCCACGATCTACTGCCCCCCAATCCCACAACCCCCAAATATTCTCCCCTACAAACCCCCAAGATCCAATCAAACAAAAATCACACTTTCACCGCCTGCAACCACACATATCATCGTTGAAGGATTGATGGCCATTGCCATGGAATTGCAAAATTTGTTTGGGTAAAATGTTAATTTGGGCCCAGCAAATGCTTTCTATGAAATTGATAAAGCCCAGCAAATTAAATTTGATTTCGTTCACATCATTTTCTACGAAATTGTCTACGAACCCCATTAACGAATGTGTGTCTATGCTTGGATTTGGGGCTCCGCCCATTTCTCCAAATTACACGCACCTCCTCTGAGTGCGACAGGTTGGGGCTCCGTCAATTTCTCCGATCCACACCTCCGGTCAAAAGTTCAACTATAGCACGTCGATGCATGGTGGCGACGGGGAGAATACATGGACGTGTGAAAAGGAGAAGGTTTGGATGGTTTGCAGAAGACGAAACCAAACTGAGGCCGTGAGGTTGCAGTTTCTTGGCAGTAATCTTGTTATAACAGCTAGCGGTCAAGGTACGTGATTGGGTTGGGTTTATTCTTTGATTTTTGTTTGTGGTGATTTGGGTGTTGATTGATGGATTTAGGAGTTGGGCAGTAGGTATCTTGATGCGGTGGTGTGGGGTTTGTAGTAGGTTAGATGTAGAGGTCGGTTTTGGGTGGTTTATAGTCGACAGTGGTGGTGGTCGGTGTTGATTAGAATCATTCAAAAGGTGAATGGATGGTTTCCCCGTGGAGGTTGTGGCAGATGGCGGTGGAGTGGGGTGGAAGGTGAACAATTTTCATTTTTGTTTCTTTTCTTTTCTTTCCTTTTTAAATTTAATTATTTGAACTATTTTATATTAAAAATGCAAAGTTACTATATTACCCTTTTAAAATTTGGGTCAAAATCAATTTTTAAGTCATCTATCAGAATGTTGGATGTTTTCCATCCATTTGTCCTTCTCCCGCGATTAAATTAAAGGTTTGAGACTGTGAGTGTCACGAAGGTTTGGGTAAAGTCTGGGAAAAAAAGAAAAGGTTTGGGACCATGGCTGCAATTTTCCCTTAAAAAATTGTTAATATGTATAATGTTATTAATAATTATGATAATAAGTAGAAATAATAAATGTACTTATAATTTCATAATTGTAAACAAAAAAATACAATAATATCATAACGTTAATAATTACAATTTCACAACGTTAATAAAAATAATAATAATAATAATAATAATTATATAATGTTAATATATATTTTTTAGTTTTTTCTTTAATGTTTAACTTTTCTATTTGTTATTTTACGTGCGTTAGTCTACAATTTAAAATTGTTGAGTTTATTGATATTGCGCTTTATTCTATACTTTCTTGTATGTGGTTTTCTTACAATCATATTCTAGTACTAGTAAAATTTACGTGCGTTGCACGAAGCGATTTATATTTGTATTTATTCGCGTTAAATTAGTAATGAAAGACACAGTTATTTGTGAGTACACATTAAGTAACATTAAGATTCTAATATAATTTATTGTTTCAATTTGATGTGTTAAATTTAGGGAAAATTTATTGTATCAATTTGATGTGATTCATTTAAATAACTTTACAAAAAAATGTTGCTTGTATATACAATTGAAAAAAATCAATTATAGTACAAATCAACGGTTAATGCGGTAAGACTGCATTACAATTTATTCTGAAAAAAAAAAAATTCTAGTGAATTTTGATGTGAAGAATACTTACTGGACAGTTCAATGAGACCAAATTAATTAATTGGATAGAAGAGTAATGGTACCTGCAATTTAAATAAACATAACTTATAAATAAATAATAAACAAGTAAAAAAATTAAATTCTTATGCAGGAAAAGAGGTTTAAGAACTTTTTTAATATGGTATGTAGCTCTGAAAGTGTATCAAACAGAAAAAAACTACTAACAAATAACAACAAAATTTATCGTATTTCACTTTATCTTTTATCATTTTATTTAATACGTACAGTTTTTCATAAATGTAAAACTTTTGTCAAAATTGAAAGTTTAAAGAATCAAAATTTATCAGTATGAATAAAAGAACCACTATACCGAATAGATTCGATTCAAAAATTTATATTTCCTGAAATCAATGAGTCATACAAACTGGTAATCATCAACAATGGCACATTTGTCAATTTCATGAAAACTATAAGTTTTATAAAGTGTGACTCATGAGCAATTCACATAACGAACAAACTATTGGAGCCAACTTGAATCGATAAGTGTAACACTCTCAACAAGTGGAAAATCATTACATTTGACGCCATATGATGGTTGTCCTAAACAAATCCAAATGTCAATCACAAAACTGTGTTTTCTTCAGCAACGCAGTCAATTGAAATTACAAAAATTGTGCAATTTAAAAAAGAGAATGATGGAATTAATGTAATATCTTCATAAATAACTGAGGTTCAAAATGATATACTTCTTACCCAAGGAAAATCAATTGCAACACTGAACTGTGTAGCAATCTAGGTGCATAATTAGTTAACTTTATATATTATATATAGAAACTTTGAAACATGAGGAAATGATTTCCGTAAATTTAAGTGTGAGAATGCAGCAATATTCTAATAACAAATTAAGGAGTTTCTGCAAGAGTAGATAATGAAATTTTACTCGTAGTGGAAAGAGTTAAATAGCATACTTGAAACATGATCCTAACAGTTGTATAACCCTTGGATCTTTCAGTTTCACCATCCACCATAGGCTTGGCAGCTCTTTCCCTTGGGTTTTCATCAAAGTCATACTCTATTTAAAAGAGACACAACATATGAGCATCTTCAGATTATTTAAAAAAATATATTCATATCATGTTCAATAATTTTTTTCTACTTGTTTAAAGAAAATATTACACATGAAAAAAATTGAAGTTGCGTACATTATCTAAACCTATTAAAATGCCGACTGTGTTTACTTCATAATTTATAAGATTAGATAGAAAGCATACCGGCACTTTCATTACTTTTGAATCAACTACTCTGAATTTAATAAGATTGTTCTGATTTGAAATCTGCACAAAGAAATTAAGAAAAAGATTTAGAATTCGATTCCATATATATGTATATATATATATATATATATATATATATATATATATATATATATATATATATATATATATATATATATCCTCATAGACCATAGAAGAACCATTTAAATATAATAAACTTATTCAATTTACACTCGAGAAGAATCTAAATGAAAAATACACTTACTGCTTCAGCGGACTTCATATTCAACCTCACAAGATACTTCCAAATGTGTACCATTACCAGCCTCCCTAATAATCTTGTACCAACATTTACTTAAGGAGCTAGGAATAGACAAACATTCCATTTTATACACAAACCAAAAGAACTAATAGCATAAAAAATTCAAATTTATTGGTAGGTTTACAATTCTGAGTTTCCTAAGAAGACAATCCAGAGGGTTATCATCTTTTGTTTTTGAAAAGAACACTCGCTTGTAATCTTACAGATAAAATTATCTTGCCCTTCATCAGCCTACACCATTATTCCATGTGTTAGATGCATACAATAGGTTGCAGATTCATGGACCACAGTTATGTACTATGAAATCTCATTCTTGAGGTAATAAATGTTCATCAAAAGAGAAGCTAAGGATGGAAAATAAACATGTTTAACCAGCTGACATTTTGGGAAGAATAAGATTATAAACTGGACAAAGCACTAAGATATTGTTTTACTCAACTCAGTTGAAGCGCAACAAATAATAGACAAAACTGAGAAGTCTTAACAAGGGTATATTATGCGGTTCATTCTAATATTTTACCAACAAGAAGCAACCTGGTAACTGAAACTATACAACAGTAGCAATATGTTGTACAAAAGATAGATTGATATCAAGAGTAGTAAATGCATACATTTTCCCTGAAATATATTTCCCCAGTTATGTGCTCGATTCTGTTAAGGCGCGAGAAGTTGAACGAGTTCAACAATAATAGATATAGTTCTGCATTTTGATTCCTTACACACACAATAGAGTCAGTACCTCTTCTGAAAAGGCCATTGAGCAAAATATCTGTCCCCTAAAAAATTACACTGCAAAACCTGTTTAACTCTTTAAGAGGTAGCATGCCTTAAAATGCATTATCACAATATCAAACCTAATAAAGCAAACACAACCAGAGAAATAATGCCTCCAAAAAATCTTACTGGCTCAATTTTTTTATTTAAGTGTATAATCAAAATTTTGATGAGAAAAGGATATTATTTTGCCTACCCAAAATCCACATTTCCATATTCATCACTCTACAGTACACTATCATCCAAAATCTCTAATGCTTTCACTCTTCATCCATGATCGCTTTTGTTCCATCATTGGGGTTGAGTCATCATTTTCAAAATCAAATGTTTTTACACCTCTTATCTGAGGTTGAAAAGACAACCTAGCATTTCCACTATTTAAAATAGTGGTTGGTAATTATTTTGACCATAGAGCTTGTTTGGCTAGGCTTTTAATACCAGCTTCATGGTTTATTTAGGCAGTAAGGCAGTTAAAAATACAACTTAAAAGTTAGTCAAACTTTGTTTATTTGATAGCAAACCAACTTTTAAACATCAAAAGAAAAATATAAGAGAAAGAAATCAGAAATTGAGCCTTAATAAATGCACCTGTCAACCAATTCTTCGGCTGAGCACATAGGCTGGAGGTGGTGCGGCAATTGCCAGATGAGATGCTGCATTATAGGAACCCATGGACTGCAGGTACAACGAAAATCAAAATGTACGCAAAAACAATTTATACTAATAATCCATTGAGTGCATTCACCACAGTAGATCCACCATGAAGAAGCATAAACGTTAGAATAATATTTATCATGGAGCAGAAAGTAAGAAAGATGATATGAGCTACATTTCCTCCATCTAATGTAATGTAAAAAAGATGCTATAAATTTTAATTAAGGAGGAAAGAGGAGAAAACTGAAGATTTCATTATAGTATAATCGACCTTGCTTTCACAATTTGACAAACAGTACGAGTACAAGGAGCCTTTCTTTTGATCTCGATCGCTATTACACAAAGAAGAGTACCTATTCATCAAGATTCCTATAAAGGATCAGAATGATTTAAGATTAGAAGCACAAATTTAGATAGGGAAACTGATCTTAGACATGCTTGGATTGTGTACCAAAAAGGACCAATGATTCCATATAATCTCTTTGGTGAAATATAAAAAAGATATAATATGCATAGGTATTGAAGGAGATATATGGTCATTATGAAAAATAAAAAGAAGTAAATGCATAGTTGGCTTTCAACCTACTAAAACCTAGACTCTTTGTTGCAAGAGAGTGAAAATATTTACAAGAGCTCAGGCCTCATCTATCTAATGCTCACCACTTCAATGCAAGCATTTCTTCCCTGTACAAAAGTAATCCATGACTAAGAATTTACACAATATTCTATTTAAGAAAGCACCTATTAGTGAATTTTTGATACAACAAATGTGTTCCCAAATGGCCCTATTTCATTTTCATAGTTAAGCAAAAATTTCAAACACTAAGCTTGTTTCTTCCTTCCGCTAAATATAAAAAATGAAAATAATTTAAAATGAAAAATTGATATCTGGAGATGCTACCCTTGAACAGACCTTGTTAAATCTCAAATGTCAATTATGTAAATATGAAACTTCAGTGCACATTTTGAAAACTTAAAGTTACCTGTCCAATTCATAAAGTTTAGTACCAATTTTCATTGATTTAATTGAAGCTCCTAAATCATTCCTTGAAGCTCGCAGAAGTAGGGAATCTGAGTTCTTCAAATGCTCTGCAACAAGGAATTATGTCATGCTATATTTTGTTGGTAATTCAATGAAACAAAGTACATATTCTGCAGCACGTGAAATTTATGAACCTGCCACCGGAAAGTCATTAAATACATGGACTTTACCCGCATAGAATATCACCATCTGTGCAGTCTCCGGCTCAGATCTGTTTCGTACATGCAAATCAAACTATTAGCAAAATTAATAACACAAAACAACAATTGAAGTGGTGATCTGAAAAAATTAACCTCATAGCAGTGTTTTTCTGAGCTGCTTCTGTGCAAAAGGTGGAACCATAACCGCCGATAAACTGAGGTAGAGCGGATAGGATTTGGGTCGGAGCACCCGATTTATCTTTCGTCGACAATAAATTCATTGTTCCAGTCGGAGCCCCTGTTTCAACCAAAATAACTCGGTATAATTTCCTGTGTTGGCTCCAATTCCAAAACCACAAAATTTTGACGAACACAAAAAAATTTAACTTCAAGAAAAATGGAGGGAACCAAAAAGAATCTATCAATTAACAAGAAAAATCAAAACTTGAACTTGCAAAAAAAAAAAAATTTTGAATTGCAAGGAAAAAAGAGGCACAATAATGAACACTTTATTACAACAAAAGCTCAAAAATTGACAATTGACAATATGAGAATATTGAGATAGTTCTCATTACTGGGTTTGCTTAAGGTGCACTAATTTTATTTTATTTTTTGTTAATATTGAACTTGTGAAAGAGCAGGTTTCAATTGAGGGAGTCTACATCATGAAGGATGCAGGGGGCTCTCAGGGACGGTGGTTCCACAATAGCGTGCAATTTAACCATTTAATTATGATACTCATGTTCTCATCTACTTAGTATATTTAGCGTAGAACATATTTGTTACTCTATTGTCAATTCTTGTGCATACTAAATAAAATCAATAGAGTACATTAGAATACATATATTTCAAATATGCATAAAAAAACTCAATTTAAATGGCAATTAATTACAACAATCAGCAGCAGCAAATGGAAGTGCAGAAAGTCTTTCATATAATATCTAGTTCATGATCCCTTTAATTCATCATAGCTCCTTGACGTTCTTTATATAAGTTCTATTTTCTTTTGGACTCATAAAAGCAGTAACAGGAAATGACTTGTCAATTCCCCATAGGAGTCTCGAAATAAAAATTACCTGGGCTTTCCTTCAGCTTCCTTCTTCAGTTTACTTACAATTGAATCATCCTACATGAAAAAAACAATCAAGCCAAAACAAAACAAAACAATACCTTATCCAAAATTCTGTATATCAGAGAAAGAAAACCCACAAATTTATTGAGTTTTGGGGAGGGCGAGTAAACCTAGGGGAATCTAGAATGAAGAATCACCTTACATTCAAAGAGAAACACCTGCAACACTATCAAACTGGCATATAGTAAAACCGATGACAAACAGAAGTTTCAACAAGAAAGCTGGAAACACATAAAGATGCCTACATTCTCTATAGTTGTAGACCTGTAGGATTCGTTTAGAAAAATGTAAATAAAAATTCGCGAAACCATTGAGGAAAAAAATCGAAGCACATGAACGTAACAAGATTTACACTCACTTAGATCTTGCGCAAGCGGCCGAGGGAACTCGTTTACGATGGAAGCTTTATAAGAAAATGAAAAATAAATCAAAAAAAAGGAGACCAACGCATTATAGAGGAATGAAATTAATGGAAAACAAAACTCGAAGGAACTACAAAGCAAAGGATTAACGCTCACCTTAACGATCTTGACCAAACGGCGGAGGGGACAGCTATTACGACGGCAACACAGAGATCGGCGGAGGCACAGTAGGGTTTCGAACTGAAATGGACAGAGGTTCCCTTATGCGTTATCTATACGGCCGTCCAGAGAGAGAGAGAGAAGTCGTAGGCAGCGAATATGAAAAATGAGATGTGAAATAGCGTTATTCCTCTTTCTGAGATAAAAAGCGTGTTTTTTCGTCCATGAATAGTAAATTTAGAAGTTGATTTTATATATAGTAGGGATTTAATTTTTTGTTTAAGTATGTTCATTTATTTCACTAATGTTTTTTTTTTTTTTTTTTTACAGACAGTGATGATTGTGGCATTTGCGCAATTAAGTATATTGAGTTTTTGAGTATCGGACGAGATGTGAGGATGATCAATCAAGAATATATGAAGAAATAGATGATTAAATTAGCCGCGAATTTATATACTTACAATTGTGATCCATAGTAGTTAGAAATGTAAAAATATAATTGTATATTTTTAGCTTTAAAATATTAGGATTTAGGGTATGAGATTTTTAATGTTAATTTTTTTGTTACTATTGGAAATTAGTAGGATTGAGGGTATGAAATAATCATCATCATCATCATCACCATGAAAATGTTAACTTTTAGTTGAAATTCCTATACAAATTAAAAAAAAATTACATTTCAATAAGAGTTAAAGTTCGTGAATTTCTTATCTCATAAGAAAATATGATAAGTATTTTAGGCTATGCAAAACATGTGAGTCTTAAATAATTGCGAAACAAAAAAAATTATTATGCATTTGATCTTGACGGGATTGCTTTCACAGAAGTTCTCAAGGCACATGCCACACAGATTATCGGAATTTGTTTATATTTTCATTTTATTCTCCTCTTTTACAGCCTCACTTCAGTTGAACCAAACACTAAAATAAAAAATTAATTTACTAATGACATCAGTTGATTAATTTTTTGTTTTACTGTTTGATTCCTCCGAAATAAAGTTATAAAGGTGAAATGCATAATAGGTAGGTATTTCAACTGTCGGATAAGTAATTCACAAACTTTAACTCTTATCTACATTTATGTAACTTTTTATTCGTATAGGTATTTCAACTAAAAATCACCATTCTCGTAATGTTGTTAATAATAATAATAATAATAATAATAATAATAATAATAATAATAATAATAATAATAATAATAATAATAATAATTATTGACAAATATGAAATATTATAATTGCTTATAATCAACGAAATAGGATAATTTATTATCAACAAATACTACAGTTCTAATAATAGTTTTAATCGTAATAAAATTAACAATTCAAGTGGAATCTGACTAGTACGACTTTGGCGAGTATGATCAAATGCATCGCACCTTCGCAGTATGAGAAAATCTCCAGTAAATGGTATTCTAGACGTACGTACGCATCCAGGAGCACGTCAGCAGACATCCGATGGAAATGAATTATCAACCGGGAGAAGGTGTCCAGGAAGTTACCACAAAACTTCATTTGGTAAAGGAAATATAGTTTTAGCATACGCTTCTCTCCAAGAAGCAGTCGTGTAGTATTCAGTTGATAATAAATGTGGTGAAAAGCCTTGATGTCTAGCAAATGCAACTACATAAGTGCATGGAAAGCTCTCAAGCTGCACTTGTCTACACGTGCACGTATTGTTATTCAAGTCCACAAATATAATCAAAATTATGTTCGCTGACGTTGAATCAAAACTGATCCAATGGCTCCACGCACAACCTACTAGCAAGGTCTACTATCTTGAAGAGTTTGGTTTTCATAGCGTGGATAAGATAAGATGTGCATGATTGAGATTCCTCGGGTCTATCATGAAACCAAACCTGCAACTTCTCCCTAATATTCTCAATCATTACCAGAATTGGTAACTTTCGATCTTTCTTAAATAATGCATTCAGATACTCCACGTTATTTTACGGCATCATATTGTATCGACGTCCTGGAAATTGACACCGTGCCCAATGTTGAATTCTTAGCTTGTCTATTAACTACTTCGAGACATCCTTACTCTTGTTATCTATTTCGATCATGAACTTATTATAATCTTCAAAAGTGTATGCATCTGCATCTCTCTTAAAAAAGCTAACGATCCTACTGCCTTGGAACTTGGTATTCAAATTTTTATATATGGTACATGCAATAACTATAGTGTGCCTTGGGAAGAACTTTGCGATACCATTTATGATAGAATTCCCCCGATCAGATATAAAAGCAAGGTCGTCGACGTCTCTAATAAATTCCCTTAGCTTTGAGAAAAACCAATTCATCGCTAGATCATTTTCGCTATTCACTATGCCGAACACTAGAGGGTACATTTGAATGTTGGCATCTTTACATGTAGCAATAATTAACTTGCCTTCATATCTAGCTTTCAGTGTTGTACCATCTACTAGAATTAGAGGCCGAGTTGAACTTTTAAATCCTTGAATGCATTGTCCTAGAGCCATGAAAAAATACTTGAAGCGATGGTCGTCGTCAGCCTCAATAAAGAATGCCGAACCAGGATTAGTTCTCGATATGTTATAACAATACATGACCAGTTTAGCATAGCCTTCCTCGAGTGAACCCATTAAATCCTTTAATATACATTCTCTAGTTTTTTCAGGCATTTTGGTAGTTCATGGTCACCCCAAAATCTCTCAGCACATCGTTAATGGTGTCTCTAGATCTGGAAAGTCTTTGGGTTGTCAAACTTATGCATTATCTTTTGGTCGATAAACCCTGATCAGACTTGTCTGTGATCATTTCGACGAATGCCAACTTCACAAGTATGTTCTCATGCATATTTGCAAACTAAAAAAATTGATTTGTGTCCATCCTCATTGCTCACAGACGCCAACTGCAATTCGTTGATTGCATTTTGCAAAAAGGTGTCTATTGCAACATTCAACAAATTTATGTTGCAATTCATCAAGAAAATTGAGTTTTTGGCAACACTTTTTAATGTATGTTGCAAAATGAGGTCTTTCGCAACGTTTTTTGAATGTTGCAAAATGATGGCCTTTTGCAACGTTCAATGAACATTGCGAAAGACCTCATTTGCAACGTTTTTTTGAACTTTGCTAAATGGTCTCTTTTGCAACGTTCAATGAACGTTGCTAAAGACCTTCCTTTTGCAACGTTTATTTGAACGTTGCAAAAGAGTTCGAAATACCCAATTTAAATCTTAACCCTATGCCCACGGTATTTCTCTGCCAATCTCTCCCCAAAACCTCAGTCATGGCCGCCAATCAGTTCTCTCTTCAACACACCACTCTCTTCTCCCACTTTCATTCAATCTCATCATTTCCACCACTTCTTTGGATTCTCATTCACTCCTTTCTTCCTTCCAAGTCCTCTCTTTTAAAGCCACCACTGCCCACCCATACTTGTCAACCTCCGCCGCTGCGAAGCCTCTCGCCATCATTTCTTCCACCACTAAGAAGGTTGTTTTCATCCTCAAGGGCAAGGCGATCGACTCCCGTAGGGAGCGCACTAATTTCAGAAGTCGGCAGCAGAGGATTTGGAGAGACTGGCTCATGCAGGGAGCGCCAATATATGTTTTTCAATTTGCCTTTCATACTAAAATCTTGATTCTAAAGGTCTGTTTGGTCTTGATTTCAGAAAGCTACCTGCGGATTTTGATAGTAGTTATCGATGCAAACTTATTGTGGTCCTGGAATTGAACCCACACCTGGTTGGGATGGGCGTGGGGTGGGTGGGTTCCTTTGGTTTATCTGTTAGCTTGTATGATGAATGTAGAAATGTCAGTTTCTTTTATGATGTCCATTTATTAAATTCATGTTATGGAATTTACAAAATTAAGCTTCATAATCATATTTTGTTTTGTTAATTTTTTGAACAAAACAAAATATGTCATCTTATGTGGAATTGGAAAAAGGTTAAATTGTTCTTATAATATGACAAATTACATTAGTTTATTCTCAATATCCTCAAGTAGACCAGGTTATGTCTTTTGGTTTCGATCCACCGATAGATACAATTGCAAGAGTAATTTATTATATTCTGACTATATTTTCATGTTACAATTCATAAAATTAACAGTGAAGTAATTTATTAAATGTTAATTTGGAGTCTTTGATGTGGTTTGTGAATTATAGGGCCACTTCGAACAGCACTGAGAGGAGAAAACTTGGATTTTACTCATACGGAACCGGTAACCCTATTGATGACTACTGCGTTGTGATCCCAATTGGCCTCGGGTCTTAGGATACTTCTTTACAGGTAAATATAATTCCTATTTAAAAAAGTTGAAGATCAGTTACAGTTAGAACGAACATGCGTTTGGATATATTTTTTTGTTATTGGAGAACCTTTTTTCATGTTTTTGTGATTCAATTGAATCAAGAAATACGTTTGATGAACCCTCTTTTATAGTGGATAGATTTTTCATATGGCTTCAATTGAATCCAGAAATATGTCTGATGAGATCCCTTGCATTAATTATATATTTTTCTGATGGGTGTTGAAGTAGGATCCCATGGGCAGGAAAAATTCAGATGCATTAAAGCAAGTATTTGGCAGACCCATACTCCCAACAAACAAACACTGCTCCATTGATATCTGCACTTGAGGTAGAACTTGAGCAGGCTTGATCAAGAATTAATGAACTGGACACCGAGCGTCGTTCATCGAAAAAGAAACTCGAGCAATTCTTGCGGAAACTCAGTGATGAAAGGGCCAGAGAGTTCATAGAGGAAATGGTTGATAGAAAGGAATGAAACACCAGAGAGTTCATAGAGGAAATGGTTGATAGATTGATAGAAATTTTCTTTTTTCGGGGCATTTTGTGTGTGTTTACAATAGAATTATGTGTATTGTAAAATTTGTTGACATATTGAATGTTAAAATTGTTGTATATTTATTTTTGTATACATTCTAAAACTTTTGTTATTTTGATTTTTGAATTGTGAATGATAGATTAGTAGTATAGTAAATAGTGGGATTAAAAAAAATAAAAATTACAGGACCAGGCTTTTGCAACGTGCAATGCATGGTCTTTTGCAAAAGAGTTTTTTGCAACATGCAATGTGCGTTGCAAAAGGTTGCAACACGCGTTATTTCTTTTGCAATGGACAATGCACGTTGCAAAAAGACTGACCATCTACGGCAACACTGAGTTTTGCAACGCGCGCTCGAACGCTGCATAAGGGTTTTTGCAAGGTTTTTTACATGTTGCAAAAGAGCTTATTTATTGTACTGAATTTGTAAATGAAATTTTCTCCTGATTGTCTACGACTACCTCGTCACCAATATGCGTGACAATCGGATCATGGTGTATAACAATTGTATCAGGAATAACATCGTCATCCTCACGAGCTATTTTTAATGTGTCCCAAATATCATTCACAATCTAATCCCAACCATATAATTCTTCATTCTCATTATTGGGGATATCTAGGGATGTCAACGAGTAGATCCGGTTCGCGAGCCGAAGATCAAGGCTCCAACTCGGCTCGAGCTTTTTCGAGCCGAGATGAGCCAAGTCCCAAGCTTTTAATTTTTTTGTCACAAAAATTCATAAATTTTTTTATTAAAAATATATATAAACAATAAGTTAAGTCGAGCTCGTGGCCGAATTTCATGGTTCAAGCTTCTATTGAGCTTTTTGGGAGGGTTTTTTTTGGCTCGATCTGATCCGATCCGAGCCAATCCAAAGCCCATCTCTAAAAAAAAGTTTGGCTCGAGCTTTGGCTTGAAATCTCGAGCCGCGAGTCGAGCTAAGTCTGAGCTTTTTTTGAGCCGAGCCCGAACGGCTTGAGTCGATGAGCCGTTTTGCATTCCTTCCGTACTAAAATTACACCAAGAGGGATAGTTTCTTTTCTATTCATCTCTATTAACCAGCAGATTTGTACATCAGAAGTAACAAACACGGGCGTCAATGTAATTGGAGAATTCGAGTTAAAGAGAAATCTAAATTTCATATTATATTAAGATGGATCAACTCCCAGTTGTTCTTGTAGTTTATAAATGATGTACCTGGTTTTATAAAAATCCCAAAAATATTTTGATTACTTATATATTTTCATGACCGTCGCAGATTTTCGTTAATTTTGAATTCACCAAAATAAGAAATTGGGACAAAAGCCATAGTTGCATTAATTAAAAATAATAAATATTCAATACAAAAAGTTAGGAAGAATTGCATTATAATAAAAAAAATTTAAAAAATAAATCGCCCCAGACAACTACGATCCGACCGGACCAAGAGTAGGCTTAATCGGACCTACTCTTGGTTCGACCGCTTGGTCCAGCGGTACCTAGCCAGGCCAATAGTAGGTCCTGTTGCGCGGTCCAGCCGGACATACATTTGGTTCGGACTGACCTCCGTTTGGTCTGGTCGTAACTGGCTACACCTAAAGTAAGTCAAACCGATCCTAGAGTACGACGGTCCGTCCATTTCTATCTACCAATCTAACTACAGTTTTGGAAAATATTTCACACTTTGCCATATTAATTTTCATTGTTTAATCTAAATATTTATAGATCCGTAGAATAAATTTAAAATAATAAACTACAAAATTTATTACAGATGAATTTTTTGGTTACTAAAATTATAGATCTATTTGATTTGTTTGACACAACGAGAACGAAATTAAATACAATATTATATATATTGCTAAATCAACTTACCGATAAGAAGTAACAAAAAAATCTTCTAGTTGAGTGTTGAGATTTTTTTGCTGATTTTTTTCTGCAAAGGCAATTGAAAAATGAGATAATAATTTATCTATGCGTTGGAGAAAATAGATACACAACGTAAATATAAAAGTAAGACTTGTTTACTTTTGTTTTAATGTGATAGGGAGGGTTTTATGGATTTTTATGTATGAATATTTTATCAATTTAATATATATATATATATATATTAGAGATGACAAAAAAAAAAAAAAAACACCCGACCCAAATGGGACGAAAAAAACCAGCCTCGCCGCCCCGTGGGGGAGGGGCTGATTTGGCCGACCCGAACCCCCCTCGATTAAACTAAATAATAAAAAAAAAAATAAGGAAAAATAAAAAAATTCTGAAAAAGGAAATAATCAAACAGGGCGCCTGGAGTGACCCACCCCACCCTGAAATTCGCGGGGCGGGTTTGGGTTTAGAAAAAATTCCCAAGGCGGGGCACGGGTCGGGAAGATCCGACCAGAACCCACCCCGTTGCCATCACTAATATTTTGACTTAACCTTCTTTGACTTGGATATTTGGAAAATTGTTAATCAGTTTCTTAATACCCAGAACACATTCTACCCATTCAGAAAAACATTTTTGGAATGAAACTCGGACAAGTTTTCTCTTATTAACAAAACCCTCGAAATGAGAAATTGTAATTGCCACATTCATTTCTTTGAGGAACGAAGATGATGATTTATGTACACCAAGAACGAATGGAAGGATCTCATAATGAATTAATTAGTAGGTGACTATATATATTGGATTTAATGAAATCAGCAATAAGCTGAAACAATCATAGCCAGGGTTACCCTTTGGACCATTTAAATAGTGGAACACCAAGTTATTTCAATGGCAAGCTACCTCGCTTCATCCCTACACTACAAATTAAATCATCAATAACACGTGAAGAATGTCATCTATCATCTTCTATAGCATTTTTCCTATTGCTATTCCTATTGCTGGTGGGGTTATCAACAGTTCGTTCTATATTATAGGATTTTTTGAATTCTATTATATCAGCGCATCTATAACAATCTAATATTGCTATCTATCTGATTCGATAGCATTTTTTCAAGTCCTATTACTGATGGAATTATTAAAAGTTTGGTCTCTATTATAACATTTCTTGAATGCTATTATATCAGCTCATTTATTGCATTCTTTGATTGTTAAACTCAAATTTATGTAGTACTTTTTTTTTATGATTTTGTTTTAGTAACATTCTTCAGTTATTATTTTTTTAAATGACTAATTATTTTTTGGAAAATGAACGACTTAAATTTGGTTGAAAAGTTAAATATTATAGTCAAATCACGGTTGAGTTTTGTTAGGGTGAGAGCAATGTACTAAAATCCAAAATAAAGATTTATTCATAATTATCTATACACACGTGCAGTTTGGAAAATCTTAAAATCAGTAATCAATTTAATTAATTATTAATTAGATATGACATTTTTTAACTAAATTATCTTGGCCACAACTTATCTGAATTAACTTTTGATCGAGTCGAAAACTCCTAATTAATTACTATCTACAAAATGAGTCTAGTATCAATATATTAATTGTCTCTCTATCAATAACTAATTATTTAGCCAAAAAAAAATTATCGTCATCTTTAGTCCCTCAATTTCTTAAATTTTTTTAAAGGCATCTAGGTCAAAATCGTTACCACCAAAATAATTACATTCTTTAAAATTCCGGGGTGTTACGGTTGGTCAAATCCTTCTAAATAAAGTATTCTTAACTTATTTTAGTTGTTTTTTCTTAACTTGTAATTTGAAGTTTTATTGTTACCCAATCGAACTGCATAATCGAAGTGTGTTAGTGTGTGTAAGAGATGAATCATTCAATATTCTTCGAAAAGAAATGAAAATAAATACCCCCAGCTCAATTCATTACCCAATGCAGTTTGTATCCTCCCACCTCTCGTGAGTTCCCTCTTAACATCTGTCAATGATTTACTACAAGAGTGTTATTTTCGACCAACTCTAACAAACGCCACAAAATTGGTTCAAGTTATCCATGGTGAAAATTTAGTCAATACATTGTTCCAAATCAAAACCACTGAATATAGATCAAGCAATTCAAGCCATCCATAAGTATATTTAGTGGGAGTCAACACCCTCACTAGACGTTTCCTCACTTCTCACAAAGTGTATAAGAATAAGAATTTCACTCAACTCACCTCATGGATAATTCATTACCATAGTTTGCTCAAATGTCATAACTGGAGCCAACAATATTACAAGTGCAAAGTAAATGTCTTTATTTGATTGTAACGGGGCTTCGAGTCAAGAACGATAAAAGGAAAAATTTGGTTTGAAAAATTTTGTGATTTAAGCTTTGTTTGTTAAAATTTTTGTATTCAAAAATATGTTTTTTTTAATAAATTTTTGAGGTAAAATATGTGATTGAAAAGTAAAGAGAAAAAATATGTATAATTAAAAAATGATTTAAAAATTGTGGTGTAATAACTTGATTTTAAATAAGTTTGCTAGACAGTAGCTTATAAGGTATAAACTGATATATACCATACCAAAATTGATCTAATGCCAACCAAAGACACAAACTATTATGCCAACCAAAACACAGCCACCGTTTTATAAATGTCATTTTTTTGGTTTATAGACCAATTTATAAATCACACAATTTTCTAAACTATTTTTTAACCACACACTTTTTTCTCTCTAATTTTTAACCACTAATTTTTATTTCAAAATTATAAATATATCAATTTATAAGCTAAACAGTATTACCAAATGGAATATCATATGTAAATGGAGGCTTATTTGTCTGGTGGATGCCTACCGTTGATTTATTATTCTAGAACTAGAATGCATCCTTGTCGTTGAATGTACATATAAAATTGTACGGTCTCTCCCACAGAAGACATGAACCCTAGAATTCTCTCTCCCCAAAAAATCGGGCGTCTTCTCTAGAGATTTTCTTCTACTCTATAATTTTCTTAGGATTTTGTTTTTCTTGAGTTAACTTAAAAGTGAAACATTATGAACAAGATATAACGAATTCTGGAATTTTTTTATAACCTCAGAGACATCTAATCTCTGTGAGCTCCAATTGAAACGTAGCTCTGACATTGATCCAAAGATTCTGCACCATATGGAAGATGTAACAAATACTGCAAGAGCAATTTTTGGTATGGAAGGAATAGGAAAAATAAGGTATGCCACTTTTATAGTACTCTTAAATCTAATTATTCTTAATTTTCATTTGTTAATTTTTTAATTGGGATGTTTATATTTTAGGTTTATTCAGTTGTTTCAGGTTGTTTGCATTTTTTTATATTTTCACTAAGTGATCCTATTTCTTTGTCATTACTTGACAACCTTAAACTATTTATTAAATGTTCATGGTGAAAGGGTTTTTAAAGGCATACTTAAGATGTTTCAAAGGCCTTTTTGGAAACACATGAAAATTGTTGCAATTAATTCGGATGACACCATTCATAAATACAACCTTTACCAACAAAATTAGTACTGATAAATAGTTCAGCATCAAAATTACCGATACTCACGATACCTTTGAAATTAGCACCTTATTTTGTTTTCATGTGGTAATTAGTCGCTGTGTTTATGATAATTACATTTGTGCAATATGGTTTTCGCAGTGGTTTTTAAGGGAATTATGTGATTAGTTGTTGTTCACTTTTGGATATATGATTTTTTTTTTTTTTTTTTGAAAATTGGTTTTTAAGTTTCCATCAAAAGTTTGAAAAATGCTGGTGTCATTAATCAAGCCTTGTGAAGAAATATTTAGCAAATGAATTAAAAATATTCCAACTAGTAAACTTGCCAAAATCTTGCTTCAATGATCTGCCTAGTTCTCCTTGAAGAAGCGAGATATAGTGCTCTTGAATAGCTGGGCTAATAGTGGATATGATGTAGTAGCCATATAATATAACTAGTGTTGGCCTGTGCGTTGTACAAGCTTCGAATCCAAGTTGATTTTATTAATTTGGAACATAAGTTACTTTTAATATTAGTATTTAATTTCGTCTTGTTTGTATGTCTCATTTGTTTATAATATAAATAAAAAAGGATGAACATAGTTCTGATTTTCAAAAGAACCATCTTAAGTTCTTCAAACACGTGGTTAATGAAAATATTTGAGCAAAGTAGAAAGTGAAAATGACTTTCCCTTCAAGTATATGTTTTCATTACTTGAATACTCCACGAAGTTATTATTATTTATTTAAAATCGAATATTGAATAGACTGTCAAATCCACAATGTCATGAGATGGTCAAGTAGTTGCACATTCTTAGCATAATTAGGATCTCTATGTATATATTATCAAAATAATCAACACACATTTTAAAAGGCAAATATGCATAATTCTAAATTCCTAACTTTTAAATAGTGTTATCCATTACCTAACACTTGTTTCTTTCTTAGATTCTCTGTTTTGCCAAGTCAATGTTATAAATTAAATAATTGTCAGTATATTCTCACATTATTATCAAAAAATTAAAAAAATTGAGTACACGGCATTATTGATATAAGAATTTACTCCACCTGGCATGAGAACAAAGCACAACGACAGGTGTACGGCAGGCGTAATACACATCAATATGTGAAAGGAGTTGAAGAGTTTATGAAATGTGCGGACGAACACATGAGAGAGAAAGGTGAAGCAATGATTTTGTGTCCTTGTTGTGATTGTAAGAATTTGAGAAAGTTTTATAGTTTTGAGCAAGTGAAGAGTTATTTGATTCGTCGTGGGTTTAAAGAAGGTTATAAACGATGGATATGGCATGGTAAGAGTATGCTTCCTAGGACATGCACTAGTGACGATGAAGGTGGACTGCAGGAGAATAATTTAGGCAATATTGATGAGAATGATGTGGAAAATGACAATAATGATATGATAGACGAAATGATGCGTGATATACAAGGGGAATTCATTGAAAAGTCTCATGTGTTCGATAGCTTGTTCAATGATTCTGAGAAGACTTTGTTTCCTGGATCTAGAAAATTCACAAAATTGTCTGCTGTGTTGAAATTGTATAACTTGAAAGCAAATAGTAGGTGGAGTGATAAGAGTTTCACGACATTACTGGAACTCTTATGAGAGATGCTTCCGGAGGATAACGAGCTTCCTAGTTCAATTTACGAAGCAAATAAATTGTTGTGTCCAATGGGAATGGAGATCGAAAGGATACATGTATGTCCAAATGATTGTATACTGTATCGAAATGAGTATAAGGACTTGCGTCTGTGTCCAAAGTGTGGGGCATCACGGTATAAGCGAAAGAACATGAATGCTAATTCTGAGGATAAGAAAAGCCCTCCGGCAAAGGTGTTGTGGTACCTACCCGTAGTACCAAGATTTAAACGTTTGTTTGCCAATGCAAAGGATGCGAAGAACATGCGGTGGCATGCTGATGGGAGGAAACAAGATGGAAAACTAAGACACGTGGCCGATTCTCCTCAATGGAGGAACATTAATAGGTTGTTTTCCTGATTTTGGGGGTGAAGATAGGAATCTTAGGCTTGGACTATGTACAGATGGAATGAACCTGCACGATAACATGAGTAGTCGACATAGCACTTGACCGGTTCTTCTAAGGATTTACAATCTTCCTCCTTGGTTATGTATGAAGCGCAAGTATATCATGTTGTCTTTGTTAATATCAGGGCCTAAACAATCGGGGAATGACATAGATGTTTATCTTGCCCCACTAATTGAAGATTTAAGACTGATGTGGGATGAAGGTGTATTGGTGTTTGATGCACATAGCCAGATGAATTTCACCTTACGTGCTATGATATTTTGCACCGTAAATGATTTTCCCGCATATGGTAACTTGTCAGGTTATACGAACAAAGGACCTAAAGCATGTCCCGTTTGTGAAGAAGACACGATTGATCTTTGGTTGAAAAACTGTAAGAAAAATGTCTTTATGAGTCATAGAAGATTTCTCCCCGCTGATCACCCTTATCGAAAGAAGAAGGCATTCAATGGAAAAATTGAGAATCGAGCAGCTCGCTTACCGTTAACAGGAGGTGAGGTATATGAACGAGTTAAAAATATTGATATTTTGTTTGGAAAACCTTTTAAGCCTCCTCAAAAGAGTCTTTGGAAGAAGAGGTCAATATTCTGGGATCTACCTTATTGGCAACATTTATCAGTAAGACATTGTCTTGATGTAATGCACGTGGAGAAAAATGTTTGTGATAGCATCATTGAGACATTGTTGAACGTTCAAGGGAAGACGAAAGATGGTATCAAAGTCAGGAAGGACATGGTAGAAATGGGGATACGGGATCAATTAGCACCGCAAGAGTCGGAAAAACGTACTTATTTACCTCCAGCTTGCTATACTTTGTCCAGAAAAGAGAAAACATGTTTTTGTGAGTGTCTGCATGCTATTAAGATTCCATTTGGATACACATCAAACATCAAAAGTCTTGTGTCGATGAAGGACTTGAAATTGGTTGGTATGAAGTCTCATGATTGTTATGTGTTAATGCAACACTTGTTACCAGTTGCAATTCGAGGCATACTTCCAAAAAATGTCAGACAAGTCATAATAAAAATTTGTTTTTTCTTCAATGCAATTTGCAGTAAAGTTGTTGACCCAGAGGCGTTGGATGATTTGCAGGCCGATATTGTTATCACTCTATGTCAATTTGAAATGTATTTCCCGCGCATCATTTTTTGACGTTATGGTGCACTTGTTCACTTGGTAAGAGAAATTAAGATATGTGGTCCGGTGTTCTTGCGGTATATGTATCCATTTGAGAGATACATGGGTATTTTGAAATGATATGTCAGAAATCGATTTCGACCCGAAGGCAGTATCATTGAAGGTTATGCCGCTGAGGAGGCTATTGAATTTTGTACTGACTACCTTGATGACGTTGAGACTATTGGTGTTCCTAAATCTCGTCACGAGGGAAGACTCGAAGGTAAAGGGACGATTGGATGCAAATCAGTTGTCCCTAGTGTTGAATTGCGAGATTAAGCACACCTCCTAGTATTACAACACCTTTCTCAAGTTCATCCGTATTTGGACGAGCACATGTCCATCCTAAGGCAGCAGAATCCTTCTAAAAGTGAAAGGTGGGTAACTAATCAACACAATCGTTTATTTGCAAAATGGTTCAAAGATAGAGTCATGAAAGAGTTGTCACAAACGTCGAATACCATTGTTGAAACGGTAAAGTGGTTAGCGTATGGTCCTAGCACGATTGTGAGATCTTATGAAGCATATGATATTAATGGGTATACGTTTTACACTAAACGTCAAGATGATAAGAGTGCGGTGCAAAACAGTGGAGTGACATAAGTAGCACTATCAAGAGATTTCTCAAGTGCTAAAGATACAATGCCAATAGATGCCTCGATGTCTTATTATGGTGTCATTGAAGAAATTTGGGAACTTGATTACAGGGAGTTCAAGTTTCCTCTCTTCCAATGTAAATGGGTTGATAATCGACGGGGTTTTCGGGTGGATGAATTAGGTTTCACTTTGGTGGATTTTGGACGGTTGTGTTATCTTGACGAACCATTCATACTTGCATCACAAGCCAAACAAGTATTTTATGTTCTTGATCCTGCCGACACTAAGTGGTCAGTGGTCCTTCAAGGCAAGAGACGCAATGTTGGCATTGGTGATGTAGTAGATGAAGAAGATTATGATCACTTTGATGAAACTTCTTCATTTTCTATTGGTATACAAGGGAGTGCAACTTTAGAGGAAGATAACATTGAATCCACTTACAGGCGTTGGGATCATGAAGAAGGATTATGGATTGACCGTCGTTCGTGATTATTCATTGTGTGAGTTCATTTATACATTCTCGCATGCATATAACTCTCTTTTGTTCTTTATATATGCTCTATACGTTGTTCATATTAATTGTGTGAGTTCATTTACATATTCTTACATATAACTTTCTTGTGTTTTTTATATATGCTCTATACGTTGTTAATATTCATTTATTTATATGTGCAGGTACGTAGACAATTTTCCCAATATAATGGCCGAGTCTTCACATACTTCATATGATCATAGTACTGCAAAAAAAAAAAGCGCAAAAGGGCCAATTATGTACAAAAACATGAAGAAAGCGGGCCAACAAGTGAATATTATTGAGTTCGATGACAAACATAGGCCGATCGGACTAGGCACGAAGAACTTCAAACATTTTGTCGGATCTTTAGCCCGCATTCATGTTGACATAAACATCAGTGATTGACACAAAGTCGATCAAGGCCTTCAGGATATGATGTGGGAAGAGATAAATATACTATCACTTGATACATGGTAAATAATTGAAAAGTGAATGTAATTTATTTATAACACCACATATTATCATTGTCTTTCAGAGGGAATTCAACATTCTCGATGACCGTCCAAAAAAAAGTGTTATGCGGGTTGCGGGGATGAGATGGAAAGATTTCAAGACAAGGCTGGTTCATAATTTCATTACACATGACCACCCAAAATATACATCTCCTACCCAGCTTTATGATTTCTTGACCGAAGAGCAATGGGAGTTGTTTAAAAAAGAACGACAGACGGAAATATTTAAGGTATATTTAAATGTACGCATGTGTCTTGTTGAGTGAAAACTAAAAACCTGTGATTTATTTCAGGAGAAAAGTAAGAAGGCGAGGGATAGTCAAATGCGGAACGAGCATCCTCATTATTTGGGCTCAGCCGGATATGCGGGTATGAAGCCACATTGGCTAGTAAGTGACCCGCTATCTTCTAGCTCTTAATGTGACATGATTAGCTCCTCAATTGTAAGCGAGGATCGCAGCCTAGATTGGGTTCGAGCTAGATCGAAGAAGAAAGAAGATGGAACGTATTACATCCCCAACGAGAAAACGAGGGGGGTGTTTGATAAAATTGTAAGTATATCTTATCGATTTCTCATATATTCAATTGAAACTTACTTCAATTCTTATATTCAGTTTTCATTTTTTTTAACAGGTAGAAAAAGCTGAGCAAGCCACGCAGGGGACATTTGTGTCGAGTAGACAACATGATATTCTGAGTGAAGCCCTTGGTAAAGAGGATCACTCTGGTAGGGTGAGGGGATATGGCGTGTATGTCACAACACGGGGTGTTTACGGCCGGCTCGATGATTACCTTAGACGATCGTGTGGGGTCGTGTCAGTAGACGACATTAAAGATATCATCAGGAAGGAGATGGAGGATAGCATCACAGAGCGGGTCAGGCATCAAACCATGTCGGAGATGCAAATTAAATTTGACAGTATGCAGAGAATGTACCATAGTATGCAGAGTAAATATGATGCCATCCTCCAGTGCTTGGGCCTCAATGTTGATGCCGAGGTGGAGGTAATTGCACAGTCCCGACCACCAACTCGAAGTAGTTACCACTCTGTGAATCCAGACCCATTTGATGGTCTTCAGGTACTTACCCATAAAGTATTTAGTTTTTTTAGTATTGTTTTTTTTTTTTTTTAAATGGAAAGGCCTGACATATATGTTGAAAAATAGAAGCCGATTCCCTGTCGTCTTGCCGTATTTGTTGATGGTGACAAGCAAATAGTGGCCAGCGGGATGCTTTATCCGTCCCGACCCGAGACTGTGGTGCATCATCAACCACTCTGGCTTGATCATGTGAAGGTGTCCGTTGACCATGTTATAAATGGTGCAGAAGTGTTTTATCTTCCAGCGCCATCTCAGCATCACACCACGGTGGGGGAAGCTATTGGAAGTTTTTTCCAATGGCCTAAGGAGTTGGTGATTTTTGGAGAAGTAATAAAATCGAGTTATATAAAAGTTTATGTCAATATTAATTTCTTTTAAATTTGTATCAGACGTGTTATAATGACAAAAATTGTCTTATTGCAGGAAGAGGTTCCAAAAAAGATCGTAAAAAAATCTAATAAAGGGAAAATGCCTCAGAGTTTTGAATTGTCATCTACCCAGCGACCTGCGATAGTCGACGATGAGATTTTACTACGTTTGGGTGATAAATGCAAAATGTTAAACATCCTGGTCCTTCAATTGCCTGTTGGTGATGACTTCTATCAGGTGTCCGTAGATGCCTCCGTCTTCAATTGTACGTTCGATGATGGTATTTTTGTTACAGTCGCAGACATTACTGATCTGCTTAAAATGCAATGGTTGGATACATCTATCCTACAAATATTTGCATTGTAAGACTTCTGATCACAAATTACAAATTCAATTTAAATCATTGTTCGATCTCTATTTATTGGTGTCATTATTATTAGGTATCTTCATGAGTTATGTCAGGATTGCGGTATTGATTCAATTGGATTCATGTCTCCGTCACACATTGCGTCGGTGTCGGTAAGAACAAATGCCAATGGTGTTGTAAATTATATGGACGAGACCATGAGGGCATTGCAAACAAAGAAATTTATTCTAGCACCGTATTTTCAGGAGTAAGACCATTCTATCTTGTTAACAGTTAATTTTTTTTTTTTGTAATTTTAATCGCACATGTTTGAAGTTGTATTTACATGTTCATAATACGTAGGAACCACTGGATATTACTAGTGATTTCACCTCAGAAGAGTACGGTGTACTTATTGGATTCACCTAGTGCATTTAAGCGTGACTTAGATATCAAGCCGCTATTAAATACGTAAGTTATGATAATTTTCATGAAATAATTGTGGAGTTGTGGTGAAATTGATTGTGGAGTTGTGGTTTCACTTTGATGAATATATGTTGTGATTGTTGAGAAGTTGTGATAAATTCAATAGCAACGCGTCTATTTACAGGTTGGATAAGTTCAATTTATACTCTGCCAAAATTTTTATAAAAATCTTAGTTTTTGTATTTATTTATTTTGTAACTGGTTCGAATAATTTAATTCAATTTTAAGGCTTTCAAACTATATTGGACACAAGGAGGCATTAGGATAAGAGCCAATACAACGTGGCTAAAAATAAAGGTATGAAAACACATATTTAAAATATATTACAAATCTTTGAATTATTTTCATATTCTATTTAGTGTGATTATTAATGTTAGTTTTCAATGTGAAAATTTCAGTGTCCTCAACAGTCCGGAGGTTCTAAGTGTGGCTACTACGTCATGAAAAATATGTATGAGATAGTCACTGAACACTTTCAGCGTCCGTAGTTGGAAAATGTATAAGTTATTGAACATGATAATTTTTAATTATGCCTTCATATTTTATTACAAAATAACTGATAATTCATTTTGATTATTTGTAGACATTTAAAGAGTATTACTCAACGGAGGAAATTGCTGAAATTCAAAACTTATGGGCTAAATACTTCGTCGATAGGTGTGTGTAAATCGACGTGTATTCAAACTTCTATTTACTCAATTACATGTGACATTAACAATCTTGTAAATATAATTATTTTTCATTTATTTAACATTATTTTAATTATGTCGATTATATACATATTTGGTGATGTGCATGTGGAAAATGTTCAGTCCACGTTTAGGTGATTGTAGGTCATGACCTGTAGTGATCTGGATCATTACAGGTGACGTCCAAGTCATTGCAGGTGACATCTAGGTCATTGCAGGTCATGACCTGCAGTGGTCTGGGTCATTGCAGGTGACGTTCAGGCCAATGCAGGCCATGACCTGCAGTGGCCTGGGTCATTGCAGTCATGGCCTGGGTCATTGCATGTCATGTCTAGGTCATTGTATTTTACTATATAGGCAAATGAATTTCGTGCCAAAAAAAAAAAAAAAAATTGAAAACGCGTCGATTTTAAGGAAAATTGACGCCTAAAGTTTACACTTTAGGCTTCGGTTGTAATCCAAAACTGGCGGCGCCGGTTTTGGATTACAACCTAAGCCTAAAATTTATTTATTTATTTTTTTTCAACTTTACGCGTCGGTTTATAAACAATCGACGCGTAAAGATAGCCTTTACGCGTCGTTTTACAACCGACGCGTAAAGTCTTCACTTTACGCATCTGCTTCATACGCGTCGCCTCAAAAATCGACGCCTATTTTCTTAAATATCCGAGGCGAAAGACTGTTTCTGTACTAGTGTCTATTTGTATTTTATTTTGCATTTTCATTTTCGAAAATGTTTTATGTTTTATGTTTTTATTTTTGTTTTCAAATTTGCTGAAAACTTGTTTGGTTTGTTATTTTTGAAAACTGTTTTTGAAAATGAAAAACTGAAAAACACGTTCTGTTTGAAATTTTGTAGAATACTACTTAATCTATTTTTAATTAATTTGCTTGCAGAATACTACTGACTCAAACTCAAATTTCCTTTCACAATAAACTGAAAACATGGTTACATGCAACACACTAATGTGAACATTAAGAGTATATTAATACAGCTTGGTCAGGTTGATTTGAGGAAGTTCTAGTTCTATTAAAATTCAGAAAATGCAAGTTCTATCAAAATTACCAGAGTCCATTTATTAAGACATTTTTTGAAATATAACAACAAGAATTCTCACTTAATTTTTTTTGTAATATTGATATTGAATTCAATAAAACTTTATTTAAGCTTAGCTCTAAGTTAGGATAATTCTTCCCCAAAAAAAAAAAAAAATCTTTGTTTAGGCTTAGTTCTAAGTTATGATGATTCTCTTTAAAAAAATAAATAAATAAATAAATTTTTTTTATTTAGGATTAGTTAAGTTAGGATAATTCTTAAAAAAAAAAAACTTTATATTAAGTTTAGTTCCAAGTTAAGATAATTCTTATATAAAAAAAAAAATCCCAAAAACTTTTTCGCGTTTTGAACATTTTTTGTTGAAGTATACACAAAACGCCAAAAACGAGGTTTTGGATGTTTTGCTTTTGTGTACAAATTTTTTTTCTGTTTTCCAAAATGCCTTTTCGAAAATGGTAAAGAGAACGCGTTGTTAACGTTTTTGAAAATAAAAGCAGAAAACGATCTCAAAACAGTGAAGAGAACATGACCTAAGATTTCCTCAAAAGTACAAAACCAAATCCATCTCTTCTTCTATTTCACATGAGGCTTACTGAAAGCCAAAATACCAACACCCCCTTCAAGTCCCACTATAAACTATAACTTGTAATAACTTCTAATACAAGCAACCATGGAGTTCTTTAACTTATTAAACTTTTAACAAAATATATGTTATCCATTCTGCCTGAAGAAATATATATCGTTTATACGATTATAAATGCTGATCCCAGAATTTCAATCTATGTATGTGATTCCCTATCACCCTAATGTACTGTCAACTGTTGGAAACTCCATGTACTCGTTAAGTATAGAAATTTTTATGAGCTTGTGATCTACACGAGGAGCTTCTTTCACCATGTTCTTAAATTCATTTGTCAAAATAAACATTTTTGCATGTGGAATTTTATTAACATCTGAGCTTGTAAATAGGTCACAATTGAAAATGCATTCAACAACTTTGATTCTACTACACATACACAGTCTTCAATCTCACGATTTGAATTTTTGACAAATAGGAAGAAATTTTCCTTCTACCCGCTTTTTACTGTAATACTGGGTCTTTCCTCGCTGCCACAGAAATCGTCATCAACAAGTAAAATTATAGTAAACAATTCCGGAGTGATTGTGAACAGTTTCAAAATGCCCGTTCCTCCTGCGATATTCAGTTCTATCATCGTTTCATCGGAGCTCGAGAAACTTTCCATGTATACGCAATCCTTTGTATTTTGTGTTTTACAGTATATATTGCAGATTTTTTTTTTCCCTATTAAATAGTTTTGGGGCAATTGGTTTTTTCTTTTGAGGAGGAAAATGGCAACTGGACAGTACCACTTACATAGGGAATACATAGGAAGTCTATTGTGTGTGTATATATATATATATATCAAAACAAAATGTTGCAACTTTTAAGTCTTGTTTGGCAAACAAAGATAAAATTAGATATTTAATACATATTTTATTTTTTATATATATGAAATAAAAAAAAATGTAGATGGAATGTGAGGTTTAAATAAAATAAAAATTATATAAGTTGTATAAAATATTTATATTATATAATTTTATATAATTTAAATCAATTATCGAATTTTTATTAAGATTAAAATCATCATTTATTTTTCAAATAAAAATTATATAAATCGTATAAAATATTTATATTATATAATTTAAATCAATTATCTAATTTTTATTCAGATTAAAATCATAATTTATTTTCCACCCTTGTTTCCACGTTCAACATGTTTCATTGCCAACATTTTTCATTGAAACCATTTTTTTAGTTTTTCATCCACAAGCCTCCAATTGTAGCAAATTCATGAATTTATTTTCCAGCCTATAAAGGAAGTTACAGTCAGATCCACATTTCCATATTTGATATGTTTGATTGACAATATTTTTCATGAGAATTATTTTTCGATTTTTCATCCACAATCCTCCAATTGCAGCAATTTCAGATTTTTTTTTTTGCCTATAGAAGAAGTTTTATTTCCCAATTAAAATCTCGTATTATTTCTATCATGTTTCATAAACTTTTTTGCTGTTAAATGATTTAGCCTCTGTTTGTTAAATTTTTTTGTTTAAAAACATGTTTTTTATGCTTTCTAGGTAAAATGTATGCTTGAAAAGTGGAGAGATAAAGTGTGTGTGATTAAAAAGTGATTTGAGAAATTGTGTGATAAAAAATATGTTTAAAAACTAGTTTGCCAAATAGATGCTTAATTTTTTCATAAAAAATAACAGATAAAAATGTGTTCAAAATTGATTTTTTTTTTTTTAAATTACTAAATTTTATTTTATTTGTTATGAAAAATAATGTGAATCAAATTTTTTTTGGAAAAGTTGTCACTTTTTCTACCTCAAAATTAACCTATCAAATACATTAAAATTAAAATTTCTAGATATTCAATTCCAAAAAATTTAATTTCCTTAAAATTGTTTTTTCTCATCTAGATTTCACCGTCGCTAAAAAAAGCACCCTAAATTTATTTATTTCAAATTCGTTTTATTGATGCATAATTTTTATTTCATTTTCCCTTCTTAAATATTTTTATTATAAATAAAAATTTAAAATTACAAAATATATTATATCTGTACATCCAGAATCTAGAAATATCTAATCTTAATGAACAAAAAATTCTTAAGAAGTGGAACAATTATACGTTAGTATTTACACTCAGGCTTTAAATTGATATCACGAAACTATCAAACAAAATTGAAACTGCAACTTTTAAGAATTAATCCATTTGTACATAATTTTTGTCCAGATTAATTTACCGATCATGTGTTGGCAAAATTGTTGATGTTGATTGTGAAGGTGATGTGATTGGTAAGTTAATGGATGATTGTCACGTGTATAATTTGTACACCAAGATGTAAATAAATGTGTACAAATAACTTAGCTCAACTTTTAAACCGTTAGTTTGGGCTGATGTAGAACCTTCAAAGTTTTAGTTTTGAACCAAAACGAATCGTTTAATTCAAATGGTTTTGTTTAGGTTTCTCTTTTGAAAACCCGTTCCAAACCGAATCATTTTTTTTTTTTTTTTAAATTTTCATTCTTGTATTATTTGTCATTTTGTTAGGAATTTTTTTTTAGCATTGATTTGATGATATATTATTGTAGACAATTGACATTTAAAACATTAATATTTTTTAATTTGATCTGAAAAATATCTTCGATTTGGTATATTATAATATAATATGAGTAATTCTACTACATTATCTGGAGATATTTTTTATTGACGGTGTGATATGTCATATATTCATTAAGGTTTAAAAAATAACTATCCCATCAATAACTTTTTCTCCATCCAATAAATGTATCATATGTCAAAATGTCATTGAAAAAAGTCCTAAAAAAATATCTCCATAACATTATTGTTATAATATATATACACGTCTTCAATTTGTTGAACTTTGAAAGTTTTGACGGATTTCAAAAAAAAAATAAAAAAAATCATATATATATATGTGAAGACAAAAGAAGAAAAAAATCAAAGTAATTTTTTTTTTTTTTTTTTTTTGAAATCCTTCAAACTTTCTAAGTTCAACAAATTGAAGACGTGTGTGACGCCCCGAGTTCTAATCACCAGACTCGTCACGTCATCGTCTCGTCTAATTTTTGAAAAAGTATTAAGCAGAATAAAATAACATTTCTAATTGGCAAAATTTATTTAAATAAATTCAAAAACTGATAAATTTTAAATATTCTTTAATTTGCGGAAATAATATTTGCTAAAACATTTCAAATAAAGCAAACTGTTCAAAATCTCTAAATTTATCGAATTAGGCACATTCAACTGAAAGAAGAATAAAATTTGATTATTCAATTATTAATGCCACGGCCTACTCATCATACGCCTCCATCTCCGACATCTGCATTTGTTGTTAAAAAGGGGTGAGCATTTCATTGAAATACTCAATAGACTCATTGCCGATTAATAAATTTACATAAAAATTGAACACATAAACATGCAATCATATAGTGACAATATCATCATAATATTAGGCTTTCGTAACATAGGGTGTGGGTAATCTCGTTTTATGCAATAAATGCACATAAGTTATGTCAAACACAACAAAATTATAATCTCGTCTCGTCTCATGCATTAAAATGCATATCAATTATGGCATGCTCATAACACAAATATTTCATAAGAAATATAAATTCTCCTCTCATCTTATACAAATAATGCACATAAGTCACATGAAGCATATAATTACGTACAATTAAAATGTAAACAAATTAATGGGGGCGGGTCTACCTTAATTCTTTACAAGTGTGGTTGAACGGGAAAATATATTTCAGTTCTCTAGATATCCGTACGTCTCGTCTAACCAAAATAAAAGAAAATTTAAATTAGTCTCTTGAAATTTTAAAATTTTGAAATAAAACTAAAGTTTGGAATTAAAATGAATAATTTTAAAATCTAGGGACTAAAATGGATTTTTTTTTTGCTAAAATAAAGGACTTATTTAAAACGCTACTTAAAAAATGTAATCTGGGAATCGAAATAATAAGTTTAAAACTTAAGGCTGAACTTAATACAATTTAAAACCCGATTTGGGGACTAAAATAAATAGTTTTTAAAAACTTGGGGACAAGGAGGTTAATTAAATAAAAAAAATCAGATTATATAACATATATAACAAATTTCCCTTTCTGTCTCTATACCCAACGCGAGAGAGAGAGAGAGAGAGAGAGAGAGAGAGAGAGGAGAGCAGCTAGAGGGCGGAGGCCCTCTTTGCGATCGATTGCTGCGGCGCTGCCAGCGATGAACCGTCGGCCTGAGGCGACGGGAAGGGTACATGGGTATGCGAGAAAAAAATGGAATTTTGGCTGAGTTAGGGTGCGAAAATCGAGGTAAACCCGGGCTACATTCGTGGGTTTTTACGGCGAAAACTGGTGATTGAGGTACGTAATTGATTTCTGGGATTATGGGTTTATCCATTTGGGTTTTTGATTTTCGTATTGAGGAAATTTGGGAGATGGATGTGGTGTGCGGTCGAGGCAAACCGAGGCTGTGTTCATGGTGTTTTCATTGGAGGCTGGCCGTGGTAGTGATGATGATGGTTTAGTTGGTGTGTAGAGCGGACATGGTCAGGTTCTGTGGTGGTGTTCGGTGGTGGATAGAGTGGTGCTTGGTCTAGTCGTATGACAGATTGGTGTGTGAGTGATGAGCATGATTTGGAAATGGTAGTGAATTGGTGGATTAGAGTTCGCAGGAGGTGGTTCATGGTGATTTTGGGTTGTCTCGGTGGAGGCTGGTCACGGTGGTGATGATGGTGAGATTGAAACAGAAATTTTTGAAGATTATACCTGAATGTTGTGTTGGGGCCATGAGAAAATTCTGATCGTGAATGGGAATTAAAAGTAGCTGGATAGATAGTCTTTGGTTTGAATTGGAATTGTAACCGTAGATAGATTTCTCGTGATAGACTTGGTTGAGTGAATATTGGATAGGATGATGATCATGATTTGTCAAGATAAAATGGTGAATTTAAATTTGAAATTTTAATAAAATGATTAACTCAAATGTTTCGAATAAGATTATCTGGAATTTTAATTTAAATAAAATAAAATTGGGCTTTAAAATAGATTTTGAATTCTGGACGTAAAATCAAGTTGGACTGAAAATTTATGATTATTGGCTCAAAATTTTATAACTTGGCTAGATGACGTAACTAAACTTTAAATAATGGGTTAAATTATAGTTACACGATTTTTAGCAAATAATATATTTATTTATTATAAATACATAAATTTCTCGGTCGCTACAACCTTACCTCTTTAAAATAATTTCGTCCTCGAAATTAAACTCACTTGATCTATGATGTCTGGATACGGCTAAAATTTCGTCTTCTTTTTCCCAAGTAGCCTTATCATCATTGTGTCTACTCCACTGGACTTTGACTAAGGGAATTTCTTTGTTTCTTAAGACATGGAATTTTCTCTCTACTATGCACATGGGTGCCTCCTCATAAGAAAAATCTTTCTGAACTGTAATTGACTGATAATTCACCACATGACTAGGATCATAAACATACTTTCTTAATAGGGAAACATGGAAAACATGAACCGCTGCAAGCTCGGGTGGCAATGCCAAACGATATGCCACATTCCCTACTTGCCCTAATATCTCAAATGGCCCGATAAATTGAGGTCTTAACTTTTCCCTTTTCCCAAAACGAAAAGTACCTTTCATTGGGACTACTTTCAAAAACACTTTCTCTCCCACCTGAAATTTCAAGTCTTTCCTTCTCTGATCTGCGTAACTTTTCTGTCTGTCCTGCGCGGTCTTAATTCGCATTCTAATCTTCTCAATAGCCTCAACTGTCCTTTCAATTAATTCTGGACCCAACAATTTCTTCTCACCAAGTGGTGATCGACACTGTTGTCCATACAGTGCTTCATATGATGCCATATCAATAGTAGCCTGAAAACTATTATTGTAGGAAAACTCCACCAATGGTGGATGATTCTTCCAACTACCACTCAAGTCTAGTACGCAAGCTTTAAGTATATCCTTCAGTGTCTGAATAGTGCGCTCAGACTGCCCGTCTGTCGGCGGATGGTATGCAATACTAAAATTTAATTTAGTACGCATTGCAATATGCAAGCTCTCCAAAATCTAGAATTAAACCTTGGATCTCTATCTGAGATAATGGAAGCTGGTATCCCGTGAATTCGAACAATCTCTCTTATATACAACTGGGCTAACTGATCTATATTGAGAATCATTCTCACTGGAAGGAAATGAGCTGACTTTGTAAGTCGGTCCACAATAACCCAAATAGCGTCATTTCCTCTAACTGATTTTGGTAACCCAGTAATGAAATCCATGGAAATTTTCTCCCATTTCCATTCTGGTATGTTCAAAGGATTCAACAGTCCTGACGGTCTCTGATGTTCAACCTTAACCTGCTGACAGGTAATGCATCGAGATATAAACCTCGCAATACAACCCTTCATATTTCTCCACTAAAAATTATTGCGTAAATCGTGATACATTTTTGTCCCACCAGGGTGACTTGCGTAAGGTGCTGAATGAGCTTCAGTTAAAATCTGCTTCCTGATCTGTTCATCCTTCGGCACACAAATACATCCTCCGAACATAAGTGCTTTATCAGAGGCAATCTCAAAACCTATCCTCCTGCTAGTTCCAACTTCAGATCTAATTTTCTCTAAAAATTTATCACCTCCTTGACCTGTCACAATCCGATCCCTCAGATCTGGTTTAACAGTCAGATTTGTTAATCTGCTAGATCCTCGAACTGATGGGGCTCGCACTTCGATTCTCAATTTCTGAAAGTCTCGAATCAACTGGTCTTGTGTTGTTTCCAAAACTGACAACTTACCAGCATTCTTCCTACTCAAAGCATCTGCAACCTTATTTGCTTTACCCGGATGGTAAAGAATAGTGCAGTCATAATCTTTCACCAGCTCTAGCCATCGATGTTGCCTCATATTTAATTACTTCTGAATGAAGAAATACTTGAGACTCTTGTAATCGGTGTAAATCTCACATTTACTCCCGTACAAATAGTGTAAGACCGCTTTTCATTTTTATGGGCAATTCTGAAATCCTACGTGATATTTATGTTAATGTTGTTATAAATTTTAAAATGATATTTTTTAATGTCAATAATTTGAATTATTTTGCAGTGGAAGGACTTGGATGCCGTCTCGATCAATGTACCAATTAAAAGTTTCTAAATTGTTTATTTTAATAGTTTACGTGTAATTTATGTGATTAATTGTTTTACTCCCTAAACATGCTATTTTCTATTTAATTACATTAAATTGAAGTTGGGAAAAGTTTGGTGACGCTTTGGAATTTTAATTGAAAGTTATGAACCTAAATTACCAATCTACGAGAGTTGAGGGACTGAATTGCAATTTACCAAAAGTTAGACCTTTAAACCTAAACCTAACATAATTCACTCACGCACCCTCTCTCTCTACGCGGACTCTCTCTCTCTCTCTCTCTCTTCGCAAAACTCACGCTCACCCTCTCATCGACGCTCTCTCTGTCTCGACTTCCTCTCGTCTCTCTCTCGGTCTCACCTGCTTCTCTCTCGCCTCACGCCCGAACCAGCGCCGGCGACCTCCCCTCTCACTCTCACCGGTAACCCTCCCTTCCCTCATTCCTTTCCCCCCGACAACGCGTACACGACGCACAGGAACGCGCACACACAAACTCACGCACACGAATTTCACGCACTCTATTACACACACTCGAACGCACAAACGTGTATATAGGTGCATATGTATGTATATATGTTGAGTGTGTAAATTTTCAGATTTTTAGATTTATCTGTGATTTGGATTTATAACTGTAAATCCGGAGTTGTGGAGGATTATATATATGTATATTTTGTATATTTTCAAATTTGGATTATAGTCTAATTTCGAATTTGATAATTAGAATTTGGGTAAAGTTGGATAACGTATGAGTTTAAGATTTGTTAGTACCTAATTATGAGTGGAAATTTGTAACTTTCTGATTTGGGGAAAATTTCAAGAATGGTTAGAGTTGTTATTTGATCATTTTGTTAATTTTGGTTTAAGTCAAATATATTTACTTGAGGTTAAAATTAATGGATAAGAAGATTTTCTAATTTGCAATGAAATTGGAATTGTCCTTGTGAAATTCAAGTTGGGATGAAGATTCCATAGCTTGAACCTTTGTGTAATTTGATTAGTTAGATTTCAATTTTTTCCTTCGAGTTATCTCTTATTTCGAGTATGGTATTATATGTGTTGGACATAACATGAGGTCACGTTTGAGTTAAGTTGAAAGGTTTTTGTTTAGTATTGAAATGAATAGTGAAATGTGATTTTTTAACTAAAAGTATATTTTATTAAATGAATGGGTACAACTAGGATTTTGGTACATTGACGTCACGGGCATCCGAGACTCTTCCACTTGCAAATTCAGAAACGGTAAATTACTAAGGATTGCAAGTAAGTAAACTTCCCCCTATTTTATAGAAGTTGAATGTAAATGTGAAATGTGTAAATGACTGCCTTGTAATCTACTTGCCTTGATGAATTTCATTTACGTTATGAAAGTATATGTTATTGAGAAGAATGTTCAAGCATGCACATTATCATGTCATTGCATCATGAAGCATGCATTGGCATCGAAATTGGGAAGTCAAATGTTTTTAAATGAAAGAAATGTATCAAGGTGCAAGTTTGTTCAAAAGTTATGTAATACCGCATTTCGATTTACATGCTTTCTTGATTGTCACGTAAAGTTTATATTAATATCATTATAAATGATTTAACTAATATTATGGTTTTATTTGAATTATTTTGCAGTGGAAGGACTGGATGCCGTTTCGATAAATGTACCAATTAAAAGTTTATAAATTGTTATTTTAACAGTTACGTGCAATTTTAGGTGATTAATTAAATTTATTGCCTAGGCATGCTAATTTCTATTTTTATTGTGTTAAATTGAAGTTAGGAAAAGTTTGGTGACACTTTGGAATTTCATTTGAAAGTTTTGAGCCTAAATTACTAATTTATGAGAGTAGAGGGACTGAATTGCAATTTACCAAAAGTTAAAAACTTAACCCTAACCTACTCCTCACTTACGCTCACTCTCGGTCTCTCTCTTCTCCATCGCGCTCTCTCTCTCTCCCTCGTTTCCGCCTCCCTCTCCCTCGACTCACCTCTCGCTCTCGGTCACTCTCTCTCTAACCCGTCGCCGACCACGACCCAACCACCGGCGGTAAGCCTCTTTTTCCCCTTCACTTTCTTCACACACGCACGCCCACACGAAACCGAATACACACACACCCGGGACCGAACGCACACACACACGGTTCCACGCGATTTCGCCCACACACACGCCCATAATTCGATACACACATGTATATATGTATAAATTCTATGTAAATAATGTATGTATACACTTTATATGCATAAATTCAGTTTTTACAGTTAACTGCAGATTTTAATTTTTGTGTAAAATTCGAGTTTAACCATGAAATTGGGGATCTATGATGTTATGTGAATGAGTAGTGATGTATATGAATGTATATATTATTATGTATGTATAGATGCGTGTATATATATGTATAAGTTTGGATTTTGTGGGCATAGATATATATTCATGAAATTTTTGAATTAATTTGTGTGCTATAATATTAAATTTGAGGTGTGAGTGTATGTATATATGATCATGAATATGCATATGACTATTTAAACGAACGTGTGATTTTTGGAATGTTGGGATAATGGTGTAGGAGAGTAAAGTTTAACCTTTTAGGAACAAGTTAGTTTAAATGTAAGTTATGTTCAAAGTTATAAATTTTTAGTTCAAGATCATTTTTTTTGAATAAGAATGCTTGACTTTGATTGGTGAAATTGATAAGTAAGATTTCCAAAATTTTCCTTGAACTTAATGTATTACTTCGAGTATGATATTATATGTAGTGTTAAATGTGTTTATTATATTATGAGTCACATGCAAGTCTCGACCTTATTTAAGAGTGTTAAACGTGGTTTTTCACTAAGAGTCATATTTTGTTAATGAATGAAAATTAATTAGGAGAAACGGTACATTGACGTCGCGGGCAACCAAGACTTCCACCTGCATATTAAACAGACTACTGAGGACTACAAGTAAGTAAACTTCCCCCTATTTTCATAGAAGTTGAATGTAAATGTGAAAGTTATGTGTAAATGACTGTCGTGCAACTTACTTGCTTTGATGAATTGTATTCACTTTATGAAAGCATATGTTATTGAGAAGAATGTTAAAGCATGCACGTTATCATGTCATTGCATCATTAAGCATGCATTGGCATCGAAATGGTAAAGTCAAATGTTTTAATGAAAGTAATGTGTCAAAGTGAAATTTTGTCAAAAGTATGTATCCCAAGTTTTGAAAGAATGGGTGTACTTCTATGTCATGAAAGGTCCGAGTGGGAAATGGGGCGCGGGGGACCGGCGTACCCGAATGTAATGAGCCGCTTTGCGGTGGAATGAACGTAATGAGCCGCTTTGCGGTGGAATGAATGTAATGGGCCGCTTTGCGGTGGAATGAATGAATGAACCGCTTTGCGGTGGACATGCGCATGTTAATCTGGTTCCAAATAAGAATGGCCCACTGTTATCTGATTGACTAGAAGTTACATCAAGTGAGCTCACGATGGAAATGAAGTGAAGTTTTGAAATGTTAAGTGAAAGTTCGAAAAGTTTGAAAGTTTTGGAAAGTAAAGTAAATGGGGATACATATATGGAATTTTTAAAAGCATTCATGTCATAAGCATGCATTCATGTATACAGTTTACTTACTGAGCTTTAGCTCACCCCAATCCCTCCCCACTTTTTTTAGGTGATGAAAGTTAGATGATCAGAGGAGAACACTTGGCGGATGACTCCGACAGTACCCGTTATCGCCTTAATAAATAAAGTTAAATTCATTCGAGTTATTATTTAAATTAAATTTTTCATTCATTATTATTGATAACGGTTTGGTTGAAGTTATTTTGATTAAGTTTGAAACGTATTAGAGGTTAAATTACCTTTATTTCAATGGTCAATGTTTGATGATGTTTTGAAAAAAATCTTATGATTGAGGAGTTTGGGAAATGTATGAATGTGATTGAGATGTGATGGATGTTTTAAATTTTAAAAATGTTTTTGATGTCCCTCTACAGGTTGGCTATGTCCAATTTATAGAGGAGACTCTGCCGAAATTTTTCTAAAATTTTATAAATGATAAATGAACATTTAGGTCGTGTAAATTATTTAATTCCGCATTTAATGTGAATGGAAGTTGACACGCCTAGGTTTTAGACTCTTAAACTTGGGGTGTTACATTTTTGGTATCAGAGCTAAGAGTTTTAAAAGCGATTCTGTAGACTTTTAAATTTTATTTGAAATTGGTTCGGGTACTAAGTCACGCCTCAAGTGCTTCTCCCTCGATCATCTGGTAAGTTAATTTTGCTTAAATTATTGAATGTCATGTAATGCTACTAGATTGAAATTCGTACACATTGATATGTAGTACTATATATTGAACTAGATGTTTTATCCTCTCCTATTTAGAAATGGCTCCCACTAGACGTAGCAACACTCAAGGGAGAACTCCTCAAACTCAGAATGAAGGGACAGGCAATCACACTGCCCCTTCCGGCACTCCGACGGTCGTGGAGGCCTTAGTCCAAGCGTTAACTACGTTGGGGCAGGCAAGTCAGCCTAGGACTAACGAGACCCGTGGACATGGGAGGATATCAGAATTTAAGAGGCTGTCTCCACCACCCTTTGTTGGAACCACTGACCCCCTCGAGGCCGAAAAGTGGTTAACTGAAATGCAGAAAGCCTTTAAGGTTATGGGATGCACCGATGAGGAGAAAGTTAACTTTGCCGCATACATGCTTCAAGGCGGTGCCTATGATTGGTGGCTGATGGTGCAGCGGCAACATGAAAATGACGCTGAACCTTTTACTTGGGAAATGTTTACCACGGCCTTCAATGAAAAGTACTTTCCCAAGAGTATCCGCCAGCAAAAGGAGGGAGAATTTCTGAAACTAGTGCAAGGGAACAGATTAGTTACGGAATATGAGGCGGAGTTTGCGAGACTGGCTAAGTTCGCTCCAAACTTAGTGGATACTGAAGAGAGAAGGTCTAGGCTCTTTGAAGAAGGACTTAAACCACAAATCAAACAGGCCGTGATCCCTTTTGAACTCACTACTTATAGAGAGGTGATCAACAAATCTCTGTTGGTGGAAAGAGCTTTAGCCATAGACAGAGAAGAAAATAGAACTCCATCATTTAACCAGAAATTTAAGAGTGGAAATTCAAAGGGGTGGAATAACAGGGGACAAAAAAGGAGGAATGATCAGGGGAGTAATAAAAATCACCAATCTAATAAGCAGCAGAGAATGACCTGTCCGAAGTGTGGAAAGGAACACTTGGGTGAGTGTTTGTTGGGTAAAAGAGTATGCTTTAAATGTGGGATGCCTGGGCATTTTGCAAGCGATTGTAAGGGCCTCTGCTATAACTGCGGGAAACCGGGACATCTAGCCAAGGATTGTAGAGAGAAGAGGACTACCCAAGCAAGGGTTTATACAATGTCTAAGAAGGAAGCTAATGATTCATCCACCGTGGTATCAGGTATTTTAAATTTATTTATTTCATTTCCCTTCTGTCTTTACACCTCGTACCATTCTAGAAAAATTACGAACATGCATATATCTATAGAAGTATACTTTATTGTGGTAGGTACTGTGTACGTATGTGACAAACTTGCAACTATTCTTTTCGATTCCGGGGCTACTCATTCTTTTGTCAGTTCTGTTTTTGCTGAGAAATTAAATCATTCATCCCCACAGCTGTGTACTCCGTTTGTTGTGTCAACACCATCCGGAGACTTATTGAGTTCAAGTACTGTATTGAGAGACTGTCCAATAGTGGTGAATGGGAATGACTGGGTGGCAGATCTTATAGTACTGGATATTCACGATTTTGACATCATACTGGGCATGGATTGGCTATCACGGTATTATGCTTCAATAGACTGTCATGAGAAGAAGGTGATGTTCGAGCCTCCAAATGAAACTCCTTTTTGTTTTGTTGGAGTTGAGGTGAAGCCTTCCATTCCAATAGTATCAGCGATGAAAGCCCGTCAATTGATGAATAAGGGCTGTAAGGCGTACTTGGCTGCGATAGTCGAAGTACCAAAAACAGACCCCTCACTTGAACAAATTGCAATCGTTCGAGAATATCCGGATGTTTTTCCAGAGGACCTTTTTGATCTACCGCCTGAAAGAGAGATTGACTTCGTTATCGATTTGGTACCTGGAACAGCCCCAATATCTAAAGCACCGTATCGGATGGCTCCTGCGGAACTTAAAGAGCTCAAGGAGCAATTGCAGGATCTCATGGATAAGGGCTTTGTTCGACCTAGTTTCTCTCCATGGGGTGCTCCTGTACTATTCGTGAAGAAGAAGGACGGTTCTATGAGACTTTGCATAGATTACAGAGAGTTGAATAAAGTGACAATAAAGAATAAATATCCGTTGCCGAGAATTGAAGACCTATTCGACCAACTTCAGGGTGCAGGGTATTTTTCCAAGATCGATCTGCGATCTGGTTATCATCAGTTGAGGATTAAAGAAGGAGATATTCCAAAGACAGCTTTCCGTACCAGATATGGACATTATGAATTTTTGGTGATGCCGTTTGGGTTAACCAATGCTCCTGCAGCATTTATGGATCTGATGCATCGAGTCTTCAAAGAATACTTGGATCAATTTGTTATAGTCTTCATTGACGATATATTGATCTATTCGAGGTCTGAAGAGGAACACGAAGAGCATTTGAGAATAGTGCTTCAGAAACTTAGAGAAGAGAAATTATTTGCGAAATTCAAGAAGTGTGAATTCTGGCTGGAAAGAGTACCGTTTTTGGGACATGTTGTATCAAAGAAAGGCATTGAGGTTGACCCGAGTAAAATTGAGGCAGTTCGTAATTGGCCGACACCAACTAATGTGAAAGAGGTCCGCAGCTTTCTTGGATTAGCTGGTTACTATCGAAGATTTGTGGAAGGATTTTCCAAGATTTCCTCGCCTTTGACTAAGCTAACCAGAAAGGATACAAAATTTCAGTGGAATTCGGATTGCGAACAGAGTTTTGAGGAGTTAAAGACGCGGTTGACAACTGCGCCAATTTTAACCATTCCACAGGGAAATGAAGGATTGGTCATTTACAGTGATGCCTCATTGAAGGGGCTTGGTTGTGTTCTTATGCAACAGGCAAGGTAATTGGCTACGCTTCAAGGCAACTGAAAGAGTACGAGAAGAATTACCCAACTCACGATCTCGAGTTGGCAGCTGTCGTATTTGCATTGAAAATATGGAGGCACTATCTCTACGGGGTCAGATGTGAGATCTACACCGATCATAAAAGTCTCAAATACTTCTTCACACAGAAGGAACTGAACATGCGACAACGTAGGTGGTTGGAGCTTGTCAAGGATTACGATTGTGTTATTAATTATCATCCTGGCAAGGCTAATGCTGTAGCTGATGCACTTAGCAGAAAAAGTCATGGAACAATGAATGCCTTGCAAGTTGTCCAGAAACAGTTACAGAGGGATATCCAAGGGTTAGAGTTGGAGATCGTTCCAAAGGGCAAGACAGGTTATCTTGCTAACATAACATTGGAATCGACATTGTTGGAGAAAATAAAGGCCCTACAGTTAGAAGACCCCAATACTTCAAGGGTCCGCACTGAAGTAATTAATGGGAAACACACTGATTTTATTATCTCCGCAGATGGTGCCCTTCGGCAGGGAAATAGGCTGGTAGTCCCCAATAATAAGGAATTGAAGCGAGAAATTATGAGGGAAGCTCATAACACTCCTTACTCAATCCACCCCGGAAGTACTAAGATGGCTCGGGATTTGAGGCAGCATTTTTGGTGGATTGGCATGAGTAGGGATGTGGCGGAGTATGTTCAACGTTGTCTCACTTGTCAGCAAGTTAAGGCCGAACATCAACGACCTTCTGGCCTATTACAACCTCTTATGATTCCGGAGTGGAAGTGGGAACGAATAGGCATGGATTTCATTGTGGGCTTACCTAAGACGAAGAAGGGTTATAACTCCATATGGGTGATAGTCGATCGTCTTACCAAGTCGGCACACTTTCTACCGGTAAAGACTACTTATAATATGGAGAAGTATGCAGAGTTATATGTGGCAGAAATTGTAAGGCTTCATGGGATCCCCCTATCCATCGTGTCTGATCGTGACCCAAAATTTACTTCTTCATTTTGAAAAAGTCTACATAAGGCCATGGGTACTCAATTGAGATTCAGCACGGCCTTTCACCCTCAGACAGATGGACAGTCAGAGAGAACAATTCAAACCCTGGAAGATATGTTGAGAGCTTGTATTATCGACTTTCCAGGTACATGGGACGAATTTCTCCCATTGGTTGAGTTCTCCTATAACAATAGCTATCAAGCCTCAATCCACATGGCTCCATATGAGGCGCTATACGGGAGGAAGTGTAGATCGCCGGTTCACTGGGATGAAGTAGGGGAACGGAAATTTCTAGGTCCAGAAATGGTGCAACAGACATCGGAAATTGTTGAGAAGATTCGTCAGCGGATGAGAACTGCACAGAGTAGACAGAAAAGCTATGCAGACAGAAGAAGGAAACCATTGGAATTCGCGACAGGTGATATAATTTTCCTGAAGGTCGCTCCTATGAAAGGAGTTATGAGATTCGGGAAGAAGGGAAAGTTAACTCCGCGATTTGTTGGCCCCTTTGAAATACTTGAAAGGGTGGGTGACCTAGCCTATCGGGTTGCATTGCCACCGGCACTATCTGGAGTTCATAACGTATTTCATGTGTCGATGTTGAGAAAATATATTTCGGATCCTTCTCATATCCTCAGTTATGAGTCGTTAGATCTTCGTGAGGACCTAACTTACGAGGAATCACCTGTAAGGATCCTACTAAAGGCAGATAAGGAACTTAGGAGGAAGAAGATACCTCTAGTTAAAGTTCTTTGGAGGAATCATGCAGTAGAAGAGGCTACTTGGGAACGCGAGGACGAAATGCGTGCCAAGTATCCACACCTTTTTGGTAAGTTTTAATTTCGAGGACGAAATTTTCTTTTAGGGGGTAAGGAATTGTAATACCGCATTTCGATTTACATGCTTTCTTGATTGTCACGTAAAGTTTATATTAATATCATTATAAATGATTTAACTAATATTATGGTTTTATTTGAATTATTTTGCAGTGGAAGGACTGGATGCCGTTTCGATCAATGTACCAATTAAAAGTTTATAAATTGTTATTTTAACAGTTACGTGCAATTTTAGGTGATTAATTAAATTTATTGCCTAGGCATGCTAATTTCTATTTTTATTGTGTTAAATTGAAGTTAGGAAAAGTTTGGTGACACTTTGGAATTTCATTTGAAAGTTTTGAGCCTAAATTACTAATTTATGAGAGTAGAGGGACTGAATTGCAATTTACCAAAAGTTAAAAACTTAACCCTAACCTACTCCTCACTTACGCTCACTCTCGGTCTCTCTCTTCTCCATCGCGCTCTCTCTCTCTCCCTCGTTTCCGCCTCCCTCTCCCTCGACTCACCTCTCGCTCTCGGTCACTCTCTCTCTAACCCGTCGCCGACCACGACCCAACCACCGGCGGTAAGCCTCTTTTTCCCCTTCACTTTCTTCACACACGCACGCCCACACGAAACCGAATACACACACACCCGGGACCGAACGCACACACACACGGTTCCACGCGATTTCGCCCACACACACGCCCATAATTCGATACACACATGTATATATGTATAAATTCTATGTAAATAATGTATGTATACACTTTATATGCATAAATTCAGTTTTTACAGTTAACTGCAGATTTTAATTTTTGTGTAAAATTCGAGTTTAACCATGAAATTGGGGATCTATGATGTTATGTGAATGAGTAGTGATGTATATGAATGTATATATTATTATGTATGTATAGATGCGTGTATATATATGTATAAGTTTGGATTTTGTGGGCATAGATATATATTCATGAAATTTTTGAATTAATTTGTGTGCTATAATATTAAATTTGAGGTGTGAGTGTATGTATATATGATCATGAATATGCATATGACTATTTAAACGAACGTGTGATTTTTGGAATGTTGGGATAATGGTGTAGGAGAGTAAAGTTTAACCTTTTAGGAACAAGTTAGTTTAAATGTAAGTTATGTTCAAAGTTATAAATTTTTAGTTCAAGATCATTTTTTTTGAATAAGAATGCTTGACTTTGATTGGTGAAATTGATAAGTAAGATTTCCAAAATTTTCCTTGAACTTAATGTATTACTTCGAGTATGATATTATATGTAGTGTTAAATGTGTTTATTATATTATGAGTCACATGCAAGTCTCGACCTTATTTAAGAGTGTTAAACGTGGTTTTTCACTAAGAGTCATATTTTGTTAATGAATGAAAATTAATTAGGAGAAACGGTACATTGACGTCGCGGGCAACCAAGACTTCCACCTGCATATTAAACAGACTACTGAGGACTACAAGTAAGTAAACTTCCCCCTATTTTCATAGAAGTTGAATGTAAATGTGAAAGTTATGTGTAAATGACTGTCGTGCAACTTACTTGCTTTGATGAATTGTATTCACTTTATGAAAGCATATGTTATTGAGAAGAATGTTAAAGCATGCACGTTATCATGTCATTGCATCATTAAGCATGCATTGGCATCGAAATGGTAAAGTCAAATGTTTTAATGAAAGTAATGTGTCAAAGTGAAATTTTGTCAAAAGTATGTATCCCAAGTTTTGAAAGAATGGGTGTACTTCTATGTCATGAAAGGTCCGAGTGGGAAATGGGGCGCGGGGGACCGGCGTACCCGAATGTAATGAGCCGCTTTGCGGTGGAATGAATGTAATGGGCCGCTTTGCGGTGGAATGAATGAATGAACCGCTTTGCGGTGGACATGCGCATGTTAATCTGGTTCCAAATAAGAATGGCCCACTGTTATCTGATTGACTAGAAGTTACATCAAGTGAGCTCACGATGGAAATGAAGTGAAGTTTTGAAATGTTAAGTGAAAGTTCGAAAAGTTTGAAAGTTTTGGAAAGTAAAGTAAATGGGGATACATATATGGAATTTTTAAAAGCATTCATGTCATAAGCATGCATTCATGCATACAGTTTACTTACTGAGCTTTAGCTCACCCCAATCCCTCCCCACTTTTTTTAGGTGATGAAAGTTAGATGATCAGAGGAGAACACTTGGCGGCTGACTCCGACAGTACCCGTTATCGCCTTAATAAATAAAGTTAAATTCATTCGAGTTATTATTTAAATTAAATTTTTCATTCATTATTATTGATAATGGTTTGGTTGAAGTTATTTTGATTAAGTTTGAAACGTATTAGAGGTTAAATTACCTTTATTTCAATGGTCAATGTTTGATGATGTTTTGAAAAAAATCTTATGATTGAGGAGTTTGGGAAATGTATGAATGTGATTGAGATGTGATGGATGTTTTAAATTTTAAAAATGTTTTTGATGTCCCTCTACAGGTTGGCTATGTCCAATTTATAGAGGAGACTCTGCCGAAATTTTTCTAAAATTTTATAAATGATAAATGAACATTTAGGTCGTGTAAATTATTTAATTCCGCATTTAATGTGAATGGAAGTTGACACGCCTAGGTTTTAGACTCTTAAACTTGGGGTGTTACAAGTTATGTATCCCAAGTTTTTGAAAGAATGAATGGGTGTACTTCTAGTTCGTGAAAGTTGCGAGTGGGAAATGGGGCGCGGGGGATCGGCGTACCCGAATTAAGTCGCTTTGCGACGGAATGTTCAACCGTTTACGGTGGACTGTTAAACCGCTTTTGCGGTGGGAAAGTGAATGTTAAACCGCTTTGCGGTGGGAAAGTGAATGTTAAACCGCTTTGCGGTGGAAATGCGCATGTAATCTGGTTCCAAATAAGTAATTGCCCACTGTATTCTGATTGACTAGAAGTTACACCAAGTGAGCTCACGATGGAATGAAGTGAAAGTTTTGAAATGTTAAGTGAAAGTTTGAAAAGTTTTAAAGTTCTGGAAAGTAAAGTAAATGGGGATACATACATGGAATTTTTAAAGCATTCATGTCATAAGCATGCATTCATGCGTACAGTTTACTTACTGAGCTTTAGCTCACCCCAATCCCTCCCCAACATTTCAGGTGATGAAAGTTAGGTGATCCGAGGAGAACATTTGGCGGTTGACTCAGACAGTACCCGCTGTCGACATTATTTAATAAAGTTAAATTTATTAAAGTTATCATTTGAATTTATTCCTTAATTCATTATTTTGATAATTGTTTGGTTGAGATTAGTTTAAATTAGTTATGGAATTTCTAATATTGGTTATATTATTACTTATTGTATTTAATTGAAGCTTATTGATGAAAAATGTTGTGTTGAGGAGTTTGAGGATTGAATTTGAAATAGTGTGGTGATGTGGGAGTTTGAAGTAGAATTGGGTTTGCATGTTGAGTATTGGATTTTTATTTGAGTTGAGTTTTATGTTGAAAAATGGTTTTGATATCCCTCTACAGGTTGGTTAAGTCCAATTTATAGAGGAGACTCTGCCGAAATTTTGTAAGAATTTTATAATAGATAAATGAATATTTTGATGTGTAAATGATTTAATTCCGCATATAATGTGAATGGAAGTTAACATGCCTAGGTTTTAGACTTTTGAACTTGGGGTGTTACAAATAGTGTCTCCAAATCTTTAAAGCATGCACTACAACTGCAAGCTCTAGATCATGAGTCGGCTAATTCTTTTCATATGGCTTCAATTGTCTTGAAGCATATGCTATTACTTTTACATTCTGTATCAATACACAACCCAATCCATGCTTGGATGCATCACTGTAAATAACATAACCATCCGACCCATCTGGTATAGTCAACACTGGTGCTGATACAAGTCTATTCTTTAGTTCCTGAAAACTTTGTTCGCACTGACTTGTCCATTGGAACTTAACTCCCTTCCTGGTTAACTGTGTCATAGGACCTGCTATTTTGGAAAATCCTTCTATGAATCGCTGATAATATCCGGCTAACCCAAGAAAACTTCTCACATCTCCGACATTGGCAGGTGTTGGCCAATTCATTACAGTTTCAACTTTAGACGGATCAACCTCAATGCCATTAACTGTAACAACATGACCTACGAAGGCTACCCTCTCAAGCCAAAATTCACATTTCTTGAATTTGACGTACAACTTTTCTGCTCTCAGTATTTCCAATACTATCCTCAAGTGTTCTTCATGCTGCTCAGAATCCCTTGAATAAATCAGTATGTCATCGATAAAAACGATAAAGAATTTATTAAGATACTGATGAAAGACTCTATTCATCAAATTCATAAACACGACAGGTGCGTTCATGAGACCAAATGACATTACTATGTACTCAAAATGCCTATATTGCGTCCTAAACGCGGTTTTTGGTACATCTGTTGGCTTATTCTTTAACTGATAATAGCCAGATCTCAAATCAATCTTCGAGAATGTAGCAATACCTTTCAACTGATCGAATAAGTCTTCGATTACTATGTACTCAAAATGCCCATATTGCGTCCTAAAATCGGTTTTTGGTACATCTGTTGGCTTATTCTTTAACTGCTGATAGCCAGATCTCAAATCAATCTTCGAGAATGTAGTTGTACCTTTCAACTGATCGAATAAGTCTTCGATCCTGGGAAGGGGATACTTATTCTTTATTGTCAATTTATTCAGCTCTCTATATACAATACACATCCTCATGCTTCCATCATTCTTCTTCACAAACAATACAGGTGCTCCCCATGGAGATACACTCGGTCTGATAAAACCCTTTTCTAACAATTCCTCTAGTTGAACATTCAATTCCTGCAACTCCTTCGGCGCCATACGATATGGGGCTTTAGATACCGGGGCAACTCATGGTACCAAATCAATGTTGAATTCCACTTGTCTATCAGGCGGGGTACCTGGTAGATCACCTGGAAAAACATCACCATATTCACATACTACTGGCATCGACTCCAGAGAAATCTCCTCTAATGGTTTGTCTTGGAGACTAACCAAATAGCCCTGACAATTACTCTTGGTTAATAACTTCTCGGCTTGCAAAGCTGATACAAGACGGGGAAGAGCCTTAATCTTCATCCCATAAAATCTAAATACTTCTTTACCACCTTTGCGAAAAATAACCTCCTTCTCATGGCACATAATTGCAACACGGTTCATCTTGTTTTGGTCTGGTGGGGCTATGGATACGATCACAGTGTCTGTAGCTGATAAGATGCTCCTCCATGGGGGCATTACAGACCCAAGAAAGGCATGGCTTACTTGGAGGGAAGTTAATTAACATGCGACCGCAAGTAAGTGTCAGTGCCTGGAGACTGAACAACATAGCCTGAAGCGGGGTAGTTTAATTCTTGTTACTATATTAAGGTGAAGAACCTTTGTGATCAGCTAGAGGCTTTTGGTATGAAAAACTATGATGCCAATAATCTTAGTCAGATCATGAAGTGTATAATTTTCGAAATATGATGTGATAAGGAGTCTTTTCTACTGCATCAACATAACCCTTCCTTAGTTTCTCGCGTCGGTTCTTTGAGAACTGATGCCCATTCCTATTTATATTTCTCTTTTACCTGCGAACATTTCATATTTCTTCACTCTCTCTCTCTCTCTCTCTCTCTCTCCTTTAAACGACCGTCGGTCGCCTCCTCCTTCCCTTGCCACCACCACAACCATAGACACCACTTCCACCACCTCTCTCCTCTCTTTATTTCTTCATCATCTAACTCTCACATTTACACAAATTTCCTCCACTACACCCTCCACCATCGAGCCACCGCCACCAACATCGTGCCTCCACCGCGCCGCATCCACCACTACCGTGCCTCCACCCACCGCCCCTTTCTCCCAACCCGTAAGAACCACGCACCTCCTCTTTATGTATATATATATGTGTGTGTGTGTAAAAATGTGAAATGTGTGTATGTATATGTTTCTATGTATATATATATGTACATGTATGTGTGTATGTGTATAAAAATGTGTGATATATATTTAGTTGTATATAAAAATGTGTTTGCATATAAATGTGTATATATATGTGTGTGGCATGCCGATGGGAAAAAAGAAGATGGAAAACTAAGACACGTGGCCGATTCTCCTCAATGGAAGAACATTAATAGGCTGTTTCCTGAATTTGGGGGCGAAGATAGGAATCTTAGGCTTGGACTATGTACAGATGAGATGAACCCGCATGGTAACATGAGTAGTCGATATAGCACTTGGCCGGTTCTCTTGACGATTTACAATCTACCTCCTTGGTTATGTATGAAGCGCAACTATATCATGTTGTCTTTACTAATATCAGGGTCTAAACAATCGGGGAATGACATAGATGTTTACCTAGCCTCACTAATTGAAGATTTAAGACTGTTGTGGGATGAAGGTGTGTCGGTGTTTGATGCACATACTCAGATGAATTTCACCTTATGTGCTATGATATTTTGCACCGTAAATGATTTTCCAGCTTATGGTAACTTGTCTGGTTCTACTAATAAAGGACCTAAAGTATGTCCCGTTTGTGAAGAAGACACGATTGATCTTTGGTTGAAAAACTACAAGAAAAATGTTTTGCAAGAAGAAAAATCCATTCAATGGAAAAATCGAGGCTCGAGCAGCTTGCTTACCGTTAACAGGAGGTGAGGTATATGAACGAGTTAAACATATAGATGTTTTGTCTGGAAAAACTTTTAAGCCTCTTCAGAAGAGTCTTTGGAAGAAGATGTCCATATCCTGAGATCTATCTTATTAGCAACACTTATCTCTAAAGCATTGTCTTGATGTAATGCAGGTGGAGAAAAATGTTTGTGATAACATCATTGGGACATTGTTGAACATTACAGGAAAGATGAAAGATGGTATTAAAGTTAGGAAGGATATTGTAGAAATGGGGATGCGGGATCAATTAGCACATTCTTGCTTGTAACTTTCTTTTATTTTTTATATATGCTCTATACGTTGTTAACAATTTCATTTGTGATTTTGATAATAATAATTTGATATATATATATATATATATATATATATATATATATATATATATATATATACACACATACACACACGTTATATGTGCAGGTACGTGCACAGTGGAATCAATATAATGGTCGAGTCTTCAGCATCTTCAGATGATCATCGTACTACCCACACAAAAAGGATTAGAGGGCCAACATTGTACAAGAAAATGAAGAAGGCGGGGGAAGTGAATGTCATCGAGTTCGATGAGAAAAAGAGGCCAATCGGACCATGCAAGACGAACTTCCGAAATTATGTCTGGTGTTTGGTCTGTATTCACGTTGACATAAATATCAGCGATTGACACAAGGTTGATCAAGGCCTTAAGGACATGATGTGGGAAGAAATAAAGGTACTATGTCATACATAGTTAATTGGTAATGTTTCGTAATTTTTTTATAACATCGCATATTATATTTTTCTTTCAAAAGGAGTTCAACATCCCCGATGACTCGGCAAAAAAAAAAAAGCTTATTAAAGTTGCGGGGATACGATGGAAAGATTTCATGACTAGGTTGGTTCATGATTATATTACATATGACCACCCAAAATATACATCTCTTACGCAGTTTTATGATTTTATAACTAAAGAGCAATGAGAGTCGTTCAAGAAAGAATGCCAGACGGAGAAATTTAAGGTATATTTAAATGTGCGCATGTGATTTATTGAGTTGAAAACTAAATACATGATGTGACATTTTTCAGGAAAAAAGAAAGAGGATCAGGGATGCTCAATTGCGAAACGAGCATCCACATTATATGGGCTCAGCTGGTTATGAGTGGATGAAGCCACAGTGGCTAGTTAGTGACCCACTATCTTCTAGTTCTCCATGCGGCATGATTAGCTCGTCAATTGTAAGTGAGGACCGAAGTTTAGATTGGATTCGAACTAGATCCAAGAAGAAAGAAAATGGAATTTATTACATCTCCAACGTGAAACGAGCGGGTGTTTGAAAAATTGTAAGTATATATCATCATTATTTTTTCGTACTTTAAATTCAAATTTACTTAAATGCTTATATTTAGTTTTCATTTTTTTGTTAATAGGTTGAAAAGGCTGAGCAGGTCACGCAGGGGACATTTTTGGTAAGTAGACATCATGATATCTTAAGTGAAGCCCTTGGTAAGGCGGATCACCCTGGCAGGGTGAGGGGGTATGGTGTCTATGTGACCACGAGGGATGTTTATGGCAGGCCTGATGATTACATTAGACGATCGTGTGGGGTCGTCTCAGTAGATGATATTAAGGAGATGATCAAGTTAGAGATGGAGGATAGTATTGCCGAGCGGGTCAGGCATTAGACCATGTCGGAGATGTACAGTAAATTCGATACTATGCAGAGGGAGTACCATAGTATGCAGACTAAATACGATGCTATCCTCCAGCGCTTGGGCTTAAATGTTGAGGTCGAGGTGGACGTAACTCTACAGCCCCGACCACCAACTCCCAGCAGTTGCTACTCCGTGGATCCAAATCCATTTAATGGACTTCAGGTATTTAATGTTAAATTATTTAGAATTTTTTAACATTAATTATGTTATTTCTATCGGAAGTAGCTAACATATATGTTCAATGATGTACAATAGAAGCCGACTCCTTGTCGTCTCACCATAAGTCTTAATGGTGAGAAACAAATAGTGGCGAGTGAGATGGTTTATCTAGTCAGACCCGAGACGGTGGTGCATCATCAACCACTTTGGCCTGATCATGTTAAGGTGTCCATTGACCACGTTGTCAATGGTGCAGAATCGTTCTATATTCCAGTGACATCTCAAAACCATACCACGGTGGGGGAAACTATTTGAAGCTTCTTACAATGGCCTAAGGAGTTGGTGATTTTTGGAGAGGTAATAACATTTAGTTATATAAATGTTTCTGTCAATATTAATTTCTTTTAAATTTGTATAACACGTTAAGATGATAAAAATTGTCTTTTTGCAGGAAGAGGCACCACGACAGGTAAAAAAATCTAACGAAGGAAAAACGCCTCAGAGTTTCGAAATGTCATCTACCCAGTGTGTTGCGATTGTTGACGATGAGACGTTGCAATGTCTGGGTGATAATTGCAAAATATTACACACTCTGGTCCTTCAATTACCTATTGGTGAAGACTTCTAGCAGGTGCCCGTAGATGTCACGGTGTTCAATTGTGCGTTTGAGGATGGTTTTTTGGTTACAGTCGGAGACATCACCGACTTGCTTACGATGCAATGGTTGGATACATCTATCCTACAAGTGTTTTTATTGTAAGATTTCTGATAAAAAATTATAACTTCAATTTAAATAATTACTTTATTTCTATTTATTGGTTTAATTATTTTTCAGGTACCTCCATGAGTTGTACCAGGAATGCGGTATTGAATCGATTGGATTCATGTCTCCGACACACATTGCGTCGGTTTCACTAAGAACAATTGCAAATGGTGTTATAACTTACTTGACCAATACCATGAAGGTAATGAAAAACTAAGAAATTCATTTTAGCACCGTATTTTCAGGAGTAAGACCATTGATATTCTCTATTTTTTTTTACCTAATTTGAATGATATGATATTTAAAGTTGTATTTACACGTTCATAATACGTAGGAATCACTGGATGTTGCTAGTTATTTCTCCTGAGAAGAATACGGTGTACTTATTGGATTCAGCTGCTGCATCTAAGCGTGACTTAGATATCAAGCCGATATTGAACACGTAAGTTAGGAAACTTTTCATGAAATAATTGTGGAGTTGTGGTGAAATTGATTGTCGAGTTGTGGTGAAATTGGTGCATTTATGTTGTGATTGTTGATAAGTTGATAGTTTAAAATAGTAGGGTCTCCCTACAGGTTGGATAAGTTCAATTTATAGGAGAGATTTTACCAAAATTTCTGTAGGAAATTTGAGTCTTATTATTATTTTGTAGCTTCTTGATATAATTTATAGAAACTTTAGGTCTTTCAAAACGTATTGGACAATTGGAGGCTTGAGGACAAAATCCAATACAACGTGGAAAAATGTAAAGGTATGAAAACACATATTTAAACTTTATTACAAATGTTTGAATTATTTCTATATTCTATTTAGTTTGATTACTAATATTGTTAGTTTTTAATGTAAGAATTTCAGTGTCCTCAGCAACCTGGAGGTTCTGAGTGTGGCTTCTACGTTATGAGAAATATGTATGAGATAGTCACAGAACACTTTCAACTTACTTCGTTAGAAAAGGTATAAGTCATTGAAAATGAGAATTTTTAATTATGACTTTATATTTTATGAAAAAATAACTAATAATTCATTTTGATTGTTTGTAGGCATTTAAATAATACTATTCAACAGAGGAAGTCATCGAGATTCAAAACTTATGGGCAAAATACTTTGTTCATAGGTTTGTGTAAATCGACGCGTAATCAAACTTGCATATATATATATATATATATATATATATATATATATATATATATATATATTTGTATCTTAAATTAACATACAGTGGGTATTGTGACATTTTCGCAATCAAGTATATTTTGTTCTTGAGCATCGGATGAGATGTGAGGATGATCAATCAAGAATATATGAAGAAATGGAGGATTAAATTGGTCGTTGATTTGTATATGTACAATTGTAATCCATATTAGAAATGTAAAATGAAATTTTTTATACGTAATAATTGTATTTGTGTATATATATATAGCTTTAAAAAATTAGGATTTTAATATTACTATTAAAATTACTAGTGCATACCTGTGTAATATAAATTAGATTTCAGTTGATAAGAGTTAAAGTTCGTGTTGATTGATGTGAATGCATAGAAAAATTTCTTATGAATAATTACCATCGTCTCGATCGAAAAAATAGTTGGTTCGGTCGGATCGAGCCGGAACATGGGGTCAGTCTGGTCAGACCATGTGTTCGGTTCGGGTCCGACCGTTAGGGTTTAGGTTTTAGGGTCCAGCTTTTAGGGTATGAAATTTTAATTGTCATAATTTCAATAAGAGTTAAATTTCATGAATTGCTTATCTCAAAAGGAAATAAATATTGTAGGTTACCACAAACGTGTGATTATTAAATAATATTGAAACAAAAAATTTATGCATTTCACCTTAACGAGATTACTTTCATATAAGTGGTCATGGCATATGATACATGGATTATCAAAATTCATTTTCATATTCACTCGATTCTTCACCTTTACAATTTTTACTTCAGCGAAAATAAAGATATAAATCTGGAGAATCGCAGAAAGTTAGAAATGGATTCTGATAAATTATGTAGTATATGCTTTGACCTCTTCTGTGAAAGCAATTCCGCAAAGTGAAATGTGTAATTTTTTTTATTTCGCAATTAATTAATAATCACACGTTTTGCATAGCCTAAAATATCTTTTTTTTTTTTTTTTTTCAAGAAACATTAATCCTATTTCCTGTGAGAAGCAATTTAGGAACTTCAATATTATCAACTGAAGCATAATTTTTTTATTTGTGTATGTATTTTAACTAAAAATTGACATTTTTATAATGTTGTTAATAATAATATAATAATTTATTATCATCAAGCAAATAATAAAATTTATTATCAACCAATACTAAAATTTCAACAATAATTTTAATAGTAATAAAATTAACTATTTAAGGGAATCTTACTAGTACAAGTTTAACGAGTATGATCGACTGCGCCGCACTTTCTCGGTCTGGGAAGCTCTCTAGTAGACGGTATTCTAGACGTACGTACACGGTCCAAGTGTACGTCGGCGGACATCCGGTGGCAAATAATTGAAGTTCCCACTCGCCTCCTTTGGTAGAGAAAATATAGTTTCAGCATACGCTTCTCTAAAATATGCAATCGTGTAGTATCCAGTTGATAATGAATGTGGTGAAAAGCCTCGATGTCTAGCAACTGCAACTGCATGATTGCATAAAAAGCTCTCAAGCTGAAACTTCTACACACTCGTGTTGTTATTCATGTCGACAACATAACCAACATTACATCCACATATGACGTTGAATCGAAATTGATCTAGTGGCTCTACGCACAACCTTTTAGCCATGTCTAATCTAATGTTTTAAAGAGTTTGATTTTCATGGCAGGAGTTAGATTAGATATGCATGATTGAGATTTCTTGCGTCTATCATAAAACTAAACCTGCAACTTCTCCTGAATGTTCTCAATTATTGCCAGAATTGGTAACTTTCGATCATTCTTAAATAATGCATTCAGAGACTCCACGTTATTTAACATCATATTGTATCGACGTCAAGAAAATTGACACAGTGCCCAATGTTGAATTCCTAGCTTATCTATTACGTACCTCGAGGCATCCTTACTCTTATTAACTATTTCGATCATGAACTTATTATAATATTCAAAAGTGTAAGCCTTTGTCGCTCCCTTAAACAAGGTAATGATCCCACTGCCCCCGTTCTTGCTCTTTAAATTGTGTTGTATATGGTACATGCAATAACCATGGTGTGCCTCAGGAAAAACTTTAGTGATATCATTTATGATAGAATTCCTCGATCAGTTATGAAAGCAAGGTCATCGACGACTACAACTACTTCCCTCAACTTTGAGAAAAATCGATTCATCGCTAGATCATTTTCGCTATCCACTATGCCGAACGCAAGAGGGTAGATTTTAATGTTGGCATCTTGACACGTAACAACAATCAACTTGCCTTCATAGCTAGCTTTCAGTGTTGTACCATTTACTAGAATTAGATGTCACATCGAACTTTTAAATCCCCGAATGCATTGTCCACGAGTCATGAAAAAAATACTTGAAGCGTTGTCGTCGTCAGCCTCAATAAAGAATGCCGAACCGGGATTAATTCTCAACATGTTATGACAATACCTAACCAATTTAGCATAGCTTTCCTTGGGTGAACCCATTAAATCCTCTTACACACATGCTCTAACTTTCTAGGCCTTCTGGTAGTTCATGGTCACCCCAAAATCTCTCTACACATCGTTAATGATGTCTCTAGTTCTGTAAATAATCCTTGGGTCATCAAACTTATGCATTATCTGTCGTTTGATAAACCATGACCGCACTTGTCTATGATCATTTCGACGAATACCCACTTGACAAGTATGTTATCATGTGTACTTGCGAACTGCAAAAAAATGATCTATGTCCATCTTCGTTGCTCATAGAAACCAACTACAATTGTCGTCTACACAGATAGTTGTGTAGGTACTCCTGTCTGACTTCTTAACTTTAAACTCGAAATTGTGCTTAAGTGCAATACTGTGCACGATTTTTTAGAGATCTTGCTTAGTATTAAATAATTGCTGGACTTGCAAAATTTCATCATCTTGAACCACATGTGAACAATTAGTTGACCATGAACTCGTCCCAACATGTGAGTTCCTAAAATATTCATGTCCACGTTTGGATAAAGCAGTCAAATCATCGTTTGTAAATAGAATTTTCTCCTAATCATCTTTGACTACCTCGTTACCTCTATGCGTGACAAAATAATCATAGTGTATAGAACCTGTATCAAGAATAACATCGTCATCCTCATGTGCTATTTATAATGTGTCTCACATATCATTTACATTTCTGACTTGCACCATCGAATTCTTCATTCTTATTATCATGGATATCCTTTTGTACTAATGTTACGCCATGAGGAATATTTTCCTTTTTTTCTGCCTCGGCAATGTAATTGGAAAATTCGAGTTAAATGGAAATCCAAATTTGATATCATATTTAGATGGATGAACTTCGAGTTGTTCTTGTAGTTTGCAGTACAAGTATGTAAATGATGTAGCTGATGTTATAAAAACTGAAGATGTGTTTTAATCACTTGTATATTTTCATGACCATCGTAGATTTTCGTCAACTTAAAATTCACCAAAATATGAAACTGGGACGAAAGTCATATCTACATTAATTAAAAATGATAAATATTCAAAATAACAAGTTAGGTAGAATGACAGTAAATTTAATAACAAATAATTAAAAAAAATAGTTCGTCAAGTCAGACTGCCATCGGTCCGGACAAACCGTGGTGTTCGTCTTGCCGGACTGTGATAGACACTTTTGGTCTGGCCGAACGTCCAGTTCTTCCTTCCGATTTTGTTTACTGAACTGACAGATTTCCCACTTTGCTATATTAATTTTTCATTTTTTAGTCTATATAATTATAGATCTGTCGAAAAACTTAAATTAGAAACTAAAAAAATTAATAATAGATGAATTTTTCAATAACTTCTGGTTACTAAAATTATAGATCTGTTGAATAAGTTTAACACAACGAGAATGAAATTAAACACAATATTGTAAATATTGCTAAATCAATTTATCGATAAGAAGTAGCAAATGAAATCTTTCAGTTGAGCGTTAAAATTTTTTGCTAATTTTTTTTAGCACAAACAGATGAAAAAACGAGAGAATAATTAAAACTGAGACTTGTTTGGTTTTGTTTTAATGTGACTAAGAGGGTAATATAGACTTTTTAGGTATAATTATTTTATCAATTTAATATATTAAATAAGTGTATAAGGGAAATATGGTTATAAGGGTGTCCAAGTCCTTATATATATATATATATATATATATATATATATATATATATATATATATATATATATATAAACGACTATTGTTGTTAGTTTTTAGAAAATTGGGGTATTTTGACTTGGACATTTTGAAAATTCACCCGGAATTAGTGACAAATAGCCGGATCACCTGACTCGTTTTTCAAAATAACCATTGTCCAATTTATAAGTTAAAAAAAAAAAGGGAAAATGGTTTATTTTTTACAAAGTCTAACATACCCTTGCATTTATTCAAATCTTTGGTCTGTCGATAACCACGATAAAAACATTCTCTTCATTTCGGGTCGACGAAGAACTATTCATCATCAACTTCAAATATTAGTCGAAAATGGCGAGCTCCGCCACCTGGATGGGCGTAAAAATGCCCAGTGAAGAAGAAGACCATGGACATTTTTGTGGGACATTTTGAGTCGATCCGGTCATACATCTGGGTTCGGTTTGTTATGTCTGATGGTCGGAGCTTTTGGGCGTTCGTTCCAATGAATTAATTTTAATTTATAATTTATTTAATTAATAATGTAAAATATTATTGAAGTTATTTTGTAATTAATGATAAAGAATGTTAAGAATTAATAAAATTAATTAGAATTTCAGAATTTTATAATATAACATAATTATTTTCATTACTAATGAATAATTGAATTGCAAATTCACTATTAGAATTAATAATGTAATTTTAATTTCATAATTGTAACAAAAATTTAATAATTTCTTAACCTTAATAAATGTAATTATAATTTCATAATTTTAACAAAAAATATAATAATTTCGTAATGTTAGTACATGTAATTATAATTTTGTAACGTAAATAAAAAAATGTATTAATAATTTTATAATTAATAATAAGAAATAATAAGAAATAAGAAATGTAATTATAATTTCATAATTTTAACAAAAAATATAATAATTTCATAATGTTTGTACATGTAATTATAATTTCGTGATGCTAATAAAAAAAATGTATTAGTAATTTCATAACGTTAGTACAATTAAGTATAATTTCATAATGCTAATAAAAAGGGAAAATTGCAGCCGCGGTTCCAAATTTTTCCTTTTTACCTTTTTTTGCAGACTTTATCCAAACTTTCACGTTGTGCCACCCACGATCCCAAACCTTTAATTTAGTCACGGGAGAAAGAGAAATGGATGAAAAACATCCAAAATTCTGTTAGTTGACCATAAAATTTAACTTTGACCAAAATAAGAGGGGCAAAATGATAACTTTGTAATTTTAACATATAATAAAATAAAAAAAGAAATAGAAATATATATTATTGTTCATCTTCTTCAACACACCTTGCCCAACGATCTACTACCCCCAATCCCACAACCCCCAAATATTCTCCCCCACAAACCCCCAATATCCAATCAAACAAAAATCATACTTTCACCGCCTGCAACCACGCATATCATTATTGAAGGATCGATGGCCATTGCCATGGAATTTTAAAATCAGTCTGGGTAAAATGTTAACTTGGACCCAGCAAATGCTTTCTGTAAAATTAATAAAGTCTAGCAAATTAAATTTGATTTCATTCACATCATTTTCTACGAAATTGTCTGTGAACCCCATTAACGAATGTGTGTCTGTGCTTGGATTTGGGGCTCCATCCATTTTCCAAATTACATGCACCTCCTCTGAGTGCGAGGGCTAGGGCTCCACCCATATCCACACCTCCGGTCAAAAGGTCTGCTATAGCGTCGTCGATGCATGGTGGCGATGGGGAGAATACATGGGTGCGTGAAAAGGAGAAGGTTTGGATGATTTGCTGAAGAAGAAACCAAGTCGAGGCTGTGAGGTTGCGGTTTCTTGGTGGTAATATGGTTATAGCAGCCAGCGATCGAGGTATGTGATTGGGTTGGGTTTATTCTTTGAATTTTATGGTGATTTGGATGTTGATTGAGGGGTTTTGGAGTTGGGAAGTAGGTATCTTGATGCAGCGATGTGGGGTTTGTAGTAGGTTGGATGTGGCGGTCAGTTTAAGGTGGTTTACAGTCGACATTGGTGGTGGTCGATGTTGATTGGAATCATTCAGAAGGTGAAAGGATGGTTTCACAGTGGTGGTCGTGGCAGATGGAGGTGGTTGGTGGTGATGACTGTGGCAGGAAATGGTGGGTGGGGTGGGGTGGAAGGTGAATAGTTTTCTTTTTTTCTTTTCTTTTCTTTTCCTTTTTTTAATTTAATTATTTTTATTAAAAATGCAAAGTTACTATATTACCCTTTTTAAATTTGGTCAAAATCAATTTTTAAATCAACTAATAAAATGTTGGATGTTTTCCATCCATTTGTCCTTCTCTCATGATTAAATTAAAGGTTTGGGATTGTGATGGCACAAAGTGAAGGTTTGTGTAAAGTTTGCGAAAAAAGAAAAGGTTTGGGACTGTGGTTGCAAATTTTCCTAAAAAAAAATTTGTTAATATGTATAATGTTATTAATAATTATGATAATAAGTAGAAATAATAAATGTACTTATAATTTCATAATTGTAAACTGAAAAATACAATAATATCATAACGTTAATAATTACAATTTCACAACGTTAATTAAAAAAATAATATAATAATAATAATTATATAATTTAAATATATATTATTTAGTTTTTTCGTTAATGTTTAACTTTTTTATTTGTTATTTTACGTGCGTCAGTCTACAATTTGAAATGGTTAAGTTTACTGATATCTCGCTTTATTCTATACTTTCTTGTATGTGGTTTTCTTACAGTCATATTCTAGCATTTTATTTTTTTTTAAGTATGTTCATTTATTTCACTAAATTCTTTTTTATACAAACAGTGATGATTGTGAAATTTACGCAATTAAGTATATTGAATTTTTTAGTATCAGACGAGATGTGAGGATGATCAATCAAGAACATATGAAGAAATAGATGATTAAATTACCCGTGGGTTTATATACTTACAATTGTGATCCATAGTAGTTAGAAATGTAAAAATGTAATTGTATATTTTTAGCTTTAAAATATTAGGATTTAGGGTATGAGATTTTTATTGTTAATTTTTTTTATTACTATTGGAAATTAGTAGGATTGCGGGTATGAAGTCGTCATCATCATCATCATGAAAATGTTAAATTTTAGTTGAAATGCCTATACAAATAAAAAAAATTACATTTCAAAAAGAGTTAAGGTTCGTGAATTTCTTATCTCATAAGAAAATATGATAAATATTTTAGGCTATACAAAACGTGTGAGCCTTAAATAATTGCGAAACAAAAAAAAAATTATGCATTTCATCTTGACGGGATTGCTTTCGCAGAAGTTCTCAAGGTACATGCCACACGGATTATCAGAATTTGTTTATATTTCCATCCGATTCTCCTCCTTTACAGCCTCACTTCAGTTGAACCAAACACTAAAATAAAAAATTAATTTACTGATGACATCAGTTGATTAATTTTTTGTTTTAGTGTTTGATTCCTCGAAAATAAAGCTATAATGGTGAAATGCATAATAGGTAGGTATTTCAACTGTCAGATAAGTAATTCACAAACTTTAATTCTTATCTACATTTATGTAATTTTTTTATTCGTATAGGTATTTTAACTAAAAATTAACATTCTCATAATGTTGTTAATAATAATAATAATAATAATAATAATAATAATAATAATAATAATAATTTATTGACAAATATGAAATATTATTGTTGACCACAAAATCCGGCCGGACCTTGGACCAACACGTCTCAGCTCCTCCCTCTTGAACACGTGGATCTCCTACGCACTGTGACAAACGATCAGTTTGCAAAGGAGGCTAAGGTGGCTCCCGTTTGCACTCCGATTCCAAAGTCAGCGGCCATGTTCAATAAATATAATTTGGGTGCGGGAAATATAAGTGTGTAAAAGAGAGAAAGGGGAGTGAGAGAAATATATTTAGTTAGGAGTATGAAATTTTTCTAACCCCTTACCATGGGGGTGGAGTGCCGTATTTATAGGGGAAATCTTTGTCTCGGATCGTGACACGTGGCATACTTTACACTTGTCTTCACCCTAGCTCTTGGAGGTGACAACCTTACTTTTTGACCGTAATCATTGCTACATTTCGTAGGGGATGGGCGCCTGTCACATCTTAGTAAAAGCAGTGTCACATCTTTGACTCCATCTCTTTTCTGGTCTTCGCCGTAAAGCACCCCGGCTGAGTATAAAGCACATCGGCCAGTCGTAAACCAGTTCGGCTAAAGAGGTTCGCTTGACGCACCACCTCGGCCCTGACCCAAGGTGATAGTTTAGACCTTAACCATGGGTAAATGTCCGTTGGGCCTTAGTTGGGCCCTTGCTAGTGGATCACTGTACCTCTCTTTGGGCTTGAATTCAACAATTATAATTGCTTATAATCAACAAAATAGGATAATTTATTATCAATAAATACTACAGTTTCAATAATAGTTTTGATAGTAATAAAAAATTGTCTCGCATTTTCTTTTTCTTTTGATGAGTCTGACCCGTCTTTTAAGAATAAATGGAAGGAGTTGGGGGAACTGGTTCACGGGAAATGGTAGCAATGTCGATTCCTGTCAGAGGTTTCTGCCCAATATCTTTATCGATTTTTAGTTCCCGCTTCTTTAGGGAGCAGATTAAGAGGAGGAATAGGAAAACTAGTGGTATAATTTATTTGAGTGATTCTGACAGCGAAGAAGGGAAAAACCAGAACTACATGGCCCATCTGTCGTCCGAGGAGGAATCCGTGTTAAGAGAACTCCGAAGCAAACGTGACAGAGACATGGGGAGAGAGGGAGCAACGGGTTCTTCTTCTGGCCCACATGATCTTGATTTGGGCACCAGGGCCCCTTTCCGGGCACATAGAGAGGAGTTGGGGCTCTCATAGGAGGAGATAGCCCAGGTCGAAGGCTGGGTGGACCTGGTAAACAAAATATCAGGATATCATGTGGACCCTGACCCAAACCCAGATTTGTGGGAGAGCAGCGAGGTCGCTACTGAAATCCGAGGAGTTGATTTGGCTGGGGCCTCGGCGAAGTTCAGGATGCTAGAAGGGGTCCGTTTAGTGCATCCTGTGCCTTCTTGCCGACCATGCAGTCCTCCTTCAGGCCAAGTGGCCATATGTTACGATGCTCTGTCCTGCGGTATGATTGTTACCTCTGCACCCCTTCTTCAGGGCCTTGCTTAGGAGCTATAACTTGTGCCCCTACCAGTTGGCACCTAACTTCTGGACACAGGACGTGGGCACTTGGCTAGTGTGGCAAGAGGTCAACCCCGACCATCCCATCTCACTACACATTATTCATACTTTGTACACTCTGAAGAAGTCAGTGAGAAGGGAGAGGGACGTGAGGGCAGATGTGAAAGACTGGTATTATTTGTCTCCTAGAGGCTCATATCCTCTCGTCATTACTGGCCAACCTACCTCTATAAATAACTGGAGGAATCAGTGGTTCTGGGTGGTTGGGGAGTGGCAGAGTTCTCCTGTGGACCCTAGTCCAGAAATTTCAGTTCCCCGAACTCTTTCCCTTCCTAGTGAGTCTTGTGTTTGCTTTAGTGTCCTTAAGTGTCATGTGTCACTTGTTTTTTATTTTCCATTCACCTTTCTTTACTGGTTTTTAACATGTTTTAGATTTGTGACATGGGACACTTTTGCCCGCCTACTCCCTGATGCGGATTTAGCGGCCGTTAGGCGTCTGTTCGCTTACCAGGGCACCTTTCAGGGGGTTGTCCAACAAAACAAACTATTCGTCAAACATGGTCTTATGCGAGCCATGGGTGAGTTTGCTTTGTTACTGCCTTTATATCTCATGTCCCCGTTGTTTATAACCTCATTTTACTCCTTTTCTGGTTAGGTTCCAAAGAATTCCCAAAGATTTCTCTGAAGGGTCTCATGGCTAAAAAGATCCCTCCTGCCCTGCGCCATGATAGTGAAATTGAAAGAAAGCAGAAAACGGTCCTGGCCAACCTGCAAGTTGGGGTGGCAAAGGAGGTGTCTGAGGCGTCTACAGCCCAACTCCAGGGCCCTCTTCCAGCACTGCTGCCACCACCCAACCTGCTGCCAGTGGGTCCCCAACAGCCCAGCATGGAAAGGGAGGCAGATCCTGAAAGAGGCATTGCCAAAGGGAAGGGGAAAAGGTCGGAGAGAGGCGGATCCAAGAGGGACAGGGAGACTAAGGATGCCCCGGTGCTACCTTCCTTGCCAGAGGGCATATCTGAGCATGCACCTGAGGAGGAGCCCACCCAATTGAAGAGGCTAAAAAGGGGTAAGGGCAAGGAGTCCACCTCCGCACCTCCGCCGCCGATGATTGAGGACTTGGAGGATGAGCCGTCTGTGCCCATTCCAGGCTTGGCCTATGAAGTGACACCGGAGGGGGTAGAAGAGCTAAAGCATATTAAAACTAGCGTTCTCCCCAGAGATGTTACTTTCAGCCCTTCACTGTTTGACTCCCCCAGTTCTCCTCCAGCCCGGGTCGCATTTATAACTGAACAATTTTGGACGGAAGGTTGGTCCCCCTTCTCTTCTAGTACCAGTCCGTCTCGGAAGCTGCTCGCCGCCAAGGCCATGAACGCCAGGGCACTGGCCCTTATTGACGAGATGGAATCGTTTGTGGAGGAGGCGCTGAGGGACAAGAAAAATGCGGAGACTGCTCTCCGGCATGCGGACAATGTGCTCAATGAGATCAATGACCTCAAGGCCCAGCTGTCCATAGCCCGTAAATCTTCCTCAGAAGAGAGGGCTAATGCGAAGCGTCTCTAGGAGGACAATGATAAACTGAAGCATGATCTCCGGTCCTCTGAATTAGACGTGGTGGCTCTGTGCAAAAAAATAGATGATTCTAACCGAGCCTAGTCGATCATCTCTGAAGCTTTGTCCACAGCTAGTGTAGCCAACTCTAAGCTAGAGGCCGAGGTGGCAGCAGCCAGTGAAAAATTGAGGAGAGAGGTGGAAGCTAGGAGGAAGGCAAAGGAGGACCTTGGCTCTTTGGAAAAACATATGCAAACAAGGATCACTGAGGTTCTGGAGCAGACTGTTACGGCGCGGGTGGAGAATGCTTTGAGTACCAGAGTGTCTGAGGCTGTCCAGAACTTCAAAGACACTTTTCAAGAGACCCCAGAGTACGAGGCTATGCATAGGGTCTTTGGGAACTTAGGGGCTAGGATGGCTTTGGGGGACGTGAAGGAAGCTTTTCCGACCTTGGACCTGTCCTCCATTGAAGCCTTGTACCCTGAGCCTCAGGATGCTCCTGCGGATCCACTGGATACATCTGGCAAGGGCTTTTCAGAAGATGTCCCTCCGCAATAATCCCCTTCTGTATTTACCTTATTGTTGGGTTTTTGTGTTGTTTTTTTTTTTTTTTTGTAAGTGCCCCAACACCTGATATTGTAAATGTAACCTTCATTCAATTTGTAAATGCCTTATTTTTATGAATGAAATGACTTATTCATATTTTGCCCAGTATTTTGGCAGCAACATTTCAAACTGTTTAAGCATGAGTGTTTCTAAGTGCGGATGCCTTGTAATTGTAAATGTCTTGTATGATGATGTAAAGCGTTCCTGAATTGTATGATAATGTGTGCCCTCTAGTCCCTCAGATCTGCCTAGCTTAACGCATCCACGTTTGCTGGTTAGATCTGATTTTGACCAGCTTTTGAGCCATTTTACCTTATACTTTGTAACAACTGCGTTTATAAATTTGTATGAACTTCTGTTAATGGCGTGAACATTTTCAACCCATACGCAGTGGTCGTAGTGTAAGTTCGCAGGAGTCCTTCGTTTTTAACAAAGTTCGCGCCCGACGGAGGTGTGTGGTTTTGCAACCAAAATAATATAGGAACTTTTACGTTTATCCTTTACGCTTGATTACACAATACTTAGTATACATATGTCTTGCAAACGCTTTGTCTGAACGTATGTCTGAACTAACTTAATGCATCCATGTTTGCTGATTATATCTGACCCTGATCAAGAGTTCCAGTTTATATGACAGCAATTGACTAAATATGAATGCTTCCAAATACAAATGCCCTAAGAAAATGCGTCTTAAACGTATTGCGTATTGCAAGGTTGATTAGTGTTGGCTAATGAGTGTAGTCCCGCAGATCTGAGTGGTTTGAGGCATTTATGTTTACCAGTTAGATCTGATTTTGACAAACAATCGAACGTATATAAGTCACCCTTTGTTAGATCTGTATACACAGTTTTGGTCGGATTAACACTTTTACGGTGCTAACACACTCAACTCTTACGCAGTGATCGCCGTGTGGGCTTTATAAGAGTCCCTTGTTTTTAACAATTTTCATGTATAGCGTGGACGTATGGTTTTATGGCCAAAATAATCTTGGAACTTGAGTTTATCCATTATGTTTATCTAATTTAGAAATTGGCATAATCTTTAGCGTAGCTCACTCATGATTTTATGAAATCACATGATAATGCTGCAATCATAGAGGAGGAATTTGTTTTATTGAAAATAACGACGAAGGTGGTCCGTGTTCCAAGGATTACATAGAGGTATCCCAGACAAGTCTTCAATCATGTATGTTCCAGGTACCACCTCGGCAGTTATTTTGTATGGACCTTCCCAGTTTGGATCTAGAGTCCCTACTCCTGGCTCTTGGGTTGAGGGAAGAACCTTTTTGAGGACCAAGTCCCCAGTATTAAAGCGTCGCTTTTCACTCTTTTGTTGTAGTATCGAGCCATTTTTTTCTTGTACCTGGCCATCACCACTTGGGAATCACTCCGTTTTTCCATGAGGAAATCTAAACTGGCCCTTTGTAATTCTTTGTTTCTCACTTCGTCGTAATGAATTTGATGAAGCGAAGGGATCCCAATTTCAATGGGACATACCGCCTCAGCTCCATATGCCAATGAGAAAGGTGTTTTGCCGGTAGCGGTGTGCGAAGTGCCCATAATACTCGTGGGAGTTCATCTACCCATGCACCCTTTTTGGACTCCAGCTTCCTTTTCAGGGTATTTTTTATGGTCTTGTTCACAGCTTCGACCTGTCCGTTAGCCTGTGGGTGATGTGGAGATGAGAACAATTTTCTAATTCCCAAATCGTTGCACAACTCATCATCTACACTTCTATTTTTAAACTGTTTGGCATTGTCACTAACCAGCGAGTGGGGTATTCCAAAACGGCATATGACATTCTTCCAAATCAACTTGGTGTTGTTGGCCTCGGTGATTCTCATCAGTGGTTCTGCTTCGACCCACTTGGTGAAGTAGTCAATTGTCACTATCGCAAAGCAATTATTACCAGCTCCCCTAGGCATAGGACCGATAATATCAACCCCCCACTTTGAAAAAGGCCAAGGGCTAGTCACCACAGTTAGCTTGTGATGCGGCTGATGTGGTATGGTTGCATGTCTTTGGCATTTATCGCACTTGCGAACGAAGTCATGGGAGTCCTTTCGCATAGTAGGCAAAAAATATCCCTGTTTGAGGGCTTTCCGAGCTAGCGATAACGCCCTGGCGTGGTTGCCACATACGCCCTCATGGATTTCTCTCATTACATACCGTCCTTCCTCTGGCCCCACACATCTCAGTAAAGGGGGAGGTGTAACTCCGTTTATAAAGTAGGTCATCCAAGAGTACGATATTCGCAGCGTATTTTTGCAATTTTCGAGCTGCCTATGGTTCGTTTGGCACTGTTTGGTGCTTCAAATATGCGATCAGGGGATTCATCCAGGATCCCTCTTCTTCTACTTCCAAAATCTCCGGTCCCGGCTCAATGGAAGAAGTCAACATGTGCTCAACTGGGATTAGATTATGTAGCTCTGAATCACTGCTGCTTGCTAGTTTGGACAAAGCATCGGCGTTGGAATTTTCTGTTCTGGGGATGTGCTGTAACTCCATTTTTCTGAAGTGCATAGCCAAATCTCTTACTTTCTTCAAGTAAGCGACCATAGAAGGTTCTTTGGCAGAAAATTGCCCATTGAATTGACTTACAACGAGCTGTGAATCGCTATTCGCCACTACGGACTTAATCATCAAAGCTTTTGCAAGTCTTAGCCCAGCTAATAACGCCTCGTACTCAGCAACATTGTTTGAGGCTTTGAATTCAAAGCGGATCGCACTGTGTAGTTTAAACCCCTCTGGGCTTATTAGCAATATTCCCGCACCAGATCGTCCCTCAGCCGAGGACCCATCAACGAACAATTTCCACTCTCGGTTGTCATCTATGTTATCAACCATCTTGACCTCCGGCGGATGGGTGAATTCGACTACGAAGTCATCCAGCGCTTGACCCTTCACAGCGGTCCGAGGTGCATAATGTAGGTCGAAGTAGCTTATTTCTATCGCCCATTTCAGTAACCTCCTAGATATGTCTGGTTTTTGCAACACTTGTCTCTTGGGAAAGTTGGTGAGCACGCGTATGGAGTGTGCCTGAAAGTAGGGACAAAGTTTGCGAGAGGCTGTAAGTAACGAGAGAGCAAGTTTCTCCATATCTGGGTAGCGTGTCTCGGCATCCAGCATGGCTTTGCTCATGTAATATACTGGGAACTGATTCCCATCCTCCTCTCTGACCAATACTGAGCTAACAACCTCTTTGGATACAGCCAGATACAGGTAGAGAGGCTCGCCAGCCTTTGGATTTTATAGCAATGGGGGCCGTCCCAAAGATGCTTTCAGGTCGGCGAAAGCGTGCTCACATTCCGGTGTCCATTGGAATTGCTTTCCCCCCTTTAGGATCTTGAAAAATGGCAAGCATTTGTTAGTGGATTTGGAGACAAATCGATTCAAGGCCGCAATTCTCCCCGTTAAGCTTTGCATTTCTTTTGGATTTTGAGGCGATTGCATGTTTAACAAAACATTGATTTTGTCGGGATTAGCTTCGATTCCCCTCTTATTTACCATGAATCCAAGAAATTTTTCAGATGCTACCCCAAATGCACACTTCGCTGGGTTGAGCTTCATTCGATATTTTCTCAGAACATCGAAGGCCTCTGACAAATGGCGGATATGATCCATGGAGACCATGCTTTTGACCAGCATGTCATCGACATACACCTCCATGGTGTTTCCTAATTGTTCTGAAAACATGCGATTTACCAGCCTCTGATAGGTAGCTCTCGCATTTTTCAAGCCGAACGACATAGCTTTGTAGCAATAGAGTCCTCTATCTGTTATAAATGAGGTGTGCTCCTCGTCCGATTCATACATGGGGATTTGATTGTACCCAGAGTAGGCATCCATGAAGCTCAGCAGTTCATGTCCTGCTGTGGAGTCAACCAACTGATCGATCCGGGGCAGTGGAAAACTGTCTTTTGGACATGCCTGGTTCAAGTTTGAAAAATCAATACATACCCTCAGTTTCCCATTGTGTTTTGGTACCAAAACAGGGTTTGATACCCATTTCGGGTAGAGGGACTCTCTGATGAAGCCATTTTTCAATAGCTTCGTGACCTCGTCTTTCAAGGCCTCATACTTGTCGGAACTCATAGGTCTTCTCTTTTTACTATGCCCAGGGCTTCGGGGATAAATCTGGAGACTGTGACAGACCTCTTTAGGATCGATCCCAACCATGTCACCATGCTTCCATGCGAATACATGGAGATTTTCAAGTAAGAAGTTCTTCAATTGATTTTTGTATTCAATTGGTGAATTCTATCCGATCTGCAATTCCTTGATTGAATCAAACGGGTCTACACCGAAGTATTTTAGCCTTTCGGTCGGGGTGGAGCAATTGTCTCCTACCATTCTTGGGTCCGGATCTTCCAAATCTTCTTCTAGTGTCATAGTGACGTCATTATTCCCAGAAGGGTCTTCACCCAATCTTTGAGGGTCTAGAGTAGCCTCGGCCATGGCTACATCACTAATCATGTTCAAGCTTCAATCTTGAAACTTTCGGATTGCTTTCGTGTAACAGGCCCGTGACTCAGTTTGGCTCCCCGTTACAGTTGCAATGCCATGCTCCGTGGGGAACTTCATGCAAATGTATTTTGTATGCGTTGCAGCCCCCAAGTCAATGAGACCTGGCCTCCCAATTGAGCCATGATAGGAGGAGATTTTGTCCACCACCAAAAATTCCATGGGGATTCTGGAAATAGTTGGTGCTTGCCCTACCTCAGTCATTAGGGTTATGGATCCTCTGGGGGTTATGCTGTCTCCCGTGAATCCATATATCGGATCCGGGACTGGAATGAGTGGAGTGTTGATCCCCATTTTATCGAAAGTTATCCCGTAAATCACATTTACCGAGACACCATCATCTACCATCATCCGCGACAATCCATTCTGGGCTACCACTACCCTTATAACCAATGCATCATTGTGTGGGAAGTGTACTCCAATGGCATTGTCTTGGGTGAATGTGATAGATTCTGTCCGAGGCATCCCTACAGGATGTGAATGGATATGGTAATTCACATTGGCGGACTGCTTGGCCTCTCTGATATACCTCTTTTGGGAGTTGTTTGTGCTCCCACCTGGGTGGGGGCCTCCCAATATTGTATCGATTTCACGGATAGAGATGTCGGCCACAGGCATAGGTGGCTCCCGCGTGTCTTCAGCATGCACTGAGGCGGTATCCTGGCCCTTATTCCTGTCCCTTTGACGATTGTCAATCATTTCTTTAGTTGAGTTCTTCCATGGAGCTCTCTTGTCAGCTCAGTTGAACTTCGGGCCACCGGATTTTTGGGCTCTCCCCATGTCGGGGGGAGAAGTCACTTCCCCTTCTCCCCTGCGCCTTTTGGTCAGCTAACATGTGGATTTCCCTGCAATCCTCTGTTGCGTGATCGTAATATCTGTGGTAGGCGCAGTAAGCCCCAATCATGGGCTGTTTTCCACTTCGGCTACTTTCCATCTTTCCTTGAGCCATGGGGGGATTCAGAGAAGGAGTGTTGCAATGCAAGTGGGGGATAGCTTCCATGATTTCTGCTGCATAACTAGACCCTGTCCTCGAAAACGGACGCGGTGCTCCACCTCGGTTACCGCCGACCCTATCCTTGTTTCCTCCTTTCTTGAGGTTTACTTCATTTGAATACCCGAGGTTGTATCTCCCTTGGGGGTGATTATCTCTGGCCCTAGCCATTTCTTAAGATACAATCTCTTCTTTCATCAGGTCTACCAGAGCATTGTAATCCCTTGGTTTCCTGCTCCGGACATCCCTCCAGAACATACTGGTCATATCTAACCCTCCTTTCAAAGCGAAAAACATCTTCGCTTCTGTGATATTTTCACAGATGTGCATCTCTTCAGTAAACCGAGCTAGTTAACTCTTCAGAGATTCGTCCCTCCCTTGCCTCAGATCCTGAAGGCGTTGGAGTGGGAGCTGGCCAGGCCTGGAGGAAACAAAGCCATTTTTAAAAGCCGTTTTCATATCTCTCCAACTGTGGATGCTGCCAGGAGGAAGTTTTTTATACCATCGTATGACACTTCCTTCAAGGGTTAAAGCAAAGGCTTTACATTTCAGTGCCGGGGTGGCTCCGGCTATTTCCATGCTGGCGCGATAATTTAACAGGTGATCGTCAGGGTCACCTCGGCCAGAATATTTTGCTATCTCTGGAATTTCGAAGTCATGAGGCACGGGGCATCTGTGGAGGCCCTCTGTGAAGGGACTTATTTCCTCTTCGTCGTCCAGCTCGTATGAGGGCAGTTCACTGTTCTCGTCGTGACCGGAATACATTGGACCATGGTATTGGTCATAGAGTGTCGGAGCACACTCCTGCCTTCGTGGTGGCAAAACACGGCCATAGTTTGGCCTGTCGTGGGTTGGTAGCTCGTTGCGAGATTTTGTCCGAGCTGCTTCGGCTCTTCTCTCCTGCCTATTCCTAGGCTCATGTGTTGGGACCAACCTTTCTGCTCCTGTACCATGTTGATCCCTATGCATCTGACCCTGCGACACGGCTTCTTCAGTGCGTCACTCCCGCCTATTTCTAGGCTTTGTGGCATTGTGCTGACCTGGATCCCTTTTCCCCCGTCGCTGGCCCCTAAATAACCCTCCTATTCGGCTGAAAACACTGCCGGATTTTGTAGGAGAAGCCTCCCTGTGTCTAGATGGGAGTGGGTTTTGTTCCTCATGTGCTTCATGCTCTGGGCCTTCCTCGTAGAAGGGCACGGATTCCACCTCGGCATATGCTTGTGGATCTTGGTAATAATACGAGGCAGTGGTCGCATCGGATGGTGAGTAATGTGGCTGTGGGTAATGATTATTGTCCAATTTTACGTATTTTAAATAGGCAAATAAATGAAAAAATACAATTTTGGGATATAAATTTTGTCATTTAGAGTAAAACTTATAAAATATTCAATTTTATTTGTTTTACTCTAAATTAGCTTTAATTGCTAAAAATTTCATTTATTTGATTACAGGTATATTTTGGACAAGTTCAACCCAAAAATCCCTAAATTAATGGACCGAAAAAAAAACCCATTATAGAGGAATTCCCCAACCTGCAGCTCACCATCCCTCTCTATATTTTTGTCTTTATTTCTACAACAAACCGGCCCCACTCTTCTCTCCTTCAACCATTCAGCATCACCCTCTTTCTTCCGTACAGAAAACATGGAGCTGAAATCCCTCTCTCACAACAGCCACTTCATCCCTTCCAGAAAACCAGCAGCCAGTCCCCTCTCCATCTGTCTTCATCAGCCGCACTTCACCATTCATATACATAAAAAAAAACGCACCAGTTTCTTCTCCGACTCTCTTCCCTCACTAACCCAGCAACCCCTCTCCGTCTTCTCCATCTACACGCAGTCTCTGCTCTGTCTTCCACACACACGCCAGCCTACTTCCATCAACAACCAGCAGCCGCCAGAGACTCCGCACCAACCTCTCTCCCGCTAGCCTTCTCCCTCTCGGCCTGTGTCTTCTATCTTCAAAACCAGCAGCCTTCCTCTCTAACACACTCTCTTCCTTTATCTTCTCTCTTCCTTCGACTTCAGCAAAGGAGACTCAGCCCCCAACGTCTTTTCCCCAGCATTCTCACTTCTCTCTCACCAGCCCTCTCTTCACCAACCTGTTCACAACCAGCCGTCATCTTCATCCTCTATTTGAGTCCCAGCAGACGCAACAAATCCGCCAGCCTCGTCTCTCACCATCTATCTCACGTCTCTCTCTGTCTGCCCTCAACTTGGACAGCAACCCAGCAGCACGCCATCTCTGTCTATCTTCTCTCCATTCAAGAGCCGCAGAACAACCTCAGCCTCTCCATTCTCTCTCTCACGATTCTTCTATCTTCTTCACCTCAACCCACAGCAACTTCACCAACTGCAAGAAATCCTTTCTCTCAATTCCCTCAGCCTCTGTCTTTGGCTTTCACCGCCGCCAGCAGCTCCCCCGCCACCAGCAGTCTCGCCAGCAGCTCCCTCGAACCAGCAGCTACAGCACATGCCCAGCAGCTCTCGGTTTCGGTTGATTCTTTCCAGTTTTGATTCTTAGTTTGCTTTGATTTTGATTGTTTCATGTGTTAGTTTATATAAATTCATATTCTTGACATTAGTTTGGTTTGAGTTATAATGTTGGTTATAGAATTTTCAGATTGTTGGCATTGATTTGGGTTTAGATATATTTAGTATTGTAATTTCATTTTCGAATTTGAATTTCGTTTGATTAATGGTTAGTGTTTATTTGAATTTTATTCCGATTAATTTTATGATGTCCGGCTAAGTTATTTTTGAGGGGAGTTATTCTTAGCTTCAATGGGCGTGTTTTAATTTCTCATGGGCGAATTGTTGTTATTGATAAGAGTTTATAAATTGTTTTAAGTTTTCAAATTATTTTACTTGGATTAGTGTCGCTGATGTGGTATGTATTGAAAATGCACACAACATGCTCGACAAAATGCGGTAGAATAAATTGATTAATTTTCTCACGAATATTTTTAAATCTTACCGATCTCAAGAAATTCATACTAAATTTATTTGCAAAGCCCAATTGATAGCGAAAGAATAACTCCACTCAAAATTTCCCTTTCATTGCAATTTAATTATATTCTCTCCAATTTCATTTTAGCACAATTGAAATCATAGTTTAGGTTTCGAATTTAGCAAATATTACGATACCAATAAAATCCCTAAGAAGAATGACCCTGGATTACTACTAGGCTATAACTTGACCCCTTTATACTTGGAGGGTAGATTTAACATCGAGTCAAGTTTTTGGCGCCGCTGCCGGGGATTATTTTGGTGTTAATTGATTTTTGCTGAATTCTTTTTATTTTATTGTTATTTTTTTCTTTCTCGACTACTATTCTTGATATTGTTCTTTGTTTATGTCCGTTTGGTTCCGAGATAATTCTACGCGATTAGTAAGATCGGAACCTACTAACCAGTTTTTAATTCTTGAAAATCAGCAGGTAGTAATGGCAAATAATGCAGATCCAAATGAGGCGCCAGTCGTTCGAAGTCTTAGAGATTACATTTTTCCAACGATGACAAGCACTCCGTCATGCATAATGACGCCTACAAATGCAGCGATCTTCAACTTCAAACCGGGAATGATTGATCATCTACCACGCTTCCATGGGATGCCATCAGAGAGTCCATATCACCACATCCAGGAATTCGAAGGGGTTTGTTTTACTTTTCTTGAACGAAATTGCACTGAGGAAGTCATTCGACTCAAGCTTTTCCCTTTTTCACTAAAGGATAAAGCTAAGTCATGGCTTAACTCTTTAAGGCCTAGTTCAATTACAGATTGGGCAAATATGCGGAAAGAGTTCATTAAAAAGTTTTTTCCACCACAAAGAACCACCGCTATTCAAAGACAAATCATGAATTTTTCTCAAAAGAATAATGAAAATTTTTACACTAGTTGGGAAAGATTCAAAGATTTGTTGTTATCTTGTCCCCATCATGGTTATGAGAAATGGATGTTAACTAAATTTTTTTATGAAGGGCTCAGACCAGAAATGAGACAGTTTGTGCAAACCATGAGTAATGGTGATTTCTTTGCAAAAGACCCGAATGAAGTTTTTACATTTTTTGATGATTTAGCTGAAAATGCCCAATCATGGGATAACATTGATGAGTTTGATAGGGGTGTTGCAATAAAAACTGAATTTCCAAAGATTGCATCTGGAAATGGAATTCATTCACTTAGAGCAGATGATGACATAAATGCCCGATTGGCTGTCATCACTCGAAAACTTGAAAATTTGGAAACTCAAAAAGTGAATGAAGTCAATTCCTCTTCCACTATTTTCGAAAAATGTTCAATTTGTGATGATGTACAGCATTTAACCTCCGATTGTCCTGCACTTCCCCAACTAAAAGAGATGTATTTTGATCAATCTGTTGCTGTTAATATGATTTCCAAACCTTATTCTAACCCATATTCGAGTACTTATAATCCAGGTTGGAGAAATCATCCAAATTTCAGTTGGAGGAATGATCAAGGAGGAAGCAATAATGTTGGAAACAGTGCTGGACCTTCACAACCAACACCTTATACGCCACCGCAGAAGAGAAGTCTGGAAGACCAAATCCAACAATTCATGCAAAGTCAAGCTGCCATCAACAATCAAAACTCTCAGGCCATTAATGACATCCGATCTCAGCTTACAAAGCTGACTACTCAGGCAAGTGCATCAGAAAAGGGTAAGTTTCCAGCTCAACCAATGCCAAATCCTCAAACTCAATACAATGGGGGCGATGAGTCCAATCTGAGACATGTGAAAGCAGTAACTACCTTGAGAAGTGGTAAGCAAATCCAAGTTCCTGAACCTAAAGAGAACTTGGTGGGTAAGCAAGCTGAACCTCCTGTTGATGATACTGTAGTAAAATCTCTATCTGATGTTCAGGAACCATCTAAGCCAATAGTAGGTGCACCCCCTGCCCCTTTTCCTCAAAGATTACAACCTGGTAATAAGACAAAAAATCAAATAGAAATTCTTGAGATTTTTAAGCAAGTTAGGGTAAATATTCCTCTGTTAGATGCAATTCAACAAGTCCCTGCCTATGCTAAATTTCTTAAGGATTTGTGTACAGTGAAAAGGAAGCTAGCTGTTAAGAACAAAGCATTTTTAACTGAACAAGTGAGTTCTATCATACAATGCCAAACTCCTCAAAAATTTAAAGATCCTGGTTCTCCAACCATTGCTTGTATGATAGGAACCACTCGTATTGGTCATGCCTTGCTAGATTTAGGTTCAAGTGTGAACCTTTTACCTTTCAGTGTGTATACACAGCTTGGTCTAGGTGAACTTAAGTCTACCCCCATGATTTTACAATTAGCAGATAGATCTGTTAAGATGCCTAGAGGGATAATTGAGGATGTTTTGGTTCAAGTTGACAAATTCTACTACCCAGTTGATTTTGTTGTTATTGATGTTCAAAGTACACCTAAAACTTCCCCTCAAATCCCTGTTATTCTTGGAAGACCATTTCTTGCAACTTCAAATGCTTTGATAAATTGTAGGAGTGGTATTTTAAAGTTGACCTTTGGTAATATGTCTTTAGAACTTAACATTTTCAATGCTTGTAGGCAACCAAAAGATTTTGATGAAGTGCAGGAAGTTAATATGCTGGAAGAGCTGCTAAGTGAGTTAGAAGATCCTGATGAGCATCTTGAGCAGAATCTGGAATTGGACAGCATTCAAAACCCTTCAAAAAGTGTAACAACAGCAGCTATAAAAGCTTGGCAGCCAAACATTGAGCCTCTAAATGTCAGTCAAACACCCATGCAAACATCAGCAGAAAAGATGCCAACTCTGGAGCTTAAACCTCTTCCATCGGAACTAAAGTATGCATTCTTGGGGCCTAATGAATCATACCCTGTGGTAATCTCTTCAACTCTTACATGTGATCAGGAAAATTTGTTGTTGAAAGTGTTGAATGATCATAGATCTGCAATAGGTTGGACTATAGCAGATATTAAGGGAATTAGTCCTTTAGTGTGCACTCATAGAATTTTCCTAGAAGAAAATGCTAATCCTTCTAGGGAATCTCAAAGAAGGCTAAACCCTAACATGAAAGAAGTTGTTAAAAATGAAGTTTTAAAATTACTTGATGCAGGTATTATTTATCCTATTGCAGACAGCAAGTGGGTAAGTCCTACTCAAGTAGTTCCTAAGAAAACTGGGGTTACCGTTGTTGAAAATGAACAGGGGGAAATGATCACTAAAAGGGTACCTACTAGTTGGAGAATGTGCATAGATTATAGGAAATTGAATTCCATGACCAGAAAAGACCACTTTCCTTTACCATTTTTAGATCAAGTGCTAGAAAGAGTTGCTGGACATTCATTCTATTGTTTCTTGGATGGTTTTTCAGGCTATCATCAAATTGAAATAGCATTAGAAGACCAAGAAAAAACTACTTTTACTTGCCCTTTTGGGACGTTTGCTTTTAAAAGAATGCCTTTTGGTCTTTGTAATGCGCCAGCAACCTTTCAAAGATGCATGCTTAGCATATTCAGTGACATGATAGAAAACTTTTTGGAAGTTTTTATGGATGATTTCTCTGTGTATGGTAATTCATTTGATGATTGCCTAACAAATTTGAAAGCTGTTTTATGCAGGTGTGAAGATAAGCAACTTCTCCTTAATTGGGAGAAATGTCATTTCATGGTAACACGAGGAATTGTTTTAGGTCATATAATTTCTTCTAAAGGCATGGAAGTAGATAAGGCAAAAGTAGATTCAATTTCTAGGTTGCCTATTCCTTCCATTGTAAAAGACGTTCGATCATTTTTAGGTCATGCAGGTTTTTATAGGAGATTCATAAAAGATTTTAGTATCATAGCTAAACCTTTGACTACACTTTTGATGCATGATACAAAATTTGTTTGGACTAATGAATGCACTGCAGCTTTTGAACATTTAAAAAAGGCACTCACCACTGCACCCATAGTTAGATCACCTGATTGGTCTCTACCTTTTGAATTAATGTGTGATGCAAGTGATATAGCTGTAGGGGCAGTGCTTGGCCAGAGGAAAGGTAAGGAACCTTATGTAATCTACTATGCTAGCAGAACTTTGAATCAAGCTCAGTTAAATTACACAACTACTGAAAAAGAGCTGCTAGCAATAGTTTTTGCATTGGAAAAATTTCGAACTTATCTTATTGGGACCCCTGTTACCATCTTTACTGATCACTCTGCTCTTAAATATTTGTTCACAAAGAAAGATGCTAAACCTAGACTCATTCGATGGATTTTGTTATTGCAGGAATTTGACATCACAATTAAGGATAAAAAAGGGGTGGAAAATGTTGTCGCTGATCATTTATCCAGATTAAATTCTGAAAATTCAAAAGTTTCTCACCCTTTAAATGATTCATTTCCCGATGAACAGTTATTTAGCTTGAATATTGTTCCATGGTTTGCTGACTTGGTTAATTATCTTGTTACAGGTCATATGCCCTCAAATTGGAGTGTCCAAGACAAAATGAGGATGAAAGCTATTGCAAGGAACTTCTTCTATGATGATCCATACTTATTCAAATATTGTGCTGATCAGATCATCCGAAGATGTGTTCCTGATGACGAGGTACAACAAGTTCTTAATTTCTGTCATTCTCATGCTTGCGGAGGCCATTTCTCTTCGCAGAAAACATCTGCTAAGGTACTTCAATGTGGTTTCTATTGGCCTAGTTTATTTAAGGATGCTCATACCTTTTGTAAAAATTGTGAAGCATGTCAGAAACTTGGTAGTATCAGCCATAGGAATATGATGCCATTAGCACCAATCCTTGTTCTTGAAATTTTTGATTGTTGGGGATTAGATTTCATGGGTCCTTTTCCCCCTTCTTTTGGATATCTTTATATATTGGTAGCTGTGGATTATGTTTCAAAATGGGTAGAGGCTATTCCATGTAGAACAAATGACCATAAAGTTGTGCTCAAATTTTTGAAAGAACATATTTTTTCTAGGTTTGGTATGCCTAAGGCCATAATTAGCGATGGAGGAACACATTTTTGTAATAAACCTTTTGAAACTCTGTTGAAGAAATATGGCATTAGGCATAAAGTTTCCACTCCCTATCATCCTCAAACTAATGGTCAAACTGAACTAGCCAACCGGGAAATTAAAGGCATTTTGACAAAAACAGTTAATCCAAATAGAAAAGATTGGGCTATAAAATTGGATGATGCTTTATGGGCCTATAGGACTGCTTTTAAAACTGTTCTTGGAATGTCTCCTTATAGAATTGTATTTGGAAAACCTTGTCACTTGCCGGTTGAAATTGAACATAAAGCTTATTGGGCAATTAAGACACTCAACTTTGATCTAGATCAAGCTGGTGAGTTTAGGAAATTGAAATTGAATGAGTTAGATGAATTGCGTTTGGAAGCATATGAGAATGCAAAAATTTCAAAAGAGAAAATGAAAGTTTTTCACGATAAGAGAATTTTTAGAAAATCATTTTTTCCTTCTCAGAAAGTATTACTATATGATTCTAAGCTTCATCTCTTTCCTGGTAAGTTGAGAACTAAATGGATTGGTCCTTACATTGTGCAAACTGTTTATCCTTTTGGAGCAGTTGAAATCCTGGATCCAAAAATTGGTACTGTTTTTAAAGTTAATGGACAACGTCTAAAACCATTTTTGGATAATTTTTCTGCTGATATTAATGAACTACCTCTGCTGGACCCTGTTTCCAGCAGCTGATTTTCTTGGAACTAACTTTTATTATTATGTATATATTTTCTTTTCTTTTTGCAGATTTTATTCTTTTCTTCATTTTTTTTTAGTTTTTCATTCTTGAATAATTGCTCATGTGCATAAGCCTCCTCTCAGGTACACTCTTCTCCTTTAGCTTGATTTAATTTGAGTCGTGTCTATTACTCACTGTTCATTTTTCTTCTCTTTGAGTCATTGAGGACAATGTCTGATTTTAGTTGGGGGGGAGAGTGACTCAAATGTACTTGTTTTGCACTAATTTTTGTGATAGTTGAGCATTAAAATTGAGTACATCTTGAGTCTTGAGTTATATCTTTGTTATTCTGTAAAGACCTCCCTCCTAAAAAAAAAAAAAAAAAAAAAAAAAAATTTATGCACGAATTTAAGCCTTGTGGTAAGATGGATAGTCAACACATACAACTAGAGCTCTCTCAAGTTTAAGTAATTTTATTTATTCATCATGAGAGTTGAGTGATTGGTAGTTTTCTTATATTGCCCTTGTTGATATTGCTACTTCCATTGGGCATCATTACACGGATTGTGGATTGTTGGTGGTTTATACTTAAGAAACGATGAAGGTCAATGTCAAATGAAAATTTGATCCTTTGAAGCCAACCTTATCATCTTCTCTTCCCATCAAAAATCCTTTCATAGCCACAAATCTCGTTCATCTATTTCACATTAAAAATGACATTACATCTAGACATTGCTTCCATAAATACATAACATTGTTTCTACTTTCAAGTATAAGTGAGGATGATTATTTTTGCTCCATATTTGAGAAACAAACGTTCAGTGCATGAAAAAGAAAAGTGGAGTTGGAAAGTATTTGACAGTCATTGAGACTAGAGGAAAATGTTGAAAAATTATTTGAGAGGATCTCAGTTTGAAAAAAAAAAAAAAAAAAAAAAAAAAAAAAAAAGGGAGACGTATTGAAGAGAAAGTAAAGAATGTGAAGAAGAAAGCAAGCTTGAAGTGTGATTTAAAGTGAAAATTATTATCCTTGCTTATATTTTGGAAGTCCTCAATTTCTACTCACTTCTTTTATTTCCTTATCCTATTATAAAAAAAAAAAAAAAAAAAAAAAAAAAAATTGCTACATTGCCTCTTATACTTCCATTGGAATTTCTTGTTCTACTATTATCACTGGAACACGTAAATCTTTTCTTCCACCCCTCTTTATCAGTTCCTTTGATAACACAAGCGTCACCGTTACATTGACATTTTGATCTTAAGTAGGCTTGTGGTAAGAATGGTTGAGTCCCAATGGTTGTAAGTTTTTCATGAGGTCAATATTTGCATTACTGTCATCCACATATGTATTGCCTTGGTTTATTGAATGCTTGAGTGATCAATTTTCAAACTCCATGAGTGACCTCCTAACCAGTTCAGAAACAAAATACACATACCCGTGAGTATATGGAGTTTATACTTGGCTTGAGTAAATACTCGACACTGTATGTGTTGAGGTTAGTGGTTTGATGGATCGGCTTATAACACACACACACAAAATTTTGGGAAAGTTTTTATGGATTAATTTGGATATAATGCTTGATCTCTTGATTCTGCGAAGTTGCTATGCTCGACTACCTAAATTCATTCTCAATTGAAGTTTTTCATGGAGGTAGACATGTTTTTTTATTCGCTTGAATTGCTAGAGACTAGCAAAAAGCTAGTTGGGGAGTGTGATTATTGTCCAATTTTACGTATTTTAAATAGGCAAATAAATGAAAAAATACAATTTTGGGATATAAATTTTGTCATTTAGAGTAAAACTTATAAAATATTCAATTTTATTTGTTTTACTCTAAATTAGCTTTAATTGCTAAAAATTTCATTTATTTGATTACAGATATATTTTGGACAAGTTCAACCCAAAAATCCCTAAATTAATGGACCGAAAAAAAAACCCATTATAGAGGAATTCCCCAACCTGCAGCTCACCATCCCTCTCTATATTTTTGTCTTTATTTCTACAACAAACCGGCCCCACTCTTCTCTCCTTCAACCATTCAGCATCACCCTCTTTCTTCCCTACAGAAAACATGGAGCTGAAATCCCTCTCTCACAACAGCCACTTCATCCCTTCCAGAAAACCAGCAGCCAGTCCCCTCTCCATCTGTCTTCATCAGCCGCACTTCACCATTCATATACATAAAAAAAACGCACCAGTTTCTTCTCCGACTCTCTTCCCTCACTAACCCAGCAACCCCTCTCCGTCTTCTCCATCTACACGCAGTCTCTGCTCTGTCTTCCACACACACGCCAGCCTACTTCCATCAACAACCAGCAGCCGCCAGAGACTCCGCACCAACCTCTCTCCCGCTAGCCTTCTCCCTCTCGGCCTGTGTCTTCTATCTTCAAAACCAGCAGCCTTCCTCTCTAACACACTCTCTTCCTTTATCTTCTCTCTTCCTTCGACTTCAGCAAAGGAGACTCAGCCCCCAACGTCTTTTCCCCAGCATTCTCACTTCTCTCTCACCAGCCCTCTCTTCACCAACCTGTTCACAACCAGCCATCATCTTCATCCTCTATTTGAGTCCCAGCAGACGCAACAAATCCGCCAGCCTCGTCTCTCACCATCTATCTCACGTCTCTCTCTGTCTGCCCTCACCTTGGACAGCAACCCAGCAGCACGCCATCTCTGTCTATCTTCTCTCCATTCAAGAGCCGCAGAACAACCTCAGCCTCTCCATTCTCTCTCTCACGATTCTTCTATCTTCTTCACCTCAACCCACAGCAACTTCACCAACTGCAAGAAATCCTTTCTCTCAATTCCCTCAGCCTCTGTCTTTGGCTTTCACCGCCGCCAGCAGCTCCCCCGCCACCAGCAGTCTCGCCAGCAGCTCCCTCGAACCAGCAGCTACAGCACATGCCCAGCAGCTCTCGGTTTCGGTTGATTCTTTCCAGTTTTGATTCTTAGTTTGCTTTGATTTTGATTGTTTCATGTGTTAGTTTATATAAATTCATATTCTTGACATTAGTTTGGTTTGAGTTATAATGTTGGTTATAGAATTTTCAGATTGTTGGCATTGATTTGGGTTTAGATATATTTAGTATTGTAATTTCATTTTCGAATTTGAATTTCGTTTGATTAATGGTTAGTGTTTATTTGAATTTTATTCCGATTAATTTTATGATGTCCGGCTAAGTTATTTTTGAGGGGAGTTATTCTTAGCTTCAATGGGCGTGTTTTAATTTCTCATGGGCGAATTGTTGTTATTGATAAGAGTTTATAAATTGTTTTAAGTTTTCAAATTATTTTACTTGGATTAGTGTCGCTGATGTGGTATGTATTGAAAATGCACACAACATGCTCGACAAAATGCGGTAGAATAAATTGATTAATTTTCTCACGAATATTTTTAAATCTTACCGATCTCAAGAAATTCATACTAAATTTATTTGCAAAGCCCAATTGATAGCGAAAGAATAACTCCACTCAAAATTTCCCTTTCATTGCAATTTAATTATATTCTCTCCAATTTCATTTTAGCACAATTGAAATCATAGTTTAGGTTTCGAATTTAGCAAATATTACGATACCAATAAAATCCCTAAGAAGAATGACCCTGGATTACTACTAGGCTATAACTTGACCCCTTTATACTTGGAGGGTAGATTTAACATCGAGTCAGGTAATGTTGAGGCATCATGGGTTCATTCATAACATACCCTTTGGCCATGTACGCATTCATCGCAGCAGTCTGTTCTATCTGCTGCTTCTGCATTTCCAGCATTTGGGCCGCCATGCGAGTCATGTCCCGCAACATGCGGCGATTATGGTGCCGGCGTGGCGAGTTAGGTTTCGCCACTCCCTCATTGGCGTTCTCATAAGGTCCTTGAGGAACCTCCTCCTCGCTGTGCTGGCCATTCCTACCCCTACGGGGGTTAACATCGCCATCGCTTTCGTTCATGTTTCAGAGAGATTTCTTGATTTTAGTTTATCTTTCAAGTATAGATGGGCTTCTATCTCAAGGCTCCGAGCCTTTCTCAAGGTTGTTAAACTTATGTTTCAAAGTTTTAGGCCTTTTTTTCAAGGTTACTAAACTTGTGTTTCAAAGTTTTAAGCCTTTTTCAAGGTGAATAAACTTATATTCCAAAGTTTTAAGTCTTTTTCAAGGTTAATAAACTTATATTTCAAAGTTTTTTACCTTTTTCAAGGTGAATAAACTTATATTTCAAAGATTTTTACCTTTTTCAAGGTCACAGAACTTATATTTCAAAGCTCTACACCTTTTTCAAGGGTACTAAACTTATATTTCAAAGTCCTAGCAGCTCTCCGCTCTTTTGGAAGAGGTTACTCGCCCTTTTTCAGGACTTCCTTTCTATGTGTGGCTTTTCATCATGTGTTTTCGTGGTTAGCAATATGACTTCCCACAGACGGCGCCAAAATGTTGACCACAAAATCCGGCTGGACCTTGGACCAACACGTGCTCCTCCCTCTTGAACACGTGGATCTCCTGCGCACTGTGACAAACGACCAATTTGCAAAGGGGGCCAAGGTGGCTCCCGTTTGCACTCCGATGCCAAAGTCAGAGGCCATGTTCAATAAATATAATTTGGGTGCGGGAAATATAAGTGTGTAAAAGAGAGAAAGGGGCGTGAGAGAAATATATTTAGTTAGGAGTATGAAATTTTTCTAACAGCTTACCATGGGGGTGGAGTGCCGTATTTATAGGGGGAATCTTTGTCTCGGATCGTGACACGTGGCATACTTTACACTTGTCTTCACCCTAGCTCTTGGTGGTGACAACCTTTCTTTTTGACCGTAATCATTGCTACATTTCGTAGGGGATGGGTGCCTGTCACATCTTAGTAAAGGCAGCGTGATGCAAACCACGTTGCAATTGTAGCTACGCAACCCACAAATTATTGGAATCGACCCAAGAACGCCAAAGAATCACGATTTCGAGATTGATTCAAATTAATTGAACCAAGCAACCAACACAATCAATAGATATGCTGACCTCTTGATCACAATGAAAATAAATCTCACCCAAGATTTGAACAAACAAGAATTAAACTCGCAAGTTCGGAAAGAATAAAGTATGAAAGCAAATTGCCTCTCAATAATAATATCAAAGTTGTCTATGAATAATGAAAATTACATCCCTATAAATAGGGTCAAAATCTAGGTTAAGAGTTCTAATTAAACAAGGAAACAACTACCTAAAATAAGGAAATAAATAAACCCTAAAATCCACGCGTATAGGATTTTACGGCCGTGACTAACTTCCTTACGACCGTAACCTTGTTACTGTTTCACTCTTACGGCCGTGACAATATGACTTACGGCCGTAAGTCCAAAAACGTCCAAATTCTAGTTTTAAGCAGTGACTCCATTACGGCCGTGATACTCAACCTTTACGGCCGTAATCCCTTATGTCTCGCAAAATCAATTTCAGCAGTGAGTTGGTTACGGCCGTGAGGAAATATATGTTACGGCCGTAACATTGAAACTTAACAATTTTCTTCAACGGCTTGAATGAGGTTGACCCACTCGTCGTTTTGGCTCGGTCCCAACATGGAACTTGCTTCTTTTGATGACACGAACATTGTTTTGGCCATTGTTCCTTGAACTAGCTTGTCCATTGCTTCGTTGGCCCTCTTTGTTTGCAATCGAGTCATCGATCCTCCTTTGATCTTCAACGGATCTTTGTGCGGGCTTGTATCCGTGGTCTGGATCACATCATCCCCTCCCTCTTCGAAAGGATTCGACCTCGAATTTGTACCTGCATCAAACGGAGATAGATCAGAAACATTAAATGAAGCCGAAACATTATACTCACCAGGAAGATCTAATTTATAGGCATTGTTGTTGATCCTTTCAATCACTTGGAATGGACCATCTCCTCGCGGTTGTAACTTTGACTTGCGTTGTTCTGGAAATCGCTCCTTTCTCAAATGTACCCAAACCCAATCACCGGGCTCAAATATGACGCCTTTTCTTCCCTTGTTAGCCTGCGATGCATAATGTTCATTTTTCTTTTCAATTGCCAACCTCACTTTGTCGTGGAGTGATTTAACCATCTCAGCCTTTTTCTTTCCATCTAAACTACTACGTTCATTCACAGGTAAAGGAATTAAATCCAATGGTGTTAGCGGATTAAAACCATAAACAATTTCAAATGGTGAATAAGAAGTAGTAGAATGTATAGCCCTATTATATGCAAATTCAATAAATGGTAAACACTTTTCCCAATCTTTCATATTTTTATTGATTATCGTGCGCAACAATTGAATCATTGTCCTATTTACTACCTCGGTTTGTCCATCGGTCTGTGGGTGACAAGTTGTAGAGAAAAGTAGTTTTGTTCCTAGCTTGTTCCACAAGACTCTCCAAAAATAATTAAGAAATTTAACATCCCTATCCGAGACTATACTTTTAGGCACCCCATGTAAGCGTATGACTTCCCGAAAGAAAATTTCAGCTATGTTAGTAGCATCATCAGTTTTGTGGCATGGTATGAAATGTGCCATTTTGCTAAAGCGATCTACTACCACAAAAATTGAATCTCTTCCCTTCTTAGTCCTAGGTAGTCCCAAAACAAAATCTATAGAGATATCGACCCAAGGTTCACTAAGGACGGGTAAAGGCATATATAATCCATGGGGTTTAATCCTAGATTTAGCCTTCTTATAAGTAATGCATCTATTACAAACCCGAACCACATCAATCTTCATCTTAGGCCAATAGAAATGTTCACTTAGGATTTCAATGGTCTTTTTAACCCCAAAATGACCCATTAAACCTCCACTATGGGCCTCTCTCACAAGTAACTCTCTCATTGAACACCTAGGGACACACAATTTATTTTCTCGGAATAAATAATCATCATGTTTAAAGAACATATCCACAGCCCCCTTACCGCATAATTCATAAATATTAGAAAAGTCCAGATCATTAGCATACATGTCTTTAATGTATTCAAATCCAAGCAATTTAGAATTTAAAGAATTTAAAAGAACATACCTTCGAGACAATGCATCTGCCACCACATTTTCCTTACCTTGTTTGTATCGGATGACATAGGGAAATGTTTCGATGAATTCTACCCACCTTGCATGTCTCTTACTCAGCTTAGCTTGACCTCTCAAATGCTTCAAGGACTCGTGATCGGTGTGAATCACGAACTCCCGTGGCCACAAGTAATGTTGCCATGTCTCCAAAGCGCGCACAAGTGAGTATAACTCCTTGTCATATGTGGGGTAATTAAGTGCAGCCCCTTTTAGTTTTTCACTAAAATAGGCGATTGGCCTTTGATCCGTTATGTTGTTGATGGCCCTACAATCAACATACATTCTCCAAGTTCCGTCCTTTTTAGGTACAAGTAATACGGGGACGACACATGGACTCATACTTTCCCTTATATATCCTTTGTTCATCAAGTCCTCCACTTGCCTTTGAAGCTCCTTCGTCTCCTCGGGGTTACTTCGATAAGTGGGGCGGTTCGGAATGACTGCTCCAGGTACAAAATCAATTTGATGTTTAATACCTCGAATGGGTGGTAACCCACTAGGTATGTCATCTGGAAACACATCCTCCAATTCCTGTAATAAAGAAATAGCCAAACTAGGGAGGGATTTGTTAGTTTCATCAAAGGCAAGGAATGAATCCTTGTACAATAAAAGGACCATTGGTCGTTTTTCCATGAATGCTTTCTTGACTTCACTCCTTTTTGCGTAGAAACTCATTTTTCTTTCTTTTCTGGCACTCTTCGCTCCCTCTCCTTTTTCTGAGGTATGTACCCCAACACTCATTTTTTCTCTTGCCTCTCCTTTTTCCTGAGTCGTGGCTCCAACTCTCTTTTCCTCTCCTTTTTCTGAGATCGTGGCCTCAACTCTCTTTCTCTCATTTTCCCTCACTCTTTTTTCTTCATAATTTTCAATTTTATTTCATCTTCATACACTTGTGACGGTGTCAATGGTGCAAGTGTAATGGTTTTTCCCCCATTTGGTAAAGCTATACCTATTTTTATACCCATCATGCGTTACCTTCCTATCATATTGCCAAGGTCTCCCAACAAAATGTGTCCGGAATGCATAGGAACCACATCACACATAACATCATCCACATAGCTACCAATAGAAAAACTCACCAACACCCTCCTATTCACCTTAATTTCTCCACTATCAAGCCTAGAAGGTTTAGTATGTTTTAACAAAGGTAATCCTAATTTTTCAACAAGTATAGTACTAGCGACGTTAGTGCAACTACCACCATCAATAATCATACTACATACCTTGTTATTAATGTGACATCGTGTATGGAATATGTTCTCCCGTTATTGTTCCAAATCATCCGTGTTGATTTGAGCACTAAGAGCTCTCCTTGCCACTAATAACTCGCCATGCTCCTCGGATAACACATCCTCATCATCACATATTTCCTCCAATGTCGGCATATCTCTATAATCCTCTTCCTCACTATCACTCTCCATGGTTCCATCCTTTTGCACAAGTACCACTCGCCTATTGGGACATTGAGATGCTACATGTCCTCTCCCCAAACATTTGAAGCATTGAATGTCTCTACTCCTAGATGGTTGAGGTTCCCCTTTAGGTACTAGTTTATTAGCTTGTTCCTCCTTCCCTTTTGGTACCTCAAACTTCCCTTTTGATGATTCAAACTTCCCTTTAGAAACAACCCCGTCTCCTTTACTTTCCCACTTCGGCTCCAAGAAGAATTAGAACCAGATTGATACCTTGCTGTTCCCTTTTTCTTTATTTGCTTCTCCACCTTTATAGTCATGTGCAACATATCTTCCATCTCCAAATAATGTTGTAATTCAACCACATTAGCTATATCCATATTCAACCCATTCAAAAATCGAGCCATCGTAGCCTCCCTATCCTCTTCTACATTAGCTCTAATCATCAACATCTCCATCTCCTTATGATAATCCTCCACACTCTTTGATCCTTGGTATAGACTTTGTAATTTTTGATGAAGCTCCCGATGGTAATGACTAGGAACGAACCTCTTTCTCATGATAGCTTTTAACTCATCCCAAGTACTAATGGGTCTCTCGCGATTCCTCCTCCTAGAAGTCACCAATTGATCCCACCAAGTAATAGCGTAATCGGAGAATTCAAGTACAGCTACCTTAACCTTTTTCTCTTCCGAATAAGTGTAGCAATTGAAAATTAATTCCATCTTCTTTTCCCATTCTAGGTATGCTTCCGGGTCACTCCTACCCTTGAATGACGGAATTGTCATTTTGATGTTGCTCATACTACCATCCATTCATCGCCACCAAGATCTCTATCCCTTCTTCCATGCCTAATTCCTCTATCCAAAATTGCTCTATCGTCCAAATCACTGTCTTCTTCATTCTCATCGATCCCCTCTACCCTATGACCTTGCCCACCTTGCCTACGGGCATTAGGCACTTCCCGAGGTTGCTCAAGCCTTTCTAACCTACCTAAAACATCCCCAAACAACCACTCAAACCGTTGTACCATCTCTTCCGTCATGTTGACTCGATCGTTGTTTTTTGTAGTAGAAGATTGTTCAGACATCCTAAAACTAAATATTATATGCCTCACGTGTATTTCGCTCGTGTATCACTCAAATTTGGCTTTTACCCTCTATTGATCTCACCTCTCTACCTTTTTCCACTCAATGACTTTCACCCCAATTGTTTCAAAGAACGAACCCGAACTCAAACAAGTTTAAGCCCGAATGATTCAAATCGAGTAAGAGTGAGAATTTTATGAACTGTTTGGAAAACTTGAAGAAGACCTTTAGAGAATGGAATTTGACAATTTTTATGGAAACTAAGATTGAGTCAAGAATATATTTCTTGAAATCAAATAACAGCTATTTTTTTTTCTTGGACTTAGAATTTTTTTTTTTAGATTTCTCGAAAATTCAACTTCGAGAAAGACGAAACAAGCGAAATTTAATTTGGATAACAAACGAAGGAAATAACGACTATTGAATTTTTTGTGACACTTTTTTTGATTAAAGACTCAAGAAGTGGAAGAACACGAAGAACAAGATTAAAGAAGACTCAAGAAAACAAAACAAAGATATAACCTTGATTTTTGGAGCCTAAGCTCTGATACCAGATGATGCAAACCACGTAGTAATTGTAGCTACGCAACCCAAAAATTATTGGAATCGACCCAAGAACGCCAAAGAATCACGATTTCGAGATTGATTCAAATTAATTGAATCAAGCAACCAACACAATCAATAGATATGCTGACCTCTTGATCACAATGAAAATAAATCTCACCCAAGATTTGAACAAACAAGAATTAAACTCGCGAGTTCGGATTTTATTCAATAAAGAATAAAGTATGAAAACAAATTGCCTCTCAATAATAATATCAAAGTTGTCTATGAATAATGAAAATTACATCCCTATAAATAGGGTCAAAATCTAGGTTAAGAGTCCTAATTAAACAAGGAAACAACTACCTAAAATAAGGAAATAAATAAACCCTAAAATTCACGCGTATAGGATTTTACGGCCGTGACTAACTTCCTTACGGCCGTAACCTTTTCACTGTTTCACTCTTACGGCTGTGACAATATGACTTACGGCCGTAAGTCCAAAAACGTCCAAATTCTAGTTTTAAGCAGTGACTCCATTACGGCCGTGATACTCAACCTTTACGGCCGTAATCCCTTATGTCTCGCAAAATCAATTTCAGTAGTGAGTTGGTTACGGCCGTAACCTTTTCACTGTTTCACTCTTACGGCCGTAACATTGAAATTTCACAATTTTCTTCGACGGCTTGAATGAGGTTGACCCACTCGTCATTTTGGCTCCGTCCCAACATGGAACTTGCTTCTTTTGATGACACGAACATTGTTTTGGCCATTGTTCCTTGAACTAGCTTGTCCATTGCTTCGTTGGCCCTCTTTGTTTGCAATCGAGTCATCGGTCCTCCTTTGATCTTCAACGGATCTTTGTGCGGACTTGTATCCGTGGTCTGGATCACATCACAGTGTCACATCTCTGACTCCATCTCTCTTCTGGTCTTCGCCGTAAAGCGCCCCGGATGAGTATAAAGCACATTGACGAATTCCAACTTCACAAGTATGTTCTCATGCATATTTGTGAACTACAAAAAACTGATTTGTGTGCATCCTCGTCGCTTACAGATGCCAACTGCAATTATTGTCTACACAGGACAATTGTATAGATACTCATGTCCGACTTCTTCACTTTAAACTCGAAATTGTGCTTATGTGCAATACCGTGCATAACTTCTTGGAGATCTTGCTTGATATTAAATAATTGAAGGACTTCTACATTTTCATCATCTGGAATCACAAGTGAACAATTTTTTGATCGTGAACTCGACCCAGCTTGCGAGTTTTCAATCTGCTCATGTCCACGTTTGGATAAAACAATCAATCATCATTTGTAAATGAAATTTCCTCCTGATTGTCTACGACTACCTCATCACCTCTATGCGTGACAATCAGATCATGGTGTATAACAATTGTATCAGGAATAACATCGCCATCCTCACGAGTTATTTTTAATGTGTCCGAAATATCATTCACAATATGATCCCAACCATCGAATTCTTCATTCTCATTATCTAGGATATCTAGGGATCTCAATGAGCCAAGCCGGTTCACGAGCTGAAAATCAAGGCTCCATCTTGGCTCGAGCTTTTTTGACCATAGTCAAGTCAAGCCGAGCCAAAGCTCGTCCTAAAAAATAAGGCTCGGCTCGAGCTTTTTCAAGACGAGCAGAGCAAAGTCCCGAGCTTTTAATTTTTTTTTGTAACAAAAATCCATAAATTTTTTTATTGAAAATATATAAACAATAAGTTAAGTCGAACTCGTAGTCGAATATCATGGTTCAAGCTCCCATCGAGCTTTTTGGGAGGGCTTTTTTTTGCTCTATCTGATCCGAGCCAAGCCAAGCCAAAGCCCATCTCTCAAAAAAAAAAAAAAAGCTTGGCTAGAGCTTTGGCTTGAAATCTTGAGCCGCGAGCCGAGCTAAGTTCGAGCTTTTTTCGAACCAAGCCCGAGCGGCTTGAGCCGATGGGCCGTTTTGCCATCCTTCCGCACTAAAGTTAAGCCAAGAGGAATAGCTTTTTTTCTATTCATCTCTATTAACTAGTAAATTTGCACATCAGAAGTAACAAACATGAGCGACAATGTAATTTGAGAATTCGAGTTAAATAGAAATATAAATTTCATATTATATTAAGATGGATCAACTCTCAATTTTTCTTGTAGTTTATAAATGATGTACCTGGTGTTATAAAAATCCCAAAAATATTTTGATTACTTATATATTTTCATGACCATCGCAGATTTTCGTCAATTTCGAATTCACTAAAATAAGAAATTGGGACGAAAGCCATAGTTGCATTAATTAAAATAATAAATATTTAATACAAAAAGTTCAGAAGAATTGCATTATAATAATAAAAAAATCTTAAAAATAAATCACCCCAAACTACTATGGTCCGACCGCTTGGTTTAGCGGTACCTAGCCAGGCCAATAGTAAGTCCTGCAGCTTGGTCCAGCCAGACATACGTTTGGTCCAGCCGTAAATAGATGCACCTAAAGTAGGTTAGACCGATCCTAGAGTACGGCTGTCCGTCCATTTCTAACTATCGATCTAACTAGAGGTGGCAAACGGGTCGAGCCGCTCATTGGCTCGTGAAAACACAAGCCGAGGATGGCTCGGCTCGTCAAATGAACGGGCTCTCAATCAACATCGTTGAATCACGAGTCGAGCTTGCTTAGCTCGGCTCGTGGTTCAACGAGCGTTTCGTTGGCACGAGCCACGAGCTCGTGCCAACGAGCTCAACGCTCGGCTCACCGGCTCGTTGAAATACAAAGAAAATAAAAAAAATTGAAACGGTCACGTTCCAAAAAGGGAAAAAAAAAATTTAAAGACAACACCAAAAAGAAAAAAAAATAACGAGCTCAACGGGCTGAGCCGAGCTCGGGACCGGTCGAACGAGCAGAGCCTAAGCTCGGCTCGTCCGTTTGACGAGCCGAGCAAGCCGAGCCATGGGCCGAGCCGGCTCCGCCCATTGCCACCTCTAGATCTAACTAAACTTTTGGCAAATATTTCACACTTCGCCATATTAATTTTCATAGTTTGCTCTAATTATTTATAGATCTGTAGAATAAATTTAAAAATATAAATTACAAAATTTATTATAGATGAATTTTTTGGTTACTAAAGTTATAAATCTATTTAATTTGTTTGACACGATGAGATCGAAATTAAATACAATATTATAAATATTGCTAAATTAAGTTACTAATAAGAAATAACAGAAAAATCTTTTAGTTGAGTGTTGAGATTTTTTTGCTGATTATTTTCAGCAAAAGCAGTTGAAAAATGAGAGAATAATTTATCTGTGCGTTGGAGAAAATAGACACACAACGTAAATATAAAAGTGAGACTTGTTTACTTTTGTTTTAATGTGACATGGAGGGTATTATGGATTTTTACGTATGATTATTTTATCAATTTAATATATATTAGAAATGGCAAAAAAAATTCAACCCGAATGGGACAAAAAAAGCCAGCCTCGTCGCCCTGCAGGGGAGGGGCGGGTTTGGCCGCCCCGACCCGAACCCGCCCAATGAGACTAAATAATAAAAATAAACAAGGAAAAATAAAAAAATACTGAAATAAAAATAATTAAATGGGGCGGCGAGCAACCCCGCCCTGAAATTCGCGGGTGGGTGGCGGGTTTGGGTTTAAAAAAAATTCGTTGGGCGGGGCTCGGGTTGGGGAGATCTGACCAGAACCCGCCCCATTGCTATCAATATGTGTGTGTGTGTGTTTGAAATAAGGATATAAGGGCATTCGAGTTTTTTTTAAGGAAAAAGGGGTATTCTGGTTAATTTTTAAAAAGTTAGTGTATTTTGACTTAAACTTTCTTTGACTTGGATATTTAGAAAATTGATAATCAGTTTCTTAATATCAAGAACCCCTTCTACCCTTTCAGAAAAACATTCTTGGAATGAAACTTGGACAAGTTTTCTCTCGTTAACAAAACCCCCGAACTGAGAAATTGTAATTGCCACATTCATTTCTTTGAGGAACGAAGATGATGATTTATGTACGCCAAGAACGAATGGAAGGATCTCAGAATGAATTAATTAGTAGGTGACTATATAGATCGGATTTAATGAAATCAGCAATAAGCTGAAACAATCATAGCCAGGGTTACCCTTTGGGCCCTTTAAATAGTGGAACACCTAGTTATTTCAACGGCAAGCTACCTCGCTTCGTCCTCACACTACAACAAATTAGTTCATCAGTAACACGTGAAGAATGCCATCTATCATCTTCTCTAGCATTTTTCCTATTGCTATTTCTATTGCTGGGGGGCTATCAATAGTTCGTCCTATAGGATTTTTTGAATTCTATTATATCAGCGCATCTATAACAATTTAAAATTGCTATCTATCTCATTTGATAGCATTTTTTTCAAGTGCTATTATTGATGGAATTATTAAAAGTTTGGTCTCTATTATAACATTTGTTGAATGCTATTATATTAGCTCATTTATTGCATTTTTTGATTGTTAAACTTAAATTTATATAGTACTTTTTTGTTATGATTTTGTTTTAGTAACATTCTTTATTTGTCATGATTGCGTTTTTCATAGCATTGTTTTTTCTTCATATTATTATGTGTGTTTGATATTGTTTAAAAAGAGTTATTTTTTTTACATGACTAATAATTTTTAGGAGAATGAAAGACTGAAATTTAGTTGAAAAGTCAAATATTATAGTCAAATCATGATTGTGTTTTGTTAGGGCGAGAGCCATGTACTGCCCAGGGAGATAGACCAAAAAATGGGTTTCCTACTGATACATGGACTTTACTCTTCGAAAATAATTGAATAAGGATAAGGGGAGCTTTTTATTTTATTTTATTTTATTTTGTGTCTTCCTCAAGTATTCTTGACGTCTATCCTAATCCTAATCAAAATAGAAGAATAAATCCAAAATAAAGATTTATTCATAATTATCTATACACACGTGTAGTTTGGAAAATTATAAAATCAGTAATCAACTTAATTAATTATTAATTAGATATAACATTTTTTAACTAAATTATCTTGGACATAACCTATTTGAATTAACTTTTGATCGAGTCGAAAACTCCTAATTAATTATTATCTACAAAATGAGTCCAATATCAGTATATTAATTGTCTCTCTATCAATAACTAATTATTTAGCCAAAATAAAAATTATCGTCATCTTTAGTCCCTCAACTTCATAAAATTTGTTAAAGACATCTAGATCAAAATCGTTACCACCACAATAATTCCATTCTATAAAATTTTGGAGTGTTACGGTTGGTCAAATCCTTCTAAATAAAGTATTATTTGTTGTAAAACTATCGAAATCATAACAACGATATAGAGAGAAAGAGATGGAGTGGAGAGAATAGAGAGGAGAGTTTTTCTCTTCCAAGGTACAAATCTTACAAATGAATATAGGCCCCTATTTATAGGGGTGGATAATGGTACAATCGTAATATGTAAATTTTACAGAGGCATAGTGGTAATATTCATTCAAATACCTAATACCTAATTTTCTTACATCATATTTCATAACACTCCCCCTTGAATGACATATTACTCGCTTGCTCAATGGTCTGCCTCGTTAAAACCTTGCTAAGAAAGCCCAGTGGGATAAAACTTGAGCGAAAGAAAAAGAGTACAGCTGCTCCCCCTGATGTTGGTATTAATCATTGAGTCTAATATCCAAAATGACATCAATGATAAGTAGTACAAATCATGTACTGAAATCTGAAGTGCTTCAATGCTTCAGTGCTGCCTCGTTAAAACCTTGTCAGTAAAACCCAATGGGACAAAATCTGAACGAAGGAAAAAGAGTACAGCCGCTGCCTCGTTAAAACATTGTCAGGAAAACCTAGTAGGACAAAACCTGGACGAAGGAAAAAGAATACAGCATGATTCTCCCCCTGAAGTGTGCAATCAAGTATTCATGAACATTTTGAATAATGATATCATCTTTCGTCTGGAATATGTATCTATGAAAATCTTCTTGTGTGTAGCCGATATCATAACATTCTTCATAAGATGTGTATGATTTTCTTCATTTGTTGATCTCATTCCAGTATAACAATGTGTTGCTGAATTATAGCTTGTTGATAGCTATGATGATGCCTCAAAAACCTTGCTAGGAAAACCCTGTGGGACAAAACCTCAGCGAAGGGAAAAATAGTACATTATTCTCATTAATTTTCATCAATACGCCTCAACTGTTACCTCATTAAAAACATTGCTAGGAAAACCCTGTGGGACAAAACCTCAGCTAAGGGAAAAAGAGTGCAACGCGTATTTATTCCTTTTCATGGAATATCACAAGTATATTGATGCAATCTCGTGTCTTTTCATCAAACATATTATTCATGATGAGCTTTATATAAATCGTTCATAGCTCATTTATGATGCCATAACATGCTATATTAAGCAATGTTGTACTAATTTATCGATTGCATCTTTCACTTCTGGTGAATAATCAAATTTAGAATTCACTTCTGGTGAATAATTAAATCTAGAATTCACTTCTGATGAATAATTAAACATATTCATTTTCATATTCACTTCTAGTGAATAATCAATTTCCCAGATGTTATAAATAGTATACTCCAATTTTACTTTCAACATATTATATCATGGAGTCATTTGTATCATTCTATAATGATACTAATCTGGCATATTGAATCTTTCAATGATTTATACATGTATGTTCTTGCACTTTATAAATTGCAATTTCTAATTTGCAGGAGCATAATTAATCATTGAAATAGATATCAATTTCGACATATAATCTACAATCATTTTACTTGAAATCCCAACGTACCGCGATCAACTGGTACATCAAAGAATACTCTCAAAGTACCGAGATGAGAATCATACATTTTAATCTCACTCATTGGTATATCAAAGAGCTCAAGCTAGTGATTTAGACTATAGTCTATCTACCATATGTCATGCCAGTTTTATGAAAAATCTTGCGCGCAACGAGTCGTCTTTTACGACTGTGAAATAATTTTCATTTGTACATATAATTACTGGCTTTACATATTTAAGCATTTGGACTTCAGGTCCTTGAACAATAATCCCTACATTGGGGTTATATACTTGGCCAAAGTATTATAAATTCGTCAACCTCATTTTCATAAGAGGGTTATTTATGCAGTCGACTTATTCATCGATTCCATTTCAACTCAATATAACATAGAGAGATCTTTATATATGTTCTATCATCAGGTACCTGAATATCTCATCATTCAAGAGATATTTATTTTTGGAATCGATAGTCATTATGCTTCAGGCATAATTACGCTTCAGGTGTGTTTTCCCCATAATGTTCACAAATATTATCAATCGGCTAAAATGCCATAACACATGTCATTCTTTTAGAGATATAATCTCAATCATATATCTAAATGCGCTTTCGTGGATTGTATACATATCACACTTTTACAAATCATAAAGCTTCTTGAGCTAATCCCTGTTTGACATAGAATATTGTTGTATGATAAACAATTTATGAATAAGTTATTCTCATAGAAAATAATTTGAAACTTTTGATAATCTAACCGTTTATTATAGAACTTCTGGTTCAATACAATTTTATTTCATTTCTATGTATGAATATTTGATTCAATACAATATCGCTAAACTTCTGGTTCAATACAATGTATATTTCATTTATGAGCTTCTGGTTCATACTATATATATATTTCATTTATGAGCTTCTGGTTCATACTATATATATATTTTGCTTGTACGTATGAACTTCTGGTTCAATACAATATTCATTTCATCAGTACGTATTTCTGTACATTTCAAATCAGTATACCTTTATTACTTTTAGTATACCGAAAAAATATCAGTACCAAAATCCAAGAAAATATTCCATATCTCAAATCTTTCTTTCGAGAAAGTTAACAGCGCATTAACTCTTGTTCCCACTTTTCATTATTCTATTCCATGCTTTCTTGCTGGAATCAATATCACGTGGATCCACTCAACTCCTTTATGCCTTTAAATAGATCTTTTTGGGAAGAAGGTTATATCCATCAAAAATGGATATCATACTTCCAAATATTCGCAAATATTATTCCAATCTTCCGGTAAATGATTTGAGAAAAATTTATCGAATTAGGCTCGAAAGATTGAGGTTGCTGATGGATCATGGCATCCCAGAAGATGTTCGCTGGTTGATCGAAGCAAAAGTTCGATTAGCTAGTGAATTGCCATTGACATTTCCTAAACACATGCTTGGTTTAGGAAAAAGTACTTTTGCAAAGAAACGAAGAGCAAAAAGGTTTAACGGTTGTTACAAATGTGCTCGTTGGACATGTGATACTCGTTGCAAATTAGTAGGATATTCTTCTAGAAATCGAGATGATAAAATCGATTTCATTAAGGGTGGACTGAGTAAGGAGTCATTGGATGATATCCGATTGACTCTTGAGACGCACCCAAGTGGGTATGTGCAACGTGAACTCCTTTCCTTATATGCTCAATTTAACAAGGATAAAAACCGTTATAGTCTCAAAAATATAGTAGCAAAAGATCCTATTTGCCAGGATATTATAAACAATGATGTTTTGGCTATTCAACATTGATACAAGGTAAATCTTTTGATACACATTTAAAATATTTTCCTGTTTCCTTTCTCGAGTTTTTATAAAGGCTAGAAAAATAAATCACCGAAAGGTGAGTAGGAAGATTTTGTCAAAAGTAAATCTTCACTTTTTCAAAAGACGAGCGAAAATAGTGAAGTTCCTCGGTTTTAAGTAGCCAAACAATTTTCATAGTTCATGCATCCCAAAATAACATTTTATCGTAAGTTTTTCCTTCCTTATTCTTTCAAAGATGGAAGGATCAAAACTTCGACAGATCAAAACTATTTGTGTATTTTGTGGATCAAAAGTAGGAAAAAGTTTTGGGTATCTAGAAGCAGCCGTGGATTTAGGAAAGAAGTTGGGAGAGAAAGGTATCACTCTCGTGTATGGGGGTGGTAGCAGTGGTTTGATGGGTTGTGTTTCACAATCCGCTCAAGCAGAGAAAGCAAGAGTGATAGGTGTTATACCAGTTCTTTTATTTGATATCGCAGGCAAAACACGAGGGCATGAAGTACAAACCTTATCTATCCATGAACTCATAACTTGCATGCTATATGGTTCTGATGCCTTTATAGCCCTACCCGGAGGTTTTGGTACTTTAGAAGAAGTCTTTAATATTACTTCATGGGCTCATTTAGATCTTCATACCAAGCCTATTGAACTTTTAAATGTTAACAATTTCTTTGATGGTTTGCTAACATTTATTGATTATGCTGTGGAACAGGGATTCATCTCTCCATTTTCTAGGAGAATCCTTATTTCTTCTCCTACTATCGAGGAACTGCTGGATAAGTTGCAATCATATATTCCAATACAAGATCCAGCAGGAGTTAAGATAGATTGGTCACAAGGAAGGGGAATCAAGCGAAAATGGAGTTCAGTTAATGTAAATCTATCTTTGTGAACTCTAGAATAGTTGGTGGTAGAGTACGCAGTATTCTCACTCTTGAAACACACATTTTTCTTTATTTCCTCAAAAGATCAGAAGTGGTAGGATACGGCTACTCCCGAAACACATCTCTAATTTTGAGGATCATAAATGTTTTCCCCTTTTGTATTTTGCATGTATGACTCGTTTATGCTTCTTCAGGAGCAATAATAATAATATCATTTCAGTATGTTTAGATGATAATTTTTACTTCTTCTGGAGTAAATATGTATTTCTTCTGGAATACATAAGTACTCGTGCAAGAACTTTTCCAGATATTTATCATCTAATATTCATTTCATAATACTGATGAGATTATTTTCACATTAGCCATATCCGTGCTATCATGTGATATTATCTTATCATACATCAATATTCTCTCGTTGAATAATTTTCATCCACCATTTCAAATACAGATATTGGTAACTTCTGGTACCATTGGATAAAATATTTTGATCGACATTTACCAACTTTTGGTAATGATAACTTCTGGTATCATTTGATAAAATATTTTCTAACTTTAGTATTGATAACTTCTTGTATCATTTAATAAATTATCAAATAACAATAATATTGTATATATAATAATACTGGGGTTATACCACCACGTATATATGTTAAACAATAATAATACTGGGGTTATACCACCACGTATATATGTTGACAACAACCTCCAATATGTTAGAATTAACTAGAAGTGTCAAGACGGACGGGCCGACCAGACCCGTGAAAATCGGCCCGGATTGACCCAGGACCGCGGGCCGACCCATGACCCGTGCGGGCGGTTCACGGGTCAAAAAGTTGTGAACCGCGGGTTTTGCGGGTCAAACCTTCGCGGGCCGCGGTTAACCCGCTGGCCCGTAAAAAAAAAAAAAAAACTGTTTTCATTAAATATGGTAACATTGAAAATCTCTCTTCTTCTAGAAACTCTAATACAACTTTTAAAGTAAAATCTTATTTTTTTTCCCTAATAGCTAAAAAAATAATGTTTTTTGACAATAGTAATTATAAACACATTTATCATTTAATTGTTATTTGTTTATATTTTATTTAAATTTGCAAATTTAGAAGTAATTCATATAACATAAATTATAATTTTAAATTCTATGTAAATATTTTATGGTATAAATATGAATTTATCATTTTAATCATTTTGTATTTAGAAACTTGACAAAAAATTTGCTATAAATATGAAAAAATCTATGTTTTTATTCATACGGGCCAAATCAGAACAAACTGCGACCCACATGGGCTCGACCCGGATGGGCCAGTGGGCGGGCCTGGGTTGTAGTTCAAAATTTGTGGGCTGACCCGTAACCAGCCCGCAACCCGCAGCGGGCGGGCTATTTTTCAAGCGGGCCGTTACCGGGCTTTTTATTGACGGGTCGACCCGGCCCGGACTACCCGGATTGATACCTCTAGAATTAACCAACAACTAAGGTGTTTCTGAAATAATATAAAATATGAATATATGTAAAGTATTCCATATATTCAATTGATAAACCGACCATATAGGCGATGTCAATATAATGAAATAATTACCTTTCATGAGTGAGCGAGTCATATCTTCCAGTCAAGGTATTTATAATAGTGAGCGAGTCATATCTTCAAATCCGGTCAAGGTATTCATAATAGCCCAATCCGTTATGATAATGAGTCATATCCAGTTAAGGTATAAATTCAGTCCATAATAACTCAATCCATCATGGTATGACAATGATTATTACTTATACCTTGTTTAAAATTTTTAATTTATCTTTGTTGATCACATATTAATCGTTAATTTACGATTAATATACTTTTATGCATTATCAAGGGCAAAATGGTCCATATTTTAATAAATTGCTCATATGGATAAATCGAAATCGTCAATAGGTTTGAAATTTAATTTAGAACAAACTTACTTTTGGTCCGAAGTTCAAAATCCCGTCGAAAGTTCTCCAAAAATGGTTTTTAAGAAAACCGCCACGTTCGACCGCCGGAAAATTTCAAAACTACACAAAACAGAAAAGTAAGATCATAGAAAAATCAAAAACGTCGATATGAAGAAACTGCATTTTGACGTCGTCTCCGGAATCGTCGTCACGCGCCGTCCCGACGTCTGCGCGTGGTCGTCACGCGCTTCATGCGCCGCCGTGCCGGTGAATCTGCCGTCGACACGCGCCGGTGCCGGAGGATCGTCCCGTCGCCGTCGTCATGGATATGGTCTCCGATCATTGTTTGGATATACGGTTTGACGTGAATTTACTTTGAAAGTTTCGGGTTATACAATTTCTCCAATTTTTCTATATATTTGGAATTGATTTTCTAATCTATGATGTATAAATGATGATTAATAATAATCTGATTTCTGATACAGAGGTTCATCATTTAGATGCAACTGTAGAGCATACTCCCGTCATATTACTCAATAGGTTAGAGACTCGTGCTGATAACGTGTTGTAAAACTATCGAAATCATAACAACGATATAGAGAGAAAGAGATGGAGTGGAGAGAATAGAGAGGAGAGTTTTTCTCTTCCAAGGTACAAATCTTACAAATGAATATAGGCCCCTATTTATAGGAGTGGATAATGGCACAATCGTAATATGTGAATTTTACAGGGGCATAGTGGTAATATTCATTCAAATACCTAATACCTAATTTTCTTACATCATATTTCATAACATTCTTAACTTATTTTAGTTGTTTTTTCTTAACTTTCATCTCCAATGTGAAGATGTAAATTACATTTTTAACCAAAAACGTGAAATAAAAAAAAGTTGTAAATTTACATTTTATTTGACATCTTTATATGGAACCAATTTCACTAAAAAAAAAAGCTTTAATCCATAAAATATTTATATGAGACATACAATTTAAATATATTATAGTAATTTACATTATAATTTGTTTTTTTTTCTAATATTAATTTGCACATTTTAATATTTTTGTTTCTTAACCAAATTTCAAATTTTTTAGGTTGATTTGTTTGTAATACTTATATATCATCACAAATAAAAAATAGATTGGCATAAAAATTTACAAGCTAAAAACATTATGCAAAAATTGAATTTAAATATTATAATTTGCATATATCTTTTGGAGCAAAATTTTGATTTAAATCCATCGAGATGTAAATGAAGATGCCAAAGTGATTTCAAAGATGGTAGTTTACACAAATTTTTAGATAACCATTAGAGATGCCCTAAGAGGTTAACAATAGACTTCACTTATGTTAAAAGGTACAACTCAAGACCCAAAGGTAAGGCCACTAAGGCCATAGTCTTGGGCCTCCAATTTTGGGGGCCTCAAAAAATTTTAAAAAACTTTTTTTCCAAAAAGCCCACACCCAATTTCTTCCTTAAACGATTACCACCTGGGGTATTTAGGCCTAAACCCATATTATTAATACCATTTTTGAGATTCGACTGCCATAAAAATATAATTTAATACACGTCATGTAAATATAAATAATTTAGTTAAATATCACCCAATTTTAAAAAGGAAAAAAAAAAAATTAAACTCCAAATTTGAATATTCAAAATCTTCTCCTAAATTCTAGCCCCCCCCTCTCCCCCCCCCCCCCCCCGGAAGATTGCAGACCATTTTTTTTTCTCTCTATATACTGAAATCCTAGTCCCAAGTCCTCTCCAGATTCCCAAATCACCTCTGCTCTAGGTTTTAATATTCATCAACAATGAGACCTTGCAGAATTTGGAGCAGCACGCGGGTGCACCCCTGAGGTGATTCCATCATTTTCCTTTATTTAGTATGCATATGTATCAAAAATCTTTCTGAACTTTCTTAAATTGATACTAGTTTTTTAAGAGAGTTTTTGTTTGTTCAAGTGTTTATATGATTTTTACTTCTTTTCAGGTTTGTTGTGAAGAGTCCTGATGGTATGGCACTAGAACAAGCAGAGCCTCTACTGTGTGCTGGGATGAAAATGTACAGCCCCTGCACCATTTTGGCCTAAAACTGTGGCATAAGATGTAGGATTTTGAGGCTCGGAGTGGTTGGACACATGGGATTGATGGGAGTGAAGATAGCAAAGGCCACGGGACATCATGTCACGTCTTTATTTCTGCAAACAAGAAAATAGTGTAAGCATTGGAAGACCTTGGCGCAAATGAATACCTTGTTATCTCTGATTCCAGTCGAATATCAAGAGGTTGCTGACTCACTGGATTACATCATTGACACGATTCTAGATTTCCATTCTCTCGAGCCTTACCTTTTTATGTTGAATATTTGGTGGAAATCTAGTCTCAATGGGTGTTATTAATATTCCAAACGAATTCATCAGCCCCATGGTTATGCTTGGTGAGTTTCGGATTTTCCATCTATTTCTCTATCATTATTCAAAACTGTATAGTTCACTTTCACATAAAGATTGCAGGGAGGAAGATGATCACTGGAAGCTTTATCGGGAACATGAAGGGGACCGAGGAAATGCTAGATTTCTGCAATGAGAAGATTGTTAATTCAACTACTGAGGTTGTTAAATTAGACTACATAAACACCGCGTCTGAGAGGATGGAAAAGAATGGCGTTATGGCTAAATTTGTCGTCGATGTTGCTGGTAGCTGTTCTTCTTTAATAATCCTTCTTGTATTTTTTTAATTATGTCTTATTAATTTATAAGTTGGGACAAACAATGTAATCTTAGTTTAATTATTCAATTTCAATTCTCATGTTTTTATATTTTTATTTGATGTATTGAATTTATTTTCAATTTTAATGCATGAATTAATTGGCCACTAATTCATTAATTTTGTGGGTTATTTTCATAATCCAAGAGGTGAGTTAACATCCTAGACCACGTGATAAATTCCTACAATTTCACAAAAGGGTAGAGATACATGGTTGTGGTTGTTGTGATCTTTGTGAATTCCTGTGATTGAATGTGTTTAATTAGGGTTCATTCTGATCTAACATAGAGATATGTGGTTGATCTAATTAAATAGAACTAATTTAAACTCAAGAGGAGAATTTTAGATACAATCCTGAATTCGATCAAATACTACTTTGAAAAGAAAATATGAGATGAGAAATTGAATACAAAAACTAGGATGAAATCGTGAGTCCCAACACTTTTTATTCACAAAAACAAAAATCAAATTTTTTCATTTGTTTTAGTTTCATACTTCCTTTCGTTCACTATTTTAATATTTCAATATTCCAAATCTTTGAATTTATTTGTAAATTAGGAATTGATTAATCAAAACTAGTAACAAGTAAATTAGTCCTCATGGGATCGACATTCCGGATTTATTTGTATCATAGGGTATCGACTAAAAGAGATAAAAGCTGAGTATGAAATTAATGAAGCTGTCCTAGATGACTTTCCAGCTGAATTTTTTATGTGCTTCACAAAATTTGATGAGAGTGATTTACCCATCAAATTATTTCTTCCACCAAATTCAAATGAGTATCAATTAAATGAATCACCTCTAGTGAATCTTCAATAAATAGAACAAGTATCAAATGATTTCCGTGAAGATGTCATTGTCCATATGTCAACAATTTCACATTCGGATATCAAGCTTGAGGAAACTACAACAAAAGAAGACGATCAAGTTGGGGATGAGTAGAGGTGGCAATGGGCTGAGCCGAGCCGGCTCGGCCCATGGCTCGGATTACTGGCTCGTCAAACGGACGATCCGAGCAACGAGCTCGTGTCAAACGAGCCGAGCTTAGGCTCGGCTCGTTTGACCCTGGCCGAGCTCGGCTTGGCCCACTAGCCGCGAGCACTTGGGCCGAGCCGAGCTCGGCTCGTTGAGCTTGTGTATTTTTTTTTGTTTTCGAACAAAAAAACATAACAAAAAACTTAAATTTTTTTTTCTTTGTTTTAAACGAGCCGCTCGGCTCGCCTGCTCGTTGAGCTCGTTGAACCACGAGCCGAGCCAAGCTCGGCTCTTGGTTCAACGAGGTTGCTTGGCTCGCCTACGAGCTCGTTCATTTGATGAGTCGAGCCGCCCTCGGCTCGTGTTTTCACGAGCCGAGCCAACTAGCCGACGAGCGGTTCAACCAATTTGCCACCTCTAGGGATGAGGATTTGATTCTAACGACAACCATAACAGTCGATGAGGGTAGCGCTATCATGCAGTCCTTGGACTCAATTGGTTCTCTTAAAATTGATTTTGTGATAAGGTCCGAAGAAGAGGTTGATGTTTATGTAGTTGAGTTCGAGATGAATGGTAAAATTATCTCTGATTTTGAACATGGCACCATAAAAACTTGGAGCAAAAATGTAATTGGGTGCAAAGGCAACTTCAGCAAATATAGCAGATTATCAAAAGCCTTGTTTAGAGTGCCTTGAAGCATTGTTCAACAGTCAAGCTTGAGACTATAAATCAAGAACTAAAGGGCTGTAACCCGACTTCTAAACCCTAAACTTTTGTTCTTTAATTTTGATATCATATAGTTTGCATTAGGACTTGCATTAGAATTTAGGACACGTTTCCCACAATTTTTGTGAAGTTTTTATTGCTTTGAATAAAAAATTTCATTGTTGCCCCCATCACTAATAGATTGTTACACACAAAAAAATGAATCCCTATTTATAGGGTTGCACCTAGATTTCCGATTTTCAAAACAATTTGTAAAACTTATCTTTTCCTATTTATAAGATTTTTTGCAGAAAGGTACACTCTGTTAAGATAATTTTTATAAAAGTTAGAGATTGTAAATTTTCTTGGTGTGAATTCATTGCTAATTCTTACACCTTATATGTTATCACTAATATTTATTTTGAATTCTTACAGGAGAAGTTCTAGTCTAGCAATGAGGGGAAAAAAAGATTGTCTTGACATCCAATGAGCAAAAGTATCAATGGTCTTCACCAACTTCAAGCCATACCCCCAGGGGAGTAAATTCTACCTTCTTGTGTTTTTATTAGTTAAATAATTTTTTGACACATTGAGGACAATGTGATACTTAAGTTTGGGAGTGTGCACAAAAATTTGAGTTAAAATTTTCATTTTTATTATTATTTTTAAAAAAAAACTGTTTTTGCATGTTTGTTTGTTAAGTTTAATAGCATTTCCGTATTTCATATTTTGAAACTGCGTGATTAATGAATTGTGGATAGATGTGCTATACTTGGAGTAATTTTATTCATGCTAGATCATTATTTGAGCACATAGTCAATTTGATTATCGCGCATATAGGTGACACTTGAATAGTTGGTTGTAGGTTGTCAATATGAACTTAGGATACATTCACACTCGAAACATTTTATTTCATCGCTTTGACCAATTAGTTAGACAGTTTGGGGTGTAAAAATTGGTAATGGTTACTGTTTTGGGGTGTGTTGATTCCATGTGTGCAAAATTGATGTGCGGAGTGACCTTGGCTGACAGGAGAAAGCTAAGTAATGACCAAATGCTGGTATTCTAATCCCTTGCATAAATTAGAAACATGTATGCATCTTTTACCTCTCTTTGTAGCATTTTTGACTTGAGTGATTAAGCTCGTAGGGTAATTCAAAACCTGTTGCCCTATGGTCAACTGACTTGGCAGTCACCGGCCTAAAGCTCGCTACAGGGGTCATCTAGAAAGCTTAAGAGAGAGATGTAACTCATTTAGATTTATTTATGTTACAAAAAAAAAAAAAATATACGACATTGCATTTATTTGACACCTTTCTTCGGAGCGTAGTGACTCGAGTGATTAAGCTTGTAGGGGTATTTCAAAACCTGGTGCCCTATGGTCAACTGGCTTGGAGCCATTGGCCTAAAACTCGCTACAGGGGTCATTATTACCTTAATGGAGGAATGTACTGCATGATATTAGAATTTAGTTGATAGTTTGCACATTTGGGATTAAGACAACTAGTGGGTTTAAATTACCTAGTGGATGTCTGAAGGTTGGGGCACTCAATTAAAGGAGAATCACCGCAACCCTAGGTAGAAACCATCGTTGGTTGGACACACATAAACTTGAGCGGGAAAAGAATTAGTTTATTTACCCGTTCTCATAACTAAACTAATATTCATCATCAACACCAACAAATCCATTTCTAGCACAAAACAAACCAAAATAAAAGTTTATCTCAACTTAATCACTAGTTTAACACAATGGCATAAAACCCTAATCTTTAATACCAAACATTTATTTCAATAAACTTAAATACACAATTAGAACCACCAAATTCATCATTCCCACATTCATATATAACTCACATTTAAACTATAAATCAAAAGCCCTAATTTTACACATTATTGAACAATAAATATTATACCACTTACCTCTTAATGTTAGGAAAATAGGGTAGAATAACACCAACACACACTTTGAGTTGGATGGGCTCCTCCTTCTTCTTCCTTTCCTTTCTTTTCTTACCCTTTTCTTTCCCTTTCTTTCCTTTTCTTTCCTCCTTTTCTTGTTCTCTTTCTTTCTGCCGATTTTTTTTTCTACACCTCAGCCTCTGTTTTGTCTTTTGTTTGCCAATTGGTTTGATATTATACATATAATAATGGTATAATCTTTAAATATTTCCAAAGAGGTCCCCAACTCTTATTTCCTTGATTTAATTAAATCCTCAACTTATATAAGTTTTAGAAAAATAACCCCAACAAATAAAATAATATAATTTGGTCCTAATTTGACTTTGACTTGACTATTCGATATATGATTTTGACTAGTAAAAGTTTGACTAATAAAAATTATAATTTGGTTGTTACAATCTTACCTCCTTCAAAAAATTTCGTCCTCGAAATTCTCTTTGTTAAGCTATGATCATATGAATATATTCAACACTTATATAATTCACTTGTCCATATTACCTTTTCATTAAATAATTTCTCCAAGATCCTTTCAATGGACATAGATCTCAATCTTTCCTATCTTGCCTCGATCCTTAAAAATCAAACTCTTATCAACTATTTTAAGTTAGACTTTCTTTAACAGTGCTAATGAACTTAGGACATGGTTTAATCTTGATACCTCCTTACTAAGCCTTATCATTAATAATTACATTCTTTGATCACCAAATAAGCCCTTCGTTATCTCATTAATAACATTAAAACCTAGGCTTTAAATATCGTCATAAGGATCAGATATGACATTCTCAGTTTTCCAGTTTGCCAAACTTAAGAAAACTCAATAATTCCCAATTTGAAGTACAAGATACCACTTTCAATGTTTTCCAAGATTTCACTTTATGCATATCTCATAGCAAATAAATCTTAATCAAAATAGATACTTTACTCATAGTCGCATAGGAAAAGTACAACCTACAATAAGTAACCAAAACTGCACCCCCTAAGATTTCAAATAAATTCCTCTTATCTTATAATTAGAAATGGAGCTTCCCAATCATAAGTCATATTTCACAATAACCCAACAAATGATCAAGAGAAGATTAATTAGCTTAATTACTGAAATATATCATCACATTAATCACTATTCTTCTATAGAACAATCATATCATTACTTAACTCTCTATTACCATATTTTGTAATAACCATATAACATGTCACATATTATCATATTATATGACCTCAATATTTAATCATATCAATTTCCTTGATATCATAAAGTAATAATTAGCATACTTATCTCATGTACTATCATACCTCAAATCTACCACAAGATTTCATTTACTAATATCTCAACATCAATAAATCTTCCATTCTATTCAAACAATCTTCTATCAAGATATTTTAGTATCATATATATCATCAAAATGAATGCTTAACATACATCAATCCTTCATTCTAATCACAAGGAAATCTTAATAAAATTCCATAATAATGTACCTTCATTTCTTTGGAGTGTACCGTACATGTGCAATAATCAAATTCACTTAATGATAATCGGGACATTTGAATACAAATTCTACCTTGTCCTTCACCACACCCAGTCATCACTTAATGTCCTATCACACAGATGAATATAAATGGTTCTTCGGATTTTATTCTTAAATCTCTTTTCTCAGCTTTTCATTATTTCTCCATATTCTCAATTTTAATAAATGTCCATCTTATCCACTATAAATATATTCAACATTTCCCAGTTATAATAACCGACATTTCCCCCCAAATAATCATATATCATATAAATAACCAAATCTATAACACATATCATCCACCATATACCATATAAAAATCATTTTTCATAAAATTCCAATGATACTAGAATCATTTATCTTCTTTATTCAATCATGGTTCTCTCTTGTAATTGTCACCATCTAGGCATATATCCAAAAATTAACCAATATTTATCCTTGAAAAAATATATATATACAACATAACCCAAGATGTATACAAGACATTTCCTCCAAATACATGCAAAAATCCCATAAATGGTCATAGAACAACTAATTCATTTCGAAACCCAAATATATCATTACACAATCAAATGTATACTTATAACATTCTCATCTGGTTACATAATCGTTGGCATACCACATGACCTCAAATATTTAATCTCACAGATTCTAATAAGATCACAAAATGATTATATTCTTAAATTTATCATATCTCCCTTTTGAACATCCCAAAAAATAAAAATTGCATATCCAATTATTTCCAAGGTCCTTCCCTTCATATTTTACCTCTCCCAACTTAGCCATGCTCTGATACCATTTGTCACGACCCGTCCCAAATCACCCTACTGGACCTGAAACGTGACGTACGCTGATGGCAGGTGCCAACTAGATGTTGGACCCACCACCAAGGCAATCTTGACTTTTCTTTAACTTTCAATATTTCTATAAATAATTTTAATCCCACAGGAATTTATAAAATTTTGACAGAGTCTCCTCTATAATATTGACTTAACCAATCTGTAAAACAATAACAAATCCTCAAACATGCAATCATAAATAAGTATATCACTTTTCAAATCTTCCAATCAAGACAATTGACGTAATATAATAACTACAATTCTTAACCCACTTCTTTACATATATACAATCCAAAACACATCATCATCAGACACATTCCTGATAAAGTATATTACTTATATAGAATAACTGCATATTCCAATGCATCTTCCTAGAATATGTCTCCTAAGAACTTACCAAAGTAACTCCTACAAATGACAATGTTACAAAGCTCCTCGAGAGCTGCAAAGGCTCCTTCGATACTGCTGAAACTCTTATTTTTCTTCCTATACTGTAAAGGTGGGGAAAAACATGAGCTTGTGACTCAGTAAGTGGAATTTCTGAAATAAAAGTATTTTATAAACCATTTCTGAAAACATAATTTATTCCATAAGCTTTTGTCACTTTAAATCAAATCATACATGCTAAGAATAATCATAAAGATCGTGGAATAATCATCTGTAGCATAACTGATAAAATGTAATACATAAGAAAATCACACCAAAGGTACCCAACTAAATCATCTGAAATCTGTATCTAGTCATACGCGCGTAGACTGCTAAGCACCTCTGTACCCGGCCCAAAGCCCCTATGGGTACAAAAGTGGGTCCCAAAGACCTCATATATATACACTGTTACACACGAGCCATAGGCCCCCTCCATGCATAAGAGTGGATCTTAAGATCATCTGAACACGGGCCATAGGCCCCCTCCGTGACAGAGCCTTAAGATCTCAAATAATATCCGCTAGTACACGAGCCCAAGGCCCCCTCCGTGCACTACCACAAGAACAGATAACCACATCAGGTACTTCTGGTGATTTTGAAATCATACATACTCAACTTGACTAATCATATTCGTAAAACGTGATATTGGAACCATCATGCTTGAGCAAGTGTAATTATAAAACATTTTCCTTGATAAACATGCTAAAAGCCATTTATTTCAAAATCATTTGTAATTTAAAGAAAATCAAAGTAATAGAAAACTTGCATAACATAAATTCTTTTAAGTTTTTAAAAGAATAACTTTTCCTCTCACAAAATAATTGACCGTCCACTAGCTTGACCGGTATATAACCCCAACTTCCTCGTCTCCTCCTGAGATAACATAAAATCTTCACATCAACATTTTAAATCACTTTAATAGATAATATAGAAAAAGAGCCTCATTCTTGAATTAACTCATTCAACTTATTTTCTCATATTACACCATACTTACCCTTTTTACTTAGGAATACAAAATCACCTCTAAAGACTAATTAAGCTCTAATATCACTTAAGATTCAAAATTAGAGTCACATTTATCTAAATCCCAATTTTCAAGTTTTACAAGCTTACTAGTTTATTTACCCCTTCTCATAACTAAACTAATATTCATCATCAACACCAACAAATCCATTTCTAGCACAAAACAAACCAAAATAAAAGTTTATCTCAACTTAATCACTAGTTTAACCCAATGGCATAAAACCCTAATCTTTAATACCAAACATTTATTTCAATAAACTTAAACACACAATTAGAACCACCAAATTCATCATTCCCACATTCATATATAACTCACATTTAAACTATAAATCAAAAGCCCTAATTTTACACATTATTGAACAATAAATATTATACCACTTACCTCTTAATGTTAGGAAAATATGGTAGAATAACACCAACACACACTTTGAGTTGGATGGGCTCCTCCTTCTTCTTCCTTTCCTTTCTTTTCTTCCCCTTTTCTTTCCCTTTCTTTCCTTTTCTTTCCTCCTTTTCTTGTTCTCTTTCTTTCTGCCGATTTTCTTTTTCTACACCTTAGCCTTTGTTTTGTCTTTTGTTTGCCAATTGGTTTGATATTATACATATAATAATGGTATAATCTTTAAATATTTCCAAAGAGGTCCCCAACTCTTATTTCCTTGATTTAATTAAATCCTCAACTTATATAAGTTTTAGAAAAATAACCCCAACAAATAAAATAATATAATTTGGTCCTAATTTGACTTTGACTTGACTATTCCATATATGACTTTGACTAGTAAAAGTTTGACTAATAAAAATTATAATTGGGTTGTTACAGATGATTAAATAGGTATCATTTGCAGACCTGGTGAAACTGTCAGTTTGAGCCGATTCGAGGAGTTCAGTATGTTTGTATATATGTGAATTGATGCGCTAATATCCCCCGGTGCATCACTTATGCAATTTCTGTAAGGATTTTAATCAATTGTGTGGACTTATATGTGAATTATTGTGTATTGAATAAAAGGCTATCAAATTTGGTTAAGCCCATTTAAAGTGATCTAATAAGGATTTTATATATATCGGGCTTTAATGCATCTAATTAATGTATGGACTTTTATGTGTAGATACCAGGCCATTAACTAATTCATGATGGGCCGAATTAGGTTAACTGGAAATTCAGTATATAAAGTCGGTTATGGTCCCTGAATCGTACATACTGTTCATTCTTTTTGACATCCCATGATCAGAGAGAAAATAAGGACTACGTATTGATTTGGAAGATCCAAACACAGCAATCGATCATCGTGAACCATATCTGATTAAGGTACGCTTCCGCTTCAGTTATTTAATTCTTGATAATTCAGCATGATGATTTTGGATCGTAGATAAATTTATCTGTGATAGAATTATCTAACAAGTGGTATCAGAGCCAATCATCACATTGAATTATCAAATCTTTATACGTGTGCATATGAAATATATTTTCCACCGGGTATTATATGCTTTCAGTTTGCTGCCTATACATGTGATTTTGGGATTTTATGTATTTGGGTTTTCAACCAAATTGATCTTTCTCTGTGAGCATATATGAAAAAAAATTTATTTCGAAAATTGGACATAAGGATCTGTAAAGTGAGTTTTTGAGTCTGATTTTGAAATTGATTTTTCTAATTGGTTTGAAATCGTTGTGAACACTTGAACATGGATTCTGATTCAGATTTATTTTTGTGATATATGTATATTTTCGAATATGTTTTGTGGATTTGTTGAGAATGGGTTTTGAATATATTCTTGGTTGAATTTCGGTATGGATGAAGTTGGGTGTATGGATTTTTGTTGAAAAATGTTTTGATGCTGAACTTGGGTTGAAATTTGGCATGGTTGTGGTGTGACCGGAGACCACTGCTGTTGGAATGTGCGCAGCGCCACAACTTCATTGCGCGCGGTGGTCGCGCGACGCTGCTTTGTGTAAGTAAGCAGCGCCATTAGGAGCGGAGGGGCCGGCGGGGGGCTGCGCCTCTGTCGATTTTGGAGGTGGCGGCGGGCTAGGGTAGAAAACCCTAGCTGCTGCGAAAAAACAGATTTTTCGGAAAAGGGACTTCTGGCTGAAAATTTGATGAATTCAGGGACCCTTGTGCAATTTTCATATTTCGATTTATTGCACCTCCAGTCCTCTCTTTTGTTTTGGATTAAATGTTTAAACCTAAGGTTATAAAATTATTCAAGTTGGCCCTTAAAGTTCTGAATTTTATAAAATCAGCACCTGAAGTTATAAAATCATTTAAGTTGAGCCTTTTAAAGTTCCTGATTTTATAATCCAGTCCTTACAGTTTGGAAATCTTCATTTTCAGTCCCTAAAGTTATGAAATTCTTCTAATTTGGTCCCAAAAGTTTGAAAATTTTCATTTTCAGTCCCTAGAGTTTGAAAATTTTCATTTTCGATCCTTAAAGTTTGAAAATTTTCTAATATAGCACCTAAAGTCCTAATATTCTCTATTTTGGACCTCTAAAGTTTGATATTCTTTCAAGTTGGGACCTAAAGTTTGGAATTTCTCTAAATTGGTCAATAAGGTTTTGGAAAAAATTACAATTTAAGTCCTTCAAGCTTAAAATTTTACATAATTGGCCACCTAAGGTTTAAGAATATTGTAATTGACTCTCTCAACTTAAGGATTGCTTTATTCTAAAGTTTTGAATTCTATAATTCAAATCCTAAAGTCAAAATATATGCAAATCAGTGATTTCAGTTTCAAATTTTGGTACTACGGACTCTTTTGAGAGATATAATATTCGAAAGTAAGTTAGTTGAAGCAACATGTTGCCAAAGCAACCTCTCTTGTGGATATTAATTAACTTTCAATATTAGAAGGTATTTGTGTGTGTTATTCATTGCGGATATTGATCGGCCCAAAGGAATGTCAATATTTGGCTCGAATTTCACATGCACTTGTGGTGATAACACGTGGCAATTATTTGGTTTAACGTGTGACCAATAAATCGGTCAAAAGAAAGGTTTATTAGTTAACATGTCTTATTGCTAGTGTTTGATCACTACACTAAGGGAAAATTAGGTGTTTGTGTGTTATTTCATGCGGATGTTGATCGGCCCAAAGGAATTTCAATATTTGGCTCGAATTTCACATGAACTTGTGATGATAAATATGTGACGGTTATTTGGTTTTACGTGTGATCAATAAATCCGTCCAAAGAAAGGTTTGTTGGTTGACATGTTTTACTGTCAGTGTTTGATCACTACACCAAGAGTACCACTTACAAGTCAATATTTATGTCCAAAGACTAAATATTGATGTTGTACTAGGTATCTTGTGATGGGCCCTACCATTATTTGAAAGTATGATTTGCATAATAAGGTATTTATATGAGCTATTTTGTTTAAGTGTTCTCTATTCGGTTTCAAATTCTGCTAGTAGTATATCTACAAGCTCAAATTTAATCCCTGTATTTATGGAACAAACTTCAAGGATCAAAACAAGAACATTAAATTTTCGTTGACTGCATGGATCTAGACCGTGTACTAAGGATTGAGCAACCTGCTCCTCTTACTGATGAAAGTTCATCTAATCAAATGAGGAACTTTGAGAAGTGGGATTGCTTAAATTACGTGAGTCTCATGATCATTAAGTGCGACATTCCGGAAGCCTTTAGTGGCATATTATCTGAGGAGGTAAATGATGCCAATGAATTCCTTGCCGAAATTAAGAAATGTTTTTCCAAAAACAGTAAGGCTGAAACAAGTACGCTTATGCAAAGCTTGATTTCAATAAAGTATAAAGGCAATAAGAAATTAAGGGAGTACATCATATAGATTTCTCAAACTGCTTCAAAACTTAAGGCACTAAAACTCGACTTGTCTGATGACTTGCTAGTGCATTTGGTATTGACATCGCTTCCTGCACAATTCAGTTAATTTAAGGTTGGTTATAACTGTCAAAGGGAGAAATAGACTCTCAATGAGCTTATTTCAAAGTGTGTAAGCTTCTTACACAATTCTGTTAGTTTAAGGTCAGTTATAACTGTTAAAGGGAGAAATGAACTCTAAATGAGCTCATTCTATTTTGTGTGCAAGAGGAAGAAAAGTTGAAGCAGGACAGAACTGAAAGTGTTCACTTGGCAAACACCTCTAAAGATAAGGGCAAGAAAACAAATAAAGAAAATAAAGTTGTTAAGGGTTCAGAACAAAAGAAACCACATAAAGACATTAAGGATTGTTTCTTTTGCCATAACTCTAGACATTTGAATAAAGATCATACATAATACCAACTAAAGCAGCTACTAAAACACCTTATGAGCTTTTAACAGGCTTAAAGCTTAGTCTAAAGCATTTTCACATTTGGGGATGTCCAGCTAAGGCTAGGCTTTATAGGCCACATAAAGAAATTGGACTCCAAAACAGTCAGCATCTACTTTATTGGTTATTCTGAGCGTTTAAGGGGCTATTAATTTTATGATCCCACACTTAAGTCAACTTTTGAAACGGGAAATGCAACATTTTCTTAGGATGTTGAGTTTGGGGGAGAAATAAGGTTAGAGATATTGTCTTTAAGGAAGAAGTTGAGGAAGGATCGGTTTCGATTCCTACTATTGCTTTTGACAAAGTGCAAGTTTCTATGCATGTCATTGATCAAGAAGCATATCCGGAACCTCAACTAGACAATGTTGAAGAACTCCCACCCAAAATAAGGTAAATTTCAGAAGTACAAACTCAACAACCTCAATAACTAAAGCCATTAAGGAGATCCACGAGAGAAAGGGAAAAAATGCTATTCCGAATAATTTAAATAGTATTTTTCCAAGAACATAAGGAAATATTGGAATGGTGGAAGATGGTCCAATCAATTCCATCAGGCCATGCAGGGTTCTAACTCTCAGAAGTGGATTGATGTCGTAAATAAGGAGTATAAGTATATGCAAGACAATAAAGTTTGGGATCTTGTCCCATTACTAGAAGGTACGAAGCCCATTGGTCTTAAATGGATTTTTAAACCAAGATGGATTCGAAAGGTAATGTGAAAAGATATAAAGTTCGTCTTGTATCTAAATGCTTTACATAGAAAGATGGCATTGATTATAAAGAGACTTTCTTTTCTGTTTCGATGAAAGACTCTTTCAGGAAGTTAGGTTGTTGCACATTTTGACCTCGAGTTACATCAAATGGATACTAAGGTGGCGTTTCTCAATGGTGACATTGATGGGACGATCTATATGGTGCAATCAGTAAACTTTGTGTCAGTAGACCCAAAGAAAATGGTTTGCAAATTAAAGAAATCCATTTATGTGCTCAAGCCAGCTTCCCGTTAAGGGTAATACAAATTTCATCAAGTAATTATCTCATTTAGTCTTGAGATTAATGCTGTTGATGGTTGTGTGTATTACAAGTTCAGTGGGAGTAAGTATATTTTCCTGGTTTTATATGTTGATTATTGCTTGCCACCAATGATATAGGCATGTCACATAAAATTATGAGATTTTTGTCAAGGAATTTTGAGATTAAAAATCTTGGTGACATCTTTTTTGTATTAGGGATTCAGATACACCGGATTGTTCTCGAGGTATTCTTGGATTGTTACAAAAGGGCTATATCGATAAAGTACTTAAGAGGTTTGGCATACAAGACAGTAAATCAGGGGACACCCTTGTATCGTTAAGGGAGACAATTTAGTCTCAACTAATGCCCGAAAAGTTATCTTGAAGTTAAGGAAATGCAGAAGATCCCATATAGTTAAGCTATAGAAAATCTGATGTATGCTCAAATTTGTATGCGTTCGGATATTGCATACATTATTGGGATACTAAGGACATTTTAAGTAACCCTGGGATGGATCATTTGGAAAGCAGCGAAACATGGGTTATAAGGTATTTAAAGAGAACAAAAGATTACATGCTCACATACAGAAAATTGGATCAGTTGGAGATCATATGGTATTATGATTCCGATTTTACTAGATGCCAAGAAAGTAAAAGATCCACATCATGCTACATTTATCTGCTGGTTGGAGGAGCTATTTCCGGAAGGAGTGCTTAACAAACACTTTAGCTTCTTTCACTTGGCAGCACAGTTTGTAGCAATTTTGGGGGCATCTAATTATGGAATATAGCTGCGAAATTTTGTCACTAGGCTACATATTCTGTACGGTATAGAAAGACCACTAAAGTTATATTGTGACAATAACTCAACAGATTTATATTCCAGTAACAACAGAAGCTCAACTAAGTCAAAATACATTGACATAAGTTTCTGGTTGTGAAGGATACAGTTCAGAGTGGACACGTGTCAATAAGAGCATATTGGGACAAACTCCATAATTGCGGATCCGCTTACTAAAGTATTACAACTCAAGGTCTTTCATGAGCACAATACTCATATGGGTGTTGTATTTCTTAAGGATATTTGGTTTCAGTGGGAGTTTGTATTTTGGGTGCATTAGACACATTTACTGTCCTTTTGGATACGGTTTAAAGTTAAAGTTATTTACAGCTGTAAGGTTTCAGGTTTATTATCTCTGAACTCATTTGAGGATGATCTCACTAAAGTTGGACCAGTTGGGAATAGGCATGTTGAAGATCACATTACATGTAATTTCCATGCTACACATCCATACTTGATCCATGTCATTCAGTTATGTCGATATACGTGACCATTGATAGGTTTAGTTACGATTAATGTAGCGAAAGCCGCTTTGATCCTATATTGATATAATTGATGGACCGGATTGTTTGGGGATGCATTCAGTAATGATAGCAAAATTCTGAGTACTCATAAGGTTATGATTGATACACAATTGTAAGGTTACACATATAGCCCAAGTGGGAGATTGTAAGGATTTTAATCAATCGTGTGCGCTTATATGTGAATTGTTGTGTATTGAATAAAAGACTATCAAATTTGATTAAGGCCATTTAAAGTGATCTAATAAGGATTTTATATATATCGGGCTTTAATGCATCTAATTAATGTATGGACTTTTATGTGTAGATACCAAGTCATTACCTAATTCATGATTGGCCGAATTAGGTTAACTGACAATTCAGTATATAAAGTCGATTATGGTCCCTGAATCGTACGTACTGTTCATTATTTTTGACATCCCATCATCAGAGAGAAAATAAGGACTACGTATTGATTTGGAAGATCCAAACACCGCAATCGATCATCGTGAACCATATCTGATTAAGGTACGCTTCCGCTTCAGTTATTTAATTCTTGATAATTCATCATGATGATTTTGGATCGTAGATAAATTTATCTGTGATAGAATTATCTAACAATTTCAACTTTTATATAATTCTCAATTTCTCGTCACCATACTCACGCTGTCGAGCAGAGCAAAACACAAGTTTATGTTGTTATATTGTCGAAGATTCGTGGATTCTTGTGTAACGTGATTCAACAAACATTCAGGTTTAATAATCATGCAGTTGATTGTATCAAAGAAAATATTATCTGAGAAAGATGATTGTTTCAATTTGTATTCCTCAATATGTAGCATCACGTGGAAACTGACTAAATCAACACAGGCGATACAGAAAGATATATTGAGATCATTTTAGACTGAAGAATTTTTTTTTGATGGATGGATGGACTTTCCAGAAGAATATTTCATGCATTAACAAAGCCGTGTTGTTGATGAATCAATACGAGGGCATAAATATCCCTGGAGACACATATAAATTTGTCTGTAATTTTTTTTCGAGCAGTATCAAGAAATTGGAGGAGACCAGTGTGCTGATTAATACGGTGGTGAGGTGCAGAGGGAAAAATGGAAATGATCCAAATGTTTGAATTTCTTAATTTAATGTCAGTTACAATTTTGTGCAAGTGACTAATAATAATAGATTGTCTTGCTCCCTTAATGTCAGTTTCAACCATTTATGATAAATATACAATTTTATTGTTTGGAAATGTGTTTTTTAAGGATACATGTTTTGGGGTGACAAATAGCAAAATATGGTATCATGGCATGGCATCACTCAAAAGACCCCCTTATTACCTTTACCTAGGCCCTAATTTGAACCCTCATCTCTCAATTCTCAAATCAAATGGGAAGTTGTGCCCGCTGAGTTGTCTCCTCCCAATTCCCAAGTCACCTCTCTCGACTCTCGATCTCGGCTACCGGAAGCAGGAACCACAAGGAAGGAAGCCTTTGCCCTCTGGTTTTGGACTTAAAGACTAGAGGAAACGTAAGTTTCGTTCTCGAAATCTAGTTTTAATATTTTATTTTTCATTCTTGTTTGTTTAAATTTGTTGATTTTAATACTTAAAGTTTCAGAATTTTGACATCCCGTATCCGAGAATCTGAATTCTACGTTAGTCGTTACTACTGGGCACTGAGTGCTGCGTGCGTCTTAGCATCTGCCTGGCTATTGTTCTTCAGTTCTTGTAATTACATAATTGAATTTGATTGAAACTTCATTTGAATTTTGATGATTTCTATGATTAATTCTGTGATTGAACTTTGAAGTATGAATCTGATTCCTGTCATTCTTTTATGGACAGTGAACAATAGACCATATTATGTTTCAAATTCAAAGATGGATATAATTTATTTATTTTTTATTCGTATTTTCTTTTATTTTGGGATTGTTATTTGGTATGAAGTATTGAATAATGTTAACAGAGCAAGTAAGCATTTGCAAACATAAGACATGCATATTGACGTTTCTATAGACCATTTGAAAGGACTCGTTTCATTTTTCAAAAACTATAGAAAAATTGGATTTGAATCGGCCATGATTGATGCTAAAGAGATTGCAAGTGAATTAGAAATTGTTCCGGTGTTTTGTGAAAGACGAGTTGTATGTAGAAAGAAGCAATTTGATGAGACTTCTTGTGAAGAAATAACACAAACATTTGAAAAATCTTTCAAGATCAATTATTTCATATATACGGTCGATCAAGCTCTTTCATCATTTCACATTAGATTTGAACAATTTCAGAAATATGATGGCATTTTTGGATTTTTGTTTGATTTTGGAAAAGCTTAATTATTAATGATGATAGTTTGAATTCTGATATTGATGAGGTAGAATTATTTTGTGAGTTGAAAGTCCTAAGGGAAGCAATATCTATAAAAACTAATGAAGCAATTGATGTATTAAATTATATTAAGAGAATTAATTGTTGTTTTGCGAATTCTTGGGTTGCTTATAGAGTATTATTGAGTATTCTTGTCACAGTTACCTGCTCATCTTTTCAAAGTTGAAGTTGGTTAAGTCTTATCTTCGATCAACCATGTCACAAGAGAGATTGAATGAATTAGCAAAGACTTCTATAAAAAAAAAAATGTTGAAACAACTTGATTTGAGTAGTTTGATTACTAATTTTGCATCTCAAAATGTGAGAATGCTAAATATTATGTTAAAATGATCTCTCAGTTGGGAGATATTTTAGAATTTGTAATTACATCTTTTGAATTATATAAAGTCTTCTTTTAAATACACATGTATTATTTATTTAAATATTTTTTTGAGGAAACTTATTTAAATATTTAAGTTTTGCTATGTTTACCCAAAAAAAAAAAAAATATATATTTTAGGGGCCTCAACCTAGTTAGTTATCTTAAACCTCTATATTCTTATGGCCGGCCCTGCAACTCGAACAACAAGAAGACCATACTTTTAGTGATATATATACTAGTTTGGCGCACTTGCGATGTACATGTCGTAATTTCGTTGAGTATGTAATAGCGTGCACACGTTCTGTTGGAAGCTGTATTTTCTTTTTATGTGGACTGTGTTAGAAAAGAATTTAATCAACATTGAGAGACCCTAAAAGGTAACATAGAAGAAATTTCAAATTAATCACAATGATACATTTTAAATGTAGTATATAAGTGCCTGTGAAGAAAATGATACATTTAAATGTAAATTTTATGTGTAAACCCAAATGCACAATTTTTATAAACAAACATCTAATTAGTTTACAACAAAATGCAAGAAAAAAGAAGAAAGGAAATAAATATGCTTTCGTGAAATTAGACTATATGTATTGAAATGAATGCATTCGAAGTATGATGAGTGCTTCTAGAGCACGTATTTAATTCACTTATTGTTGTGCTTTGTTGCTTATTTCATTAAAGTATCATTTTCCTCACTTTTGTGTATTGTGTCGAACATGATCACAAAGAAAAAAAGAAGGGAAAAAGGACCAAAAAGTGCTGAAAAACAAAAACTGGGGATCAGGGATGCAAATAAATTATGGCCTTAAGTTCCAGACTTACAGCTGTATATCTTTATCTCGCTCAAGCATGAAATCTGCAGAAGTTTAGTTACGGCCGTAACTCTCAAAATATCCAGAAGATCATTTACGGCCATGACAGGGTCATTTATGGCCGTAAACTTCCCGCAGAAAACTTTCAAAACTGATTCAGGAATCTATCTTTGGTATATATTCTTGGGATCTCTAGGGCATGATTTTGGAGATATGAAAAGAGAGAAATTACTACAAAAAGGAGGCTAGAGAATATAGGGTTTGAGCGACTTTTCTTGGAGCTTTAAAGCAACAACACATTCAACAAGAAGGGGAAAACAAGAGTGAAAATTCCCGGTTTCTCCATGGCTATGCTTGGCTAAGCTCTCTACTTAGTTCGAAGGGGACGTTGTATTTTTCATTGTTATTTTATCACTTTTCCCACACTTGTGACGCAGTATCTAATTTCTATGTTTAGATTGTTGGCTTTTCATGAACTTTTCAATTCAATCCATGCAATAATTTATTTGATCAAGGCCTTATCTTATAATTTGTTGTGTTGATATATGCTAGATTGAATGATTCTATCCGTAATTGTCTTTTTCAAATCGAAGTAGCAATTAGGACAATTGTGTTTCTTATGAGAATCCAACCTAGGTTAACCAATATGAGCTTGTGTGATTGGTAATCTAATTCATCCAATTTATTCTAAAAATTCATCTAGTTATTGCATTAAATATAAAGAGCTTATTTTAGGTTATCCAATAGCTAAGGTCTAGTTAGAGAGCTTATTTTAATTAAACATAATCAAGGAAGAATTGAAGTATTTAGATCTTGTTAACTACTTATGGGTGATGGGAAAAGATTTAGAATAGATACACATTACTTGGAAGGTGATAATAATTGCGAGAGAATACAACCGAACCTGAGAATTAGGATTCTCTAACTTTTGATTTCTCCAACAAACTTTAAGTACTTTTTTTAATTATTCAAATCATTTACAAACATTTTAAACTCAACAACAAAAACCCCAATCTATTCTAATTCATTGAGCAACTAATTAGGTTTACTGTTTCTCGTGGGTTCGACTCTTGCTCCCGCTACTACATATTCAATTGATATTTGGAGAGTAAGAGATTTATTATATTTTGGTGTGTTACGACACGCACCAAATTTTTGGAGTCGTTGCAGGGGAGTGAGAGCCGAAGATGACCTACCCTTGCACGAAGCCTTTCCAGATGAAAGCCTATTCGCTATTGAAGCAAGCCCCCATGGTATGTTGACTTAGTGAATTACATGACTTATAAGCTAACACCTACAGGTCTTTCACAGACAAAGAGACACAAGATGAGGAGTGACGCCAAATACTATAACTGGGATGATTCATATTTGTGGAAGAGGTGTCCAGATCAAATCATCCGGAGGTGCGTACCTGAGTCCGAGTACCAATTAAAACTCACATTTTGCCACTCATATGCATGTGGAAGACATTTCGGACACAGGAGAATCATACAAAAGGTACTGGAGAGTGTTTTCTATTGGCCTACACTTTTCAAAGATGCATACATGTTTTGTAAGTTATGTGACAACTGCCAGAGAACAGATAACTTATCCAAGCGAAATCAAATGCCCTAAACTCCAATCATCGTGTATGAAATATTCGATGTTATGGCATCAATTTTATGGGACCATTCCCCAATTCTTTCGTTTGCATTTATATTCTCTTAACTGTAGATTATGTTTCTAAATGGGTGGAGGAAAAGGCAACCCGAACTAATGATGGTAAAGTGGTTGCAAATTTTGTCAAATCTAACATCTTCAACAGGTTCGGGACTTCTAGAGCTATGATTAATGACAGGGGGACTCAATTTTGCAAACGTACCATTGAGGTTCTCATGAAGAAATATGGAGTAATGCACAGGGTTTCCACTGCATAACACCCACAGACAAGTGGACAAGCAGAAGTATCTAACATAGAGATCAAATCCATTCTCGAGAAGACTGTCCGACTAAACCGGAAGGATTGGAGCATTAGGCTTGATGACGCTCTATTGGCATACCGAACTACATACAAAACCCCGGTCAGACTTTCACCATACCGACTAGTGTATGGCAAACCTAGCCGTTTGCCATTATAGCTAGAGCATCAAGCTTATTGGTCTAGCAAACAGTGCAACATGGACTAGGGAACAACAAATGATCACCAGAAGCTTCAACTACAAGAACTAGAAGAGATTTGGAATAAAGCATATGAGAATGCAATGATATACAAAGACCAGACGTAAGCATTCCATGACCAACACATTTCACTAAAAAGTTTCAGTATTGGACAGAAAGTGCCTCTTTTTCAGTCCAAACTAAAACTATTTCCAAGTAAGCTTCGTTTTCGTTAGGTTGATCCATTTATTGTCATTAATGTTGTCCCGCATGGTGCAGTTGAAATTAGGAGTCTGAAGACCGACAAGATGTTTATGGTAAATGAGAATCGTCTCAAACCGTACTATGAAGGATTCCAGACGACAAAATTGGAAGTTATCACGTTGGAGAACAAAAAGGAAGAGAAATAATCATACCATGACTCGGTCGACCCAATGATAGTAAACAAAGCGCTGCTCGGGAGGTAACCAAAGAGGGGAGTTTCTTTAATCTCTCGTTGTTTTGTTACTATTTCATGTTGTTCACTTTCCCTATTTGTGGCCACTTTTTTTAAAAAAAAGGACAAATGTTGCATTACAGCCGTGACCTGTCTCTCATGACCATAACGTACTTAGCATGAAATTATGCAGCAACCAAGTTATGGCCGTAATACCTTTAGTCATGGCTGTAACTCAGTTCAACAGGTTTTTATCCAGTACTATAGATATGGTCGTAACCATCTATTTATGACTGTAACATATTGAATCACTCGAATATTCAACGTGCCTATTACGACAGTAAGCAAGGTACATTACGGCCGTAACGGTTGTTCAGCATTTAAAAAAAAAAAAGTGAGAACCCAGCCCTTCCCCTCTTTTTCTTATTTCATTCTTCATTCCTTCCCCCTCAACCTCAGCATGCCCCCTCCCTCTTCCACACACACTCTTTCACTTTTCTTCAAATTTGGAAAATCTCTTCAAATATTTTAGGCATCTGCATCTATATCTTCCTCTTCTCAACATTTATCCAAGGTAATGCTCTTTCATTTCCTTACCTTCTCACTTCTTGCTTTACATGTGAAATTAAAACTTGGTGATATGAGTTTAGTAAGTTGTTATTCATTCTTGATATTTGATTGAGGATTTTGTGGCATGTGATTTCTTTGGGCATTGATGTTTGGGAAACATAGATTTATCCCTATTATTTGAAATTGATGAGAATTTGGACATGTGCCCAATGTGTTTGATAAAAGGCCCCAATTGAATTACTTTCTTAACAAGTTCAATTTTTGGGAGATGTTTCTTGTTCAATGAGTTAGGGTACATCTCTTCATGATTACAAGATGTTTCCTTAGAGCCCTAATTTAAAGTTGTGATATTATTTGTGAGTTATGGTTGCCCATGCAATAGAAGGATTTGAGGGATCTATTTCACCATCTTGCCTACAATGTGTTAGCCTAGAAGATTGATTATTGTGGATGTGTAAGAATTGGTGTGTGTGTGTGTGTGTGTGTAAGACATTCCAGATGTTTGAAATATGCCTTGTTTCTTATTTTTTTCATGATATATCATATCCATCTCTTGATATTGTTCATTCTCCGTGCTGAACCATTCATGGCTCCAACAAAGAAGAAGGGAAAGTAGGTTGCAGGAGAATCCTCACATTAACCTCTTCGAGAGAAGGTCCAATTGAAGCAATGCATCAAAGAGAGGTTATTCTACTCGAAGGATTTTCAAGACATGAGGAATGCCGAAATCGGCATTGTACCTCATCCTTCTAGGCTCGTTTTGTTGAATTTAGGTGGGTGAAATATGCAAGTGATCTACCAAATGGTAATCCCTCAATCATACTCAAATTCTACACACAGTTCAATGGGGAGATTGGCGATGAGGAATCTGAAGACTACCACCATACAAGGGTCGCGGGGAAACGAATTAATTTCTCCAAAACTGAGAAACAGACCTACTTGGGAATTGATAGCACAGGAGCCATGCCCCTAACATTGACAGCTGCAGCATTTTTCCTGATTCAGAGGTACTTCGATGGGCTCTAAGGCCCCATCTGCACAACACACTGAATGTCATCCATCCTCAATACAAGAATCGGGACTTACAGATGGACGCATGATATCTGGACCAATGGGGGTTGGGAAGTATGTTTCCATCTACAAGCCTCACCACTTTCTCTATCCGGTATCTCTGGCATACTATGCATTCTGTAAGGGGATAAAATTTGACTTTGGGCAGCACATTTATGATACCATCTGCACATACGCCAGATTGATGCCATAAAAAAGGGGTATTCCCTTCCTGTGCCTTATCACTACTATTTGTTGAGCTCAGAGAGTCCTTGCAGCTGCAAGTAATGATACTTTGGGACACGAAAATTGCCTCATAAAGACCAGCTTAGAAAATGCTTGCAGACAGATTTAGGCTAAGCGCGGTAGAGGGGAGGACAGTTCGAGAGTGTCCGATGATGATCAAGTCACTGAAGAGGCCACCGCTTGAGGAGGCAGCACCCACCAGGCCAACTTACTCACCATTTGAGCAACAAATGATGGACATAATGATGCAAGCTTTCCAAATTCAAATGTCCGCTATGCAAGATGATCAATGGTTGATTTTAGAGGAACAAAAAGCACTTCGAGACGAGAACAGAAAAATTCGTGAAGAGATCCACTGGTTACGGAGGCCCCATGACGTCCACCCCTCCCATAGACCCCATGGGAGTTTTTTACGTCCTCTCTTTTGATTTTGTACTGTCTCATTCCACATTGAGGACAATGTGGAATTCAAGTGTGGGGGTGATTATCTTTCATCTTTTGTCATGTTTTGTCTTTTATCTTTCGTTTTATCTTTTGCCATGTTTCTCTCTGTTTCCATTTAGTCCTCTTTTGTTGCGTTACTTATGTTTTGTTATGTTCAAACTCACATTTTGGATTAATAGGAAGCAACCCCACTTATGACAATTTTTTTTAACCACCAACTTCTTAAATTGAATAATCGGATAAAGAATGAGCACATAGAGATTACTCTTCCAATAATTTCTAAATGGATTTGAAAATGGTGATAAATTGACAATTTCTAAAACCTAATCGAGCCAAGCTGAATTAGATATGATAAAATATCAACTCGAGCGACCTAATTCTAGCAGATGTTATCAGGTTTTTGTGAGTAGTTATGGTTTGAGTTTCATAGTACATTCTCCTTAGCCAATAGAATTTGGATGCGAAACTATGACTGAGTAATGGCCTATACTCATAAATGGATGGAAGCAACACATATGCACCATAATTTGTGAGCTTTTGAACCTACGAACTACTTTAACTCTTGATATTTAGCTCTTATTTATTTGGTTTATGTCCTGCATGGTTGGTTTATTCTTGGATTTGCTTTCGTGTACATGATGTTGTAGCTTCTTGGCTCAAGTGCAAAATGATGTAAAGGCATTAGGTTAAACAAAATTTGACTTTCTAAACGGCCCGGCATAATGAATTTACCAATAAAAGCTCCTTTGAGCCTTAACCTTTCATTGAAATTTGAATGTCATGTTACAAATTATGAATACCCCTTCTTTCATGCTACCTCTATCTTGAACCTATAGAGAAGGGATTCACAAGCTTGTATTGGTGGATGGTTGTGTGGTAAACTAAGTTTCAAATAGTTGCAATTCTGGCTTGTACCAATTGATGACTGTGTAATGATTTGTCCAAAGGAGAAAACCTGCAATTTATTTGATCAAAAAAAAAGAAGAGAGAAAAGCTAAGCAAAGAAAAGAAAAGTTTGGTCAAGAAAATTTACTAGTTGAGGAAGACAAAGGATAGGATCACAAATAAAGAAAAGAAGGAAAAAATGACCTAAAACTGCTGAAAATGAAAACTGGGGACCAGGGATGCAAATAAGTAACGGCCGTAAGTTCTAGACTTAAGGAACTTACGACACTAAATCTTCATCCGACTCAAGCATGAAATCTGTAGAAGTTCAGTTACGGCCGTAAGACATAGAGTTACGGTCGTAACTCAAAATATCCGGAAGATCATTTACGGCCTTGACTGGGTCATTTACGGTCGTAAACTTCCTGCAGAAAACTTTCCTAATTGATTTGGGAGTCTATCTTTGATATATATTCTTGGGATCTCTAGGGAACGATTTTGGAGATATAAAAAGAGAGAAATCACTACAGAAAGGAGGCTGGAGAATATAAGGTTTGAGCGACTTTTCTTGGAGCTTTGGAGCAAGAACAAATTCAACAAGAAGGTGAAAACAAGAGTGAAAATTCTGGGTTTCTCCATGGCTATGCTCGGCTACGCTTCTCTACCTAGTTCGAAAGGGACATATTTTTCATAGTTATTTTATCATTTTTCCCAAACTTGTGACGTAGTATCTAATTTCTATGTTTAGATTGTTGGATTTTTCATGAACTTTTTAATTCAATCCATGTAATAATTTATTTGATCAAGTCCTTGTCTTATAATTTGTTGTGTTGATATATGCTAGATTGAATGATTCGATACGTAATTGTCATATTGTTCAAATCAAAGTTGCAATTAGGACCATTGTGTTTCTTATGAGAATTCAACCTAGGTTAACCAATAAGAGCTTGTGTGATTGGTAATCTAGTTCATCATATTTATTCTAAAAATTCATTTAGTATAGCATTAAACATGCATAGCTTATTTTAGGTTATCAAATAACTAAGGTCTAGTTGGAGAGCTTATTCTAACTAAACATAATTAAGGAAGAATTGAAGTAGTTAGAACTTGTTAACAACTTACGGGTGATGGGTGTTGTGTTTGAAATCGCAAGTGTACGATATCGTAATCAAGTAATAAAGTGGACCTTAGAGTCCGGATTATCGTTCCCACAAGGACTGCTATTAATTACCGAAATATTTCAGTTCTTAGCTTTATTTGAACAAATGAAATTCGTTTTAAGAATAAAAATCTAGAATTAAGAAATGTAACTAATGAATTAAAAAGAATTGTTAAATTGTTTTGTTTTCAAATAAGATTGTAAAGTAGTTGGGATTCACGAATTCACCTAGCTAATTAAATCAATTCAAATTCCAGTTTTATTTCCTATTTGTGTGTTCGGTCGAATTCACTAATTTAAATTGAGATTCCTCTCTCGAGTTTAGATCAATCCTACCTAAATAAGTCAACCTTGTATCTCTACAGCGGGTCCGAATATTCCTTAACTAGATGCATTACACACAAGAATTCACACACGACCGCAATAATTACAAGAGTATATCTCTATCTCTCGTTCAATTACCAGATTTATTACCTAGATCTATATTATTAACTCACCTCTCGGATTATGGAAATAACACATGAAATCATGAATAAGTGGCCAGTTCATTCACGCATTAAACGCAATAATAAATCAACACATGCATTAAAGCGTTAAAACAAGGAATATGACATTAAAATAATTAACTAGGCTACATCGTTCATCCCAACGTTAAAATTAGTTACACATCATCATGAAATAACAAAAACAATAAAAATAAACGTTCATTGAAAAACAATATAAAGAATGGAAAGATTGCACCAATTATCAATTCTTCAATTGTTTTCAATTCACGCCCCTCTGCGATGTTGGAATCTCCAAGGATTTGATGTTGAATTCTCAGTTGTGGCTCGTTCTTTGGAGAGGCAAAGGTCTGATTTTCGTGCCTCTTATGTTGTATATATAGGTTTTGGAGAAAACCTAGGTCAAAAAGCCCAAAACCTGTTAAAAATCACGAGAAAAATCTGATCTGCGACCCAGTCGGACAACCGCGCGATCGCGTGGTAGAACCTCTGGCGATCGCGTGGTAGATGTTAAAAACTCTCGGGTTAAGAATTTGCACCATCTCGAGATCACGTGGAACGTATCCAGCGATCGCGACTTCCTCTTTTCTCGGCTGTACAATTTAGTCCCTGACTTTTAATTGCACCTTCAATCCTCAACTTTCAATTGTTGCAATTTAGTCCCCAAACTTTATCTTCTTCTTGATTTGCCCATTTAAGCTCTCATATCCTTCAATTCCTTCCTCCAACCTTTGATTTCTTCACTTTGGCACCACGCATGTTTCCCGGTTGTTGTCACAAACTCCTCACTTGTCCAATTTAGCTCCAATTAACATCCAATTGTGTCCTTTTTCCATTGATTTCATCATTCTTCATCTTTTGGGATATTTTCTGAAAAGTAAACGATAAACACAAATTAAATAGCAAATATTCCAAAACGACAATAATTACACCTAATTTAGACATACAAATAAGTGTATAAAGTACACTTATCAAAGGGTCAAGACTTAGAATAGATACACGTTACTTGGAAGGTGATAATAATTGCTAGAGAACACAGCCGAATCTAAGAACTAGGATTTCCTAACATTTGATTTCTCCAATAAACTTTAAGTGCTTTGTTTAATTATTCAAATCATTTGCAAACATTTCAAACTCAACAACAAAACCCACCAACCTATTCTAATTGATCGAGCAACTAATTAGGTTCATTGTTCCTCGTAGGTTCAACTCTTGCTCCCGCTACTTCATATTCAACTGATATTTGATGAGTAAGGAATTTGTTATATTTTGGTGTATTACGACACGCACCAAAGTAGGATCTGCAAAAGGTATAAAGATCGAGCCTTCCAACCAAAACAAAAAGCAATAGACGTCCTAGTACAAAAAATAAATAAATAAATAAATAAAATAATAATAATAATAATAATCACATTAATCATACAATTGAACTAAAATGCAAGAAAAGAAAAAATACGTTGTTCCTAACGGAAGAGTGTCTGTGTTAATAGAATTACTTTTGAAAGTGAATTCTAAAACGGTAAACCAAAGAAAACACATTTGTTCATGGTTCATACATACAAACATAGAGCACAAAAAAGACAGTAAAAACAATTACATAAGCAATGGAAAAATAACTATAAATCAAAGAAATACTTACAATTTAGCTATTTTCCCCCAAAAAAAGTAAGTAGATCGTCAACCTCCGGTCGAAATCAAAACGGAAAGTTACTCGTTCGAAATTACATCATATAACAAAACATTAACATATATACGCAAAGGGGTAAAAAGAGGAAATAAATAATTTATCTACACGTAAGAAATATCTAAGCTTACATTTTTTAAGACACTTTATGGATCTTTGACCTTTAATTGAAAGAGTAAAAACATAACATAATCTATTAGAAATGAAATGAAAGATCACCTAAAATAAAAAAAACACATAACAAGAAATAACACGGTCAAAGATCAATTTTATATGTAAACTTAAAAGCATTTTTTTACAAGTATCTAATTAGCGCACAAAAAAAATTCAAGATTCATAGACAAAAAAAGGAATAAATATATTTTAGTGAAATTAGATTGTATGTGTTAAAAGAACTACTTTACAAGCAGGATTTGCAAAAAGTCTAAATATCAAGCCTTCCAAACGAAACACAAAAAAATAGAAGTTCTAGTTAAAAAAAATAAAAAATAAAAAATAATATCTATCAAGCTCCTTTTGAACTAGGATTCGTAGACGTTCTAGTAAAAAAAAAATCAAAATCACATATATAAAAAAATGTATTCAAAACTACTGTATTTTATGGGGGAAAAACGCAATTAGCTGTCAACATACCTTCGAAGTTGGATTCTTAAGCGGTATAATGATCTACAACTTATTCTTAACTACAAAGAAAAAAATAAAACTCAACAAACAGGATATTACACAACCAGAAGTTTATTTTGCTACAAAAAAATAAAGTAGATCTGAAAAGTAAAACATGTACTAGAGGTACAAAGAAAAAAATCAACATAAAGAACCCAATACACAAACCACCAAAAGACTATCGTTACAAGCAAAGTTCGGACAATCTGAACACATTTCAAATGATGAATCTTGAATGTGAAAAAAATGACAACACAAAGAGAGGGAAAAAAGAAGCCAAAAACACGAAAAACATACACTCACTATAACAGTATCTTCACAGCAATGAGAGCGTTGACGTGGACTTCTTATTGCTAAACATTGACTTGGAGAAGTAGAAGAAATTTTATGGTTAAGCGTTTGTATGTTCAATTGAAAGAAACAAGACCAAGAACTAAACTGATTCTATAAAAATCCTATTAATGGGTCTATTAACCAGTCATAAAGCTTTGCAAGGCCCATACTAATGAACCAAGTTTTTAAAGAATCAAACAAACCCATTTTTATTAGATTAAAAAACGAAAAAAACAGAATTCATTTCATGTAACTCATTCAGCTTTGTTGGCTTTTGATTAGTGGATTCCAAAGAGAATTTTTTTTATTATATAGGGATAGGGATAGAGAATATGGATGATTGATAATATATGTAGAAGGCTAAAATGACTTATTTGACTTTTCAATTGCTAAAGTGGCTTATTTGACTAATCAATAGTGCAAAGTGAATCTTTTATTATATAGGGATGACAATGGGTTGGGTATGAGTCAGATTTGACAAACCTATACCCTACCTAGTAGGAATTTTTAGCATTCATACCTGATTCATATACCCATCTCATTGAAGTGTGTTGGAGGCGGGTCGGATGCTAGTACAACTCCATACCCATCTAGTTATATTTTTTTTTTAAAATGAAGAGAATTGAAGACACACATGACAAACAACGAGAAGTAATTAGCATATTTAAAGAAATCAAACTAATAACTAATTAGTTGAAAGAAATGAAGATCTTGAAGGAAATAAATGAAAAACTTGAGAAATAGAGAACGCAAATTTTTTTGGAGATTCAGTGCGTTATGCTTAGGAGAATAAGAGAAATATGTTTGTGAATTGTGACTTGTGTTAGTAACTTTTTTTTTTTTTTTTTTTTTTTAATGTAACAAACATGTATGTGGGTTGGGTATGGGTTTTTTAGAAAACCACACAACTGATCCATACCTAAGTCGGGTTTCTAAATCTACTTCCATACTCGACCCACAAACACATTTAATCGGGTAATTCTCAACCATTTGTGCGGGTTTCAAACGGGCTTTGAACTTAACTTTTTTGTCACTAATGCGATATATATGAACATGTTTTAGCGTCTGTTTGGCGGCTAGAAAGCTGTCATTATTTTTTGTTATTTGTACTTTTGAAGTAAAATTTATGTTTAAAAAGTGATCTGAGTAAATGTGTTGATTATAAGACTCGATTATACGAAAATATTCTGTTGCCCTCTGTGGGCAACATAAAAAATGCTAACCTTCAATGTAAAACAACCAAATGTCTCTAATATTTAAATTTTGACACTTAATCTTAGGGGTGGGCATAAACCGCTCACACTCGCCAAAACCGACCAAACCCGATCGATTTGGGTCGATTTTTCATGAAAATTGGGTTGGGTTCGAGTTTTTTTTTAAATTTTGTAGTCAGGTTGCCGGTTGGGTGAAAAACCCGACACAACCCAACCCAACTCAACCCAAATAAAAAATCTTTTTTTTTTTTTAAATGAAACTTTACTTATTTAAATATTAATTGAACATATTTTAATTTTATTAGCAGGTGTTCAATTTATTGTATTTGAGGTTATTGCAATGTACATAATTGATTTGAATTAAAGATTGATTCATGAATTTTTTTTTTTCAATATTTTTTATTAATTGACCCAAAGCCCAACCCGTCCAACCCAACCCGACCGAGTTGGGTTGGGTTGGGTTAGGTTGGATTGGATTGGGTTTGAACTCTTAATTGGGTTGGGTTTATTTTTTATCAACACAACTTTAATGGGTTGAGCAAAAAATCGACCCAACCCAATCCACGGTCACCTCTACTTAATCTTTTTTAATTGGATGTGAACAGTTATTGTTATCTTGTCCAATGGAAGCTTATTTGTCTGAATGGATGCCTACCGTTGATGACTCTAGAATGCATCCTTACCGTTGTATGTGCATAATTGATGCCATCTCCCCCACTAAAGATACTTAAACCCTAGACTAGAAGTCTCTCTCCAAAAAACGGCGCCTTCTCTAGAGATTTTCTTCTACTCTATAATTTTCTTAGGATTTTGTTTTTCTTGAGTTAAAAGTGAAGCATTATGAGCACAGATCAGTATATGAGTTGATTTCATTTGTTCAGGGACTTATTGGTCATTTTGTGAGTGATTACTTTGTGGAAGAACAAGATATAACGAATTCTGAAAGTTTTCTAGTGCATAATAGACATCCAATCTGCGTGAGCTCCAATTAAACGTAGCTCCGACCTCGATTCATTGGGGGCAAACATATCTTGGTGTTATGTATATTTTCTTTTTATGTTCTATCTTTTCAGATTTATATTTTCTACACGATGATCCTTGATTTTGCTACCAACAAAAATGATATTATTTTTATACAAGGCAATCCAAAGTTTCTGCACCATATGGAAGATGCAACAAAAAATACAAGTGTTGGTATGGAAGGTATAGGAAAAATAAGGTATGCCACTTTTATAGTATTATTATTAAATCTAATTATTCTTAATTTTCATTTGTTAATTTTTTTTAATTGGGTAGTTTATATTTTGGGCTTATTCAGTTGTTCCATGTCGTTTGCATTTTTTTATATTTACAATCCTATTTCTTTGTCATTACTTGACAACCTTGAACTATTTATTAATGTCCATGGGACATGGGGAAAGGGTTCTTAAAGGTGTACTTGTGATGTTTGAAAGGTCTTTTTGGAAACACGTGAAAATTGTTGCAATTAACTAGTACAATTTCAGTCATTTGCGTCGGTTGTAAAAGAATATATGTGTTGGTTGTGGAAGTGACGCATATGTCGCAGACGTACATGGTAAATGTAATATGTGTCGATTGTTATTCGACGCAAAAAGTATAAATATATGTGTCGGTTTGTATAAAAAATTGACTCATATAGTTAAAAAAAAAAGAAAAAAAGAAAGAGAAATGGAGAATTGAAGTGGTCGGCTGTGTTATATAAATTAAAAAAGAGGGATAGGACTTTCCTTGGGCATTGGCAATGGACAGAACAGAGGAATTAAGGAGAGAAAGAGAGCTGGTCAGCTGGTCTTGAGTGGAGGAAGTGGACAGCTTCTGCTAGAATATGGAGCTTTCACCTGTGGTGGTCCATTCACTCACGTCCAAACCAAATAGTAATAAAAGTGTTTAATTTTGTTTGTAATAAAAAAAGAAATAGATAAATTTTCAAATTTTAATTGATATTGTAACAACCCGTCTCTCTCGCTGACGCCTTCTCCGACTCGGAGAAGGCCTCAGCGAGGGAGTCGGGTCGTTACAAAAAAAAGGCGTCTTTTTTTGTAGCGTACCCGGTCCTCAAGGGCTGCCGACCGTCTACTCATGGTCTTTCCACTCCTCCCTGGTCGTCCTGCTCCTCAAGGACTGGCAGTCTCGTTTCCAGTAAGTGGATTTTTACCTCCCCAGGGATTCGAACCTTATACCTAGGGGTTAAATACAAATTTTATGGAATCTCTGGTACCATTAGACCAATTGTTGTAGCGACTAAGAAATTTTCACGTATTAAGTAATTATTTTAAACTATGAAAATCGTGCCGCTGCAATCTTACCCATTTTTAATTTAAAGTCATGATGTATTCGTCAAGCCGAGTCGAGATATATCGAGTCCAATTCAATTTTTAAATAAATTTCGAGTTTTTAAAATTATATTATGTTATTTATTTATTTATTTTATTCTTTTCAAAATCATTTTAAATTTAAAATTTCGTTAAGCTCATTTTATCATATTCATTTTTCGACCCAGTTGAATTCACGCACATTATTTTCTCAAGTTCCGTTTCTTGCTTATCAAGATTTCCATAATATCCTAACACAACCTATACTCCTACCAACTTCCACCAACTACATCAATCCCATACCCTATCAGATTCTCCCTCCCTACACAACCCACTCCTCATCATCATCAACCCCTCTCTCACTCATCAACCAGCCTCAAACTCTGTCCCAGCAACACCATTCACGACTAGTTGAGACTCAGCAAGCTGCAATTCCATTTCTCACCTACCAGCCTCCTCGCGCAGCTAGGGGTGGGCGTGGGTTGGGTTGGGTCGGGTCGGTTTTTTGCCCAACCCGAACCCAACCCAACCCAACCCAAACATGAGTTCAAACACAACCTAATCAAGTTTCGGTCGGGTTGGGTTGGGTTTGGTAGTTTGAGCTTTAGTCCAATTAACTAAAAATATTAGAAAATTAAAAAAGGGAAAAGTAAATAATTATACAACTAAAACTTTCATTTTTTAAACATAACAAACTCCAAATTTTTTTGTAAAAATCTATGTTAATTAATTAATACAATATTATAATAATTATAATGAATTGCCAAACAAAGGCATAATATTAAATAATAAAATAAAAACAATACTTAATCCACAACCACTCCATCCCAATCCAACCCTCCATCCACCCCATCCCGACACCCACCCCCACCCACCCCCGACCCACCCCACCGGCACCCACCCCACCCCACCCCACCCCACCCAATAAAATAATTTTTTTCCTTCTACTTTTTCACACTCACACTCACCCCCACCCCCAACACCACCTTACCCACCCCACCCCACCCAACACTCCTCCCCAACCCTACCCACCCACGCACCCAACCACCCCGCCACCACTCACTCACTCACCCAACCAACTCCACCACACCACACCACAAGAATGATGTTATTTCTATTTTTTAATCCCCCACCCACCACCCTTCCCACCCACCCTACCCCACCCCCACCCCATCTCACCCAAAATGATTTTTTTCTACTACTTTTCCACAACTCGCCCAGACCCTACCCTTTCCTATCCCGCCACCTACCCCAACCCCACTCCACCCAAAATTAATTTTTTTCTCCAAATTTTCCCCACCCCGACCCTACCTTGCCACCCACCCACCAACCCACCCCCATCCTAACCCACCCAAATATGATTTTTCTTCTATATTTTCACACCCCACCCTAGCAACCCCACCACAACCCACCCCACCCCACCCAACCCCAAAATGATTTTTCTTCTATTTTTTCACACTTCACCTCAATCGCCCCCATCCAAAAATGATTTTTTTTTCTATTTTTTACACCCACCCAACTACCCTCACTCCACCCAAAAATGATCTTTCTTCTATTTTTTCACACTTCCCCCCAACCGCCCCACCCCATCCCACCGCACCGCACCCCGCCCCGCCACCCACCATACCCCATCAAAAAATTATTTTTCTTCTATTTTTTCACACTTCACCCCAACCACATCACCCCACCCCACCCACCCACCCCACCCCACCCACCCCACTCCTCCCCAAACCTAAACCCAACCCACCCCACCCAACCACCCACCCCTAGTCCCACCCCACCCTCACCAACCAACCCCACCCCACCTCACTCAAAATGATTTTTTTCTACTACTTTTCCACAACTCTCCCAGACCCTACCCTATCTTACCCCGCCACCTACCCCAACCCCACCCACCCCACCCAAAATTAATTTTTTCTTCTAATTTTCCAGTCTCGCCCCAGACCCTGCCCCAACCCACCACATCCAAAATGATTTTTTTATTACTTTTCCATGACCCACCCATCCCCAACCCCGCCACCCATCCCCAACCCCACCCCACCCAAAATTAATTTTTTTCTCCTAATTTTTCACACCCCTACCCACACCGCCCCGACCCTACCACGCTACCCACCCCACCCCACTCAAATATGATTTTTCTTCTATATTTTCACACCACAACCTAACAACCCCACCAGACCCCACCCTAGCAACCCCACCACAACCCACCCCACCCAAAAATGATTTTTCTTCTTTTTTTTTTCACACATCACCTCAACCGCACCATCCTATCCCACCCTACCTCCATCCAAAAATGATTTCTCTTCTATTTTTTCACACTTCCCCCAACCGCCCCATCCCATCCCACCGCACCCCGACACCCACCATACCCTATCCAAAAATTATTTTCTTCTATTTTTTCACACTTCACCGCAACCACCTCATCTCAACCCACCCCACCGACGCACCCAACTACACAAAAATATAATTTTTTTTCTACTTTTTCCAACCCCCAACCCGACCTAGACCCCACCCTTCCCACCCACCCACCTACCCCACTCCAAAAAATAATTTTTTTCTTTTACTTTTCCCCACCCTGACCCACCCCACCCTACCCTACCCACAAAAAAAAATCATTTTTTTCTTCTACTTTTCCAATCCCGACCCCACCCCACCAACCCACCCACCCCGACCCTACCTCACCACAAAAATGATTTCTTCTACTTTTTCTAGCCCTACCCGACCTCTACCCAACCATCCCCACCACCAAAATCACAGTCAGTCACGTAAGTTGTCACGAGATCGCAGTTAAGTCACACAAGGTCACACAGAGTCACAATTACAAATTTAGTTGTAAAATCTCACCCCTCCACAGTCACAGTTGGTCACACAAGGTCAAAGTTCAGTCACACAAAGTCGCAGTTTGGTCAAACGAGGTCACAATTAGGTCAAACGAGGTCACGGTTAGATCACACGAGGTCACATGTCGATCACATAAAGTCACACTTTGTTCTTACAAAGTCACAGTTCGGGCACACTTAGTCATATTTGACACAATTGTAAGTCACATCACATCCCGGAGGACAAGAAAGTTATGTGCTGAATTCATGTTGGTTGGTAGAGCTGGCTTTTGGTGGGAATTTGCATCCCTGGCCAGGACTGTGGCACAATAAGCAGCTCTAACCTGGGAGGAATTCAAAGTTGAAGTTAGGGATAAATTTTTCTCACAAGCTTTCAGAGATCACAAAGATACTGAATTCCTGCATCTGGTTCAGGGAGAGTTGGATATCACTGAGTATGAAAGAAAGTTCGAAGAATTGTCTCGTTATGCTCCACATCTGGTGGAGACTGAATTCAAGAAGGCACGACGTTTCGAGAGGGGTCTGCGCTCGGACGTTAGACAGATTGTCAGTTCGCATGAGCTGTCAACTTACGAAGTGGTGAAGAAAGCTCAAGCAATGACCTATGCGGGTATACAAATTGGGAACCAGGGCAATCAAAATGAGCAGAGATATCATTTTAAGAGAAAGTGGCAAGGTCCAAATCGCAATCAGGATCAGAATAGTGATAGGTGTATTTCATACACTTGGGGATATGCCAAAATGAGAATTTATCGTGTTGATTTATGAATTTATTCTACCTAAATTGCATTTAATTGTGTTATTTCAGATTTTAGTCAAAAAGAGGAACAGGGAAGCAATTACGGGAAATAAAGGTCAAAAGAAGGAGAATTGAAGAGAAACAGAAATTCTAGGGTCAAAGTGATCAAATCAATAGTGGGGGATACATTTCGCAACTAAAATCAGAGGACCAACTTGAAGGCCAAGAAGAAGATGGTGAATCGCATAGTAAAACTCCAGGTAGCGATCGCGAGGTCTCAATGTTAGCGATCGCGACATGGCGACAAAATTTATGCAGAGCGGAAAAAGGCTCGCCCACGCGATCGCTGACGTTCCTACCACGTGATCGCGTGGGTGTTCGACTGGGCCTGTATTGGGCTTTTGTGCGCGATTTTAAGAGAGAAGACTCGGGAAATTAACCTAAGTTGTACGAGAGCGCGAGAGGCAACTGGAGAGCAGGTTTTGCAGAGCTGAATATTGGAAAATTCTTGGCAAATCAACATCCAGTTGACGCGAGGGGATTCAAGCACGGAAAAGCACGGGAAGTAGGAGCTCAACACGGAAATCTGATTCTTGGTGCAAGACTTCTTTTCTTATTGTTGAATCCATAAATTCCAATATGTTTAATTTCGATTTAGATTGTTTTCATTATTCCTTCATTATGAGTAACTAATCTTAACGTTGGGAATCACGATGTAGCTTAGTCAATTACTTTAATTCCATGTTCCTTGTTTTAACGCCGTAATGCATGTGATGGTTTATTATTGAGTTTAATGCTTGAATGAATTGGCCACTAATTCATGACTTAATGTGTTATTTCCATAATCCGAGAGGTGAGTTAATAACATAGATCTAGGTAATAAATCCATTAATTGAACGAGAGATAGAGATATACTTTCGTGATTAGTGCGATCATGTCTAAGTTCTTGCATGTAATGCATTTAGATAAGGAATATTCGGACCCGCTGTAGAGATACATGGTTGACTTATCTAGGTAGAGTTGATTTAAATTCGAGAGAGGAATCTCAACTTAATTTAGTGAACTTGATCGATCACATATTTAGAAAATAAAATCTGGAACAGGAATTGGTTTAATTGGCTAGGTGAACTCGTGAATCCCAACCACTTTTAATTATACTTAAAAACAATCAGCAATTGTGAAACCTCAATCTTGTGCAAAGTTTTAATCTGTAGTCATAGTTATAAACATTAGGTTCCAAACAATCAAAAATTCATTTCTTTGTTCAAATAGGGATAAGAATTTACACATTTCGGTACTTAGTAAACGATCCTTGTGGGAACGATAATCCGGACTCTTAGGTCCATTTTAACTACTCTTCACGACCCGTTCACTTGCGGGGATATTTTGTATTGCGAGATATCGATTCTAAAGACAACAAATAGAAATCAGGCGCCTAATGAAAGGCAGGATTCAGGACCAACTGGAGGACAGATGATGAATTTCACTTCACCTTGCCCTAAGTGTCAGAAGTTACACAAGAGAGAATGTCTGTTTGGTAAGGTTGTCTGCTACAAGTGTGGCCAACCGGGTCACTTTGCCTCAGACTGTCGTGCTCCGTCTGCCCAAAGTTCCAATCGGAAGAAGAACCCAGACCAGTATAGAAAGGGAAAAGCAAGAGTGTTTGCTATGGATGCAACTCAGGATTCTGATGTGATTGTAGGTACACATGTTGTTTTAGTAATTCCTGTACATGTTTTATGTATTTCCCATAGAGTACTTTTCCATTTTGAGCATGTTAATATGATAACAGGTATATTGTCTGTTTCTGGTATCCTCGTATATGTTCTTATAGACTCAGGAGCTACGCATTTATTTATATATGATGCTTGTTCAGAGAGACTGAACTTAATGGGTGAAGAAACTGGTAGTACATTAGAGGTTAGTTTACCGTCAGGAGGAACTATCGATACTGATATGATAGTCAAATCGGTGCAAATAGATTTTGATTGTCAAATATTGGAAGCAGATCTGAATATTATTCGAATGAAAGACTTCGATATTATTTTTGGTATGGATTGGCTCAGCGCCAATCGTGCTGTAATTATGTGTCACGAGAGGGAGGTTATTTTTCGTAGAGATGGTGAAGAGTCTGCGTTTATGTGTTCAATTATAATGTAGATTAATTAATTGGTGATGAGTCTACTGAGTATTCTATGAAATGCTCATTCTCATTTTTAACAATATTTGCAGGTTTTGGAGAGGGTGGCAAGTGATGGACGATTGTGGCAATTAGTCATTAAATAATTGAAAATCTTATTTTGATGATCCTTATTTCCAAATGTTGGATATTTTTGAGATTTTCAATTATTTGAGAATTTATGACATTGTCAAATGTTTTGTAATATTAATGGTTCGATTTTTTATTTTGAATTATTTCATAAATGGTTTCAAATGTTATCGACCATTATAGTTTACTTAATGTTGCCAAAAATGAATTTTCAGCTATTTCTTTCGCTAAAATATTACTTTAAAGTTTAGACCAGATGATGACTTGGTGAACCGGGTATTTAAAACTCGGGGCACTACAAGTATTCTTCTCTGCTAATCTTTTTGTGTTTATTTGTTTTATGTTTATATGAGATTATGAGATAATTGTTTATTTGTTTAATTTTTTACATATTTTATATTTAGTAATCGGTAATATTATAGACTGAGTCTGAGATAAATTAATTATTTAATTTGTTTTATATTCCCATGACTGTTCCTTTATGTTTATATGTTTCCATGATTATTTTAATGACTATTGTTTTTAAATTTTATCAATATAGGGTCATATCGACATCCTCTGTGATTTTGAAATTGTCCAGTGCCAAAAGGTGGGCGTGTGGAAGATATCTTCGACAATATTACAATGAGTTTGCAAAGAAATCGTACACTTAATGGATCATTGATATTATTCTCCGAATATGGAGACTTTCACGAAACTTCGACAAGAATACGGGAAGGTTGTCAATTGTCAGGAATAAAGCTTGTAGATGTTCCAAACGTTAGGAAGGAGGTCGCGGACAAGGCTAACATAGTCGACATGTTCCTCTTCGCTCTCGACAATTGTCCGCCCTCAACAATTGTTTTAATTTCGGGCGACAAGGATTTTGCTCCAGTAGTTCACATCCTAAATTGACATACCGCAATTTGTTTTCAATTTACATTGCCTATACTCCTCTTACCACCATATATATATATATATATAGAGAGAGAGAGAGAGAGAGCTAATTATTCAGGAGTTTGTAGTAACTTTTAGGGGGAAACTTTCCCTCTATATAAAGTCGTCGCTATATCATTTGCATTTTAGCGGGAAACTTTCCCTCTATTTCCATTCTCACTAAATCTAAAGATATGACCTTAACTTCTACAGTGACGACTTTTTTCGTCGCTATAGTGTTCATCTATATTTACTGTCAGTTTCGTTTCTGAGCATTATTTTTGAAAAAAAAAAAAAAAAGATTTTTCTCAGCTTTCTCTTGATTTTCTTCTCTATGTTGCTTCTTTGACTAGAGTATATCAGTTCTATGTGTTGAATCATCGCATTTGAAGCTTTTGGTAGTACTTATGCCGTTTTATAATTTATTTATTTAGCATTGTGCTTATGTTACACTGCACTGTATTAGTATCATTAATCTTAGAATATCGTTTGGAGATTAGCTTTGTTAAGCACACACGTCCTACTATTGGACTATTTAATGTTTACAAACTAATTTTGGAATTGTCCCATATTTGGACTGTTTGACATTGGTCCATGAGTAACGAGTTGTGTTATTAAATATTTTTCCTACGTCTGTCTCGAATTGCACGTTAATTTTGGTGGTGTCTCAAATATATTCTCCGGGTGTGGACTACGTTTCATATAGTGCTTACACTTAGGAGAATATAAGAGAGGTGCTGTCGAAATCTAAGCGAGAAATGGAGACAATAATAGGAAAAATTAACACAACTCGCAACTCACAAATCAATGTTGAATGGTTAGGACCCGTACCTTAATTTAGAGTTGGAGCGATAAGGAGCTAGATCATTGTCACCTCACTAGAATTTTTTTAGTTATTTGTGTTATTTCCTTTTTGCAGTCAACCAGAAGTAAGAATGGAAAGGGAATGACAATACACCCGCTTGGAGATAACGTGGTGATATTCAATCATTTGGTGGGGATGGGGGTCAGGGCGCCTATTACACCTTGCCACCTGGACTGGCGATCAGTTCCATTAGAGCTAAAACATCGAGTTTGGAAGCAGGTCGATGTAAGTGGCAGTACATGTGTTTAACATCCTATATAGTACATGTTTTTAACATTCTATATTTTATTCATATTTTATCAATTAACATGACTTCATTGTTTAAATTTTCTTTGTAGCATTATTTTGACTTGAAAACTGATGTGCCGCTGGAGAAGCACACATGGATTGATCGAGGAATTGATAAGGACGCTACCAATCGATATAGTGAATACAAGAGCAGTGCCTACAGACACTACAGGATGAATGGCATGCGTGTCCCATATCCAGATATCTCCATGACTGAATGGGCTAAGTGTGATGAGCTGTTCAGGAGTCCGATTTTTCTTGTAAATATACACATCTCATTTTAATTTTATGCAATTAATGTTACTTTTTGATATATACTAGTTGTTTTATAACAACAATTGTACTTCGTGTTATTTAGGCAAGGTTGACAAGGAATAAAGCCAATAGATATCGACAAAAATATTTGAGTCTGTAAGGGTCAAAAAGTATTGTGGCAACCCTACATGCTAACGTAAGTGCTCAATTTGATTAGGCTTCCCCCCCCCCCCCCCCCAATTGGGTCTACTATTTTTGCATTTTCAACTAACATTGGCGCCACCTATTTGTTAGAGAGACCTTGTGACTCAGGAATGGCTAGGAGTGATGGATACATTGAAGTTCATGCACACCCAAATGACTGAAAGTGGTGAGGAATGGGTTAGTCCAGATGCCGAGCGAGATTACTTAAGTTAACTGTCAATTCTCCACAATAATTTGTTTTATTTTGATGTTTGAATTTTTATTTATTTATTCATTTTTTACTATACTTATTCTTATTTAATTATTTAGGCTGCAATGGTAAACGAAAATGAGACCCAGACACAACAGGCTAGTGGCAGCGGTCGACGAGCACGACGTGATACGTGAGGTGCTTGGAGAGCGAGGTGGTCATGTCCGCGAAATTGGTCCAAAAGTAAGGGGAGTTTCCGAAGCTCCAGGATTTGCCACGTTAGCGCTGGACATATATTTGACCAATCTGCCATCGAGGTTGCAGAGTTACGGAGTACTGTTACTACTCTGGGTTCTCAGTTAGCCACAACTTTAGCAACAATTGATAATTTCAATGCCATGTTTGCTGAGCTCTTCAACTTCATACCTGGATTTCAGATGTGACGCCAGGATCGAGTGGAGGATCAACCTCGTACAGGAGATGATCTAGATGAGTTATTAGGTGATCCTCAGGGTCTCTTTTTAGGTATTTGTAAAGCAATTTTGATTTAAAGGATCCTTATGGTCTCTTTTTGGGTATTTTGTAAAGTGATTTTATTTAAAAAAATCCTTAGGGTCTCTTTTTGGGTATTTGTAAATTAATTTTGACTTAAATGATTTTAATGTTATATTTGATATTTTATTATTAATTCATTTAAATTATTGTTATTTATCTAATTTAATTAAAGAAAAAAAAATTATAATTTTTGTAAACAAAATTATCTATTGTTTTTAACATTCAAATTTAATCTATGACGATGAAAAATGTTGTTTCTTTTGATTAGATCAATTGCAAGGACGTATGTCGTCCTTACTGATTAGTTTAATAGTGAGGACATTTGTCGTCTCTGTTGATCAAATCAATAGAGAGGACATTTATCGTCGTTGTTGATGAGGTCTATAACGAGGATTTTTTCGTCACTGTAGGGTCAATCAAGAGCAATGACTAATTTATTTATCGTCATAAAAACGTAATAGGCATGAACCTACTGCAAGGACTTTTAGTGACGACATTGTCCTCATAATAGGCTAATTGTGACGACTTTGCGGTTTCAACGACGACATTCATCGTCTCTATAACCTTTTTTCTTGTAGATCCTTTCAGCAGGTAAGATCATTGCATGGTTATATATGTAGGAGCATAGGAACATGTTTTTGCTTTGTGGGATAGGTTTTGGTAATTGGTTTTGTACCTTTGCTTGGACAAAAAATTAAATAGTCTACAACTCCAACAAATGTTTAATATTATTAACTATGTTTAAGGCATAAATAGTAATTTTTTCCATCTTTTTCTTGGCAATTATAAATATTCATCACAGTTAATGTTCTGAATATCAGAGCCTTTTTTTTTTTTTTGTTTACCACTAATGGTTTGTGATTGTATAATTGTGCAATATATTTATATTCACTTGAAGCTTTCAACTTTTGATTGTGTACCATATCACTGTCACTCTAGTTCCGAAGAGGTCAATCTTTTCAATGTTCGAAAATTGGAATGTATTGTAAGTCAATGTTATTCCTCCACCCCTAACATAATTTCATATAGCATACAAAAAATTGATATACTTTTGCGACGTTTCTTATTTTTTGGAAGTTTGAAGAATGTGATCAGTTTTGAATACTCGAATCTTAGGGAAGGATGCTAACATTATAATTGATGTTAAGGAGTTTAGGCCATGTAGTTGAAATTATATAATATTCTACCTGATCATGCTACAATATCCTTAATCCAGAATTATGACAACTATTTGTCTCTCCCTGTGGAGAAACTTATCCAGAGTCGAGAGAACATGAGATCAACAGCTTTCACGTAAGTGAATTTGGACTATTTGAGTTTTACTTATTTCATTGAACTTTAGATATAGGCTTGTCTAATTCTTATTGATGTAGGACTTTTAAAACTTGCAACCGGTGAACTATACTGAGAGTGAGTATAATATTATCATAAAGGTCTCGAACGAATGATGGCTGATCGATATTGGTCTTACAAGACCATTGTACATAATCACTTCAAGCAATATGGACCCAACAATCCTTATTTGCTATATTAACTCCGTTGATTGGTAGAGGTGTGTAGTTTATACTAATCCAAAATTTATTGTAAATACAAATACTTTTAATTAATTTAATATGCTTTCATTTTATAATTAATTTTTACATTGTGATACGTTGATTGTTGTTTGTTAGGGAATGTTCAGAGATGAATGAAGTAAATCGATTCAAGCTAAATATCCTAGCCTGCAAGGGTAAAAGATTTTCTGTTGCACAATATGAGAGGGTAAGAATTAGATAATAATCCCTTGTTTGGTACAAATTAAAATCTACATTTTAATCTAAATCAAAGTTAACAATCAATTCAAACCACATATTTTATAGGATCTACAACTTTTCAACTACACATTTCATCAAAATTTATCAAAAAAAAAAAAAAAAAGATTTTAATTTCCATCAAACAGGGGGTAAGTGTATATTTTTTTCGATTTTGACTACTTCAATATGAATGTGGAACTTACACTATATTTAATTATTTATGTACAAGGAAAGGCAGATATAGGAATGGTCGATTGTCATAGACAGTTTTGAGACATTTCACCGTTGAACAAAAATGGGAGAGTGGGTGAATGATCGGGTAACTATCGATTATGTAAGTGAACGTTTATCATCAAACATTGTAATTATGTTAATTGTGTTCGAGATTTCATATTTTGTTTAATAATTATTTAAAATACAAAGATAAAATGATTAACGTGCAAAATACATAGATGTAGGAGGCCACCACTAAAGATACAGTGGTGAACGAGCACAATGTTGTGAAACAATTGCTCTAGGAAAGGAGGTGATACGTCCATGGAGTTGGACGGATTGTGAACGACTCATCCCCCTCCCTATCATCCACTGGTACATCACACGCCCCACATTTAGCTCTGTATTTTCAGACTTCGATTGAGGTGAAATCTCGGATGGATGCTAAAGATGAACATATCTGTTAGGGTTGTATAATGAAATCATTAAACTGTTAAATCGAATTGAAACCGCAATCTCGAGATTATTGGTTCAGATCATCGTTGATCCATTAACATTTTGGTTTTGACCCAAACAAAACCACTTTCAAATAGTTTGGTTTAGGTTTTAATTTTCAAAATCCGTTTCAAACTGCCAACATGCAAAACAAAAAAAATAAATAAATAAATAAATAAAATTAGTATTTAAATTTTTTATTGCAAAATTATAAAATTTTGTTAATGGTTTGTTTTACAGTTAAACTTTTTATAACAGATATTGGAGAGATTGGTGATAATATGAATTTCTCTGTTTGGTAAACTTGTTTATAAACAACACATTTCCCCAAAGCACTTTTCAACAATACATTTTAACGAATCATTTTTCAATCACACATTTTACCTTGAAAACATCACATTCTTTGTTTATAAACAAAAACTTTTATCAAACAGAGGCTAAAGTATGAGTATGGAAGCCATCCATTCCAAGCATGTGGATGCAAACTTATTGACCGACTTCATTCCTTGCCTTGTTTTGCGTTTGCCACTGTGAACATTGATTTTTACTCTTGGATCTTATGGGATTGTCACAAAATGTGGGGAGTAAGAAATTTCAAGTTTAACAGTTAGTTTTATTGAACTTGTCACTACGACTCTCCAACCTTAACAGTCTCTATTTTTAAAGTTAGCTCTATCGTCTAGCTCTATTATTATTTTAAGGCTATAAGATAAAAATGTAAGTTCATTTAAATCATTAGTCCCAGTTGGGATTTTAAAATCATCCAAAATCATTATTTTCGTTTTAAATCCGAAACTCTATTTTACACAAATTCATCTTTCCAGACTTGATTACTCCAATATTCCAAAGTATGATTTTAATTATATATATTTATTTTATAAGACTAGACGAGGCGCGAAAGAATTAGAAGTTTCATCCCGTTTGCTCAAAAATCGAGAAATAAGGTAGACTCTTATTTACAAACTTATCTTTTCAAAAATGCGCATAAATGATTATTTGGATTATATGTTTAACATGTATGATTGTGTTCATGAGAATTACTTAGTTTCTATGCATGAGATAATTTTACAAGAATTACTTACTTTTTAAGTATGAGACTATGTTACAAGAATTTACTTGCTTAAATGCATGAGACTTGAACTTGTATTTATTACTTGTTCATGAGACTACATGTGATCGTTTAGACACCTGAGACTTGAATATCTTGATTATGTGTTTTAATTTATAATATCAAGTGATTATTGTACGTGAATCTACTGAGTATTAAATAGTCACGTTTTCCTAAATAAATTTTGCAGATGATGAAGTTGGCGACGAGGCATACGATGGTAGCTATTAAGAGTCTTTAAAAATATTTTATTTGAAATGAAAAACTTATTTATTTTTTTCAAGCTTATTCCATGTTCGAACTTTTAACCCTCTAGTCTATTTTATAAAATTACGTGAATTGAGATTTCAATTATTTTTCGCTCAATTATCACTTTGAAAGTTTGTTCAAGACAATGAAGTGACGTTCCGGGTATTTAGAACTCGGGACGTTACACAAAATATCTGTTATTTCTCTCTTTTAAAAACTGTGAAAATTTGTAATCTAGGTTGTAGGATGTTATTAACTTCTCAAATAAAATTGCAAATTTCAATCATATAATTTCGTATACATAGTGAAGAAGCATGGTTTAAATTCGGTCTAAATATTAATTTAATTTTGTTTGCAAATCGTGGTTTAAACTCGCATCAAACTGTAAAAAATTGTTTGGTTTGATTTGATTTAGGTTTGAAAAACGTCAAATCATTTTAAATGATTTGATTTTAAAATTTGTTAAAAATCGTCAAAACTAAACCGTTTACATCCCTAATATTTGTAACATTGAATGAATATATTATGCATATAACAAGATGATGTCGTCGCCACCATCTTCAGCATTTTAATTGGATCTTTATGATGTGCACGAGGCATGCGACGATGACGATGTTTGTTTATGACATTCACGAACTGTTTAATTTTTTGTTAAAATTTTGTTAATTAGATAATTATTACATTTTTTTCAACTAATTAAGTATTTGTTTAATTTGTCTTATTATATATGTTAATTATATAATATGTATAATTAAATTATGTAAAAATTATTATAAATAGAATCATTAATATCTTTATAGAATCTCTATTTTTTTTTTTTTTTAAATAAGAACTTATTAAGGATGACATTAGTCATCCCTATAACTTGACATCTTCGTCCCTATAGATAGGACATAGGGATGACATATATTTTTCATCTATAGGGACGTCAATTATCATCCCTATTCTTATAGATTAAAAGCAGTTGAGACTATATTGTCATCCCTAAAACTTAAATATTAAGAAAGACGACATGTCGTCCTAAATAAGTTAATGATTCGGACGAAAACTAGGGATAATATTGTCATTCCTGTTAATCTATTGGGAAGACTTTTAGGTATACAAGGATCATATAACCCTCTATTCTTGTAGTGATTGTAAAAATAATTAAAGTACAAAATTCAAAACTCTTATTATAATTTAATTTATAAATAATGACAGAAGGTAATATTAAATTTTTAATACAATGATCAAAATATATATTCGTTGGTCAACTATTGGTTTCTTGGTCAATGATTTCAAGCTAAAACAAATCAAAAGGAAGCTCAATTTGGATACCCACTTAGACGGTGGATTACTTCCAATTTCAACAATTTATAATACTCCATCTTTTACAACAAAATACATTTGAACTCTTAAGGATAAATTTCAACGAGGAGGACAAGGAGAGAATCAAGCTGCTATCTTCAATTCAGAGCAAGGTGAAGAGTAGAAGTAAAATTAGAAGACATGAAAAGAATAAGGAAGAAGTAATAGGAAACTTGAAGCTCGAAAATCATTTTGCTCCAGTTTAATTCCCTGTTTGGCTCAACATAAGGTAACTTAGAAATGTTAATTTGGAAATCTTGAGCTAATAGTTTGATGGAACTCAAAATATAAATATTGAAAAGCATGGAATTGAAGAGAGGAGATGAAAATTAAATAGTAGTATACGCTTGTGCATTTCCTTAGTAGAGAAATTAGTCAAGTAATGGGTTTTTTAAGATCTGATTATGTGCAATTATTTTGAACTCTAAAATCAGCAAGATAATTAAAGAACTAATTGGTGTAGATGTGCTTCAGTCTGGGGAAAGACGGGAGAAAATGCCATAATTTTTCCTGCATCTGTAAACAAAAAGAAAAATGAGGGAATGCAATTACGGGTCTGAAATTACCTGACAGCAAGATGTTAAGTATGGCATGTTTGATTGAGCATCACTATGGAAGAGATATATTTACATCAAACTTGGTAGAATGCTATGAATGTGACAAGACCATATCTATCTTTAAACTTGAGTTCAGAAACACCAATTTTACGAAACCTAAACAAAGCCATTTTATGATCAAATAGACAGACATTATGAGGTTTTCCTAACATCTTAGAAGAGAGATTTGTTGGATGAATTTGTGAATGTTAGAAAATACTATCACAGATAAATTTATCTACGATCCAAAATCATCATGCTGAATTATCAAGAATTAAATAACTGAAGCGGAAGCGTATCTTAATCAAATATGATTCACGATGAACGATTCGGTTGGTTGGATCTTCTAAATCAATACGTAGTCCTTATTTTCTCTCTGATGATGGGATGTCAAAAAGAATGAACAATACGTATGATTCAGGGACCATAAGCGACTTTATATACTGAATTGTCAGTTAACCTAATTCGGCCCATCATGAATTAGGTAATAGCCAGGTATCTACACATAAAAGTCCATACATTAATTAGATGCATTAAAGTCCGATATATATAAAATTCTTATTAGATCACTTTAAATGGGCTTAACCAAATTTGATAGCCTTTTATTTAATACACAATAATTTACATATAAGCCCACACGATTGATTAAAATTCTTATAGTGAATAGTGACGCCAAAATAAGTAGAAAGATAGTTTGTAAATCTGTGCCGAAAATTGGACAGAGTAATGGCAAGGAAACTACAAACAAGAAGAAGAAGAAGAAAAGTAGGGACAAAACCGATGCATGAGTTGGACTCTTTGTCCTTAAATCGAATTTGCCCCGCAACGGTGCCTACGGATTCCGGCAATCGACTCCCAAGATACAATGACTTTACTTGTGTTTGTAGTACTCCAAAACACAAGTACAACGAACCAAAATTTTGGCTTATGTACTCTAAGGATGAAATGAAAGAAAATCAAAAGACAACAAATGTTATGATTTTGATTTTGGAGAGAAGAGATGATAATATATGTTTTACATATCAAATTGTGAGGAATATGACATCAAAAGGGTCATATTTATAGACAATGAAAGGGTGTGGACGAAATGGTTGAGGCCAAATCATGCACCATTTCCAAACCATGCACATTTATGAAAATGTGTCTTTACACCGGACAACCGTGCCGTCGCACGGTTATAGTCAGTGCAGTCGCACGGTTTTACTCAAAAAACCGGAATTGAATTTGACGTGTGGTCGCACGGTTTCCCAACCATGCGGTCACACGGTCAAATATTTTGACCCGATTTCGTTCTTTTTCGTAATTTCTCATTCATTCGATATTGGTTTTCGAAATGCTAAATATACCCTTCAATACATCCGATATTTGTACACCCCTAAGCGACGAAGTGGCAAACAATTTTGCCTAAACGGATTGAGCCGAGTTTTTGAACATTTAGCCGAAGTCGACAAGAAGTCGCTTTAGTCAGTTTTTCGATACTTAATCGATTTATTAACCAATATCCAACAAGATTAACAAAGAGCCTACATAATTTCTAGGATTAGAAATGAAGATATCGGCAATAGTCAAGCCCTACCAGGAACCTGAGCAGCGAAGCTCCACACCTGTCGCCGGCGAATCTCCAATTTGTGGGCCATTTCGTTGGGGTTCGGTAGAGTAACCTCAGATTTACTGCCCCATTCATTTATCATTTCTCTTCATTCAATTGCCAACACCAACTTAGTGAGAACATACGTGAAAGATGGAATTTTGAATTAAATTTTGCACGAATCTTGAGTCCTTTACTTTATAAACTTCTGGGTTCATTTCATCTTTTCCTCCTTTATAATAAGCACTTGTTTGATGTTCTTAGTTTTTGAGAATTAGATAGTTTTGAAAAATTATGTAATTAAAAAGTGGTTTGAAAAATAAAAATTTGTGAACTTGACTTTTTTTAGATGATTGAGATTGATCACTGTAAAAAAATGTATTAAATTTTATCAAAAAGTATGAGCATCAAACAAGGGCTAAATTTGTTTTGTATACTTCATTGAATAAATAGTACGAGTTAGAATTGTGATTTACGTTTTGGGGAAATAATATGGTGCCCTTGAAAGGTGGTGTCACAAAGGGCTGGATGGGCATGGATTGATTATAACAATTGTAATTCTAAATTTTAACAATATACTTGGAGCTTGTGTGGTTTTCTTGTGTGGTTTTAAAGTATGTGGTTTTAGTTTATATATGTAACATTTTGCTTAAATTTCGATTACTGAGTGTTAAAGGGCCCTCAAAAATTAAAGTATAATACATGAATCGAGTTAAAATTATATATATTGTTCATATCAATTAGTAGAGTGGTACGCATTACGAGGCAAATCGAGATTGAAAATGGTGTTGAATTCCAACAAAAGAAAAAATCTTTGAAGATGGTGTTTTACACTTGTTTAATGCATAGAACTTGAAGTTGCATCCTTGCACCTCACTGCAGGAACCACTATACCATTACACTAGAAATCTGTCTCTTATCACCTACTTCGCCATGTCATTTACTAACCCTAATAAACTCTGATTTCTCTAAATTTTGGATATGTTGTAAACCGCGTTACATACTTTCATATGCCCAAGACACGCCCCAAGAAAATTTCACTTTTTCGAGACGATGTCAATGGCTGAATATCAATGATCACACGCACTCTAAAATTCCATTATTTTGCTATATCCTAATTTGAGGTGTTTTATTGCATTATCTGAATATCCCAATTTGGGGGTGTTTTATTTCATTATCTAAATATCTATAAGGTGTGTATAATGGTAATATGGTTTATCTCTTATATGCAAGGAATACATCAACTCAAAACATATCAAATCGAACAAGGAGAGCAAAGAAAAGGTCGTGTCATCCAAGCGACATCAAAAGGGAAAACTCCAAGCAATAACATCACACCCCTAAACCTGGGAAGTCCTTGAACCCTCTACTTTGTATTGCCTTTCTTTGTTATATTTCTATTTCATATATTGAGGACAATGTATTCTTCTATTTTAAGGGTGAGAATCTCATTTATTTGCTTATATACGCATTCATTCGATTTTTGATATATATATATATATATATATAGTAAAAAAATTGAAACTTTAAAAAATTGTTGATTTGTTTGCTGCCTTTGATATTGTTCAGATTGAATTTGTACTTTAGTTAGAATAATGGACAACACTTGAACTTGATTTTTCATTACTTGTTTATCCATGTTAGTAAGCACATAGCAATTATTGAATTATTACTTATGTGAGAATATGGTTGTAATATGTGGGGTATTTTTGATGCAATTGAGCATAAGATTGACTTTGCAACCCTAACTTTAAGTTGTCCTGACCCTAATATTAGAACCAAACATGCTCAAGAGCAGTTTGGGGTGGAAAGATTAGTATTTGGATGCATAAACTTTTGAGAGTTTGATGTTCTTGAAATACACCTTTGGTCAAAAGGGTTTTTAATCTACGAGTATAAGTCAATACTAGCTACAAAAATTATGGTCAATATTGCTTGCCCTCATGGTGGCGAATGATCATGCGATCCTCCTCGACCACCACATCACAGTTTGTAAGGATCGTGCAAGTCCGGTAAAGAAATATTTTTACCATTGTTGATTTTACTTTTTAATCTCGATACTAGTACAAATTAGACCAAAAAACTAGTAATTTACGTGGATTTTGGGAAAACCCATGCCCATAAAAATGGAGGTGGCAATTTTGTGAATATAATATGACAATATGTGTCGGTTCCTTACTGGAAACCGACGTGCATGGTAAGATTTAACCAAAGTATATGCGTTAGTTCTTATCAAGAACCGACGCATATACATTAAGATACTCATATGCGTCAGTTTCATAATAGGAACATACGCATAAATGAACTTTTATTAGTTCAGTTTGAATGTTAATTTTAGATTGTTGATTTTAAGTTAGTAGATGGATATATTTCAATTTTTGAATTGTTTGAGTTTTATTGAAATTTTAGAATGTTACTTTTTATAGAATATACAATTGATTATAGACTTTTGATGTTGGGGAGTTAGGAATTGGTTTTGAATTAATTTTGGAGTATTTGATGATGTTGAAGTTTGACTAGAGTTGTGTTTGAGTTTTTGATATGTTGAGGTTGAATGATTCGATTTTATTGTGACGTTTTTTTATCTCCCATACAGGTTAGTTAAGTCCAATTTATAGGGAAGATTCTGTCTAAATTTTTGTAGGATTTTATAAATAAAAAATGGAATTTATAATTTAAGGTGATTTTATGTGTTTTAATACATTGTGAATATCTTGATATATAGGTCGTTAGATATGGATTGGAGTTGGATGTATGAGAGACGTAATACATAAGAATATATGAAAGAAGTTGAAGAAGTTGAAGAAGTTGAAGAATTTATGAAATGTATTGAGGAAAACAAACTAAAGAAAGGGAAAGAAGTAATTTTATGTCCTTGTTGTGATTGTAAGAATTTGAGAAAGTTTCGTAGCTCTGAGCAAGTGAAGAGCCATTTGATTCTTCGTGGGTTTAACGAAGCCTCATATATTCGATAACATGTTCAATGATTCTGAAAAGCCTTTGTTTTCTAATTGTAATAAATTCACAAAATTGTCTGTTGTGTTCAAATTGTATAACTTGAAAGTAAAGAATATGTGAAGTGATAGAAGTTTCATGGCATTGTTGGAACTTTTACGAGAGATGCTTTCAGAGGATAACCAGCTTACTAGTTCAATTTACGTGGCACAGAAAATGATGTGCCCGATGAGAATGGAGATTGAGAGGATACATACATGTCCAAATTGGTAACGTAATAAGAAACCATATTGCACAAATGTAATATATCCCCTGAATGAATCCCGTTAATGTAATTGAGGTAACTGTCTGGCTCAAGCATGTAGGCACATAATGCCTATTCAAAAGTACCTCACAAGGCAGGCAGGTAAGCATGAAACGTGATTTAAGTAGTGATGAAAGCAAAACTGATTACTGTAGAGTGAACTTGACCCTATCAAACATGATCATGTATTCATGTGAACATAACTTATAATATAACTCTAAATTCTTGGTGTAGTTTTTGCAGAGCCTAAGAGAAAGCATTCAAGGGACCCAGTAAAAAGGAAACTGAATTCAAGATAGAAAAGATGTTATTTGGTTGAATCAATATTTACTTAAGGGTCATTTACTTGATCCATTTTGACTAAATGACACTACTTTTTACCAGTGCTCCGTAATTAAAGATTAACTTTCGACGGTCTTTCAAATAACAGTCTATAAATGCTCAAGAAAACAAACACAAACATTAACGACCCAATTAGTTTGTTTTTTGTTCAGGCCATTGAACAAAGACGATTGCATTTTTGAATGATGTATATGTATTAATGTGGAAAAATTTAAATACTAGTGCAATTTGAATGCTATAGATGAAATAGAAAACTGGATTGCCTTGAACTAGGGGTGAACAAATAAATCGCCAACCCTCTAAACTGAATCAAACCGCAACAAATGGTTTGGTTTGGTTCGGTTCGGTTTCAAACGTGAAATGGTTGGGTTTGATTTGAAAAAATTCCAAACCATTTTAAACAGTTTGGTTTAGCTTTCAATAGTCAAAACTGCGGTTTCAAACCACCACCCGCTAATTTTTAAAGATATTATAAAAAAATGAGTGCAGAAATAGTTTATCAAATTCAAATTGTTATTGAAATCTTCAAGTCATTTTGAGGGATGTTTTGATTTCTTTTCTAGAAATGAGTTATAGAATAAATTTTATCAAAATTTGGACGTATTCTTGAAAGATTTCTAGCCTCTTTCAATCGCAAAAAATGTGGAATTTTTTCAGGAATAAAGCTATGTTCTAATCTATGCATATTTCATCCCTCCTAAAAGTAGTCCAACTTCACCAGGAATGCTTTTAACAACACCAAAGCAAGGAAATAACTGTATACCAGAACTTACAATGTAGTTAGACATGGAAGGTTCATCATTACTATAGAAATTCTAGACTTCAGGTGAATCATGCAAGACCTCCTCTCACATTCATCTTCTCAGCCTGTATCTGGAAAATTCTTCATGCAATGTTTCCTGATGTCATAGAATTTATTGATAACCTGTCACCGCAAAAGAATTGTCCTTTAAGTACTAAAATAAATAATGTCTATATCTGAAATTAAAAATGCTCTTCATATTACAAAGGCTATATCATAGTACTTCATGCAGAAATATAGAACTACCTCTTTGAAAGTCTCATTCTGTTTTTCCTTGTTTTCTAGATCAATCCAAAGAGTGGTAGCTAGGCTTTTCTCTTCAGAAAGTTCAGAAGTAAGTTTTTCAATCCTATATCAGTAAAACAAAACTATTGTCAACTGAACCAGCAAAAAACAATTATGTTTCATATAATTAGAATTGAAGCCAGTACCAAACCTCAATCTAAGTAAAACAAATATTCCAGAAGAAAAATGAGGTGTTAAAAAATGTTCCTATCCAACATATCCCAAAAATTAATTATTCTACAAAAATTGTAAGGCGTGGGACACCGAGAAACAAGAGATATAAGAGTAGCGATGTAGCTTCCAACCCTAATAACAGTTAAATCAAGTTCGAGAGTCTTAACTAAAAACATGTTTAACTTCTATAAACTCGTGTTTCTAACTCATTATAATCAATTGTGTTTCTCTTCTTATCTGAATACCAAAGTATACATATGGTGTCCCCTGATTCAGTCACCTTTTATCCCACCCCACATAGCCTATGGTGCACTCCACTTATCTCTGCCTACTGTTACCCATACCTCCATACCTGAGATCATATGCAACGAGTAAGGGACGTCACAACAAAATTTTGAAAGGATTCATATCCCAGATGGAAAGTTCTATGATAGCTTTATCCAAGATGTAACTCTCCTATTTTATAATGACTTAAGACTAGCTATAAAGAAATATAGGTGGAGCTAGAATCAACTCCTGAACTCTAACACAAAAGGTTGTGTATTTCCCAATTGAACAAGATATTTAAACTGCTTGTTCAACTTTTCTTGAATGTCAAACATTACAAAATACTTTCCTGATAACACAGAATCTAACATTTCTAGGTAGATATTAACATCTGGATTCTTAACACGAAGCAAATCCAAAATCTCGTTCAACAATCAACATTATCAGTATCGCATACTTTCTTGTGACCATGAATACAAGTCCAAGAGAAACTAAACCACACGATGAGAAGCTCAAAATTATCTCTAGCAGCAACTTCTAAAGAATGATCGAGATAAAAAAAAAAAGTACACAATTATTAAGTAAGGTACATTCTCACTAATTTATTCAGCTTCTGTGAGACGAGTTCTTCTTTCTCCCTAGATTTTTCAGCATGTTATTAACCAAATATGTCAAAAGAAATTAATGTACAGAAAAGACTATCCAAGAATTTCACTTTAGTTGGGAAAATAATAATAATAATAATAATAATAATAATAATAATAATAATAATAATAATAATAATAATAAATCTCATGAATATATGCTTAAGATGGCATGATGCACCTTAAAGCTAAATTCTTATCCTCATAATAAGCGAATGCAAATAAGGTTATTGATTAGGTAACAGAAGAAGAAAGGACGTGGAAAACAGAATAAGAAGTCCACCTCCATTATTGCGTTATCTCGATCAGCGAAAACAGCAGCAACACTTCCTTGGAAAAAGTCTAACTGTTTCTCTGCTTCAATGTTCTGGGGGATAAAGTCAACACCAATACAGTCAATTAACCAAGATGTATAAAATAAACTTAAACCCTTGAAAACATAACCGACGACTTTTAAAATTATGAATCCTTATATACTGTAGTAAAGAAATAGGAAAAGTATACCTTTTATGACACCATGGTCTCTCCAATCGAAGTCAGTGGGAATACCATTAATCAGAAGGATCGACAGGTAGGTGGAGGTGCTGGTGGACGCTCAAGTGTGAACAGAAATCTTTGGGCATGAGATTCGAGAACTTAGTGACGCCATGGACGACGGAGGAGTCGAGCTTCTACCTTGATGCCATTCAAAAGGTAATCCAACAAGCAAAACGGAGACAATTGAGGGAATATGTGTAAAAGAATTGAGAGAGCTAAATGTCTTGGAAAATGGAGAGGAACGTACGTGTGGGAAGACTCGAACAAGACTCTAACGTAAAAACCTAACGAATTCAAGTGTGAAAATAAGGACTCACATAGGAGATATCTCTTCTCTCCATAGGAGTAAACCGGTTCCTCTTCTGGCTAAGTGTGAAATCGATGGGGACAAAATGTGAATAGTGCAATCTATTTCCTCTTTTAATATAGGAGGGACATAAAGACAATCATTGATGGGATTGAAACTATTTTTAAATTTTGATGTGCATGTATAAGTTCAAAACAATTCATATGTATTGGTGACCTATGGTTGAGTTTAATTACGTTGTTTTGATCATATCAAACAAGTGAATCTTACGTACTAGTAAATTTGCTTCAAATATCTTTCATGTAATTATAATATTCAGAGCATTCAAAGTACAAATCGTTTCTCAAAGACAAAGATAAAAAATATATCATCAAGCACACAAGGCGACAAGACCAGATCAAAGTGAAGCTATTCAAGATCAAGACTCAAGATGAAAAACAATGACATGAAAGTCAAGAATTCAACTTGACAAGATCAGAGTTCGAATTAACTTACGTAAGGTATAACGCTCTCAATATTTGGTAATAAATTCGAAAAGCTCAAACGTACTCTTAAAACATCATTATTGCATACCATTTGCATATGTTTTAAATCCATAAGAAAAGTTTCATAGGGTCTCCCGACTTAGTAATATCACACATGATAAAACTTCTTGAAAACCTAAGTCAGAGCACATTTGAGGTCGACTGCAAATCAAATGAGGTTGACCGATTTGAAAAAATTTTAAAACTCAAATGGCTAGTCATAGGTTGACCGCATGTAGTCAGACCAATTGGACACAACAGATTGTGCTAGGGATTTTGCTCTATGAATAGCAATCTCTTTCACATTCAATGCAATCACTTACAAGAGCATTTAAGGAAGCAGTTTATTGAAAAAATCATTATCAATAATTTTTGAGTAATTTGAAGTTTACTAGACTAGCACTTATATTGAAGTGTTGATTTCTCTTGGTACTTAAATTATACTTTTTTTTAATAGAATCACTTGTTGAAATCTTTGATAAATTGAAACAAACTATTTCATCATCCATTAGTTATCAAAGTTTGCAACTTAAAAAACTTGAATTTAATTCATTGCTATTTATTGAATTGTTGTCTGAATTCTGTTGAGAATTAATTTTAATATATCATCTATCAAGAGAGTAATTTACTTATAAAATTAATTCATTGTAGTAAGGTTATATCAAGGTCCTAAAAACTTGAGTGTTGTAAATGAGTGATGGTCCTTGCTGAAAGACACTCGATCATTTTCAGGTTTGATTGTAAAGCTCAAAAAATGAGGGGTGGTCCTATCTCAAAGACACCTGGTCATTTTGAGGTAAAATTTTAAAGCTAAAATAGAAGTGATGTTACTTTTTTGTAACTCATTGAGTCATATCAAGGTCCCGTGAAAGCTCCATAATTGTCTTCAAAATCTTTAGGGGCATTTTATAAATCGTCCTCCTTTCTTCGACAAAAAAAATTACAGTTATTAAAAAACTAGAAATGTATAATGATGCGTGTCGCAATGCACCAAAATAATAAATAAATATCTTACTCGCAAATTATCAGATTTGATTGTAATAGCGGAAGTAAGAGTCGATCCCACGAGGAACGGGAACTAAAGTAGTGCTTTGTCAATTAGAATAGATGGGGGTTTTCGAGTTCAAGTATTGTAAATAACGTGAAAATAAAATAAAAAACGTAAATTAGATAAATAAAAGTGACGAGTTTCGAAGCGCGGAATAAACGCCGGAAAGTTCCGAACTCAGGTTGTGGTCGGACGGATGAATCATGACCCGATATTCACGACGCGATGGCTCGACGATGCGGAATAAAGAACCACGACTTTCGAAACACCACAAGGATTTGCCCAATCTCCTTGATAAGTCTCTGATTTGAACGCCACAAATATTCTTGCGAATATTTGATAAATTCGGGATGAACGCCACAAGATAATCAATCTTGATAAGTTTTGATTTGTAATGTGAATCCACACATTAAACAATTGAAATACATTCAATCTCCTTTATTTAATCATCAAAGTCTTAATTTACAATGAATCAAAAAGCATATAAATAAGCAAAATAACCTAGCATCTAATTTACTCAAAATAGAATTCTAATTATGCTAAAATTCTAAACTAGGAAAATAACCAAAAATAATAAAAGGAAATAAATTAATTGAAAATCTTTTCTGAAAATCTGGCGCTGCGTCTCTTACGGCCGTGACAAACCTTCTTACGGCCGTAAAGGCCTTTCTGATCAAATTACGGCCGTGAAGTTGCCCTTTTTTTGAATGTTACGGCCGTGAATATTTTTGTTACGGCCGTAAATTGAAAATCTTGAATTTCTGCATTTTAACCCGAGGGGAGGTTACGGCCGTGACTTTTATTGGTTACGGCCGTGACAGGCCTTCTGCATAATTTTCGGTTCTTTTTCGACACTGTTTGATCTTCAAAGTTCGTCGATCCTGTTGAATTCTTGTTTTGGCTTGAATATTTAAATTTTCCCGTCAAGCCTGCTATGACTCCAATTGTCGAGGGTCGGATCACATCATACCCTCCTTCTTTAGGATGATTCGTCCCGAATCATAGCTTTGTTCTTGGTGTTCCACTTCACCTCCTGGATCAAACGGAAAATTTCTGCTTCCATGCCATGAGTTCAATAAATTGGAATCCTTTGATTTGCAAACACGGAAGAGATGGAGCTTGAACTTCCTTAGCCATTCGTAGTGTGGTTGAAGCTTCCAGTCATAATTAACCTGCAAAAAGGACTTAAACAAAATGGGGAGGGACATGTTAGCTTCATGAGGTACAAGGTATGGATCCTTGTATTCATGACAAACCACCACCAACTCCACTTCTTGAACCACGAGGCTCTTCTCTTCGCCTCTTTCCTCCTTTGCAATTTCTTGTTTTATTTTTTTATCTTCAAACTCAACCACATCTCCGACCTCCACATTTGAATCACCATGTTCATGTACTATCTCATCACTACCAAAATGTGGATCTTCCAATTCAAAGCTCAAAATTTGAACTTCTACCCCAACTTCTAATTCCTCATCATATTTCGGAGTTTGTTCACACAACTCCACGTTTTCAACTCCTACCACAAAGTTCGGGGTCTCTTCAACTACTTCTAATTCATGTTTCAAGCCTCCCTCCTTCTTTTCAACATTCATATCCCGAGGCTCAACCATAACATGTATTTCACTCTCCTCTAACCATTTAATCACCGTCTTTCGTTTCTCCTCCTTTTTTCGCAATTTAGCCAAATATTTTCTTTCTGCCTCCCGTTCACTCCTCAATTTTTCCTCATAAACTTCTTTTTGAAATTTCAAAATTGCTTTTGGATCAATCTCAGCTCCTCTCTTAACCCCGATTCCATCCCTAGGTTTAGGATCACGCCTATAATCACTACGATTTGCTTGAGATCGCCCATTTTTCAATTTCCCTTCCCTTTTATCTAATTTATCCAACCTAACCAAAGCTTCATTCAAAAATCTCCACATACGATCTTTGGCGTTTTCATGGGAATTGGACATTGTGAATTTTTTTGTGGAAGGACACAGAAAAAGAATAATGAAAACAAAGGATCAAGAAATTCAAGAAAGTGGTTCTTGAATGGACTCTTTTTTTTTTTTTTTGAATTTTAGTATGAATTTTCGGAATAAAAATAATAATAAAAAAAAATTAATTTTTTTTTTTTTTTTTTATAAATCCGAAAATTCGACAACGAACACAACAAAACAAACGGAACTTAATTCGGATAAGAATTAAGCAAAACAAACACTTTTGAATTTTGTTGGATTTTTATATGGATCAAAAAAAGAAAAATTTTACTGGCACGAAGAACAAGAAAATCAAGAAAAGAAAGACTCAACAACAAGATATGGATGATTTTTATGGGACTCGATGATAAACATAAAAATCAAACTGGATAGAAAAACCTGAATTCAGAGTCCAGCTCTGATACCAAATGACGAGTTTCGAAGCGCGGAATAAACGCCGGAAAGTTCCGAACTCAGGTTGTGGTCGGACGGATGAATCATGACCCGATATTCACGACGCGATGGCTCGACGATGCGGAATAAAGAACCACGACTTTCGAAACACCACAAGGATTTGCCCAATCTCCTTGATAAGTCTCTGATTTGAACGCCATAAATATTCTTGCGAATATTTGATAAATTCGGGATGAACGCCACAAGATAATCAATCTTGATAAGTTTTGATTTGTAATGTGAATCCACACATTAAACAATTGAAATACATTCAATCTCCTTTATTTAATCATCAAAGTCTTAATTTACAATGAATCAAAAAGCATATAAATAAGCAAAATAACCTAGCATCTAATTTACTCAAAATAGAATTCTAATTATGCTAAAATTCTAAACTAGGAAAATAACCAAAAATAATAAAAGGAAATAAATTAATTGAAAATCTTTTCTGAAAATCTGGCGCTGCGTCTCTTACGGCCGTGACAAACCTTCTTACGGCCGTAAATGCCTTTCTGATCAAATTGTGATATTAGTTACGGCCGTGACGAATTTCTTACGGCCGTGAAGTTGCCCTTTTTTTGAATGTTACGGCCGTGAATATTTTTGTTACGGCCGTAAATTGAAAATCTTGAATTTCTGCATTTTAACCCGAGGGGAGGTTACGGCCGTGACTTTTATTGGTTACGGCCGTGACAGGCCTTCTGCATAATTTCCGGTTCTTTTTCGACACTGTTTGATCTTCAAAGCTCGTCGATCCTGTTGAATTCTTGTTTTGGCTTGAATATTTAAATTTTCCCGTCAAGCCTGCTATGACTCCAATTGTCGAGGGTCCGGATCACATCAAAAAGTCAATTATTTTCAAACCCTAGTTCTCAGGTTCAGTTGTATTCTATCGCAATGTTATCACTTTCCAAGTAACGCGTGTTCAATTTCCCTTTTTGATTTATCACCCGTAAATAGTTAATAAGCTCTAACTATTCCTATTCTCCCTTAATTGCATTTAATTAGAATAAGCTCTCTAATCAAACATTAGCCATTGAATAACCTAAAACAAGCTCTTTAGATTTAAGACAACAACTATATATTGGTTGAGAAGAATTAGGATGAATTAGATTATCAATCACACAAGCTCGTGACAATTAACCTAAGTTGGAATTCTTTATGAAAATATTAAATTTCCAATTGCTACTATGATTCGAATGAAAAGACGTTTACGGATCCAATCATTCAAAATAGCAAATCTCAATACAACAAATTAAATGATAAGGCCTTAATCAAATAAAGAATTGCATTGATTAAATCAAAAACGCATAAGAATTCAACAAATCAAAGTAAAGAATTTAGAACTATGTTACTAGTTTGGAAAAGCAATAAAAAATTGATATGAAATACAACTTCCCCTTAGAACTAGGTATGGGAGCTTAGCCGAGCATAGTCATGAAGAATTCTAGAATTTTCTTTCTTAATTCACCTTCTCGAAGTGCTTAATTTCCTTCCAATTCTTCAAGCAAGCCGCGCCTCTTCCAAAATAATAATAGCTCCCTCCTTTTTCTGACCTAGAATTCCCTTTTTATAACCTCAATTTCGTGCCCTAGCTTTGGGATCAAGAAATTCCAAAATTATGGAAAGATATAAATTATGGAAATTTTTGACTGGACAGTTACGGCCGTAACATTTCTTTTACGGCCGTAACACGGTTTCTGCTTATTTCCTTAAATTGGGGTTACGGCCGTAACATTTCTTTTACGGCCGTAATCGTGTCTCTGCATATTTTCACCCTTTATTTGTTACGGCCGTGAATTCTGGTTTACGGCCGTGAATGTGTTTCTGCTGATTTCTCTAAACACTGTTAACACTCTTACGGCCGTGACATGGTTTCCTTACGGCCGTAACTTTATTTGCGCCTAAGTCCCCAAACTTCAGTTTTTAGTGCATTTTGGTCCTTTTTTTCTTCTTTTCTCCTCTTTTATGATCCTATACAATATAAAATATAAAATACATTAATAATACTTAGATAGAATCACATTATTGCTTATTCAAGGATATAAGTGCACAAAATAAACGTTAATATAACACTTATCATCTAATCAAAACAGTATCCTTTCATGGTGCTCCCAAGGGAGCACCATCAAAGTGTCCACCCGCCACTTGGTGGGTGGGCATTGGGTGTGACACCCCCAATAGGGGTGACAAATGCCTATAGAGGGATCCATAATGCATTATAAAATTTCCCATATTCAAAATAAGTTTGTTTAATCTTGATGGTGCACCACAGTTTCAGGTCCAGATGAAAACACCGTCCCTCTCGCCACTATTTGACACTTGGTAAGTGTATTTTATACACTTATTTTTATCAAAAAAAATAGGATTTTATCTGTTTGATTAAGAATATCTGTTATTTATTTTATTATTATTTATTTATATTTCAGAAATAATACTAAAGTCGAGAAAGCAAATGAGATGGAGCACAAGTCATTTGGATGATAAAAGAGATAAAGTGTGAAAATCAAGAGTTGATGAAGTAAATCAAAGGGCCAGTTGGAAGAAAAGTTAAAGAAATAACCAAATTAGAAAAAATTAGAAGTTCAATGACTGAAGTATACAAATCAAATGAAGAATGACCAAACTGCAAATACTCAATGACTGATTCAGACCATGATATGATACTTGAATATTTATAGGAGTCAATTGGATGTAAATAGAAGTAAAAAAGGAATGAAATCTGATAAGAATATTACCATAAATTGATTTCAATCACACAAGATTTTCGGGCAGATTTTTAGTCAGACTTTGAAACCTAATTTTGGGGTAGTAAACGTTCGAATTTGAAAAATACTATTTTGACGAAGAATTGTAGCCCTTTAAGTTATATTTCTAACCCACTTTGAATCATTTCAATCGGATAAGAGAATAGAAAGATATGATCAAAATACTGAATATTGTGCAGTGACAAAAAGATCTCCCACAAATATAACTTTCCTTGTTTGATTGAAACTCTTTTGGAAGCCAATTTGGATGCGATTTTCAACTTTATTCTCTTTCAAATAACCTATATTTCAACCTAATATATAAATATCAGACCTTTGGTACCTTTTTGTGAGTTTCTAATCATCATAATTCATGCCAAAATATTGTCCAAAATATTTTGGGAGCGTGTCTTGTACTTTGTTGGACATATATATTATTAATTTAGACATGGCATGAATATCTTAATATTCCAACTAAAAATCAAATGTGTTCAAATCTTACAAGTGTAACCGTTTAGCTAGTTTGTTTCGAAAACAGTTGGTGTTCCTCTAACTTGCTCGTATAAGAGTGTATGAAAGATTTAAGTGGGTGAGTTTATAGACAACAAGTCCTACACAATTATTAAAGAAATAAAAACACACCGAACATATGCTTTGGTTGAATAATTGTAAGGTAAGCCGAGACGTTCTCCTCGTTGTACCTAGAATCTGTCATCAAAAAATAAAGAAGGTCAGGATAGACCAAAACTCAGATTGGCCTATTAAAAACACCTAATCGCCAAAAATTTGAATATATGTTAGAGCAGAAACTTTCACTAATTCGATGAAATGGGATATATATATATTTGCACAGGAACATCCTAGATCTAGTGCCTTATTGTGCTTATCACAAACATATAGGAGTGGGTCTCATGTACAACGGGACCCCCCATATATCTGCGGGCATAATAAGATGTGTGCATCACGGGTACCTCATCTTTTCTATGCACAAGAATAGATAATGAAAATGATGATGTCAACACATAATTAATAATCAAAACAAAAGAACTTTAAAAATAGAAATGTCAAATGTTCTAATTAACAATAAAACATTTTTTATCATTTAAATTATAACATATTGTCCTCCAAGATAGTTGACTAACTAATAAACAAATTTATTTTGGTTAAATCCATTCTGGGTCATCCAATTTTTTAGTGGAATTGTATCTAGACCACTAATTTTGCAATTTAGTGCAATAACATCATGAACTTGGATTTGCTTACAAATTTGACATCTCATCTTCTTTTTAGTACAATCCGGTAATCCAACATCGATTTTCTTGTAAATTTGATCATCTTAGAAACTACTTATCAATTTAACAAACAAAATATGTTGAAATCGAAGTTAAAACTAATTGATAAGTAACATGTATCACACAATAATACACCTCTAAACAATTTTTTTATAAATAAGGATGACTTTTTTTGAATACGGGAAATTTTATAATGCATTATGGATCCCACTGTGGGCATTTGTCACCCCCTACTGGGGGGTGTCACACCCAATGCCAACCCACCAAGTGACATGTGGACATTTTTATGGTGCCCCCTTTGGAGCACCATAAAAAGATACTGTTTTGATTATACATCATTCTAATTTTTCAATAACTGTAATTTTTGTTATTGAAGAAAGGAGGATGATTTATAAAATGTCCCTAAAGATTTTGAAGATTGTGGTAAGCCATGATTCAATAATTTTTTCCCCAAATAGAGCACATTGCTCAAATACCAATTGTTAGCCAAATAATATATACAACTAAGGGGGGGGGGGGAATTAATTTTTTTAAAATAAAAAAAAAGGAAAAAGAAACCTTAAACTTAAAAACCAATAAGGGTGAAATTAAAGAAACAAAGTAAGCAATTTAAGTAATCAAGGTGCTATAAGAACGTAAATGTAATTACCTCAAGCCAATATAACACTTGGAGATACTATAGCACAAGTAAATTAAATGAATACGGGTAAGTGTAATGTAAGAAAAGAAAGGAACACAAATGAGTTCTTCTAAGGATGTTCGACCAATCCACCGGTCTACGTCATCCGTTACACAACTCACTGTCACGAGCAAGGTCTTTCTATAATTGATTGACTTAGGGTGCAAACAAAATGACAACAATTATCGAGCTTTCATGGGACCTTGATATGACTCAATGAGTTACAAAAAAGTAACATCACTTCTATTTTAGCTTTAATTTTGTTTCCGTCGGAAAATTTCCAATGGATTTCGTTTCTGTTGGAAATTTATGGAAGTTTGTTTTCGTCGAAAATTTTCCGACGGATTTTCGTTTTCGTCAGAAAGTTTTACCGACGAGATTCTTGCCGAACGATTTTCGGCGGATAATATTCCGTCGAAAATATTCAACAGCGACGGAATTCGAGCCTTCAGCGACGAAAATGTCCGTTGGAAATACACTGTTTTTTTTTGTAGTGTTCAGGGGCGGAGCCCCCGATTTTTTTTTAAAATGAAGTGGGCCAAAGTCTCAGGCGTGGGGCAGCAGGGGTGTGCAATCACGATTTTAAATTTCAACTTTCATATTTCACGTTTGAAACTTAGGGTGAGAATTTGATGTACATTCTGTTTGTTAAAAGTTTTTTTGTTTAAAAATATCTTTTTATGTTTTCTAGGTTAAATTTGTGGTTGCAATATGGAGAGAGAAAAAGTGTGTAGTTAAAAAGTTATTTGGAGAATTTTGTAGAAAAACGTGTTTACTAATCAATCAGAGGCTTAGTTAAATTAAAATCGGGCCAATTATTTGGTCAATTTCAATTGTTCTTTTAGATTAAATGGACTTCAAAATTTAAAGAGTGACAAAAACAAAAATCAGGCATAATTGATTCATTTCAAAAAAAAAAAATTTAAAGAATTTGAGTGCAGGCGTATACCTGCATTCGTCCAACAGTGGGTCCGCCACTGCTCCTGAATAGCTTGCCAAATAGAGGGTGATGTAGTAGCCATGTAATATAACATGCTGAGATTAACAAGAACACCAAGAAATCTGCCATTGTAAATTTCCAATCATTTAGCTTCCTTAGGTTAATGAGGTTCTCAGTACCCACAGCGCCTCTACCCATTTAGAAAAAATAATTTGGAATGACACATCGACAAGTGTTCTCTTGTCAACAAAACCCCCACACTAAGAATTTCTAATTGCAACAAAACCACCACTGATTGGTCTTCCATTCTCCCTTTCCTCAAAAAATTTCATTCACGTTTGAAAGTGCATTTTCCATACGTTCAATACCAGCATTTTCCATAATTTTGATTAGTTAATTATGGTCTAATTTATAATAATGTTTGTTATTGAATTTAAATTTGACTTCTGATGTATCCGAGCATCTCCACGAGAACATGTTCAAAGCCTTTAAAGTAATTTCACTATAAATTTTAGCCTTTTATTATGACATTGTTTTTTTTACTTGTAATTGTTTAGAAATATTATATTGTTATAAAATATTTGTTATGTTTTCTTTCAAAAAATAAAAAATAAAAAAATATATTTGTTATGAATGACTATTATACCCCTGTAAACTTTACATTATTATGATTGTACCCCTACTCTCCCCTATAATAGGGGTTTGGCTTTGAAGTAATAACAAACATTTTTACTTTCTAAAATTTCCTTCTTTATTCTCTCTTTGTTCCCTTGTTTTGTTTATAAGTTTTATAAAACGTTATCAGTACGAATCTTTAAACAACCAAGTTAACAAAAGTCACATCCGTATACCGAAGGTAATAGTTTTAAATATTTTTTTATATATTACGTTACCATTTACATGCTTGATTCTACCAGTTTTAAGTATATTATGTTACCACCTATATGATCTGTTCTATCATCAATTTTAAGTATATTAAGTTACCATCTATATGGTTGGTTCTATTAGTTTGAAGTATGTTATGTCATCACCTATATGTTTCATTCCACATATATTATCACCTATATAGTTGGTTCTACTAATTTTAAATATTTCTGCTCTTATTATACCTTCAAACTAGGATGGTTTTTCCTTCATATGAGAATGGTTTCAAATATATTCATCTTTTAAATTATGCTGATACCTACATATTTTGGGCTATATGTACATTTAATTTTTAATTGTGTTGATACCTGTATAGTCGATTTTCTGACTATATATATGGTTAGTTTTAAAAATTATGTTGATACTTACAATGTCGATCTATCAACTAAATGTGAAGTAAAAAAATAAAAAAATAAAAGGAAATTTCATTAAAAGGAAATAATTACAGAATATGTATCTTTTGTTGTAAATTATTAAATAAATTCCTTACCTAATTTATATTGTAAATTATTATGTGAATGACTTGTTTTGCCCATATAGTTTTCTTATAAATGTGGGCTTAAATCTTCATTTGAAAAACACCTTAAGAGAAGCGTTCTCTCTACTCTCATCTCTCTCTATTCTCTTGTTTAGATTTCTATCAATTTCATAATACGTTATCAGCACGAGCCTTTAGTAATAAAAAAATGATTATGCTCTACAGTTGCATTTACGGATGATCCTCTGTATCAAAAACTTTGTTATTATCAATAAAACCTAATTCTATAAATACAATCCGTTTATTTAACATATTCCGTAATTGGAGTTCACATTCTAAGACTAATAATTTTAAATCTATAATGCGTTTTACAAGAGAATAAGGTATCTTGTTTGGTCATTTGATAATATTCTAATAATATTGTTATCAATGTTATGAAATATATGTTTACTACGAATGACCTTTATACCCATAGTTTACATTATAACGATTGTGCTATTGTCTATCCTTATAAATAGGATACTTCACTTCTTCATTTGAGATACAATTGGAATAAGAAAAATTCTCTCTATCTCTATATTCTCTCTCTAATATTTTGGTAGTTTTACAACAAGTTATCAGCACGAGACTCTAGCCAACTAAGTCAACAAATGTTCATTCTATATACAAAAAATAATAGTTTTAAATATCTTTTATATATTACGTTATTACGTTACTATATATTAGTGTGGTTCTACTAGTTTTAAGTATATCATGCTACCACTTAAATGGTTGGTTCTACCAGTTTTAAGTATATCATGCTATCACCATTATGGTTGGTTTTATCAGTTTCAAATATACAAATTACATTACCACCTATATTGTTGGTTCTATTGATTGTAAATATTTATGCTCTTATTACACCTTTATATTAGGATGTTTTAAATTATACTGATACCTACATAGTTTCGACTTTATATACATAAGTTAATCTTAAATTTTGTTGATACCTATATAGTCGATCTTTCGACTATATGTATTGTTAATTATGTTGATGTTTACAATGTTGATCTATAAAATATATGGTTTTAAATGAATTCACATTTTATGTATTTTCTAAAAAGATAATTTTATAATCTAATCAATTTATCATTCCAATAAAGTGTACTTACAAAAGTAAAAGTTATTTTTCTTTTTGAAAACTAAAATCGCAATTTCAAGAAAGGTAATGATTAAACATACCTTTATGATACATGGTTAAATACATATCACACAATTCTTGAAATGCCATTTTTGAAGAATATTTTGTTAATGTCACTTTCATTATATATATTAATCATTTTGTTAATTTATTCTTGATAATTATAATCTTGATTAATTGGTACCACAATTTAGATTTGCTAATAGCAATATCAAATTTTTGTTTTATTGTTATAACAAGTCAAAACTATAATTACTATTCCAGAAGAATAAAAACTCAGTACAGAAATCATGTCATTGATTCTTATATGATTACTGAGATTTTTCAAGGAATTAATTATGTCTTCTATTTTATTGAATAGTTATCCTAATGGAAAATATCACAAAACTTGAGTTCATTGCAGGAAAAAATTATTTATCATGGATCTTAGATGTCGATGTTCATCTTATTTCAAAAGGTCTCGGATAAACAATAAAGGAAGGAAACAAAGAATTCATGCAGGATCGTGCAGAATCATGTATTTTCTTTCGTCACCATCTTTATGACGGATTTAAAATTGAATATCTCACTGTGAAGGATCAATAAGAGCTTTAAAAAAACTTAAAAGAGAGATTTGACAATCACAGGACTGTAGTCCTCCCAAAAGCCCGTTACGAATGAATGCACATTCGTTTACAGGATTTTAAAACTGTGAGTAAGTACAATTCTAAACTATTTAGAATATGTTAAAAATTGAATTTGTGTGGAGAAAAGATCACTGATGCAGATATGTTGGAAAAAACTTTCTCACCTTTCATACCTCAAATGTGTTTCTACAGCAGCAATATCGTGAGCGTGGTTTTAAAATGTACTCAGAACTCATATCTTACCTTTTAGTAGCTGAAAAAAATAATGAATTGTTGATGAAAAATTACGGATTACTTCCAATCAGTTCTGTATCATTTCCTAAAGCAAGTGGTACTGCATTTCTTGAAGCAAATGCAATATCAAGAAATAGACATAAATACAGATGTGATCGTGGTCGGGGCACGAATGTGGACGTGGACATGGAGATGGATGTGGAAGAAATTTTGGACAAAATCATCAGCAATATGACCACATATTTGAAAGACACAAAGCAAATGAATATAATATAATCAAAAGACAACACGAAGAAAGTTAAGTTCGATGTGGCATGAAAGGACATTGATCATGTACTTGTCGTACGGTAAAACACCCTGTAGACCTTTACTAACAGTCGATTAAAGGAAGAGAAAAAATAGAGATAAATTCTGTTGATGGTCCAGTTAATAGGACACACTTAGATGTCTCTGATTTCTATACTGATGCAATGGAAAATATAGATTAGTTTGCTTTATCCGAAAGGCCACAATGTTATTGTTTTTCATACGAATTGAAATTTTAATATGTATTGTTCATTTCATATTAAATTATGTTTAAATACTTTTGATTATAAATTTACTTTTCCAAAATAACTATTTGATTATATTTTAGATGAATTGTCAAGTTACATGTCTTGTTAATAGTGAAACAACACATACTATTATCTGAAGAAAAGTATTTTTTGAACTTAACATTAGTGGAAAATAATGATAATATGATATCAGACACATCGAGAATCGGTTGAAGGTTTCGGTAAAGCCTGTATTATTTTATCGAATAATATACAACTATGTATTAACCATGCACTTTACTCTAGTAAATTCAGAAGAAATTTGCTCATTTTTAAGAATATTCGCTGCAATGGATATCACATTGAAACGATAGAAGAAAACAACATTGAATATCTTTGTGTTACTTTTGTATTTGACAAGAAGCAGATGAAAGAAAAACTCTCAGTACTTCCTTCTGAAATGTATTATACCTCCATAAAAGAAATTGAATAAAAAAATGTAACGAACTCGAAGTTCGTGGACTTAAAAGTTTTATACTTTGGCATGATCGACTTGGACATCCAGGAGTGATAATGATGCGTCGAATAATTAGCAACTCACATGAGCATCCTTTAAAGAATCAGAAGATTTTTTCACCTAATGATTATTCATGTGTTGCTTGTTTGCAAAGGAAATTAGTCATTAGACCTTCCACTACAAATGTCAATGTTGAATATCCAACTTTCTTACAAAAGGATTCATGGAGATATATGTGGGCCGATACACCAACAATGTGGATCATTTCATTATTTTATAGTACTAGTTGATTTTACTACTAGATGGTCACATGTCTATTTGCTTTCCACAAGAAATGTAGCCTTCGCTAGGCTATTTGCTCAAATAATAAAATTAAGAGCTCAATTTCTCAACTACTCAATCAAGACAATTCGTCTTAATAATGTTGATGAGTTTAGATGATAGAGATTGAATGAGTATTGTATGTCAATTGGGATTGTCAATGAACATTTTGCTCATGTCTATACACAAAATGGGTTAGCAGAGTCATTTATTAAACATCTACAATTAATTGCTAGATCACTATTCATGAAAACAAAACTCCCAGCTTCTGTTTGGGGTCATGCCATATTAAATGCTGAATAATTGATTCATATAAGACCAATTGCTTATTATCAATACTCATCTCTACAACTTGCATCTGGTCATGAACCTAATATTGCTCACCTAAGGGTTTTTGGTTGTGCTATCCAAGTTCCAATTTCTTCCCCACAACATACCAAAATGGGTTCCCAACATAGACTTGGGATTTGTGTTGGTTTTGATTCACATTCCATCATTAGGTACTTTGGACTCTTAATAGATGAATTGTTTATTGTACGTTTTGCAGATTGTCATTTTGATGAAATGAATTTTTCAATTTTAGGAGTAAAGCTGCATCCTAAAAACAAGATACACTTTTTTGGAATGAAACAATTCTATCTCACTTTGATCCTTGAAGCAATCAATGTGAGCAAGAGGTTGAGAAAATTATTCATTTGCAAAGAATTGGAAATCAATTACCTGATGAATTTGTTGTCATAAGAAAAGTGACAAAGTCATATATATACCAACAGAAAACATTTCAGCAAAGATTGATGTCCCTGTAGGACAAACTGCTAGAGCAAGTGAATCTCATATACGCCAGAAGCGTGGTCAACCAATTGGTTCAAAGACATTGTACCTCGTAAGAGGAAATTAAACCAACTAAAGGCTTCTGGACGAGTAATACTAGAAAAGATTGATCAATCTAATAGTGGTGACATGGTTCTCGTAGAATCATAGATTTCAATGAAACAATATAATAGTGATGACGTGATTTCAACAGAATCACAAATGACCGAGAATAATGACATTTCAATAAATTATTTGTTATCTCATAAATTATGGAAAATGGAGAATGTTGTTATAGATGATATTTTTGCCTTCCAAATGACTCTTGAAATATTTTAAAATAATGACCCCGAGCCACTGTTTTTAAAGAATGCCAACAGAGAAAGGATTGATCAAAATGGAATGAAGTTATGCAGACGGAATTGAATTCCTTAGAAAAATGAAAGGTGTTTAGACCAGTAGTTTGAACACCTGAAAATCTAATCCATGTAGGATAGAAATGAGTCTTTGTAAGGAAATGAAATGAAAATAATGAAGTTACAAAGTATAGAGCCCGACTTGTAGCTCAAAGTTTTTCACAAAGATCTGGAATTAATTATGAGGAAACATATTCTCCCGTCATAGACACCATCACATTCAGATTTTTAATTAGTTTGGCTGTGTCCGAAAGGCTCGATATCTGCCTTACGGATGTAGTAACTGCCTATCTATATGGCTCACTTGATAGTGACATATACATGAAAGTCCCTGAAGAACTTAAAGTGCCAGAAATAAATGTTACATACCTGAAAAGTATGTTTTCAATCAAATTACAAAGATCATTATACGGATTGAAACAATCTGGACGTATGTGGTATAATCACCTCAGCGAATACTTGTTGGATGAGGGCTACAAAAATGATGATATATGACCATGTGTTTTCATAAAGAAAACAAATACTAAATTTGTAATAGTGGCAGTTTATGTTGATGATTTAAATCTTATTGGAATTCCAGAAGAACTCAATAAAACTGCTGATTGCTTGAAAAATGAATTTGAGATGAAAGATTTGGGAAAAATCAAATTTTGTCTTGGGTTACAAATTAAATATTTTTTAGAAGGACTATTTGTTCATCAATCTTCATATGTAGAAAATGTTTTGAAACAATTTTATATGGATACATCACATCCAATAAAATCACCAATGGTCGTTCAATCACTTGATAAAAAAAAATGATCCATTTCGTCCACTCGAAGATGGAGAAAAGGTTCTTGGTTCGGAAGTACCATATCTAAGTGCAATTGGATCATTATCATACCTTGCAAATTGCCCTAGACCTGATATAGGTTTTTCTGTAAATCTCCTCTCAAGATATAGTTTTGCACCAATTCAAAGGCATTGGAATGGTGTTAAACACATTCTTCGTTACCTAAAATGTACTGTTGATATGGGATTGTTTTATTATCACAAATTGGGATCTTCTTTAGTGGGATATTCAGATGCAGGTTATCTCTCCGATCCACATCAAGTAAAATAGCAAAAGGGTTATGTGTTTACACATGGTGGGACGGCTATATCATGAAGATCTATGAAGCAAACTTTGATGGCAACATCTTCAAATTATTCAAAAATTATTGCAATCCATGAGACAAGTTGAGAATGTATATGGTTGAGAAATATGACTTCTCATATCCAATCATCATGCGGATTAGCTTCGATAAAAGATAGCCCAATGATATTGTATGAAGATAATGCGGCTTGTATTGTACAACTTAAAGGAGGCTATATCAAAGGAGATAGAACAAAGCACATTTCTCCAAAAAATTTCTATACACATGAGTTTCAGAAAGTAGGTGATATCGATGTTCAACAAATTCGCCCAAGCGATAATGTGGCTGACTTATTAAATAAAGCATCACCGACATCTAAATTCAAGAAATTGATACATGAGATAGGAATACATAGGCTCAATGAGGTAACATTTATTTTTGTACTCCACAATTACTGTACTCTTTTCCTTAGTTTAAGTTTTATTCCAATAGATTTTCTTAGCAAGGTTTTTAACAAGGCAGACAATGAGTATTAGGTCATTCAAGGGGGGGGGGGGTGTTATAAAATATATGTTTAGTGTGAATGACCTTCATGCCCATGTAAAATTTACATTATTACGATTGTGCCATTGTTTACCCCTATAAATAGGATGATCCACTTCTTCATTTGAGATACAATTGGAATAAGAAAAATTCTCTCCATCTCTATATTCTTTCTCTAATATTTTGGTAGTTTTACAAACAATCCATGTTTAATTTGATTATTCAATATTTTGTGTGATCTATTCAGTAGATAATTACTAATACTTAAATGAGATTTATTTCTTGAAGAACTACAATTTTACAAATATGGAATTATTCTAGAAGAATATGCTCAAAAATTAACTCTTTATGGAGAAAAAATCACTGAAAATGATATGTTGGAAAAAACTTTCTCCACTTTCCACGCATCAAACTCCTGCAGCAGCAATATTGTGAGCGTAGATTTGAAAAATATTCTGAACTCATATCTTGCTTGCTAGTTGCTGAACAAAATAATGAGTTGTTGATGAAAAAATAATGAGTTACGCCCAACTGGTTCTACAACATTTCCTGAAGCAAATGCTATTGCACTGCCTAAAGCAAATGCAACATTAAGCCATGGACGCAGATACAGAGGTGGACGGGGACGTGGACGAGGACGTGGGCATGGGCGTGGGCTTGGATGTGGACGTGGATATAATAATAAACTATATTATTAGTAACAAAACAACAACTCTAGAAAGTACAAAGCAAAAGATAATACATCCAAAAGGAAATGAAGATAGTTATAGGTGTAGGATGAAAGGAAATTAGTCCTGTACATATCGTACGACAAAACATCTTGTAGAACTGTACCAAAAATCAAACAAAGGAAATGGTGAAAACAAATTTTGATGATTTTGATGATCCAGTAAATATGACTCATTTGGACGTCTCAGAATTTTTGGGGTGATCGAAGTGGCAATGTTGATCACTTAATCGGTGGTGATATGATGGAAGACATAGATTAAGTTTGATTTACTTTATGATTGTATGTTTTGTGTGTGTTTTAATAAAATAAAAGAAGTTTGATTTAAATTTGGTAGTTTAAGTGATGTTTTTAAAATAAGTTGACAAAAGTTTGGTTTGTAATAAGTTTGTTTACTTGGAAGATATAACATTTGTGTTATTTCAGTTTTCTTCACTCTTAAAACATCTATTTGATTATGTTTGAGATACATGATGAATCATCAAGATATTTGTTTACTTGATAGTGCAAGTTCGCATATCATTCTTCAAGAAAAAGTATTTTTTGGACTTAACACTAGCAAATAATCATATTCACACGATATCTGGTGAATCATATATCATTGAAGGCTCAGGAAGAGCTAGTATTATTTTATTAAATAATACAAGATTTTATATTGATGAAGCACTCTATTCTAGCAAATTTTCGAAATTTGCTTAGTTTTACAGATAGCCATAGAAATGGATACCACATTGAAACTATGGAAGAAAATAATTTCGAATATCTTTGTATTATTTCTTTTATATCTGGCAAAAGGCAGATAAAAGAAACACTTCAATCTCCCATCTGTAATATATTATGCAGTTGTGAAAAAAATTGAATCAAACGATATTATGAACTAGAAGTTCATTGACCTAAAAAGTTTTATACTTTAGCATGATAGAATTGGGACGTCCTGGAACTATAATGATGCAGCAAGTTATTACTAACTCACATGGACATCCTTTAAAGAATCAGAAGATTCTTTCGCATGATAAATATTCGTGTTGTTTGTTCACAAGGCAAGTTAATCATCATACCTTCATCTGTTAAGGCTAATATCAAATTTCCTATTTTATAGAAAGAATTCATGGAGATATATGTGGGTCGATTCACCCACCATGTGGACCATTTTGTTATTTCATGATTTTAATTGATGCATCAACTCATTGGTCCCATGTATTCTTGCTTTCAACAAGGAATGCAGCTTTTGTTAGATTGCTTGCTCAAATAATAAAATTATGAGCTCAATTATCAAAATATTCAATTAAGACGATTTGTCTTGACAATGCTGGTGAATTTAGATCACAAGCATTTGTTAATTATTGTATGTCAATTGGAATTGATATTGAATATTCAGTTGCTCATGTCTATACACAAAATGGATTAGCAGAATCATTTATTAAACATCTGCAACCATTGTTCGAAAAAGTGTGAAAACTCGCGCCTACGCGTGCACTATGTGCAATGCATGCTCTCTTCGCGAAGTTTCACCTGTTAGCATGGAAAAAAGGTCAACGAGACGCGTTGACTGCAAACATGCGCGTTCACGTGCTAACTCGCACCCAAGCGAGCTACACAGCGCATAAGCGCATTTTTTCTTTTTCTCTTTTTTTTTTTTTGCTCTCCTACGTTTAACTTTTTATTTTAATCAACAGAACTTCAAAATCAAAACAAAACCAGCCCCAATTTCTCTGGGCAACTGCGAAACAGAGAGAGAAGGGCGAGACAAAGCAAATAGAGGATTGAACAAGAAGTGTAATCAAAGTCGAACCCATTTTCTGATTTTCTCCACCATTGTCATCTTCACGTAGTGACTGTGAGAGAAAAGCGAGGGAAACGACTGTCAACAGCGGGTTTTGGCCCAGAAGAAATCCGCATCTTGGTGACAGAGCTTAGAGCTATAAGTGATATTGAACCTATTTTCTCCATTATTTCAAGGTATTATTCTTATTTCTTCAGTCTTCACTTGGTGTATTGCGGCCATTGCAAGTTCTTGAGTTCTTCCATGTTTTCAAGGTATTATTCTTATTTCTTCCATGTTTGCTAACTTTGTTGTTTGATAAAAAGTTTGACAGAGATTATCAATGTTCTTGGTGTACTTTGTGACTCACAGACACGGTCACTGGCAGGCTACAAGTTCTTGAGTTCTTAAATTTTTTATATTGTTTCTACTTTCAATTTTGTAGAACCAATGGAACCAGAAGAATAATCTAACTCCATTGTTTAGTCACCCAAAAAGAGATTCTGGAGATGTCGGATGGAAAACTGCAGTGTTGGTAAATGATGCTAAACTTACTATTGTGAAATGCATTTTATGTGAAAAAGTTACTTCGGGGGGGGGGGGGGGATTCATAGGCATAAAATTTATATCGCTGAGACTAAAGGAAAAGGAGTGGCACCATGTCCTAAAGCAAATGAGGAACAAAAATTCAAGTGTATTGAGGCGATTGAAGGGAGTAAGGCCAAAAGGGTAGAGAAGTTAGTGTGTGACGCTAGGTTGAGGGATGATGTGGTTATATCGTTGCCTACAATTGATGAAACTACGCGAGGAAGAAGAAGACGAAATTTCTATTATTGAGGGGGACTAGGAAAAGGCCTACTAATATAGTACCTATAGATCAATTTGCATGGTCTATCAAGGTCAATGATACTTCAAGTAAGAAATTGCGACAACAAAATATCATTGATGCAATTTCTAAAAAAAGGTTATTAGAAGTTCATCAATACTTGGTTAAATGGGTTTATGAAACTGGAATCGCTTTTCATGCTATTAATGAGGACAATTTTAAATAATTTGTTGAAGTTCTTGGTCAATATGGCCTCGGTTACACCCCACCGTCTCAATACCAACTACGGGAGCAACTTTTGAAGGGAGAGGTGGATAGAACAAAAGAAACTTTAAAGAAACAAGAAGAGTGGAAAAATAATGGGTGTTCAATCATGATTGATGCTTGGAGCGATAGGAAAAGAAGAAGCATTATGAATTTGTGTGTAAATTGTAAATTGAGGACCACATTTATTTCATCAAAGGAAGCTTCAAATGATGCTCACACGGGTCAATACATATTTGACTACATCAATGATGTTGGTTTGACCCAAAAATATCTTGGACAATTTATTTTCTGGTTAAATTGGTTAACTTGAAGACCAAGTTAAAGGTGGAAAGAAAAGGAAGATAATATTTTTGACATAAATTTCTTTCCTTATTCTGATATTCTACTTTAGGAAGGAAACATCTTGGGACATAAGTAATAAACGTATTTGGGTTATATTTACCTATAAATATGTGTTGAGGAGTCAATTAATTGCACATTGACTAGAGAGTATTGTAAGGAAAAATGTAGTTTAGCATCTTGATTTTTCTTGGGTTCTTTGTAGGTTGTACAAAGAAATAGAAATTGATAGATGTGGTAAAACTTGATTATTTTTCATGCAATACTTGGGGGGTTTGGTGAGTGCAAATTCTATATAATTGTAACAATTTATTATATAGTGAAAAACTTTGGCGAGGGATCTGGACGTAGACAAGTTGCCGAACCACGTAAATTTCTGTGTTCGTACTTATTTTCTAGTTTTCTTATTATTTCTTCAATATCAAAATTTTCTGTGTAGTTAATTAGAGAGGAAATTTGTGTATAATTCCCAACAGTGGTGCCGTCGACGAGGAAATCGAAATCTAATTAACAGAGCATCAGGTGGTTCGAAGATTTTTTTGGAGCAAAAGAAAATATGTTTGGAAAGTACAACGTGGAGAAATTTGACTGGAAGGTCAATTTTTGCTTGTGGTAAATACAAGTCATGGATGAATTAATTCAGACAGGACTGCAGAAAGTTTTGAAGGAAAAGCCAACCTCGAGTTCTGACAAAGAAACCGAAACTAGCATGAGTGATGAAGATTTCAAAGATTTTGATTTGAAGGCTACTAGCATGTTACAACTTTGTTTCGTAAAAAATGTTCTTGCAAATATTTATAGGATAGTTTCTGTGAAGGAAATGTGGAAAAATCTGGAAGAGTTATATCAGATGAAAAGCTTGTCAAATAACTTGTATCTGAAGGAGCGGTTTGATTCTTTGAGAATGAATGCAGGTACGAAAATTTTAGATCATCTTAGTGTTCTCATTGAGATTGTTTCTGAACTGGAATCTATTGGAGTTAAGATTGATGATGAGGATAAGGTTCATCTGGTCTCTTCCATTCACGTTTAAGCACATCATGCTGATCTTGATGTACGAGAAGGAAACGGTGGAATTTTCAAAAGTTAAGTTGATTAGGTTGAAGTGACAGTTCATCTGAAAACGCTTTGCTTGTTACTGAAAAGTAGAATAGAGGTAACTCCATGAAGAAGAAGGTAATGTGTTGGAACTGTGGTAAATCTAGTCATATGAGAAAAAAATTGTCCAAAAGGTGGAGCAAAGTCGGCTAACTTCTCAAAGGTGGACAATGCGGCTCTCCTTGTAGAGGGTGGTGATGATGTACTTTAGTAAGATGAGATTTCCTTATGGCATGAAGCCAGTTGTCATGATAGAGGATGTATTCTTGTTGACGGGTACATGTGTTTCCAAAAGGGCATTGGTTTGACTTTAATGCAAGGTGTGTTGTGAAATTGATGTCGATGGCTGATGAGCTCCCAAGGAAAGCCAAACATGGGAGTTGCACCATAATTTTTCAGCAAGTTTTATTTCGACCTGAATCGATGAAAAGCTCGGAGTTCTTTGATAATTCTGAGTACTGGTTATACTCATATGGTGGAATATGGGATCATCAAAGTGTTAAATGCGTACCTGCTTACCCAATTATTGAATTTGAATTTTTTAGCTTGGAATAATTTTTGTGTCAACGTATATATTGTTGGGTTTTGACCCAAAAATATCTTGGACAATTGATTGTCTTGTTAAAGTGGTTAACTTGGAGACCAAGTTTAAGGTGGGAAGAAAAGGAAGATAATATTTTTGGCATAAACTTTTTTCCTTATTCTAATTTTCTACTTCAACAAGGAAATATCTTGGGACACAAGTAATACACGTTTTTGTGTTATGTTTACCTATAAATATGTGTATTGAGGAGCCAACTAATTGCGCATTGACTAGAGAGTATTGTGAGGAAAAATGTAGTCTAGCATCTTGATTTTTCTTGGGTTCTTTGTAGGTTGTACAAAGAAATAGAAATTGATAGATGTGATAAATCTTGATTATTTTTCTTACAATACTTGGGGGGTTTGATGAGTGCAAATTCTATATAATTGTAACAATTTATTAAATAGTAAAAAGTTTTAGCGAGGGTCCGTGGACGTAGACAAGTTGCCGAAGCACGTAAATTTTTGTGTTCGTACTTATTTTCTGGTTTGCTTATTATTTCTTAAACATCAAAAATTCCTGTGGGGTTAATTAGAGAGGGAATTTTTGTGTAATTTCCAACAAATGAATGTATTGAAAATGTTGGGAGTTAAAAATGTGGTTCAAATTGTAATAGACAATGCTTCCAACAATATGGTCACCGCAAATTTGTTGGCATTACAAAGGCCTAACATCTTTTGGACATCATGTGCCACCCATACCCTAAATCTTATGCTTGAAGGAATATCTAAATTTTCCAAGTTCAAGGGGGTGATTAACAAAGCAAAAACTTTCACTATTTTCATTTATGCCCATCATAAGACTGGCATTGATGAGAAAGTTCACAAAAAGGGAGATAGTTAGGCCGGGAGTCACTAGATTTGCCATCTCTTTCTTAACATTGCAAAGTTTGCTTGATAAGAAACAAGAGTTGAGAAATATGGTGACTAGCAATGAATGGGATAACACAAAATAGTCCAGGAGCAAAAAGGGGAAAGAGGCATTTAATATTGTCGTTCCAAATGATTTTTGGAATTTGATGGAGTTGTGTTTAAGGGTGTTTACTCCACTGGTGAAAGTGCTTAGACTTGTTGATGGAGAAGAGAAGCCTTCAATGGGATTTTCTTATGGTGTGCTTCTTAAGGCAAAAGATTATATAAAAAAGAAATTGCAGAAAGAATGTGACTATAAGCCAATCTTAGACATTATTGATGCAAAAAGCAAGAATCACCTTAATAGTCCACTTCATACAACGACTTATTTTTTGAATCCATTTTATTTCTTCAAAAATCAAAGTATCAAGGATGATTATTTGATCACAAATAATGTCATTGTTTGTGTTGAGAAATTATTTCCCGATTATGAAATTCAATATCATGTGATAAATACCGAGTTGTCAAAGTATGTTCAAAGAGAATGTTCATTTGGAAGAAAGCTAGCAATAAGTCGATGTGAGAACAACAATGAAAATTACAATCCGGGTATGTTAAAAATTAAAATTATTATCTTTTTTCTTTCATTCATTGCTTAAATGTTGAAACTTTTAATTACATTATACTCTCTTTCATTTATATTTAGTGCTTATTAATATTATTAGTGAGTTGGTGGGACTTCTATGGAAATGAAACACCAAATTTAAAGATTATGGCAAAAAGGATCCTCGGCTTGACAACTAGTTCATCGGGTTGTGAAAGAAATTGGAGTAAATTTGAAGGGGTGAGTACTAATTACATTGTTACATATTTGATATTACATTTGAGTTATCTAACTTATCTCCTCTCTTTTTTTTTCTATTTTTTTTTTCTTTTAATTTTTTTTTGTAGATACACACCAAGAAAAGGAATAGACTTGATACTGCAAGAATGAGCAATCTTGTTTATGTCCAATTCAATGCAAGGTTGAGAAACAAGAAGAAGAGAAAGGGCAAAATAGAGACTTTATTAGCAAGTGATGTTAGTAATCCAAAACCCTTGATTGTAGAGGGTTGTGATGAGGATGAGATGAATAATGATATCCGTGCTAGAAATGCGCAATTTGAAATAAGGGAGCCCAAGGAAAATGATTTTGTATCGGATGAGACGGAAGATGAATTAGATGAAGAAGATATTGAATTGGAGTCCGATAAAGAGCTAGACAAGATTTAGCGATTGTGCTATCTTAAATCTTAGTTTTGTGATTATAATACGATTTTGATTTTGAGACTTTACTTTTTGTTGGAAATTCTGAAAGTATGTTTAAATTTAACCTAGTATGTTGGAATTGTTAGTTTTTGCCTTTCGAAAACATTTCTTATTGTATAGTAGACAATAGACTAGTTACTACTTACACTTAGGCCTTAGCAACTACTAATTATTATTAAGTAAATACAATATTCATAATGTGTTTGATATGCATTATTTCAATTATTTAATGATTTAGATTAATTAAAAATTAAAAAAATTGCAAAAACGCTTTTTAATGCCTAAGCGCGCTTAAGCTTGAAAAGCTTGACACTTGAACTCCACGCTTTTTAGAACACTTCCTGCAACTGATTGCAAGGCCGTTATTAATGAAAATAAAACTTCCAACTTCTGCTCGGGGTCATGCTATATTACATGGTGCATCATTTCTTCGAATATGGTCAACTTATCATCAATTTTCATCTTTACAACTTGCATTTGGCCAAGAACCTAATATTTCTCATATGCGAGCATTTGGATGTGCTGTCCAAGTACCAATCTCACCACCATAACGTACTAAAATGGGTCCCCAGGGAAGACTTGGGATTTATGTGGGTTTTGATTCACCATTCGATTATTAAGTATCTTGAGCCCCTAACAGGTGATTTATTTACTGCACGCTTTGCAGATTGTCATTTTGATGAAATGACTTTCCCAACTTTGGGATTAGCAAACCTACCTCCTGATGAACAATGTAAAATTTCGTGGACTGAAAAAACATTTTCTCATTTTGATCCTGTAGTAATCAATGTGAACAAGAAGTTGAAAAAATAATTCACAAAAGGTTGCAAATCAATTACCTAATGCATATTTTGATACAAGAAAAATGACAAAGTCATACATTCCAATTGGGAATACTCCAGCAAAAATTGATGTCCCTATAGGACAACCCGCTATAGAAAATGAATCTCAAAAACCCCAAAAGTGTGGCTGGCCAGTTGGTGCAAAAGATTTGGTACCTAGAAAGAGAAAGGTAAAAGATAAAAACCCGCTAAAAGGGATTCATCAATCAAATATTAATAATGTAATTCTTGAAGAATCACAAGTGTCCGAAAATAATGAAATTTCAATATACTATTTGTTATCTCATAAATTATGGGAACGGGATGATATTATCGTAGATGGAATTTTCACCTATAATGTGGCACTTGAAATTATGAAAAATGAGGATTTAGAACCATAGTCTATAAATGATTGTCAAAATAGGAATGATTGGTCAAAATAGAAAAATGCCATGAAGGCGGAATTGGATTATTTGGAGAAACGCAAATTGTTTGGACCTATAGTTCGAACACCTGAAAATATAATCCATGTAGGATACAAATGGGTCTCTATAAGAAAGAAAAATGAAAATAACGAAGTTACTAGATATAAAGATTGACTCGTAGCCCAAGGTTTCTCACAAAAACCTGGAATAGATTATGAAGAAACATACTGTCCCGTAATGAGTACCATAATATTTAGATTTTTAATCAGTTTGGCTGTGTCATAATAGCTAGATATGCGACTTATGAATGTAGTAACTGCTTTATCTATATGGTTTGCTTGATTGCGATATGCGACTTACATAGGTTAGTTAGAAAGCTTAAGGGAGTGCCGACTTTCACGTAAGACAACATCACATCTTTAACTTTTCTTTGTCGTCTTTATGATTCAGGTGATTAAGTCTGAAGGGTTCTATGAACTTGGTGCCATAAAGTCGTCTGACTTTGGAGTCACCAACTTAAAGCTCGCTATAGGAGTCACATAGAAAGCAAATGAGAAAAATATTGCACAGAGATGGTAAAAGACAAGGACAATAAAAAGAAAAAGCCGCCCATAAAATAAAAAAGTGCTTGGTATAAGCTTAGCTAACTAAAACTTTGGAAACTGAGAGTGTAGAATTAGAGATTGCTTACCAATAGCTTGATATGCATGTATATTTCTAATCCTAACTATCTTGTATGGAAAAATGCAATGTAAAAATGTTTAGAAACCACTATAGAGAAAACATAGGACTTGATAGAAAAACAGACAATCATGATCATTCGTGAGCATTCTAAGGTAACTCTTTTAAATATCATAGGTTGACCACATGGTATTCGGGCTTAATTTTGCATAATAAGCCACACAATGTTAAATGTATTTTTGCATAAGTATGTATTTGACTTTGGCTATTCACACATACACTTGAAAGTCTAGCATAATACAACTAGAACTACTTTATTGTATTGTTCAAAGTTATGTGCTCAAATATAATGTGATATGGATTACCGAGACATATGGTAAACAAGTTGACATGACAACAAGATTTTCTATTTTTATTTTTATTTGTTAGTTTAGTGTTACTTTGTACGAGGATGAACAATTATTCTAGTTTGGGGTATTTGATGAGTGTATTTTATACACTTATTTTATGTCAAAATTAGAATATTATATTTTCATTTTAGAATAAATTCTACATAATTGTTGGTTATTTGTTTATATTGCAGAAAATATCCCAAAATCACGTGAATGAAGCAATTGATGGAAAATGTGAGCTTTTGGATGATAATTGGAGCTCAATTAGACAAAATGGAAATTGATTATATCAACTGGGAAAGCCAAGAGAAGCTTAAGTGCAAGAAATCAAGGATTAAGGGCTCAATTGCAGAAGTTGATTATTGAATCGAGTAAATTGAAGAGATTTGGAAGTATGAGGACCAATTGGATCAAATTAGAACTTGAAGGACTTTTGCAAATAAAGATGGAAATTTCACAAGAACTATTGGCCTTTGCGGCCACGTTCATCCAACTAGGTGGCCACGCAACAAGAAGTGAAATAGGTAGAACCTGATTTAGGATACCTGCGGGGACACCATAATCCCTACTACACAGTCGAGCCCTTATCCGGCCTAGTGTGAAGTCAGGCCCAACAAGGGATTTTTTAGGTTTTCATTTCTCTTGTTTACCTAGGGTTTCTCATGCATATATTTATACAACCTTTCATTTACGAAAAAGGGGAATTTTACCAACTTTTGGAGACCTTTTGCACAACTTCTAAACATCATAATTCAACGTTTTATTATACAAATCTTGGGAGGAAAATCAAGGTGAAGGCAGGAGAATTGAAGATTATCGACGGGGTTCGAATCTTGGTGCAAGAATTCATTTCTTTTGTTAATTTGATAAAATCTATATGCGTAGTAATTTATATTTCTGCGTGTTTATTTCTTTATTGATAAACAATTAATTTCTTAGTTGGGACAATCGATGTAGCTTAGTTTTACGCTTTTAATTCTTTAATTCTAGTTTTGCGCTTACGTTGCATGTGTTGATTTAGTTTTGTATTTAATGCATGAATGAATTAATGACTTATTCATGATATCTTTTCATAATTCGAGAGGTGAGCTAATAATTTAGATCTAGGAATAAAATTCGGTAAATAAATGAACGATAAAAATATATGTTTGTTATTATTGCGATCGCTACATGAATTCTTGTGTTCCATGCATCTAATTATTATGACCCGTTGCAAAGATACATGGTTGACTGAATTAGGTAGAGTTGATTTAAACTCGAGAGAGGAATTTCATATATATAAGTGAATTCGATCGAGTACATAAATAAGAATAAAACTAGATGAAAGGAATTAAAAATATTGATAACGTGAAATTGAATGTCCCAACACTTACAACATCAATTTTGAAAATCTAAGGTTGCATTCTCTTTATGTTTCAATTTTTTGTTTTCATTTTAAAAAATGTTTTCTATTTTCTATTTTCAATACTCTTTTCAAAATTGCTGAAAACGTGTTTTGTTTATTATTTCTAAAAACTGTTTTTGAAAATGAAAAGGTGGAAAATACGTTCTATTTGAAATTTTGCAAAAAAACTTTTTTATGTACTTGTAATTATATTACTTGCGAATAAATTTATAAAATGATATTTTGTGAATTGAGACAATCTTCTTGATCACGAAAAATTATATTTTTTTAGCTGTAAATCACTCATCATTCGAATATGGTTGGAATAATTTAATAAGTAAAGTATTAAAATATGTAACTAATTAAATTCTATGATTATAAAGTAAGAATACAAAATGAGTTTCGATTTTCTAAATTTGAAGAGTCAAATCCATTCTTTACTTTAAAAAGATAAAATAAAGAGTTTTTTAAAATTTATTATTATATAGACTCTTTAAAATAAAACAAAAAACATTTTGTATTTCGAGAGTTTTTGAATGAGGAAAATTGTTCTTATTTAACTAACTTCGAGAGTTTTGCGAAAATAAATTTTGGTTATAAATAATACTAGAAATTATAATTTGTAAATAATACTAGAAATTAATTTTAGCTAAAAATAATACGAGAAATGATAATTTGTAAATAATATTTAGCTATAGATAATATTAGAAATGATAATTTGTAAAATGGAAAAAAAAAAAAGTGGAGTTGGTTGAATATTTTTTTTAAAAATGTGAAAATGTGCGTTTTTCGCATTTTCGAATTTGTAAAGAAAACGCGGAAAATCTCAAATCTGCGTTTTCTATTGTCCTTACAAAATTTGTTTTCCATTTTCTGTTTTCATTTTCGAAATCAATGCAACAGAACTCGTTTTCTGCATTTTCGGAACCAGAAAATAGAAACAGTTGGAAAACGACAAAAAGAACGCAGTCTATATGCCTTTTCTTGTTTTTTAGTTTAATATTTTAGTTCTATTCAAAAATCAAAATCTTACCTTTCAAATAAGACGAGAACTAACACATTTTTGTACTTAGTAACAATCTTCATGGAACGATAACTCGGACTCTTTTGTCCACCTTATTACTTTAGTGCGATATCGTACACTTGCAATTTATCATGTCAAGGACCATAAACACAATTGTTATCTTTACATAATAGTCAATTAGATTTTCATCAACTTAATTGCCAAATACTTTAACAATGTCAAGATACTTTTTTACAACTTCAGGACAAAATGATGATCAATTCCCAAACTTGTTCCTAAATCCTACACTAGAAGCCAAAAATCTTTACAGCCGTCTCAGTATATTAAGAGAACTTCTCCCCCTTTAAATATTCTCCTATTTTATAATGCTTGTGTTTCTGAATAGAAATGAGGTAGATTCTCGACCTCAGTGACCGCACTTATTTCCCTCTCCTATGATTTCTTGAAATCTTTTGGAAATATATTATAGTGAATTGTACGTGACACTCATTTTCTTCTTGGAAAAACCAGTGCAAAGATGAAATACTTAAAGAAACTTAAGAAAGCATTATTGAAACAAAGATGAACCATAGGTAGAGACTTTATGTGAACCAAACCAATGCTGTGTTCGGAAACTTTAGCCGTCATTATTTTGGGTGTTATTTATGTTTTATACGTAAAATTTGTAGTTAAAAAGTGACCTCAAAAATTGTGTGTAGATAAAAAGTGGTGTTAAAAATTGTGTTGATTATAAATAAGTATTATAATTCCTTTGCCGAACACAGGCCAAACTATTTCATTTCCTAAACCAAACCAAACCAAATAAAACACACTCATTTTTTTTTTCTGTTTGAAACCATGGTTTGCAAACAAATAAATTAGGAGATTCTAAACGAGCTCAAATATGCATATTCTTGTAAAATTTTCGAGTTAAAATGTGTACTTTATGTTTTGTAATGATAATATTTTGCGATTGAATGTCTTTTATATTGTTGAAAAATTAAGAGATGTGAACTTTAGTACAAGAGATTGAATTTAATGCTCACCGCTCAGAAATATGATTTGAAATTTAAAAATGATTTTGGACCTTTGGATAATTAGAAATTTGAGTTGGGTAATTTAGTAATTAACTTTATTGGATAATAATATTTGTTGAGTTTGGAATTGAAAACATAAGAGAATAAAGAAACATGCTGCATTTTTAAAAAAAACTTGACGTCTCCCTTTATTTTTTATAATTTCTTTTTAAACTTGGCAGGTTGGCGATTTTGATAATTTAAATCTAAACCAAATCATTTAAAACGATTTTGAATTTTTTCAAATCAAATCAAATCATTTCACATTTGAAATCTAACCAAATCAAATTATTTGTTGCAATTTGGTTCGATTTGACGGTTTAATGATTTATTTGTTCATTGCTAGCAGAGACTGATCGTATTACAAATGAAATTCAAAGGAAGAAAGAGAAGGAGAAGTAGAAACTGAAGAAAGAGAAATCAGCTTATTTCTTTTTTTCTTACATTTAGCTCATCAGATATGTTACTTGTCTTTCTACGATAGACATTTTTGTTAATTAGATTTAGATTGGATTATCTTATTATTGCATTTATTATAGTTTTTGCTCAGTGAAATTTCTAAAATAATTCTTTTTTCTTTTTTTTTTTTAATTTAAAAAACGTTACACTGTATATATTTAAGTTTTCTTGTGTGATATGTTAGTAGAAATGGGGGCAAAAAATACAAAGATAATAATATTTATACTTTTTCATTTTTTTAATTAATTTTTTATACTTAAATCTCTCCTAAAAAAAAAAAAAACTAGTATTATACACACTAATTTGTACGTAATTAAAAGTCTTGTGGTGCCTTGCATGTGCAGGCACTAGTAGTAAAATGTAATAAAAGATATTGTATTAGCTGGACAACAGTTTTGAACAATGTTTCTTTACTTGTTCTTTTAGCCTTATTTGACTTAGATTTCACTCCAGCCCTGTTTGATGAAGATTAAAATTAGACTTTGAAAGATTTTAATAAAAGTTGGTGAGATGTGTAGTACCGAGATATTGACCAACAATTTGATCTCACCCATTGATACCTCAAATAACCTCAAGTTAGTAATCGAAGTTCATTATCCGATTAGGATTAAGGTTCCATGTACGACAGTCAAGTGAAATTAAATTTGTATGGTTAATGTTACAAATTAATTTCATGTGGCCCCGTTCAATACATATCAAATGTATTCTCAATTTCATTTTCAAAATCAAAGATAGATTTTAATGATATCGAGACGATCAAAAATAAATTGTCCATATTTATTTTACTGATCGCGAACAATAATTTTAGATCGAATTACAAATTGAATCTTTCTGTGTTTAACAATTTAAACACTTAATTAGTAATATCGAATCGATCTATGGACTAATGCAAGCTCAAAATAATATTTTATTCCAAAAATGTCACAAGTATAAATAAATTAACTCGACGGACATACACTATTCAACAATTTTTAATTATTTTTTATCAAAATTTACTAAAAATTTAATTTTAATCATTCAAACATGGACTAATATGTAGCAACATGTGATCCAAGGGCTTTTAGAACTTGAAAATCTTGTGGCACTAATGCGATGTATATGAACACTTGTTTTTATTTGTCAGAAAGGATGCCTACCGTTGATTACTCAAGAATGCATCCTTACCATTAAATGTGCATATAAAACAATGTCATCTCTCAACAACCCTAGAATTCTCTCTCCCCAAAAAACGGCGCCTTCTCTACGGATTTTCTCCTGCTGGATTTTATATTTCTTGTGTTAAAAGCGAAGCATTGTGAGTAGAGATCAGTATATAGGTTGATTTCATTTGTTTGGGGACTTATTGTTCATTTTGTGAGATATTTCCTATGTGGAAAATGAACGGTCTTAGTGCTTCAGAGGCATCCAATCTGTGTGAGCTCCAATGGGAACGTAGCTCCGGCCCTGATTCATTGGGGGTGAACATATCTTGGTGTTATTGATGTTTTCTTTTTGGGTTCTATTATTCTTTTCAGGTGTATATTTCCATGCGATAATCCATGGATTTTGATACCAACAAAAAAAGATATTTTTTATACAAAGACAATCCAAAGATTCTGCTCCCTGTGGAAGATGTAACAAAAAATGCAAGTGCAACCGTCGGTATGGAAGGTATAGGAAAAATAAGGTATGCTCATGTATATTGCTTTCTACTTGTTAGTTTAAAAAATATTTTATAGTAATATTAAATTTAATTATTCTTAATTTTCATTTGTTAATTTTTTTAATTGGATTATTTATATGTTAGGATTTTTCTGTTGTTTCAGCCTTCCAGGTTGTTTGTGTTATAAAATGTATATAATGTGAATGAACAAATTTACTCTTGTAAATTTTACTTTATTACAGTTGTACCATTGTCCTCCTCTATAAATAGGGGTTTGATTTAGAGGTTTTTACACAACTCTTCAATAAGAAGAAGTCTATATTTCTCTCTTTTTCTATTCTCTTTATTTTACTCTAATTTTACAACACATTATCAGCACAAGTTTCCAATCAATTGAGTCTTGAATTTGAGTAATCTAAAGGAATTATGTTCTTCAATTGCCTCTAGTAGGATCCTCTGTATCAGAAACCTGATTACTACAAATTAAATATACACTTAAATCGAATTCATGTGAAGAGATTATCCTTAGGCATCTACTCAATTGTAAATTTTCAAATTTATATCTTTGTAAGAATCAAATTCATTGATATTTCTCGATCTAGGTTTTATAATCATTTTACATATTTACAATTTTTTATTAAGGCACCGTTTGGAATCTTTTTTTTGCAAAATAAATAGAATGTTTGTTGTCAAATCAAAGAATTTAAATTATTTGTTGATTTATTTGTGTTTTCGAGGTAAGATGTGGGGTTAAAAATTGGAGAGAGAAAATGTGAATGGTTAAAAAGTGGTATGAGAAATTGTGTAAATTAATTCAAAATCATCATTACAATTTAATCCATAGCCGAACGGTGGCTAAGTATACAATAATTCTGAAATAACTTATCTTTAAAACTTTAGAATTAATTACTTACATTTGAGTTGTCCATATTCATCTTTTTGAAATTACTGCTTATTGAAATTGTTGCTTAATTATTTAGTAGTTTTATGTATTTTAGAATCTCTTGAATTATTGTTTCTATGCATGTTAACATGATGTATTAGTTAAAAAGTTAAAGTTAAAGAAAAAGAAAAAGAAAAAAAAATATATATATATATATATATATATATATATATATATATATACACACACACAATATTTATCTCTCTTTTAATTTATATTTTTGCTTTAGTTTAACGATCTTTTTAATTATTGGTATAATATTATATTATGGAAACTTAAATAACAATTAAATAATGATATTTGAATTAACTAAATTTGGATTATTGTTGTACCCTTTCAAAACATTGAGTTATTATGGATCTTAGACTTATGGACTTTGGAGTATTATAACCTATGCGTTATTATGGATCTTCTTGGACTTATGGACTTTGGACTATTATAATCTATGCTATATTATGGAACTTGGACTTATGTACCGTTGATTGTTATAAACTTTGGACTTGTGGACTTATCATTCTAAATTAAAGATAATTTACTAAAATTATTTATCTTGATTTTATACGCACATTAAATTCAGATTATATCTTTATATTTTTTAGTCATTCATCAGATAGCTATATTTATTAACTTGATTTTATTTTGTAGTCTTACACACATGGCCAATCTCACAAAATTAGAATTTGTGGTTCTTGATATATCTGGAAAGAACTATCTTTCATGGATCCTTGATGCTGATATACATCTTGAAACTAATGGCCTTGGGGATACCATAAAAGAAGAAAATATCACATCCAATCAAGAAAAGGCCAAGGCAATGATCTTCTTTCTGCCTATGACTAATGAGACACGTGGGCATGGGAGGATATCAGAATTTAAGAGGCTGTCTCCACCATCCTTTGCTGGAACCACCGACTCCCTCGAGGCTGAAAAGTGGTTAACTGAAATGCAGAAAGCCTTCAGGGTTATGGGATGCACCGACGAGGAGAAGGTTAACTTTGCCGCATACATGCTTCAGGACGGTGCATATGATTGGTGATTGATGGTTCAGCGCCAACATGAAAATAACACTGATCCTTTTACTTGGGAGATGTTTACTACGGCTTTCAATGAAAAGTACTTTTCCAAGAGTCTCCGCCAGCAGAAGGAGGGAGAATTTCTGAGACTAGTTCAAGGGAACAGATCAGTTACAGAATATGAGGCAGAATTTGCTAGACTGGCTAAGTTCGCTCCAAACTTAGTGGATATTGAAGAGAGAAGGTCTAGGCGCTTTGAAGAAGGACTTAAACCACAAATCAAACAGGCCGTGATTCCTTTTGAGCTCACTACTTATAGAGAGGTGATCAACAAATCCCTTTTGGTGGAAAGAGCTCTAGCCATAGATGGAGAAGAAAATAAAACACAATCCTTTTGCCAGAAATTCAAGGGTGGAAATTCAAAGGGGTGGAATAACAAGGGACAGAAAAGGAAGAGCGACCCGGGAAGTAATAAAAATCGACAATCTAGCAAGCAACCGAGGAGGACCTGCCCGAAGTGTGGCAAGGAACACTTGGGGGATTGTATTCTGGGTAAGGGAGTATGCTTCAAGTGTGGGAAGTCGGGACATTTAGCAAATGATTGTTAGAGTTGTTTTAACTGTGGGAAGCCAGGGCACCTAGCAAAGGACTGTAGAGAGAAAACGAAGACTACCCAAGCAAGGGTTTATACAATGTCTAAGAAGGAAGCTAATGACTCACCCATCGTGGTATCAGGTATTTTAAATTTTATTTACTACATTTTTCCCTTCTGTCTTTACATCTTGTACCATTCTAGGCAAATTATGAACATGCATATATCTATAGAAGTATAATCTATTGTGGTAGGTAATGTGTACGTGTGTGGCAAACTTGCAACTATTCTTTTCGATTCCGGGGTTACTCATTCTTTTGTCAGTCCTGTTTTTGTTGCGAAATTAAATCATTCATCCCCACAACTGATGATGAGATCCCAGTTGGGGAATCTCGTCGAAAACGCGGAATAACGAAATTTAAAACCTAGGAAAGATCTAGATCAGATTTGATGCGAAAAATATTATCCTTCTGTTGATCCACGTTACCTACAACATCCTCCTTACGTCTAATGCTAAGAGCACGCCTATCAATAATTGACCCATCCACCATAATACTTTTTGCCCCTTCACTATTACACCTATCCTTTTTACGTGGACAATCAAGTGCAATGTGACCCCGTTCCAAACATTTAAAGCACTTAATATTTTTATCCTTAAGAGGCTTGTAATCAGAATTATTTTTACCATTGGTTGTCGGTTCCTCCCTCCTTTTGTGAACATGATCACTACTCCCCCGTTTTGATGTCTCTTTTCGCTTCAATTGCCTTTCATTATCCACACCAACCTCACGTCTATTACCTCTCCTAACCCGAGAACCATCATGGGATTGATCCCGAGGTCGTTGTTCACGTTCTGTACCTCGATTTTCCATCTGAGCCATAAATCTCTCAAATTGTGCCCTCATTGCTGCAATATTATCATTACCATGTTCATCCCTTCTATTCACACCCCTGAGTTGTTTCCTGTCTCCAATAGAAGATGAAGATGTGGAAACCTCTCTATCAGACATTTTTAAGACACGAATAAGGAAATTCGGAATATTTGGGAAATATTTGGAATTTTCGGAATTTTTATTTTTATTTATTTTTAATTTGCCATAGAACTTGACTACGAGTATGACAGAAAAAACGGAACTGAATTTGGACGAAAAACGAAGAAGAAAAATACTTTTGAATTTTTGGGACTGACTCTTATGGATCAAACTGAAGAACTTTATGACTGACACGAAGAACGTGAAGAACACGAAAAAAAAATCAAGAAAATCAAGAAACGCAAGAATCTGAAATAGATCCAAACTCTGATACCAGATGATGAGATCCCAGTCGGGGAATCTCGTCGAAAACGTGGAATAACGAAATTTAAAACCTAGGAAAGATCTAGATCAGATTTGATGTGAAAAATAAACAAGAATTAAAATACTGGAAAGATAAAATTGACGATAGGACCTTGACCCAAGATTCACGACGCAAGAAATTGACGATGCGGAATCGAGATCCAAGGTTTTCGAAACACTACAAGGACTTGTCAATTTCCTTGATAAGATTCTAAATTGGAAACGCCACAAATATTCTCGCGAATAATTGATAAGTTCAACGCCACAAATATTTTCACAATATTTGATAAGTTGTATTTGTTCTCGAAGAACACAAAAGGGACTCCTCAACCTTTTAATTGGAGAAAACTCTCTCAACTTTATTAATCTCAAAACTCAAACTTAACTTTTACAATGAATGGAAAGAAGTATAAATAAGCAAAATAACCTAGCATCTAATTTATTCAAAATAGAATTCTAATTAGACTAAAATTCTAAAATAGGAAAATAACCTAAAAACCAAAAAAAGGAATAAAATAATTAAAAATCCGAAAAATCTGGCCGCTACTCAATTACGGTCGTGAATAATTCTTTTACGGCCGTAATGGTCTTTCTGATTAAAATTGTGTCATCGATTACGGCAGTGATGAATCTCTTACGGCCGTGAAATGCTCCTTTTACGGCCGTAACTTCCAGGCTTACGGTCGTAAGTCTCGTTCTGCTTAATTTTTGCCTTTTCCTTCGATAATTTGTTACGGCCGTGATAGTAAGTGATACGATCGTGAATATATGTATTACGGCCGTGAAGATCCTCTTTTACGGCCGTAAGGTATTTTCTGCCCAAATAACTTCTTTTTCTTGATTCGGCTCGATCCGTCCCTCTTCTCGGCTCGACCCCAACACGGAACTTGCTCCGTTTTGCACGTAGATCACTATCATATTGCCGATGGCTCGACTTCGCCCTTCGATGCCTTGTCCGGATCACATCAACTGGGTACTCCGTTTGTCGTGTCAACACCATCCGGAGCATTATTGAGTTCAAGTTATGTATTGAGAGACTGTCCAATAGTAGTGAATGGGAATGATTGGTTGGCAGATCTTATAGTGCTTGATATTCACGATTTTGACGTCATACTGGGCATGAATTGGTTATCACGGTATTATGCTTCAATAGACCGTCACGAGAAGAAGGTGGTGTTTGAGCCTCCAAATAAAACTCCTTTTTGCTTTGTTGGGGTTGAGGTGAAGCCTTCTATTCCAATTGTATCAGCGATGAAAGCCCGTCAGTTGATGAATAAGGGCTGTAGGGCTTACTTGGCTGCAATAGTCGAGATACCTAAAGCAAACCCCTCTCTTGAACAAATTGCAATCGTTCGAGAATATCCGAATGTTTTTCCAGATGATCTTTTTGACCTACCTACCACCTGAAAGAGAGATTGAATTCGTTATCGATTTGGTACCTGGAACAGCCCCAATATCTAAGACACCGTATCGGATGGCTCCTGCGGAACTTAAAGAGCTCAAGGAACAACTACAGGATCTCATGGATAAGGGTTTTGTTCGACCTAGTTTCTCTCCGTGGGGTGCTCCTATGTTATTCGTGAAGGACGATTCTATGAGACTTTGTATAAATTACAGAGAATTGAACAAAGTAACAATAAAGAATAAATATCATTTGCCAAGAATTGAGGATCTATTCGACCAGCTTCAGGGTGCAGGGTATTTTTCCAAGATCGATCTGCGATCTGGTTATCATCAGTTGAGGATTAAAGAAGAGGACATCCCAAAGACGGCCTTCCGTACCAGATATGGACATTATGAATTTTTGGTGATGCCGTTTGGGTTAACAAATGCTCCTGCGGCATTTATGGACTTGATGGATCGGGTCTTTAAAGAATACCTGGATCAATTTGTTATAGTTTTCATTGACGATATATTGATCTATTCGAGGTCTGAAGGGGAACACGAAAGGCATTTGAGGATCGTGCTTCAGAAACATCGAGAAGAGAAATTATTTGCGAAGTTCAAAAAGTGTGAATTCTGGCTGGAAAGAGTGTCGTTCTTGAGGCATACTGTATCAAAGGAAGGCATTGAGGTTGACCCGAGTAAAGTTGAGGCAGTTCGTAATTGGCCGACACCAACTAATGTGAAAGATGTCCGCAGTTTTCTTGGATTAGCTGGTTACTATCGGAGATTCGTGGAAGGATTTTCCAAGATTTCCTCACCTTTGATTAAGCTGACCAGAAAGGATACAAAATTTCAGTGGAATTCGGATTGCGAACAGAGTTTTGAGGAGTTAAAAACGCGGTTGACAACTGCGCCAATTTTAGCTATTCCACAGGGAAATGAAGGATTGGTCATTTACAGTGATGCCTCATTAAAGGGGCTTGGTTGTGTTCTTATGGAAAACGGTAAGGTGATTGCCTACGCTTCAAGGCAATTGAAAGAGTACGAGAAGAATTACCCAACTCACGATCTCGAGTTGGCAGCCGTCGTATTTGCATTAAAGATATGGAGGCACTATCTCTACGGGGTTAGATGTGAGATCTACATCGATCATAAAAGTCTCAAATATTTCTTCACACAGAAAGAACTAAACATGCGACAACGCAGGTGGTTGGTACTTGTCAAGGATTATGATTGTGTTATCAATTATCATCCTTGTCAACGTTGTCTCACCTGTCAGAAAGTTAAGGCCGAACATCAACGACCTTCTGGCCTATTACAACCTCTTATGATTCTGGAGTGGAAGTGGGAACGAATAGGCATGGACTTTATTGTTGGCTTACCTAAGACGAAGAAGGGTTATAACTCCATATGGGTGATTGTTGATCGTCTTACCAATTCGGCACACTTTCTGCCGGTAAAAACTACTTATAATATGGAGAAGTATGCAGAGTTATATGTGGCAGAAATTGTAAGGCTCCATGGGATTCCCTATCCATTGTGTCTGATCACGACCCAAAATTTACTTCTTCATTTTGGAAAAGTCTACATAACGCCATGGGTACTCAGTTGAGATTTAGCACGGCCTTTCACCCTCAGACAGATGGACAGTCAGAGAGAACGATTCAAACCCTGGAAGATATGTTGAGAGCTTGTATTATCGATTTTTCAGGTACTTGGGACGAATTTTTCCTATTAGTTGAGTTCTCCTATAACAATAGCTATCAAGCCTCCATTCACATGACTCCATATGAGGCGCTATATGGGAAAGTGTAGATCTCCGGTTCACTGGGATGAAGTAGGGGAACGAAAATTACTAGGTTCGGAAATGGTGCAGTAGACATCAGAAATTGTTGAGAAGATTCGTCAACGGATGAGAACTGCACAGAGTAGACAGAAAAGCTATGCAGAAAAAAGAAGGAAACCATTGGAATTTGCTGCAGGTGATATGATCTTCTTGAAGGTCGCTCCTATGAAAGGAGTTATGAGATTCGGGAAGAAGGGAAAGTTAACTCCGCGATTTGTTGACCCCTTTGAAATACTTCAAAGGGTGGGTGATCTAGCTTATCTGGTTGCACTGCCACCGGCACTATCTGGGGTTCATAACATATTTCACGTGTCGATGTTGAGGAAATATATTTCGGATCCTTCTCATATCCTCAGTTATGAGTCGTTAGATCTTCGTGAGGATCTAACTTACGAGGAATTTCCTGTGAGGATCTTACTGAAGGCAGATAAGGAACTTAGGAGGAAGAAGATAACTCTAGTTAAAGTTCTTTGGAGGAATCATGCGGTAGAAGAGGCTACTTGGGAACGCGAGGACGAAATGCGTGCCAAGTATCTACTACTTTTTGGTAAGTTTTAATTTCGAGGACGAAATTTCTTTTTAGGGGATAAGGAATTGTAATACCACTTTTCGTTTTACGTGCTTTCTTGAATACCACTCAATTTTTTTGATGAATAATTTATTTGACAATTATTATTGATAATAAGTTGAATTATTTTGCAGTGGAAGGACTTGGACGCCGTCTCGATCACTGTGCCAATTAAAATATTTATAAATTGGTTACGTACAATTATATGTCTAATTGCTTATTTTAATTGTTATTTGCCAATTTATATTTTATTTAGTAGCAAGTGGCCAAAATACATTTAGTTTGAAATTGGTGTAAAGTTTAGTGACACATTGATATTTAATTTAAAGTTGTTCACTTAATTGCATTAAAGAGGGGAATTGAGGGACAAACTTGCAATTTTCGAAAGATTAAAAATTTAATACTAACCTAACCCTCATTCCTCTCTCTCTCACACCCGATCTCATCTCTTCTCCGCCCCGCTCTACCTCTCTCGGTCGCCCTCATCTCTCTCTCGGTCTCTTCCCTTAGTTCGCCGACCACCACCACCACCACCACCGTGCACCCCCATCACGGTAAGACCTGCCTTTCCCCTTCCCCTTCCCCTCTCATGCACGCACACACACGAAACCGCACACACGATTTTTGTTTTAACACCCGCGCGCGCACGGTTTTACACACAAAAAATCACGATGTATATGTACATGGGTATATATGTGGAGTGTGTGTATATATGTATTTTTCTCACATTTTCAGATTTTAGTTGTTGTTTGACCTCGAATTATACCATTAATTAAGGATTTAATGATGCTATGTATGTGAGTATTGATGTATATATATATAATTTCCACAGTAGATTTCAGATTTTAAATAAATGAGTGTGGGTCTTGCACATTATATGAATGAATTTCAAATTTGGGTTTAATTAGATTTTCGAATTTTAAATTTTTATTTGAGATTGGAGATAAGTAATATTATATATGTATAGTGTAAAATTTCAGATTTATGGATTCATTTAATTAATTGGAATTGTAATGCCTTTAGGATTAAGGAAATTTAATTTTTATTATTGTAACTGATAAGTGATTTCGATTAGTTAAATTTGGAATTATCTTCATAATTTCATGTTTAGAGTAAAATTTTAAATGTGTACTAATCCCAAGATTTCAAAACGTAAGAACTTAGCAACTAATTTACCTTGATTTTTAAAAGTGGAAATTCAATTTAAATGTTTCCAAATTTATTTTCCTAATCCTATTGTACATTAAAATTGAATACTTGTCTCGAATGTGGTGTTAAATGTGTTTGTTATATTATGAGTCATATGAAAGTCTCAACCTCATTTAAGAGTGTTAAATGTGGTTTTCACTAAAAGTCATATTTTTGTTAATGAATGAAAATTAATTAGGAGAAACGGTACAGTGACGTCGCGGGCAACCAAGATTTCCACCTGCATATTAAGCAAAGTGACTACTAAGGACTACAGGTAAGTAAACTTCCCCTATGTTCATAGAAGTTAAATGTAAATGTGAAATGTGAAATGGACTGTTTGCAACTTACTTGCTTTAATGAACTTTATTTACTTTATAAAAGTATATGCTATTAGGAAGAATGTTCAAGCATGTACATTATCATATCATTGCATCATCAAGCATGCATTGGCATCGAAATTGGGAAGTCAAATGTTTTTTTTTTTAAAATGAAAGAAATGTGTCAAGGTGCAAGTTTGTTCAAAAGTTATGTATCCCAAGTTTTTAAGAAAGAATGAGTGTACTTCTAGTTCATGAAAGTTGCTAGTGGAAAATGGGGCGCGGGGGATCGGCGTACCCGAATTAAGTCGCTTTGCGACGGAATGTTCAACCGTTTACGGTTGACTGTTAAACCGCTTTGCGGTGGGAAAGTGAATGTTAAACCGCTTTGCGGTGGAAATGTAAATGTTAATCTGGTTCCAAATAAAAAATTGCTCACTGTTATCTGATTGATTAGAAGATAAACCCAGTGAGCTCACGATGAAAATGAAGTGAAAGTTTTGAAATGTTAAGTGAAAGTTTGAAAATTTTGGAAAGTAAAGTAAATGGGGATACATATTTCGAATTTTTAAAGCATTTCATGTCATAAGTATGCATTACATGCATAAAGTTTACTTACTGAGCTTTAACTCACCCCAATCCCTTCCCAACATTTCAGGTGATGAAAGTTAGATGATTTGAGGAGAGAGCATTTAGTGGCAGACTCGCATGGTACCACGATTTCTCATTTCAAATAAAGTTGAATTGGAAATTTCATAAATGTTTTTCTCTGGTTATTTTTATTAGTCCATTCTTTTAATTGTTTATTGAATTTTGATAAGTTATTTATCTCGTTAGAACTTTATCAATTCTCCATTTAGTTAAATGGAGATCATGATTTGAATTTAATTTATGTTAAGGAGTTTGGGGATTGAATGAATTGGTTTTGGCGATGATGAATGTAGTTGAGATGTGGTTGATCTTTTTTAAATTTTTATGTTGGTTTTGTTGTCTCTCTACAGGTTGGTTAAGTCCAATTTATAGAGGAGACTTTGTCGAAATTTCTGTAAAATTTTATAATCGATAAATGAAAATTTTAATGTGTAAACGATTTTATTCCGCATATAATGTGAATGAAAGTTAACACGCCTAGGTTATTGATTTTTAAACTTGGGGTGTTACAGTATAGGTATTTGAAAATGATGAAAATGAAGAGATTTCGATAAATTATGTCTATACGAGGAAAAGATGGAATCGAGAAGAAGCAGTTGTCGATAATATTTTTTTCATATAATGTAGCGCTCGAAATTATTAATGAAAGTGATGATGAAGAACCAAAATCAACCAAGGAATGTAAACGAAGAAATGATTGGCTATAATGGAAATGTGCAATTCATGTAGAATTGGATTCATTGGAGAAACGTAAAATTTTTGGACTTATTGTTCAAACTCCTAAAGGGGTTAATTCTGTAGGATACATGTGTATTCGTGCGAAAAGGAAATGAGAAAAGAGAAGTTGTGAGATATAAAACACGACTTGTAGTACAAGATTTTTCGCAAATACCTGGTATCGATTATGAAGAAACGTATTCCCCTGTAATGGATGTAATTTCATTTCGATATCTAGTTAGTTTGGTAATACATGAAAAACTAGATATGTGCATGATGGATGTAGTTTCTGCCTATTTATATGGCATGCTTAACAATGACATCCAAATGAAAACTCCCGAGGGATTTAAAATGCCTGAAGTATATAATTCGAGATCTCGAGAATTATTTTCAATCAAATTGCAGAGGTTATTATATGGATTGAAACAATCTGGCCGCATGTGGTATAATAGTCTCAGTGAATATCTACTGAAAGAAGGATACAAGAATGATCACATATGCCCTTGCATTTTTATAAAGAATTCAATGAATGAGTTCGTAATTATTGCTGTATATGTTGATAACTTAAATATTATTGAAATTCTTGAAGAAATTTTGAAAGCAGTTGAGTACTTAAAGTCAGAATTTGAGATGAAAGATCTTAGAAAGACAAAGTTTTGTCTCAGCTTACAAATCGAGCATTTATTAAATGAAATTCTTATTCATCAATCAACATATACAGAAAAAATCCTTAAACGATTTTACATGGATAAGGCAAATACATTAAGCACACCGATTGTTGTTTGTTCACTCAATGTGGAAAATGGCCCATTTAGACTTTGAGAAGATAATGAAGAACTTGTTGGTTTTGAAGTACCATATCTTAGTGTTATAGGTGCACTACTATATCTTGCCAACAACACACAACCTGATATTGCATTCTCAGTAAGTTTACTAGCAATGTATAGTTCTTCTCCTACACAAAGACATTGGAATGGTGTTAAACATGTATTGTGGTATCTCTGAGGAACAATTCACTAGGGTTTGTTTTATTCAAATAAAACTAAATCAGAACTTGTTGGGTATGCTGATGCGGGATATCTATAGAACCCAAACATAACTAAATCTTAAACATGTTATTTATTCACTTGTGGAGGTACTGCTATATAATGGAGATCCACAAAGCCGACATTAATTGCTATTTCTTCTAATCATGCTGAACTACTTGCAATACATGAGGCAAGTCGAGAATGTGTAATGTTGAAATCAATGACTCAGCATATAAGGGAGACTTGTTGTAATGCCCTAGAATTTTTTGTAAGTAAACCCTGGAGTGTTACTAAAAATCATTGCATTTTCTTAAATAAATGCGGAAGTGTAAACAAAAAATGTTTTTCTGAAATTGAAATTGAAATTCTTTACAACTAAATCCCAAAAACTTAACTTGATAAATCAACATGTTTGGAATAATAAATATAACTTAATACATTTAATTTTGCAAATCTCCTTAGCAGTCCGATTCACAATTTCGTCACGGTCCAATCGATTCGAACAAGCATGTAAAATTATAGGAGTACGTATTTGTAAATACTCAGTAGGACACGAAAAATGTTGTGCTATCCTGAGTAAATATATTTAACGCATGTGTCAAAATATCATACAGTCATTATATCTTTAACTTTCATAAGTATAATAATTCAACATGTGTGTCTAAAATATTATACCGTCATCATATCTTTAGTAAACAGTAAGAGCTCAATCATATCATATCTTTGGTACCGGATAACCATATCATAAACATAATATCATACCATAAACTTTCATAAGTATAATAAATCAACAACATGGATAAATAATTTAAACAAGAGAAAAGCCACTGCACCTCGATATCCTACCTCAATAGATCAAACTGATTTTGCAAGAAAATATGATTGCACGTTGAATATCCAAAACGTGTATTTGATTGCCTTGAAAAATATCGTGATTGAAGATCTTTGAAATATTTTTAGAAATCTTGACTATTTGATCGAAACCATGAATTGGGGAAATATAAATATTGTAAATTGAAGCAGTAAATCCTAATTCAATTGAATAATACATATGATAAGATTGAAATTCTGTTTCATTAATGATAATAAACCTCTATTGTTGTCTCCCAATCAAACTCTAATGTTATCGTCAAATCCCAAACAAATATTTATCTCCAAATCCAAAACAAATATTTATCTCCAATTCAACAAATCCAAACCAATATTAATTCCTTATCTAACACGTGGCTGTCAAAACTATTATAATACAATTAAGTTGCGTTTGATAGCGAGGATGAAATTTGGATGAAAAGAAAATGAATTCCAGGGAATTGAATTTCTGGGAATTGGAAGTTTAATGTGTTTGATTGGTTTAATTTTCTATGTGGAAAAAGTAGGAAATTTTCCAACTTTTGTTGTTTGATTGACATTATTTTTCATGAAAAATAAAGTAAATTTTATCTATTTTAATAATAAAAAAAATTATTTTTTCACACATTTGTACTTGATAATAATAATGTTAATTTTTAGAAAAAAAATAAAATCAATTAACAACAACAAAAAAGATCAAACGTAATGAAAATGGTATAAGATTTTTCATGGAAAATAAAACCTCCCCCCCCAAGCGGAAAACGAATTCATTCAAAACAAGGAAAATACCGAATTTTGAGGCAAGTGGAAAAATGAATTCCATGGATAACTTAGGCAATCAAACAGCGCAAATTTGAAAAATCATATTTTTCAAGAAAAACTTAGCGTATCAAACGCACCCTTAGAATAGTCTTCTGATGGTTCACACGTTACAGTGTTGGCAAAATAAGGAATTTGAAATAAGTTAAGAGGTAATTGCATTCCATTACACTTTTTGGCTTTGTATAAACAAAAATGACACTTTTTCATGATTTTGGCAAATCTAACATTTTTTGACGCATTTGCCCTTTGCAGATTTTTTTTTTCTCATTTGCATTCAACTACTATGGATTTGACATTTTAAAATTGGTAGTACAAAAAGTAGACCCATTATTTACAAACAATGCTGTAACCTAAGTTGCACGGATACCGACACGCGATACGAATATGACACGACACGGACATGTCGACACGTGATTTTTTAAAAAGTTATGATACGACACATTGGGACATGCAAATTAATTTTTTTAATTTATTATTATTTTAGTCTTATTTACAAATAACACATTGTATATTTATTGAATTAAAATGAGGATATCAAATAAAAACAAACTTGTAAGTTAGATTTATCATTTTTTTAATTGCATGCATTTCGTCCCTTCCCCTTTTTCATTTAGATGTATATGATGTAGCTCCGACACATGTCGAAGAGTGTCCGAAGAGTGTCGGTGTCGGACACGTGTTCGACACGACACGCTGGCTCCCGACAGAGTGTCGGTGCAACCTAGGCTGTAACCACCGTTATTGGTACTCGTGCAGAAGCTAAAAAGAAGGAAAACGAAATCCCTCCAAAGTCACTTCATCTTCTTCTTCCAAAAGTGAGAAATCAGTTTCATCCAAAATCCCTCCCCGATCACGATCGACATACTCCGACGTTGACATTGAAGGTTAGTAACTAAAAACTCGCACATTCATTCAGCGACTTGCATTTTTTTGTTGTTTGTTTTCGACCGGTCTCTCGCGCAGCCATTGCGGGTTTCGAATTTTTTTTTTTTTAATAAAACTCAAAGAGTTTGCCCATATAATGTAGAACCGAAATTCATTTCTCAAATCAATTTTTGTAGTGGATTGACTTTTGAATGGGTGTTGGTGCTTCATGCCCTTTATTTGGCTTTGGCTTGTAAATGGGAACACGTTGAGGAAGTTGGTTCGGCTTGTAAATGGCAATGGGAGGAAAACTGGTTTCGGATTTTGAGTGGGGACAGGAGTAGGAAGTGGTCTTGTTTTATAAACGGGTATGGTTGAAGTGATTTTTTGTAAATGTTAAATGAAGGAGGAAGTGGTTTAGGGTAAACTGGTGGGCGGTTGGAATGGAAGAAGAAGAAGCACTTAAACTGTTTAGTAGTAGTATAGAATTCATGGGAAATATTGAGTTTTGCTTCATGATTCCATCCATACATTTCATCATGTTATTGAAAATATGAGCAATTAGTTTTCTATATTTTCATTTCTTATTCTCACATTAATTATTTGCTATCCCTCAAAAAGTTTGAAATGTTCTTGAACGTAACATGCATTTCGACAATTGTAGTAACATATGCTTGCAGAATCAGGAATGAGGAGCTTGATACTTGGGTGCGTCTAAGATAATCAAATTAGATTGTTACATGTTTATAGTCATCTGTCGAGACATTTCTGTCGTTCTCAACAGATGAAATCTGTAATTATCGACAGTTGGGCTTCTTTGTTTCATTCGATTGACATTTCCATTTACCTACTACTGATTGCATTTCCTTGCATTTGGATGACTAGTTATATTGAGTTTAGCTTAATGTTTTTAGACATACCTCTTATTATGTGAATCAAACTTTGAACAAGCGATTATCTGTAGTTTTGGTCTCACATTAAGTATTACAGGCCTGTACAATCAGGATTGAGGAGGCTGCTACGTGGGTGCGTGTTAGATACTGGATTTAGATTGCAATATGTTTATAATCATTTGTCGAGAAATTTTCGTCGATCACGATAGAATAAATCTGTTATTCTCGACAGATAGGCTAATTTGTTTCATTCGATAGATATTGCCATTAACCATCTTCTTCTTACATTTCCTAGCATGTGGATGAATGAAATGTGTACTATTATCCTCATGAAGTGGCTTTTTTATATTGTGCAAATGAATTTCCCATTCTTACCACCAGAGGAAGATAGAATGCACGCACACATATCACAGAGAAGCCAGCTCAAGTACATAAAGGTGGTATTTGATAGATTGGAAAGCTCCCAACAAGAAGAATTTAAGAATTCGTGCTTCGGGTATTTGACAGAACTCGCTGAGCTGCAGTTCTCAGCTCAATTGATGCAGCAGCAGCAGCTGTTCAGCCTAATTGACTCGGGCAAGATAAATGAGTTGTGGTTCAACTTCAATGGCCATTATAGTAGATTTGGGTTGAATGAGTATGTAATTGTGACTGGACTTAAATGTGGTCCGCCGGTGAATCCCGAGGAGTATGAGAAGACAATACAAAAGAAGAGGCTTAAAGAAAGGTATTTCAAAAGTGATAGAGTCACTTGTGGTGACTTGGAGCGGGTACTGTTGCACTTTCCACAACAAGGGCGGATAGATTTAAACTAGGCCTAGCTTTACTAGTTGAAGGTATTTTTATAGCTACTGAAAAAAAACATTGGCTTTGACCTCAACACGTTGGCTCTAGTAGAAAACTTGAAACTCTTTTTCGAATATCCTTGGGGGAAGGTTGGTTACCACTGTGTTATCAAAGCATTCAAACGTGGGTGGTCTAAGAAAATGGGGGATGCAAAGACGAAACAATAGAAGGAGATTACGTATACAATTCACGATTTCCCTCTAGCACTGCAGGTATTTTATATGATTTTAATCATTAGTATTTTTTTCTATATTGTTTTAATCTCCTACCCATCACTTTCAATCTACGTCGTAATTATTTCCATTTCATGGCAGATATGGGCATACGAGGCTGTCCCTGAACTTGGTGAACGCTTTGCCGAACTTCTAGGAATTCGGACGCCACAAATTCTTAGTTGGACAGCTAGGAAGCAGCCGCAACAACGCACCTACGGGGCATTTTTCAAGAATACTCCAGTAATATTATGTTTTACGTAGATTGATTAAAATATAATTGTTTTGACAGTAATTTGTATACGCAAAAAAAAAAAATTAAAAAAATCAACTTTTCTACGTTACTATTGTAGCTTCAAGTCTATGTCACTCTTAGACCTTCGACAGAGGAGCAAACTAGTGCATACATCAGCACACTAGTTCCATTGGAAGACAATGTCGTGCAATTACTTGATGATTTAGCGTTGAACATGAACCGTCCGTAATGTGATGTTGAAGAGAATATTGCAGCCGAGGTGTCTGAGGATGCATCTAGCGAATATCTTGAGTCGAAAGTGCAAGATACGGGGAGTGGTTCTGCAAATTCTGAAGACTCCACTGCAGGATCTAGTGGGAACGAGATAGGTGAGGGAGGGGAATCTAGTGGTCCTGATAGTGGAACTTTTTTGTTCAGTGCCAGTCATGACACAGAAATGGGGTTCGAAAATGTTGGCACTGGCGCCTTCAAGTCCACACCTGTTCATAACCAATGAGCCGTCAACTCACTCGAGATAGTGAGGCATTTGAAGATGCTCCATTTCCAACAGAAGAAACTACCACAGCAGGTAATACTTTTGCTTTAAATAACATTTACAACTGCACTAGTGGACTAGTAAACCAATTGTTTTCATCATTACATTATAGCCTATAGTGCAATCACACTATTTAACAATTACACTTTCACATGGAAGGTACAAACTTTTCCCCACCACAGGAACGACCGGAAAATGTCAATATTCATATCCCAATTGATAGTGCCACACATGAAGCATGAACTTAGTCCATAATCCCCATGTTTGCATTTTAATTAGAATTCCCGACATTTCAAATGTCTGTTGTTCGCTCAAAATAGTGTACCGCAAGCGCACGGGTCGCGTACAAGTAATAAAGTGGACTTTTTGAGTCCGGGTTGTCGATCCCACGAGGAATGTATACTTTAGATTATACAACTTTAATTAATTTAATTCTAACAACAAAGAGAAACACATAATTAAAAAGATGGATTTTTGGAAATTCTAAATTAAAGAAACTAATTTTAAACCAAATTAAAATAAGAAAAATGAAAGATAAAATAGTTGGGATTCATGATTTCACTTAACTCTCGCTTAAGTAATTTCTCAACATATGCAAATTAATACATTACTCATTTACAATGTTAGACCCGATTTTCCAAGCTTAGCTAATTACCTCTCTCGAGTGAACTTAACCCTAATCAATTGGTCTAACCTACTATATCTCTTTGTCGATTAAGGCACAATCAATTGCATTAACTCTTTGTGAAAATAGTTCAATGGATCATCTAGGGTTTAAGGTATATCTCTATCCTTAACAAGAACCTAGAGCATTTGTTATTTGGTCTAAAATGCATAATATCTCTCGATTATCATACACTTCACAAAACATATATTTGGTTATCAATCAAACACATGGAATAATCTCAATAACAAACACACATGAAATAAGCTCAAAATTAATAAACAAACATTAAAATTACTTTAACTAAGTTAAGCTACATCAGTCATCCCAACATAAAACAATTAGCCCATTATATAAATATTCCACAAAAGATAAGGTTTATGAAAATACATCACAAAATATAGAAATTAAGGATAAAAATACAAGAAAAATGAAATACAACACTTCCCTTGATTTTTGCTCCAAGAATCTTTCAATAATGCTTTGTATTTCCACTTACTTCTTGCTTCTTTGATCCAAATGGTGCTAGTAACTTAGAAACAAAACTAAACTACAACTAATTTACAAACTAAATCAAAAACAAAGAAAGTAAAAGAAAAGAAAGAAGAAGAAAAGAAGAAGAAAGAAAAAGAGAGAAAAGAGGGAAGAGGGCTAGGGTTTGTCAAGAAAATTGGGGTTCTTGTTGAAGAGAGAAGTGGGGGTATATATACCCCCAAAAATCTGACCTAAAAAAGGTCCAAAAACGCGCCCCTTACGAGGCAAACGCGACCTTAACTTAAAATAAAAAAAAACAGAAAATAAAATCCGGAATTGGCCAAAAAGTTGCCTACGCGATCGCGTGGCTGAGTGCCTCGCGATCGCGTGGTTAGCCTGAAATCCCTCGGGTTGGGTCTGTGGCCTAGTTCGCGAACGCGACCTGTGCTTAACCACGCGATCGCGTGGTTCAGCTGAGTGAGTGTTTGTGGTCTGGTCCTTCAATTAATTGCCATCCAGGTCCTCCAACTTTTGGTTTTCTTCAATTTAGTCCTCGAATTTTGGCTTTTATTACAAGTATGCCCCTGAAATATTTGCATCTTTAGTCCTCCAACTTTCTGAGATGTTGCACTTAAGTCTCCAAACTTTTGATTTCTTTCAATTAGGTCATTGGACATCAAATTTTCTCCTCTTTTAGCCTGATTGCACTCCAATTTTGTCCATTTGCTTCCCAATTGAGGTTGTACCTAATTGTACAAGATAAACACAAAATATAAGTAGATATTTGCTCAATTTGTCAATTAAATTGTCTATTTAAAAGTACAATAAGTGTGTAAAACGCACACTTATCATCTGGATCGACGTGTATAATCTGAAATGTTCGACAGTTTCTCTGTACTTACATCCAAGCTCACTGTTAAATTTTTTAACATTTTCTATATGAACAATGAAGATTTCGCTCATGAGTCATCACATGAAGACACATTAGACGGGCAATCTGGTGCAATGATTGTATATAGTCCTCTGGTGGAAGTGGCCCCATTAAATGAATAGTTAGTAGATGTTGGACCAGCCAATACAGGGAAAAGGCGTTCCACCCGCACAAGAGTGCCATCGGTCAGCACACAATCGCCATTCACAAGGTCAGGGAGGAAGAGGCCTAAGAAATGAACTTCTCAGTTTACCTATTTAGGATGACTTTAATCAGGCCATTTTGTGCTTTTACTACATCATTGGAATTTTTCAATGTGCATATTCCAAGTTAAATGAAATTTTGTTGGAATTGTTGTTGTAAGTGGGGAGGAAGAGAGATGATTTTGAATGTAGAATGGTAATGTGCATTTATGTTGTAATTATTTTGGGTTAGTGTCAATCCTTTTGTTTTTGAATTTTGTACTTTGTAAAGGGATTCCAATGTGCAGTGTTTTATAACAATGAAATATTGTCATCGAATGTCATGGTATTTTTCCCTGAGTGTTAACAACATTGAATGTAGTGTATGCACTTGTAGTGGACAACATTAGTAAAATGGTACTTTCTAGTTAATTTCTCTATAGGTAGTATTCTCAACCTAAACTGACCTAAATGAATATTTGTCATCTACATTGTCAGTCAATCAATGAAGTGTGACTGAATTAGTGTTGTTGCAGGAAATTTGCTGTGGTTAAGTACTATGACAGTTATTTTGCTTTTAGGTAGTTGACACTTATAATTGACTTTTTAGGTGGTTGACAACATTAACTTATCAAAACCATATGCACAACACTTCTATATAAAGGTCAACTTCTGTTTAAAACACATTACTCTATCTCCAGCAAGTTGAATATCACTAATGGCTGCCTCTAGCTCTACTATGGTCAATGACAATGTGAATGACTCTCCACCAATTCCAGGTTCTTCTCCCCTGTTCCCTATAGTCATAGAGGATGTGAGGGACTCCCTATCAATTCCGGGCTCTTCTCCCCTTTTCCCTGTTATCATAGAGTCCGATGATGATGATGTCCCTTATGTGATAGCTCGGTCAACTATACAGCCTATTCCCTTTCCCGACTTGGATGAAGTCGTCAGCCCGTTTGCACTTCCTTAAGAAGAGATTGTAGAGGAGACCTTCAACTATATGGTTCCTTACGTCGGTGAAGCCAAGAGTTCGGAAGAGGCACAATCATATCCTCTGCAAGAAGTAATCGTAATTAGATCGGATGAGGAGGTAAATTAAGGAAATGCAAGTGATGAGTCCGTTGTTGATGATTATTGAATGAGTTTTCTAGCTATCCTTGGAGTAAAATAATATTTTTCATTCTTATGTTAACTTAGTGTGGTAGAATCCTTTAACATATTTGTGTGGACACTGTCATTCCAATTTTGTTCACGGTTGGCAACGTCACATACATGGATATTACAAGTGTCGGGAATTACAGTTCTCATATGTCGGGGTTCACAGTGGCTTTCTACAAATATATGGGTTTTTGTGTTTCCCAACTTGATAAACACATATGTTGTTTTGTTAGTCAATCATTTTATATTTTCGTGTGGCCAGTGGCATGAAAATGTGTTGATGTTAGGGAAAGTGTAATGCACACAATGTAAAACTGTCAGTAATTACAGAACCTAACTGTCGGAATCGACAGTTGATTACAACAGAAGTATAACATAGATAAGTACAGATCGAGGTACAAAAATGTCACAGCTGTTATAACTTCATACAGCTTGTATCTCCCTACAAAAGTGCTATAGTGCATATCTAAACAGGCCTAATTGTAATACACAACACCAATGTACCGAATTAAGCACGGGTTCCCCCAATTGGATTTATGCATGTTCACGATTGTGCCCAACTCGTCCACATCTCGAACATTTTCTCACTTTCAGGGTTGCCTCGAAATTTGAGCGCTTTTGTTGTGTTGGTGGCCTTCCTGGCAGTCGACGTACATTTGGTGGGAATATTTGCACCGAACGAATATGTGAGGGCACATTCCACTCAACTTCATTATCCACTGGATAGATTTCCTCCGCATATGCACATCTCCAGTTCTCGACTGTGTAATAATGGGAGCAAAGGTCATAGAGAGACCTACCCCGTGAACAAGCAGTGCGGGTTGCATGGGAGCATGGCATAAGGTGTACTTGAAATTCTCCATACGTACAAGTTTTTTCCTCAAAATCAACGAGGTGAGTCTCAGTGGGTATACCAACTTGATTCAGGTTCTCGGTCAGCTCATGTGCCCGCAATCTTGTACCTAATTCAAAAGTTAGGAGTAACTCTTCCTCCATTCTCATAGTTAGTTGTGTAGTGCATTGTGATGAGGATAAACGGTGACCATAAAACAACCTTTGGATGGTACTACGAATGTGTTATACTAGACACGTGATGGATAAGCCACGTGCATGTCTCAACATTACGTTCAAACTTTTTGCATTGTTGTTGGTCATAATGTTGTATCGATTCCTCGGTGAAATGTGCTCGAGACTAAAATGCAGACCCAGCTTTCTCCAAGTAGGACGCCACTCGCAAACTAACCGTTCTTATATGTCCCATTAGCCTGTCAAATTCTTCTAGTCGATACTCTCTGGAAGCTTTTTTGAAGAGAAAAATTGTGCGAGCATTACTATATCGCTAAATTAAATTCTTTTCAATATGCCACATGCAACAACTGTGATGAGACAGAGGAAATAAATTGGTGATTACCTTCTCAATACTTTTTTTCCTATCAGATACAAATACCTGATCCTCGGAGTCTCCTATGAGGTCCTTCAACTTGGACAAAAATCAATTCCATGACTTGTTTATTTCCCCGTCCACAACACCCTAAGCTATTGAATATATTTGTTTATTCTTATGCTGAGCAGTTGCTAATAGAAGGGTTCCTTTGTAGGGACCTTTCAAGTGACTACCATCGACGCAGATTACAGGACGAAGAAAGTGCAAATATCCACTTATGCTTGCACCATAAGCCAAGAAGAAGTAGTGAAACTTGTTACTTGAATCGATTTCTATGTGCGTAATAGTTCCTTGGTTTTTCTCGCCTAGAACATGGAAATATGAGGCAAGTTTTTGGAAGTTCTCCTCAGGTGTTCCCCTCAACGAATGTAGAGCTGCTTCCTTTGCCCTTCGGGCCTTACTATAACTAATTTGTACGCCAATTTCACGTTCCATGTCGCGAACAATTACCTAAGGATCATATGGCGTGTTGGGGTCATTCAATCTACACTTAATGTGTTCGGCCACTATCGAACTTGTAGCATGTTTAACAGCGCGACGTCTACAGTCCACATAACACGTATGCAAGTCACAGAATTTTCGAATCATGAAGACACCTGAACCTTTAATGGTCGATGCCCATAACATCCACTTACAATTACGGTCGACGCAAACAAAATGTAATACATTCGTCCAAGATCTCTGAAGTCGAAACTAAAATTTCTCCCTCAACGCAAGAAGTCGCAGTTTTTTGTACAACTGGCTCTTGTTCATGAAAATTTGATTAGATGCAAGGTCGGAAGTATCTACATGCTCTACCCCATCGTGCATATCCCCGTTTGTGGATTTAGGTGCAAATAGAGAATCCGCACTCAATATATCATTGTCGACATTATCTGACACAAAAAAGGACTATCTACATTATCATGCGTAGTGTCTTCAAACGCATCGCAGAGAATATTGGCCGTTGCATTCTCATTGGTCTCAGTGACTATATGTACCACCATGGTCACGTCTACTGGTATAAATTCAACTCCCGCATGGCACTGATTTTGTTGGCAACTAATGTCCATAGCTGCTCCACTATACAAGTGGGTGTTTCGACAACAGTAACACATAGAGCTGTTTCTCTGTGAATGGTTAAGTACCACTTCAAATCTTACTCTTCCCAAATTTCGGCCGGTGATATGTTCATGTTAGATACCTTGAATTGCAATAACATGTCACTATAGGCATTAGTAGGTGGGTGCTTCACATTCAACCATTCAATTAGTCCTTCGATATCGCTAGGCACTACAATAGATGTAGTCTTGTTCCGACGCCACTTCCATTCATCATCTACGTTCACAAACTCTCCACCATACGAGACGATGAATTGCAAATTAGCACTCATTCCTGAAACAACAGTTTATGTAAGTCAAAAATTGATGGATTTCACAAAATCGAATTGAAAATGAAATTAGACTGCCTCACATTCAGTTGTTCGTGGTATCGATCTGTTTCTGGGATTCCCGACAGTTAAAATGTCGAAACCGATTTGAAAACTGTCGGTTCCGACATTTTTTAAATGTCGAACACGACGGTCCGTACTGTGCATCTTTAATTTCAAATCTAGGGTTCTTGCTGTAAAATTTCGACAGAAATTAATGTTTTCATTAATGCTAAACTACTACAATACTTAAACACGTGAAAAATATGACAACAACGAAAGATCTTTAGGCATTTATGAGGACACTTATTATCACCCAAATCTAAATGTATATGTCTCAAAATCTAAAAAGTGGAATCATGAATGATTAACAAAACATCAACATATTTAATGCCCAAATTCATATGTTACAGAAATGGTAACCTTTCGAATTGTTCATAATTAATGTTCATATATCATATGTTACAAAAATGCTTACCTTTGGAAATATAATTTCAAGTTTCGAATTGTATCTTCTTCAAGTGTTAATGAAGATTGAGTGAATAGTCTTGTGGTGTAAGAGAAGTAGTATTCAAATGAAGTAGAAGAAAAGAAAGTGAAATTTTCATTTTCTTTCAATTAAATTTTTAAAATTTTTTTTTTGCTTACTCTTTTATTCATTGGCTAATTTCTTTGTCCATTGGGTAGTTATGGAATGTCATGTACATCACATCAATTATGTGTTGAGTCCACTTGCATGATTCAATTTTTGTCTTGTAGTTGAGTGAGGGCATATTGGACTTTTCATGGGTAAAATTAGTCATTTTTTAGCATATTTTGAAAAGTTGTCAAACTTTTTGGCACTATGCATTTTCTTGTCATCCATGCAAATGTCCCATAAGTTAATCATCCACTTAGAATACTAATTAACCTTGTATTCTTTCCATCATATATAACTTGATGTGATTTTATCCAAAATAAATTACTCTTCAATCATGACTCCTAATTAATCACAATCTTCAAAACGAGTCCAATATCCATATAATAATTATCTTTCCATCAATAAATAATTATTTGGCTAATAATAAATTCATAGTCAAAAGATAAAACACTTCATTCCTTCGAATTCTCAAAATCATTAAAAATATCAATAATAAAATTATTAAATAATTCACTTCATCAAAATTTTCGGGGCGTTACACTTTTGGTCTCTCTTCAGGAAAAGGAAATCGAATAATTCTATATGAAGACAATACCGTATGTATAGCTCAACTAAAGAGAGGTTTCATTAATGGTGACAGAACGAAACATATTTCACTTAAATTTTTCTTCACACATGATCTTGACAAAATTGGTGAAATTGATGTTTGATAAATTCGTTCAAATGATAATCTAGCATATATGTTCACAAAATCATTACCTACTGCAACATTTGAAAAATTGGTAAATAAGATCAGAATGCGTCGACTCAGAGATCTCAATCAACATCATCAGGAAAATTAGATACACGTTGCATATATATATATATATATTTAGTTGAGTTTTTATCCCATTGGGTTTTCGAGTAAGGTTTTTAAGGAGGCAATAGCTGTACTCTTTTTTTTTTCTTTTCAAGTTTTATCCTACTAGGTTTTACTAACAAGGTTTTAACGAGTCAGCACTTCAGAATTCCAAGTTTCAGTACATGATTTGTTCTTACTATCGTTTGATGTCACTTCGAACAGTAGACTCAATGATTCATAATGGCCAATATCAGGGAGAGTAGCTGTACTCTTTTTCCTTCGCTCAAGTTTTGTCTTACTGAGTTTTCTTAATAAGGTTTTAATGAGGCATGCTGCATAATGAGTCATTCAAGGGGAAGTGTTATAAAATGTATATAATGTGAATGACCAAATTTACCCTTGTAAACTTTACTTTATTACAATTGTGCTATTACTCTCACATATAAATAGGGGCTTGATTTAGATATTTTGACATACCTATTCAATAAGAAGAATTCTATTTTTCTCTCTACCTTTATATTCTCTTTATTTTACTCTAATTTTACAACAATTTGCCTTTTTTCTTATACATATATTTTTTTACTTGTGATCCTATTTCGTTGTCATTAATTACAACATTTGAACTATTTATTAATTATTCATCGGGAAAGAGTCTAGGCATATAATTAACTCGAACGGCACCATTTACAAATATAGCCTTTGCCAACAAAATTAGTATTGAAATAATTGTTCACCATAAAAATTACCGATACCGACAATACCTTTCTTAGTTTAGTACCTTATTTTGCTTTCATGTGGTAATTCATCGTTGGGTTTATGATAATTACATTTGTACATATGGTTTATGCGTGGTTTTTAAGGGAATTATATGATTAGAACTTAGTTTACTTTTCGATATTTGATTGATTGATATATATATATATATATTTTTTTTTTTTTAGGGGAATGGGTTTTTAACTTTTCATTCGGAAAATGCTTCTGTCGACATTAATTAAGCCATGTGAAGAAATATTTTAGCAAATGAACTAAAAATTTTCTAACCAGTTGACTTGCTAAAATCTTGCTCCAATGACCTGCCTTGTTCCTTGGAGAAGCGAGATATAATACTTCCAAATAGCAGGCCAAATAGAGGATGGCGGAGTAGTCATGTAATATAACATGCCCAGGGAAATGAGAACACCGAAAAAATCTGCCATTGTAAATTTCCAAGTGAATTTTAAGTGTATATAGTGTGACTTAGGTTAATGAGGTTCTTAATACTTGGAACGCCTTCTACACATTTTTTGCCATGACACTCTTGACAACTTTCTCTTATCAATGGAAATCCCTGAGAGTTTCTAATTTCCACATTCATTTCCTTGAGGAACGAAGATGGTGATTTATGTACACCGTGAACGAATGAACGGAGCCCATAATTATTTAATTAGTGAGTGCCAACTAACCAGTAAAATATATTTTGTGCTCCTTCCAATTAGTAGCGGATCCAGCCGCTGGCGAGGTAGCGTGGCTGCGCTAGCTAGATCCGCCGGCAACCTAGGTTCTGAATTATTTTTTTTCCCCTTTTTCTCTTCATTTTTCCTTCCTCAAGTTACCTCCTAAATCCAGACCGGTGTCGACGTCTCCTCCTCTTGCTCCCTCTTCAGTCTTCCGCCGCCACCACCAGCCTTGCATCGCCAGTCACCAGACTTGCCACCACCTTCTCTTCTGGCGGTAAGACCTTTCATTTCCCCTCCCCTCCCTACGATACACACACACAGAGTTTTATATATATATATATATATTAATTTATAAATGTGTTAGTGTGTACAAGTTTATAGATTTGAAAAATTATAAATTTAGTTTGATTAACCATAATTTTTGGTTAATTTGGAGTTGTAATTGTAATTTCAGATTGGGGAAATCATAAAGGAATATATATGTTAAATTTTTAGATTTATTAATAGTCAGAAATTCAATTGAGTAAATTGGTAAAGTTAAGTTATGAATTTTTGTTTGAGATTTGAGTACATGGATCAGAGTTTTGTTAGTATTTAAAAGAATACTGAATGTATTTTTGAACTAAAAGTATATTTTATTTGACGAATAAAAATAATTAGGATTGTTGAGCACATTGAAGTCGCGAAAAATTGAGATACCTCCACTTTCTATCTAAGAAAATATTATATACTAAAGATGTCAAGCGAGTAAACTTTCTCTATTTTATCTGAATTTTTGGCTTTTACAATAGTCACTTGTGAACCTCATATTTCCCTTATGTGAATTTGAATTGTGTTTTGGGAATTGTGATTATTGGGATTTGGTAAAAATTGAATTTGCGAATTGTTGTTTATTGCGACAATTGACGATCGTTGATCAACAGTCATCGCTCTAGCTGAGATCTGATCCTGGATCCGTCACTGCTTCCGATTGACAAGTTTGGATTTAAAGAAATCAGCTATAGGTTGAAACAATCATTGCTTCGTTGACCCTTTGACCCTTTTAGATCATAGTGGAACACCCAGTTATTTAAACGGCAAGCTAACCTCTTCATTTCAAGCTTGAGAAGTTTTTTGTGTCCAAGCTTTTGTAATGGACTGCTCAGTTATTTAGGGGTGACTTTTATAACGTTCCTATAGATGTGGAACACGGGAGACAAGACAATGCCCTGTTATAAATCCTGTATTCTGGCGGGAATTATTGGAGTCTTTTCAATGTCTATGGAAAGAAGGTATTAGATTCTATATCAGAAAGGAGTGGGCGTCGGGTGGTTCGATTCGGATATTTCAAGAATCGAAATCGAATCATACTTTTCGTTTTTTTTAAAATGAAACCATTCAATTTCATTGAATTGCAAGAACCAAAATACCAAATCATTCGATTTTGATTCGGTTTTGGTTCTGGTTCCAATTCGATTCTACAATAATAATTATTTTTCAGGGGCCTTACCAAGGAGTTTTAAGGCCTCGGGAAGCGAGCCAATAACCTAAAATAAATTTATACATAGTAGTATACTAAGAGCAAGGATTCCGAAAATCCTTTCACCTCAGAGAAAATATAAGATTCTTCATGAAACAGAAGAGAAGATATTCATAAATCAAATTAAGGAACTAATGACCTGGAAGGTTTTTCGAGCATGGTAAGAAGCCACACTAATTTATAAATTTGTATAGTAAACTTGTGGGATGAATCATGAGTTTTAAATGCATTATTATTAATTATTTTATATTTGTATTTAAATATTTAATTAACTCTATCGTGGTCAATTATAAATTTGCTAATTAATAAGTTAATCTCATTCTATTTTTATTTACTAAGAATTTCAATCCAAGTGTGAAGTTAAAGATTACAATGAGGTAAAGATGTAACAAATTTTATAAAAAGAATTTAATCATTTTCACTTTACAAAAAAAAAAAAAAAATACAAATTCTTTGATTTTTAGTTTTAGGGTAACTAATTAAAATCATCAAAAAAATAAACAAGGATTAAAGACTTGGTTCTAACTTCGATTTTTTGGTTCTAAAGGCAGAACCAAGAACCGAACTGGTTCTCAGTTCCAAAATTGATTTCCTATTCTATTCTATTTTATTTTTTTAAAAGCATACGGTTCCCTTTTTTTTGGTTTGGTTATTTCGATTCCGGTTTTTATGCCCACCTCTAATATCATATGGAAACTTTTTTTACGACCAAGTTTTCCTTCACAAGTTTTTGATGAGAGTGTTTACCGTTAGAAATTACGAAATTTTCGACTGATTATTTTGTCATCGAAAAAAATATTTCGATGGATAATAGAACCGATTGGAAATTTCTGACGGATAATAGTTTCCATTGAAAAATCTTTGACGAAAATTTCGCCGCTTATTCTACTCAACTTTCAACGCAAAACTGTGTTTATATAATATCTCTTTCCATTCTAACCTCATTTTCACCCCTCTCGAACTCTCTTTCATTTACACTATTATAATTCTTTCTTTACCATTATTTATCTCAAAAAAACACAAGAATTTAATTTTTGAAGTTGTGGAAGGTATTTTTCAAGTTATTCATTGAAATCAAGGTACAATTTTTTTATGGTTGAAATCGTCGTCACATTTGTGTAGTATGTCATTCGATCGTAGTTGGATGTTTGCTCGATTGGTTAATGACTTTCTTTCAGAAAGATTTTTTGCTGGGCTTGAATGATTTCTCGAATTTGTATTTTCACAACCAGACATTGTCGACACTATAAGATGGACATGCACTAAATGTGTCAATAGAAAGTTTTTGAAGTATGACAATGTAAAACTTCATTTGTGAAAACATGAATTTATTTTTGGGTATACTAAGTGGTTTGTACACGGTAAACAATTTAGTGTTAGTTCACCAGTTTTACGTGAATCGTCATCCAGACAAGGGTAATGAACTACACTTTGAACACAATGGCCATGGATGCAATTGGCCCTGAAATACATAACACGTTTCTCAATAGTAACCAGGGTGAACCAGAGGAACATATACCTAATGTGCAAGCTGCAAACTTCTGTACATTGTTAGAAGAAGCTGATACACCTTTTTGGTCAGGTTTCATTTGGCATACCATACTGTCATCAATATTATAGCTTTTGAATTACTAATTTGAATATAATATGCCTGCATCATGTTATGATCGCCTAATGTCTATCATTAAGGATATGTTTCCAGAAGATAACTAGTTGGAGACTACTTTTTACAAAACAAAGAAAATGTTATCTAATCTAGGTCTTGGTGTTGTAAAACTTGATGTATGTATCAATGATTACATTTTGTACTGCAAGTAGACTGAGAGCTTGATCAAGTGCATCATTTGTAGTCATCCACGGTATACGGATGTAGTTTCTCGATATGGGCGCAAGGTTGCTCTTAAGGTAATGCGATACTTGCCTAACTTCTAGACTTTAAATATTTTACATGTCGATACATACTGCACAAGACATGATATGACATTCAATAATGCATTTACACATGGTGAAATGTTGTATCTAGTACATGGTGAGGCGTGAATGTATTTAGTTAGAACTTACCTTGAATTTTTTAATTAGCTTCATAACATACGTTTTGGTCTTTGCACAGATGGTTTTAACCCCAAAGAGCTATTTAAAAGAGCCCCACATAAACAATATTTGTTAATTAGTTAATCTGTATTACTGTCATGGATATATGTTTATATTGCAAAAAGGTGGGAAGTGCTAGATGATGGTGTATTTGGGTTTCCTAATGTGTATAACTTTTTCATCGATGACTTCCAAAGTAATTGTCTTTTTATGTTTTTTATGTTCCCAACATTTTGACTTTTTATATTTTATCGCTCTCTATTGCAAGGTTTCATACATTGAATTGTATGAAGTTTCTGTTAATGATGTTGTTAGAATCATATATAACTGTGTATAACGTTTAACCCACAAGTACCAATTTATTCGAAAAATTCATAGAATATACGTCAATTAATAAATAAAACGACGCATATAAAAACACAGTAACTTTTTGTAATAATTTTTTAAGCATATGCGTCGATTTTTTTTTAAAAAAAAAACGCAAAATTTGTTGGCTTGAACAAAAGGCGTCGATTTTTATTAAAATCGACGCCTTAAACTGGAATATATGTGTCGGATCTTAAGAGAACCGACGGATATAGTGAAGAAAAGGATTCGGTTCTATGTGAACCTACAACTTTTCCTATTTCACTTTTATTAGACATCAACTGAGCCAGATTTGGTTTTAGTAACATTATTTCGCAATCTCTCTCTCTCTCTCTCTCTCTCTCTCTCTCTCTCCCCTCTTGTAGTCGCACCTTTTCCCTGCTCGTCGTTGTCATTGTCATTGTAGTCGCTACTGCCTTCCTCTCCCCGCCACCACCGATTGTAAGCATATATATATATATATATATATATATATATATATATATATATATATATATATATATATATATATATCTCCTGTTTGGTATAATTGTGCAACGAGGTCGAGGTGGCTCCCGCTTGCACTCTAACGCTCAAGTCAGTATCCATTTTGAGTAAATATAGTTTGGATGCAGAAAATATAAATGTTTAAAAGAAAGAAAATGGAGTGAGATTTGTATATTATGTTTAAATAATAAGTTATTAACCTCTTACTTGGAGATACAAGTGATCAATTTATAGAAGAAATAGTTATCTCGGATTATGACATGTATTATGCTTTACACATTGGAAGATCCTTACCCTTCATGAGGTAAATCATTTCTTTGGCTATAATCATTACTACATATCATAAGGTTAAAGGAACCATCAAATCCCTTTGAAGATGTTGTTAAATCGAGCTGTCTTTTACAGACAAGTCATCTCAAACTGTCTTGTCAGTTGTCATCTTTCCATGGTACTCACCCCGACATAGGGTCACCTTGGTATAGCATCACTCCGGCATAGGATCACCTCGACAGCATCACCTCGGCATAGGGTCACCCAGGCATAGCATCACCTTGGTATAGGGTCACCTCAACATAACATCACCTCGCATATGGTTACCCCGCACAGCATCACCCAGACACATAAAGAGTCCAACAAGTCCGGCATCTACAGTTCGACTTGTGAGTCCTGATTTGGTGACTTGATGTTTTGTGGATCCCCATGTGGCCCCTATGGATTACGTGTCATATCCAATTAGGCAAGACCATAACAGATGAAATTGAACTCCTCGCCAAATGAAATATAGAGATAATATACCCACTCAAATGAAATTTTCTCATCTAACATAGATTTTTTTTTTTTAAAAATAAAAAAAGGCAAAACAAGGAAACTTTAAGCACGTTACTTGATTAAGAAAATTTAATTTAAAACTTATTTGCCATTTGTGGGCTTGTGGTTTGTGCCTTTGAGTATAAAATATTCTTTTATTATTAAAAATTATTTGTCCTTAATTATTTTGTGACTTGTCCTTTTGACCGTGAAATGGGTTGAATGGCTATGTTATTAATTGAGAAAAAATTGTTGAACAACTACATTTTTCAAATTTGATTAAAGTTTTTTGCTTTTAAAATAGCAAGGTGAATAGTATTTAAGTGATTGTTTCAAGCATTTTTATTTGTTGTTTTACTATTAAGTGTTAAGTTAACAAGTTAAGATTTGGTTCCACTAACACTTATACATTTTGCATGTATACTACAATTTATTTATTTATTTTATTTTATTTTTTAAGGCGGAAGAGCAATGGCGGATCCAGCCGGTGTCGAGCTAGTGCAGCCGCGCTAGCTCGATCCCCAGCCGATCTACTTTTAGTTACCATTTTTTTTTTAAAGGAAAGTGAGACTTGAGACTGAGTTTGAAGATATATGGAGCATCTAAGCCATTATTGTTAAAGATAGGAACTCTACGATGAAGAATAAAGATGGCGTCATCGTCTTTGTTGTGTCTGGGGAAGAAGACAGAGTTACAAACAACGGGGAAGAAGATAGAGTTACAGACAACGAGGAAGAAGGAGCTCTTTGATTTGTGCTTTTTTTTTCGGTTGATTTGGGCTTATTACTTATGGCTTATGATATTGTTTGGATTGATATTATTTGTTATTTGCTCCTTAGTTTGTTCTTTGTTGTTTTATTTATTTGATCTAATTAAATAATTTTCTTACTTTTTGGATGGTATGATTATGGCGTATAATACATGATTGTGTGAGTAAATAAAAATATCTCAAATCAAGATATTGGTTTTTGTATATAATTTTTAGAATAAATTATAGTTTGATACTTTGATTATGACATATAATTTCGAGAATAAATTAAACGATTTGGTATATGATTTATGATTTTTGAAATGCTTAATTCATTTTCAGAATGAATTATAGTTCGATATATAATTGTTTGAGTGTATTTATATATTTATTGATTAATTTTAGTATTATTTAATTAAATAATAAAAAAAATCTTACGATTGCTAACGTTGATGTCGTCAATCAACAGTCAATGATCGCCGCTCTAGCTGAGCTTTTATGCTAGATCCGCCAATGCGGAAGAGGAAGGGGCCTAATGTATGAAATTCACCTCATGTCCCAAAAATCAGAGGGCAAATATTGAGCAAAAACTTCACGGGCAAGATTAATAAATATCAATCAAAAACTCATTTAGTTTGCTAAACCACTTATATATGCTGTCAATACATATATACCTTTACAATAAGAAACTAAATTAGTTATGTTAGTCACTCCAACCAAATCCATATATAGTTCAGCTCTTACACTCTCACTGTCTACGCATATTTAGCGCTTAGTTTAGTCTCTCCATATTGATTAATGCAATATGATGTATTAATTTATTTATTGTTTTTCCATTGAAATGATGAAAAAGTAATTAAAAGTAATATCAGATAATAAATTTTTTAAAAAGAATATTAGGGTGTGTTTGATTGCGAAGATGAAAAATGAGTGGAAAGAAAATATTTTTCAAGGAATTGATTTTGCTTGGAAAATATTTTCGTGGAAAATCAATTGAAAGTGTTTGATTGGTTAAATTTTCTAGGTGGAAAAAGTAGAGAATTTTTCAAGATTCGTTGTTTGATTAGCATTATTTTTCATGAAAAATAAAGTAATTTTTTGCTATTTTAATCAATTTTTTTTAAATGCATTTGTACGTGATAATGATAATATTATTTTTTGAAAAAAAAATAAGTCAATTAATAATAATAAAATTGATCAAACGTAATGAAAAATATTAAATAAATCAAGTCAGGCTACAAACATTTTCCCGGCCAAACTTTTTCTTTTCTAAATCATGGGAAAATTTTTTCATCTTAAAGTGAGCAAATGTGGCGTGTGAAGTAAATCTAGAAAATATTTTTTTGGCCCCAACATTTGCAATCAAACAGCACAAAATTAGGGAAGTAGGAAAAGATTTAGATTTTCCATGAAAAATTTGGTCCAATCAAACAGAGCCTTAGTGTTATTTGTGTCAATACTCGGCTATTTCTGGGCTTAAAGATTGGGCTTGCTATTGGGTGATTATAGCCCTTTTTTTTTTAATTGTTTAGATCGACCACAGTGCCTATTCTAACTTATATGATGTTAAAGAAAAATAGGGACAATAATCTTTTATATATTTAGTGTTTGCAAAGGATACTGGAAAACTAAATAACTAGATTCAATAATTCAAAAAATACCAATAATAGGAACAAATTTGGGAGGTAACGCACTATTTTGAAATTCTTATTCAACATGTCCATCATGTATGTGTCATGAGTGTTAATTTTATTTTATTTGAAATATTGATAATAATTTATTAAATATATGAAACAAGTACATAATTAAAGTAATATTATCATACTTTTTATGTTACTAGTAGTAAGCATGTGCGTTGCACGTCTTACGTATATGATGAATGTAATGTATAATATCTTCACAGAAATAATACCATTTTTTGAAAGTTGTCGAGGTAAGTAATCAGCCGAAAATGAAAATAAAAAAACTAATCAGTCGAAAATGAAAATAAAAAAACTATGTAAATTTGAACAAAAAAATAATAAGTAGTGTATTCGAAAATTAATTTGGAAAAAATACCGATGACATGTTGTAGGTTTTGTTTAGTAATAAAATATATTATTTCTTCAATGAATTTGCAAATGTATGTAAGAATTTAGATATTATTGAATATGAAAATAGGTATTCAATAATAGGAAGTTACAAAACCATTCTAATTTCAATCATATTTTTCTTTTTTTATCATTTGATTAATAATTGGAAATTTGTAAGGAAAATTCAATAATGCAGATTTTTCAATAAATTTCACAAACTATTGATTGTTAAATTCCATGTTTTGAATTGAGAAAAGATAATGTGAGAAAAAGGTTTACCCTGACACACGCTTTATGCGATTTGAATAATCACAAAAATTATGAAAAAGCTTATTTACTACTCATTTTAGTCATTTTTCCCTTTAATTTCAATAACTTCAAACACATATCTCCAACCCTTATAAAGAAAATTATTATAGAATATTTAAATTTATTGTCTATTAATATTACGGACTAATAAAAGAAAAAAATTGAGGATAATATTGACAAAAAACCTAACAATTTTAGAGCGTTATTGACAAAAGAGAATAATGCAATAATTAACAAAAGGATAAAAATAATCTATGATTTAACTTTTATAGATATTTTCTTTTTCACAAATCCATAAATAATTTACTATAGGTCACATATAAATTGATTTTGCATTAATTAAACTCCCCTAATCCAGTTATTAAAATTCGAAATTACCTAAAATAAAAATAGACAGAAAACTATGTGCGAATTTATGTGAATTCTATATTGTTATTATATATGATGATGATGATGATTATTATTATTATTATTATTATTATTATTATTATTATTATTATTATTATTATTATTATTATTATTATTATTATTATTATGTGCATTGAACAACTTATGTATATTATGAATGATATTGTTAATGTTAAAATTATTAAATAGAATACACATGAAATGAAACCATTGTGAATGAAAATGTTGAATAAATTATTATTAAATGACGTTGTAAAAATTATAAGATATTTTTTCTTATAAATCAGAAATACGAACTCTAACAACAAATAATTTTTTAATACTTAATAATCGTGAGAGTATAATAATATGAGAAAGTATAATAACGTAAAATTTTATAACATTGTAAATTTTTAGATAGTATAATATTTTAATAATAAATAAATGAGAGATTATAATAAAATAAAATATTTAATGGTATGAATAAAAAATTTGTAATCAAAAGTTTCTCCTAAGTCCTAATTTTTTATATATTGTAATAAAATATGAGGGATGTAAAAAATCACTCCCTTCAACTCTAACAACAAATCATTAAAAATTCTAAAAATTATTGAGAAGATGACCCAAAAAATAAAAGGATAAAAAAGAGGTAAATTTGAATTAAATTTGTACAATTTTTTTTTTCATGTGTAACATATGACATTAAATTAACGGATTAATGAAATTGTAGACTTTTGAATTGAATATCCTAAGATTATACATTTATAATATATATAGTGTAAACTATGGAATTTGAGTAGACAATTCAAATTTTGAAATTAGATATAAGCAAAAATTAAAACATTATTTTTTTAATACTAAATAAATGCGATAGTATAATATGATGAGAAAGTATAATAATGTAAAATTATATTATAACATTGTGAATTGTTAGACAATAAAAATATTTTAATAAAAAATAATTGAAAGATTATAATGAAATAAAATATTTAATGACATGAATAAAAAATTGGTAATTAAAAGTTTCTTCTAAATCTTAATTTTTATATATTGTAAAAAAAAGAATATAGGGGGTGCACAAAATAAGTCTCTTCATTTTTTCATCTTAATTAATTAATATAAGAGGGCATAGTTGGTTTAAAGCAAAATATGTGAGGGCAAAATCGTGAAATCAAAGATTTTTCCTTATCTATGCTTTTAAGGTAGTGTAGATAGATTAAAAAAGAATTTGTTGGTTTATCAAAAATAAAAAAAAAAGATTTTGTTGGAGAAATTTTCATTTACTTTTTTAGTGATTAAATTAGGAATTTGTATAAACTTCCTTCACCAATATCATATCGACATTTTTTTATGATTGAAATTCTTGTAGGAAAGAGAAATAGTTCCTATAAATTTTACATGTAAAATGTTATTTTCTTGATGAAGTTAAAAAAAAAAATGACTGAAATATGGAGAAGCCAAATGATTCATGGTGAAACCAAATTTATTGGAAAAATTGAGTACAGTTAATTTTTTTAGTTTGCATATGATTCATTTTTATTGATAGATCTTTTTGTAAGAATATGATTTTGAAAAAATAAAGACAGAAAAATAAAAGAGGTGAGATGGAGAAGATAATTATTATTAGAGATTGTAGTGTACTTAATATTAATAAGAGAAATTAGATTAAAAAAACTAAAAAGATATTTATGTCATTATATTTGTGCCTATTTTAATAAATAAACAAAGAAATTATAATTGTGGTGTGAAAAATAATTTTCGTGGTGACAATATAGTCACCCTATAAATATATGCAATAGTATTAAGAAAGAGTATTCTTGGTTTAGAGTAAAATGTGTGAGGGTAAACTTGTCTAGGAAAAGATTCTCTCCTATCCATACTTTTAAAGTAGTAGTGATAGTAGTGATATATTGTCAATGACGTGGAACCTAATTCTTAGTTAATCAAACTGGTTTCCAGAAGGGGGGGGGGGGGGTGGGGCGGGGGCGCAAATGTCGATATGTCGTTTCATTACGTTCATGACTTTAGAGTTGTGTAATTTATGGTACATTACACAATTCTTTGTTAGTATCTTAGGACCTAGGCAAGGTGGACCATTTAAAAAGTAGAAATAATCAACCGACAAGGAGCGGACGTGATAAAAAAAAAAAAAAATCCCAATTTAGAAATTTTAAATTCAGATATTTCATATAATATCCTCAAATGTCACTTCCAAACAAAGGATACAATTGAAAGATGGAATAACTTTGAACAAAATAGTGTTGATTACAAGACTATTAGAGCATCTTCAATGCATTTCATGGATTTTGGTTAACGTGACAATGAAATAGATAATTTTTTAAAGAATACGGATAAATTGACGGAGAAATTTAAAATTTACTCTCCAATGATTCCTTATACATTTAAACAATTTTGATTATGTGACATTTTTTTTAAAAATTAAAATTAATATCTCATTCGCAAAATAATTAAAATGATCTTAAATTTTTTTGTTATCATAATAAAATAAAAATATTGTTTTCTTATACTAATATTTTTATATAACTTTATTTAACAACAATTTTTTGTTGCTAAATTAATTATAAATGTATACATTTTTTTTAAAATTATTAGTCTTAAAAACAATGTTTATTAATATATTCAAACTTTTTTAGGTTAAAAAACAAAGTTTATTCCTTTTTTGGGATATCCCAATTTTGAAAGCAACTCTCAAGTTTTGAAATTCATTTTTTATGAACTTTCAGATTTAACGTTATTTTACTATAGTTAAAATAATTATAAAATAAAAAACAAACTCCCAATTTTGAATAACATCTTTTATCATAGTTAAAATAATTATAAAATTAAATAAAATGCTGAGTCATCAAGTCACACGGAGCGTCTACATCTAGATGAAGCATCCCAAATTGTCTATATTTTTTTTTTAAACTCACATCGTTTAACATTGTAATTCATGTAGTGCATCGGAGAATATTTTTAACCAATTCTTTCTATTTGCTGACGTGCTACGTTTTTTCTCTCAATTCATGGAGTGCATTGGAGATGCTCTTAGCATTGATATCAATTGTTGCAACCCCTTGGCCCACATGTATGGACAAATTTTTTAGGAGTTGAACTAGTCGATTTGTTCGGTAAAATGACCAATTTTAACTTTTTTAACTCTTTCAAAATCTTTGAACATTTTAGTTTATATACCATATATTGTGATATGACGTACATATATTGGATTGCGTAAATAACTACCTCATCACTTACTTTTTCATCACCCAATGCATTTGCACCACGTCACAATGTCACTTAAAATTGTCAATTAAAAATGTATCTCTAGATAATGATTCATGTATTCAAACTGGCCAATCTAATTTGATTTTTACAAGATTGCTTTAGATTTCTATGCTGCAAGTGTTTGGCATTATTTTAAAAGATTTTTTTTAATAGATAGTGATTTTTAGGAAAATAGATGATTGAAATTTGGTTAAAAAATCAAATATTGTGGGTTTGATTTTTAATAGATAGTTGAGGTTCAGTAGTGTAGAAAAAAGAGAAAAATTTAATGAAAAACAAAAAAGGGCTAAGAAGCAAAATTTAAACTTTGAAATGTAAGGATATTGTGGAATAAAGTAGTTGTTCACTTAATCCACATGTCGTCTTGTGATTGACTCTATCGATATTTGAATTTGAGTAAAAGGGGAAAACTTCTCTTGGTTCATTAGTACTAGTATTTTCACCCGTGCGTTGCACGGTCATCATGTCTTCTCATATAATTACGACTACAATATTTTTCTATTTTTATAAGAACAAACATATGTATAATGATATAAATATAGTGAATATTTCTGCTTATTTGTGTTGATTGTTTGCCCATACAGTACTCCGCATACCAAAAAAAGGCCCCGCAATTTTCACAATTAAATGTAGGATCATCAAAATTTAAGTACTCTGCAACATTCGTATAAGAATTAGATAAAAAAAAGTACATCATTATATTGTAAATGGATAAAAAATTCCATCACGTGAGAGAAATAATTTGAAAAAGTTCATAATTTAAACAATGATAAACCAATGTATAGTTTTTAGATGGAAAATAATAAGTCATATATAGTAAAATTATAATGTATATTTTTTAGATGGAAAACAATAAGTCATATATAAGAAAATCATTTATATATGGAATTTAATCCATATGATTTAAAGAAAATTGTAAACTATAAAAATTAAAACTTATTGTATTGTAATATATGAATAGTAAAAAAAATAAAAATAAAAATAAAAAGAAAATGACAAATAAAGTATCAAACGAATAATAGTCTATAACAATTATTACCCAATTACTCCAAAAAAATTTATTCGAGGATTATACCTTATGCTGTTGGATCACCAAAATCCAAGTATTCTGCAACATTCGTATAAGAATTAGATAAGAAAAGTACATCATTATATTGTAAATAGATAAAAAATACTATCGCATGAAAGAAATAATTTGAAAAAGTTCATAATTTAAACAATGATAAACGAATGCATAGTTTTTAGGAAAGAAAATAATAAGTCATATATATGAAAATCATTTGTATATGGAATTTAATGCATATGATTTAAAAAAAATTGTAAACTATAAAAATTAAAAATTATTGTATTGTAATATTTGAATAGTAAAAAAAAAAAACAGAAAATGACAAATAAAGTATCAAATGAATAATATTTTATAACAATTACTACCCAATTACTCAAAAAAAATAAAAATATCGAGGATTATACCTTATGCTGTTGATTAAATAAAATTGTCGCATCAAGCATGAATCATTAAAATAAATAAATAAATAAACTGTAAATGGATAAAAATCACATTCGCATGAGAAAAATAAATAAGAAGATAATAAAAAATTAATTTTAAGAATTTCTTATTTTAAACAACAATAAACTAATGCATAATTTTTCAAAATCACCATTGATTATCATAAAAATAATAAATGTCATTAATTTACAACATGTGTTCACACTAAACCACTTACTTACAACATTTGTTCACACCAAACCACTTCCTTACTTTTATATATACTAATATTTTCACCCGTGCGTTGCACGATCATCATGTCTTCTCATATAATTACGACTACAATATTTTTCTATTTTTTATAAGAACAAACATATGTATAATGATATAAATAGAGTGAATACAACAGAGTAAATATTTTTGCTTATTTTTATTATATTGTTTTCCCATACGCTTCGCATACCAAAAAAAGGCCCCACAATTTTTACAATTAAATGTAGGATCGGCAAAATCCAAGTACTATGCAACATTCGTATAAGAATTAAATAAGAAAAATACATCATTATATTGTAAATGAATAAAAAATACTGTCGCATGAGAGAAATAAATACGAAAATAAATAAAAAATAATTTGAAGAAGTTCGTAGTTTAAACAATGATAAACGAATGCACAGTTTATAGATGAAAAATAATAAGTTATATATAGAAAAATCATTTATATATGGAATTTAATCAATATGATTTAAAAAAATTGTAAACTATAAAAATTAAAAATTATTGTATTGTAATATTTGAATAGTAAAAAAAAATGATACATAAAGTATCAAATGAATAATAGTTTATAACAATTACTACCCAATTACTCCAAAAAAAATTATTCGAGGATTATACCTTATGTTGTTGATTAAATAATATTGTCATGTTAAGCATGAAAAAAAAACATTCACATGAGAAAAATAAATAAAAAGATAATAAAAAATTAATTTTAAGAATTTCATATTTTAAACAACAATAAACTAATGCATAGTTTTCCAAAACCACCATTGATTATAACAAACATGAATAATGAAATAAATAAAGTGAATACAACAGAGTGAATATTTCTGCTTATTTGTGTTATATTGTTTGCCCATACGCTCCACATACCAAAAAAAGGCCCCGCAATTTTCACATTTAAATGTATGATCACCAAAATTCAAATACTTTGCAACATTCGTATAAGAATTAGATAAGAAAAGTACATCATTATATTGTAAATGAATAAAAAATACTGTCGCATAAGAGAAATGAATAGGAAAATAAATAAAAACAATAATTTGAAGAAGTTCATAGTTTAAACAATGATAAACGAATGCATAGTTTTTAGATGAAAAATAATAAGTCTTATATAGGAAAATCATTTATATATGGAATTTAATCCATATGATTTAAAAAAATTGTAAACTATAAAAATTAAAAATTATTGTATTGTAATATTTGAATAGTAAAAAAAAAACAAATAAAGACAAATAAAGTATCAAATGAATAAAAGTCTATAAGAATTACTATGCAATTACTCCAAAAAATTTATTCGAGGATTATACCTTATGTTGTTGATTAAATAATATTGTGACGTCAAGCATGAATCATTAAAAAAAAAAACTGTAAATGGATAAAAAAACACATTCGCATGAGAAAATAAATAAGAAGATAATAAAAAATTAATTTTAAAAATTTCATATTTTAAACAACAATAAACTAAAGTATAGTTTTTCAAAATCACCATTGATTATCATAAAAATAATAAATGTCATTAATTTACAACATGTGTTCACACCAAACCACTTCCACACAAAATGTGTTCACACCAAACCACTTCTTTACTTTTATATATATAAAGATTGGCTAAGGGATAAGGTGGTGAGACATAAGTTGGAGATGACCAATATCTTCGACGAAATTTTGCTACATTCGGTGAGCCTAATTCAGTTGTCGTTTCTCGAGGACAACGATACCATGTTTAGGTATGTTTAAGTAGTCATAAATTGAGCTCACAAACAAGGAACACAAGTACAACACTGCTGGGATTCATCTTTGCTGCTGGAATTATCTTCTTGTTGGGAAATGCATCAACAGATATCGTAGTTTAATGTGAATTTGAACGATACTTGATACGACCATTGCGAATTATTAGGGGCCAACTTGCTATTAAAATAATAAATTAAGGACAAATAAATCAATTAAGCGTGTACAAATGATAATTATAAATTTAGTCACGTATTTTTTTAAATGTCATATTCAATGTGTCACGACCTTGCTCCTCACACTATTTGAGAGCTTACTATTTCATGTTCTATCTTATTCAAGACTTGTTTTCGCACTTCACTCACGGTATTATATTTAGATATTTCATCAATACATGATGGGTGCACAAATTTATTAAGTAGATAGTAATAAAACTTTATTTCCAAGGACGGAGTCAAGATTTTGAAGGAGTGGGGGCCAAAAATTTCAAAAATCGAGAATGTAAGAACAGGGTCATGTATTGAACTTATTCCAGGTTCATGGACTTTCTTCCATTTTCTTGCAACTTCCAGTGTAAAACATTATTTGGTTCAGAAAGTCTATTAGGTCAAAAACGATAAGAAAAATAAATGGTAGGATCGCTAGAGAAATTGCATGATTGAATTATTTCCGAAGCGTGTTTGAGTAGAAAAGGATAATTATATCTCTATTTTGAATCAAGGACTTCAAACCTTTTACTAGTATGTCAACGGTGAATTTTGCTCCATAGTGATGATTCTAGAGATCACCACAGATATGTAGTAATGAAGAATGAAGTTTCTATATGTACGAATATTCATAAATGTTCGAAAAATCTTGCAACAAGAATTCAAAAGAATTTGAAAACCAAGGATCAATGTGTACTACTCGAGCCTCAATTTGTGCAATTGAATTGATGTAGGAAAAACAGATATCCATGTATTATTAATTAAATGGAAGAAACCAATTTACAAACTTGGAGGATGTTGAGCCAATATGTCAAATAAACTTTGTTATCAATGGATCCAAGAAAATTACGTGTGCTCCATGCTGCTAGGTTTGGGGGTATTAATTTTCTTTAGTGGGGGCCAAGGATTCCATTGGTCCTGAATGGGATCTGTCCCTGTTTAACTCTAATATTTTGTTATATTATGTTAATCATCTCATTTTAAAATTATACCATTAAAAATCACATTAATTTATACGTTATCTTTAACTTCAACCATCACATTTGAACAAATTAAAGAAGAAATAAGTATAATAATTTATACGTTTTCTTTGACCATCACATCTAAACACAGGATTCTACAAGACCATATTAATGAGGAGATAGCAATGGGGTTTTAAAATTAATAAATTGTCTTGTCTTTTTTGGACAATGTCCTAAAAATGACTAACTATTGTGAATTTAAGGCCATAACAAAAGTCAACTAACTGAAATTTGCTTGACTCAAAACAAAGAGTTGGTTATGAAAAGAATTGAGTTGATGGGCAGTCTAGCATCATGACAATTGTTGCCACTCCATCGACCACACACTAGATGGAAAATTGTAAGTGGCCCAATTCTTCTACATGTTCAAAATTGTTGTCACCCTCATGTCATGGCCACATACTAGGTGGAAAATTGTATGTCAAGTGGCCCAATTCCTGTTATTGTTGTCACCCCATGACCCACACACTAGGTGGAAAAATTGTCAATGAAGTGGCCCAATTCTAAGATTCTTCTAAGATGATCGAATTATTTGATATTTATATAGTAATTACACACAATCATATGTTTATGTAAATCAAGTATATTAAAAATAATTATTACTGTTGGGAGAGTTCGAGTACAAGAATCAATCATACAACCTTTGCACACCAAGTTCTTCTCAAGAATCAATCCTAGCAGTAAAGGATGCTGCGCCCAAGAATACTATACAAACAACACAATCTAGCCTACACAAAACTAAGACAATGTATAGAATCACTATTACAAGGCCAGCCAAGGCTTAATCTCAACAATCGCAAGGAGAAGAAGACGGACTATCAAACCAAAGAGAGGGCACAATCATAAATCAGAAGTGATGAATCAGGCAGCAAGGGAGAGGTAATCATATGCCCCCAATTAATCACATTTATTGGATTAAATCCAACGATCCAAAAATAAAACAGAACCAAATGAGCCGGATCATAAAGTGGTTTCCAAAATGGCCCTCCAACTTTAATTGCAAGTGTGGTCCTTCAAATATAGGAAGCATCAATTTGGGGATCACATTCTACAATCTTCACCTTGATCTCCAAATTTTCCGCTACGCTCTCTCACTCTCTCACGGTTACAAAATGCATAGTGTGTTTGGCTAATCTTCCATCATTGCCTAGTACCTGCAAAAAGTTTAACCAGTATCAATATGAAGCAAAGATAAACAAGTTTTAACTTACCAACATTTAAAACTTTTGTGTCCATATTAGAAGGATTTAAATCAATATGAACCTTAACCAAATTAACTTCACCTGTAGCTATTTTCTCTCTTATGAAATGATACTTAACTTCAATATGTTTTAATCTTTCTTGGTATACAAGATTTTTACTTAATAACAAAGCACTTTGACTATCAGTAAAAATGGTAACAAGTTCATGCAAGACACTTAATTCATTCAAAATCCCTCTAAGGCAGATACTCTCTTTCACAGCCTCAGTAATGGCTACATAATCAACCTCAGTACTAAACAAAGTCACAATAGGTTGCAATTGAGACTTTCAAGTAATACAATTATCAAAAGTATGCAGTAGCAATAGTAGATTTCTTTGGGTCTTTGTCACCAGCAAAGTTTGAATCCACATAACCTTTCAAAGTTAACACGTCAGATCTTTTCTCGTCTACTAATTCTACTCTCAAAGTACCACTAATATATCTTAAGAGCCATTTCAACTTAGCCCAGTGTGGTTTCCCCTGATTAGACATAAACCTACTAAGAAAACTATTAGCATAAGCAAAGTCAAGTCTAGTAGTAATCATGGAAAACATAATAGAACCTCTAGAAAAATTAGCATTAGCATAAGGAATATGTTTCATTTCATTTAGTTCTTCCTCAGTCTTTGGAGAATGAGCTGATGACAACTTCCTACCAAAGGTACATTGACAGGTTTAGCATCTTTCATGCCAAATTTAGATATCACCGTTTCCAGGTATGTCTCTTGAGAAATAGTCAACACATTTTCAATTCTATTTCTATTAATGACCATTCCTAAGATCTTTATAGCACAAGCTTAGATCTTTCATATCAAATTCAGATTTTAAAAGATTTTTCATTCTCATGATTTCTCCTTTACTAGGACTAGTTTCAATAACATATCATCAACATATAAAAGTAGGTATACCTCACTTCCATATTTACTGTTATTATAGTAAAGATAGGAATCATACTCACTTCTTTTAAAACCAATTTTAATGGCATAAGAATCAAAGCATTTATACCATTGTCTGGGACTTTGTTTCAAACCATATAAGGATTTAAACAAAATCATTCTTTCCCTTCACCTCAAAGCCTTGAGACTGACCCATATAGATATCCTCCTCTACCTCTCTATGTTGGAACACTGTCTTAACATCCAATTGTTCCAATTCCCAATTGAATTTAACAACTAAGGAAAGCACCAAATCTTATGGTCTTGTATTTTATCATAGGAGAGAATATCCCATTATAGTCAATGCCTTCCCTTTAGGTGAATCCCTTGGCCACTAACCTAGCCTTATATCTTAAAGGATCTCTAGGACTTAATCCCTCCTTTAATTTGAAAATCTACTTACATTGGATATTTTCTATTTTTCAAGCACTTTAACAAGATTCCAAGTTTTATTTTCACTTAGAGATTTTATTTCTTCTCTCATTACCTCTTTCCATTTTTCAGATTTAGACCCATTCATAACTTCCTCATAGGAAGTAGGTTCAACATTCTCAATGGCTTCACCTGAAATTAAGGTAAAATCAGTTAGGTTTTGGATTTCATACCTAGAATTAGGTCTCACCTGTCTCCTCTCCCTATCTCTAACCAATTGGTAATCTTGTATGGTGGTATCATTTTCTGTAGGATTGGGTATTTCAAGTTCAATTTCAACATGGGGTTCAACATCCCCAACACCTGCAGGTTCAACAGGCCCAACTTCATCCTCTCATTCTGGAAGAACAACAAGCTCAGGAATATCATTATGGGTATCAATTAACCTGGTCGACTCTAAAAGATTTTTAGTCCTATTAATAGCTTTAGGTTCATCAGCCTTAACATTTTGTTTCTTCAAACAAGGCATTTCAGGTTCATTGAACACAACATCCTTGCTATTAATAATTTATATACCCTGAACTCTTAGCATCCACAATCTATACCCTTTTACTCCATCAGGATACCCCAACATAACACATTTGGTAGCCCTCGGCTCCAATTTACCCACACTCTGGTGTGCATATACATCACACCCAAATACCCTTATGTAGGTAAGATCAGGGGGTTTACCAGTCCACAGCTCCTTTGGAGTCTTGAAATTCACAGAACTAGATGGGGATTGTATGCGATTTTCATAATTCCGAAAGTGTACGGGTCATACAAGTAATAAAGTGGACTTAGAGTCCGGATATCGATCCCACGAAGATTGAGTAAACTTATGTTTTAGACTAATTACCTTAACCGAAATGAGAAAAGTGATTTGATTTGAATTTAAGATTTTAAATAAAAGAAACTATCAAACTAAAATAAATGAAGAATTAAGTGATGTTTAAAGATGTCGGGATATTTGATTTCACATAAGTCAACACTATTCATTCCAATCTTCAAGTTTTATTCCTATCTATGTGCTCGATCGAATTCACGTTTGCATATGAAATTCCCCTCTTGGGTTTAAATCAACTCTACCTAGTTAATCAACCGTGTTAACGAACAGTTGACTATAATGACTAATTACATGGAACGCAAAAATTCATGTAGCGATCGCAATAATAACAAACGTATATCTCTATCGTTCATTCAATTACCCAATTTTATCCCTAGATCTAAGTGTTAGCTCACCTCTCGGATTATGAAAAAACTCATGACATCGTGAACAAGTGATCAATTCATTCACGCATCAAACATGAAGATAAAATCAACACGCGAAAATTATATGTAAAACTCAAATCATGAAATTAATAGCGTAAAACTTATGCTACATCGAATATCCTAACTAATAATTTAACTACTCATCACAAAATAATTAAAAGCACAATAATAAAATATAAATATGTTGAGCATATCAGATTAACAAAGAGAAAAGAAACTATTGGACCAAGGAATTCTTCCATGTTGATAATCTTCAATCCTCTCCCTTTGCCTTCAATTTCCTCCCAAGAATTTGATTTTATGAATGAAAGGTTATGATGTTTTTAAGCTCTGCAAAGGTGATGTGATCCAGAACCACGAATACAAGCCCGCGCAAAGATCCGTTGATGATCAAAGGAGGGCCGATGACTCAATTGCAAACGAAGAGGGCCAACGAAGCAATGGACAAGCTAGTACAAGAAACGGTGGACAAAACTATGTTCGTGGTTGCAAAGGAAACAAGTCCCGTGTTGGGGACTAGTCGAGACGACGAGTGGATCAATCTTATTCAAGCCGTCGAAGGAAGTTGTGAATTTTCAGAAATTACAGCCGTAATTCCATAATACTCATGGCCATAACGAGTCCACTGCTGAAAACTGAAATTGTGAAAAGTTGGACTTACGGCCGTAACTTTCATGTGTCACGGCCGTAATGTGGCCTTGGGTTGAAATAAGAATTTCAGAAAAAATGACTTACGGCTGTAAATTCAGTCTCACGACCGTAACTGCTAAACAGTAAGCTACTTACGGCAGTAAAGAATAAGGTTACGGCCGTAAATGCCAATACGAATAAATTTTAATATTTTTATTTCTTTCCATATTTGAGCAATTTCTTTTCTAGTTAAATTAGGGCTCCTAAAGCCAGATTTGACCATATTTAAAGAGATGTAATTTTCATTATTAGGATAGATTATTATTGACATTATTGTGAGGCAAATTTGCTTTCAAATTCTATTCTTCATTGAATACAATTCGAACTTACGAGTTAATCTTGTTTGTTCAAATCTCGGTGGGAATTAATATTGCTTGTGATCAAGAGGTCAATATATCCCTGTGATTGTATTGGTTGCTTGGTTCAATTAATTTTAATTAGATCCATAAATCGTGGTTCTTTGGCGTTCTTGGATCAATTTAATATTTTGTGGGTTGCGTAACTACAATTGCTACGTGGTTTGCATCAAAAGGTCCCCTAATTCGTGCATGAGAAGTGATATTTATAGATTGTTGAAGAAACCTGATTTTTTGGCGCAAGAAATCACGCATGGGCCTGAATTCACGCTGGGTAGAAAAATGGCCGTTGCCGCTCAGTAGAAAGTTCAGTGGTCGCGCAAGTTAGGTAAATATGGTTCTGTTAATTCTGTTTTTGACGCGTGGCCACCAGGTTTAAGATCCATGACAGCGCAGGCCATTTACTTCAGTGGGGACTTCATCTTTCATTCTTGTTTAAGTTGGTCTTCCTCCTTTATTTGCATCCAAGTCCTTCAATTTTCAATTGTGACATTTTGGCCCCTATACTTCTAATTTATTCTCTTTTCTTCCTTGTTCTTCTCCGTTAACTCTTGGCACCTCTTCATGTTCACAATTTAGCTCCAAAACTTCTTCAATTCTTCACTATTTGCCTCATTTGCATTCATCACTCAATTCTGGGTTGTTTCTTAAACATAAACAAATCTACACTACTTTAAAAAGTATGGATGTTGAAGAATCTTTCACATTCCGATTTTACCCTAGTTTCTTTTCCTTTATACCAACTATACCCTTCTTCCAATTAATTACTTAGGGTATCATCATATATTTAGTTATATACTCATTTTATTCTTACACCTTTATTTAATAACATTAAATAATTCATTATGTTTATTGTATAACAATTTACAAAATTATAATATAATTTCTTATTATTATATTTTCTCACTTATTTAATTTTAAATTAATTTATTATCTAATAATTTACAATGATGTAATATGATTTCATATTATTATTCTCATGTTATTATCTTTTTCATTTATTTAATTTAATCTACATCTACAATAATAACAACAACAACAATAATAACACAACAATAACAACAACAACAACAACAACAACAACAACAATAATAAAAGTGTGAATGAGCAAAAAACCTTTGATATTATATTTTAAAATTTAATTTATTTTCATTAAATATTATTAGTTATTATTTTAATCTACAATACATTTAGATATTTTTATTTTTTGTCAATAACACTCTTAAATTTTTATTAAAACCATTAATTAATTCATAAGAAAAAAACAATTATATTTTAATTAAGAATATAAATAAATAATTTCAAAACTAAAATTTTGGTTTAAACTTATTTTTTTATTTAAATAATAAGCTCCCTTTATTAATTTTGTCTTGTCATTCATCATTTACAAAAGACGTGCGAAGCACGTGCTTACTATTAGTATAAATCAAATGAATATAGAATATTCTTAAACAAACACATAAAATCCTACTTTTCGCACATAAATAAGTGTATAAAATATACTTATCAACACATCCAAACTAGAACTTTTGTTCGTCCTCAAATAAAATAAAACTAAACTACCAAGTCAAAAGCATGCAACACAATAATTTTTTTTTTTTATTTTTGTAAATTTGTTTACCATATGCTTCAACAACCCAGATCATCATCACACTTTAGCATAAAATTTTAAACAACACCATAAAAATATTTCTATCTATCCATTGCTCGACTTCAGTGTGTGTGTGTGTGTGTGTGTGTGAATAGCCAAAAATTAAAGGCAAACTTATGCAAAAATAAACTTGACATTGTGTGGCTTATTATGCAAGCGCAAGCCCAAATCCCATGTGGTCAAACTATGATTTCCTAATGATTTTTCTTTCATCACTCATGAATGATCACACTTTCTGCTTTTCTCTCATAGTCCCAAAGTTTCATCTAATGTGGTTTCTAAAAGATTTATATAATGCTTTTTCCATACAAGATAGTTAGAATTAGATACATGCATGAACAACAAATCGATGGTAAGTAGTTTCCAACTCTCACACCTCCAATTTTCAAAATCCCAATTAACAAGCTTATACAAAGCAATTTTGTTTTTGTTTTTTCTCAATGGACGACTTTTTCTTTTTATATCCATGTCTTTTACCATCTTTGTACAGAAATTTTTATACTTGCTTTTTATATGACTCCTGTAGCGAATTTTAGGTCGGTGATTCTCAAGCCAGACAACTTTAAGGCACCAGGTTCAAAGAACTCCTCAAACATAATTACCCCAAGTCATAAAGGCTTAACCAGAAAAGTTAAAAATGTTTTAGAATCTTATGTGTAATTCCACTCTCCGTACTTGCTTTCTAATTGACCCCTGCAGGGAGCATAGGGCTGATAGCTCCCAACTCAGTTGAGTTTAGGTTACCAGGTTTGAAAGACCCTTAAAGCTTACTTGGCTCAAGTCGAAAAGGCATTTGAAAAATAGTATAAGACCTTCAGTGTTTTTTCTGTTTTTATGCCGAGGTTGGTTTATACTTGTTGACCAAGATTTCATCAACCAAAAGACAAAAATCAAGAACTTCAGACCCTCAACCCATTAATTCATACATGACTAACATTTCCACCCCAAAATTGCTCCTGGTTCTAATTTTAAGTTAGGGATCTAACAACTTATAGTTTGTGATTTTTAGTCCATTCTATGTTCAATTTGTAAAAGTGTACCCCGCAAATATCAAGCAAATTCCTGTATAAGTAATTGTTTGAAATGACTATGTGCTCAAGTGATAAAAGTATAGCATTAACACATAGAAAAGATAAAACATGTTTCAATGTTGTTCATTATTCTAACTAAATCACAAGAATGATCCAAACTATGTGTATGCAATAAACAAATAAACAAAAATTTTAAAATTTTCCAGTTTTTTTTATTAATCAAACCTAAAAATTGAATGAATGCATTGCATGAACGAGATTCCAACCATAAACTAATATTAAACATTTCCCTCAATGTGCTGCAAATAAATAAATCAAATACGCTCATAATGATGAAGAAGGTTAGAAACATCTCGGGTATGGTTTCCCGATTTGAAACTTTCCTTTGTGTCTCAACTTGGATGATTTGACTTGTTTCTAGCCCCTCCATGCTTGGCCAAGGTGTATTATTAGTTTTCCATGCAAAAATATAGATAAACAACATTAGAATAGATCCATATTGCATAAGGAATGACATAAACCAACACCCCCAAACTAGGACTTAGAAACATTTTTGAAGTTTTTGAAAAAAATGGTTGACCACTGATATTCAGTCTTTGACATTGTCTCGAAAAAGTGAAAATTTCCAGAGACATGTCTCTGGCATCTCAAAGTACATAACTTGATCTACAACATATCAAGAATTCAGCATATTAGGAGCTCATTTGGGTCATGAAAACATATTGTGAAGTTGTAACCAGAAGCTGAAAATCATGTGTAGTGAGTGCATTGTCCCTGCAGCGAGCTTGCAATGGATGCTATGGTGTACAATAATGTTCATGTTGAGTTTAATGCCTTAAATTAGTATAAGATATGGATTAATGATGTAAAACATGTGTTTAAAATGATCATCCAAAACGATTTACAAAAACTCAATCAAAAACTCACGTTGGCATTTAAACAAGCACTTGGTGTGCATGATTGTAAAACAATAGTAATCAAGGAGTCGGGAAGTTTGAATTTACCCAAAATTCTGCATCTATTCAAGCACAAACATATACACCAATCTCTAGCCTCGCCCAAGCTTCTTCTACACATATAATAAAAATCCCACAAAAGCATCAAAAACCCTTAAAATTTGCAATTTGTCCAAGTGAGAAGAAAATCATACTTTTTGAGGGAATTTGAATGTGGTGTAGATGTGTATGATGCTCAATTCCATGTGACAATGTGCAATGTAGGTTGTGCAAGAGGTGGAGGTGAGTTTTGGGGAGAGAAATCGTGTTTGAAGTATTGCAAAATGTGAAAGTCAACTCAAAGTTTAAACACTACGAAAATTGACTCCAGATTGCCTGTGCGGCTGCACAGTTGAGATGTAGGTGGCCACGCAGTATAAAACTTTAGAAACACAAGATTTAATTTTCAAACGCACAGCCATGTACTTTTTCATGTCATGGCCACGTATTACTCTGCCTGGAGGTTAAGAATTTTGATTTTTCGAATTTCAAACTCGATTTTCAACCCAAAATCATCTCGTGATCCATGCACTCAACCACCTAAATCATGTTCATGTCTTAACTAACATGTCATGTTTGTGCTTATGATGTAAAACTTGTAATTCAAGCATGCAATGAAAATTTTCATGGAAAAATTTTGTGACTTAAACTCTATATGCATCCAATTATAACTTCATATTTTAGGCCAGAAATTGATGATGATCAAGATGCACATACTCAACTAGGATCATGCATTTATCAACTACTCAATGTGGTGCAAAAATGTCATACTAATTGATAACTCAAACATGCTAAAACATGGAAATAAACAACTAAAGTAATAAAAATCCGAAAACATAATAAATAAAAGGATAGAAATTGGGTTGCCTCCCAACCAGTTCTCCGTTTAAAGTCTAAAGCTCGACTTTTTGGCAAATGATTCAAGGGCACCTAAAGAATGCTTTAGATGTCTTGCTCATCTTCTTTATTTTGAATTTGTTCCACTCCTCATTTGATCTCCACAACTCGAATTTGCCCCCTCTCCATTTTATAGAACACGTCCTTCTCACCCAATTCAATTTCAACTATGAAGATTTCCATTTCCTCATCGAGTTTAATCACAAAATCAATTATATGGAAATCAACAAGGTCGAAACCATGTAAGTTGATTTCTTCCTTATTGATGTCCAAATCTACTTTTAGCTCCATTGTAATTGATTTTGCTTCCTCTTTGATAAGTGTATTTTATACACTTATTTGTATGTCTAAATTAGGTGTAATTATTGTCGTTTTGGAATATTTGCTATTTAATTTGTGTTTATCGTTTACTTTTCAGAAAATATCCCAAAAGATGAAGAATGATGAAATCAATGGGGAAAACGCACAAGTGGATGTTAATTAAAGCTAAATTGGACAAGTGAGGAGTTTGTGACAACAACCGGGAAACCTACATGGTGCCAAAGAGAAGAAATCAGAGGTTGGAGGACCTAATTGAATAAATTAAGAGCTTGAATGGTCAAATCGAGAAGAAGATAAAGTTTGGGGACTAAATTGCAATAATTGAAAGTTGAGGATTGAAGATGCAATTAAAAGTTAGGGACTAAATTGTACAGCCGAGAAATGAGGAAGTCGCGATCGCTGGATACCTTCGTGGCGATCGCGAGATGGTTCAAATTCTTAACCCGAGAGCTTTTAACGTCTACCACGCGATCGCCAGAGGTTCTACCACGCGATCGCGCGGCTGTCCGACTGGGCCGCAGATCAGAATTTTCTCGCGATTTTTAACAGGCTTTGGGCTTTTTGACCTAGGTTTTCTCCAAAAGATATATATACAACATAAGAGGCACGAAAATCAGACCTTTTCCTCTCCATAGAACAAGCCACAATAGAGAATTCAACATCAAATTCTTGGAGAATCAAGCATTGCAAAGGCGCGTGAATTGGAAACAGTTGAAGAATTGATAATTGGTGCAATCTTTCCATTCTTTATATTGTTTTTCAATGAACGTTTATTTTTACTGTTTTTGTTATTTCATGATGATGTGTAACTAATTTTAACGTTGGGATGAACGATGTAGCCTAGTTAATTATTTTAATGCAATATTCCTTGTTTTAACGCTTTAATGCATGTGTTGATTTATTATTGCGTTTAATGCGTGAATGAACTGGCCACTTATTCATGATTTCATGTGTTATTTCCATAATCCGAGAGGTGAGTTAATAACATAGATCTAGGTAATAAATCCGGTAATTGAACGAGAGATAGAGATATACTCTTGTAATTATTGCGGTCGTGTGTGAATTCTTGTGTGTAATGCATCTAGTTAAGGAATATTCGGACCCGCTGTAGAGATACAAGGTTGACTTATTTAGGTAGGATTGATTTAAACTCGAGAGAGGAATCTCAATTTAAATTAGTGAATTCGACCGAACACACAAATAGGAAATAAAACTGGAATTGGAATTGATTTAATTATCTAGGTGAAGTCGTGAATCCCAACTACTTTACAATCTTATTTGAAAACAAAACAATTTCACAATTTAATTATTTAATTCATCTTCTTAGTTTTAATTTAAAACCACAAATTCTATTTCGTCTGTTCAAATAAAATTAGAACTAAAACATTTCGGTAATTAATAGCAGTCCTCGTGGGAACGATAATCCGGACTCTAAGGTCCACTTTATTACTTGATTGCGATATCGTACACTTGCGATCTCAAATTCTACAACAAGTTTTTGGCGCCGTTGCCGGGGACTGTTAATTAATATCGATACCCATTAGTTCTTATTTTACTTTGAACTTTATTTTGCTTATTTTTATTTTTATCTTTATTTTCAGTTTTTGTTTTCAATTTTTGTTTTATTTAATTTATGTTAAGAAGGACTAAGTCGTTTGATTTGCTTCCTTTTGATACAGAAATTGAACGCACCTTTCGACAGAGGCGTAGACAACAGTTGGAAGCGAATCAACAAAAAGACTTAGCCATGGCAGATGACATAATTCAGAATAATCAGGGAAATCAACAAAATCTGCCAGCAGCTGTGAATGGACAGCAACAAAATCATGGAAGGCGCGTTTTGCGAGATTACATGGTTCCTCCTGTGGGGAACATTGGAACCTGCATTGTACCTCCTCAAATCCGAGCCAATAATTTTGAGATCAAGACTTCTTTGATATCCTTGATCCAAAATTCGTGTGTTTTTCATGGACTGCCATCTGAGGATCCTCATGTGCACCTTAGGACATTTTTGGAACTATGTGACATGCAACGCATGAATGGAGTCTCAGAGGATGCCGTGAAATTAAAGCTATTCTCATTTTCTTTGGCGGACAAAGCAAAAGCCTGGTTTTATTCTTTGCCCCTACATACAATCACCACTTTCGAAATCATGAGTCAGAAATTTGTAGATAAGTTTTTCCCACCTGGCCGCATGTCAAAGCTAAGGCGTGAGATTTTATCATTCAGTCAACAGCCTGGGGAATCAATTTTTGAGGCTTGGGAAAGGTTCAACGAGCTCATCAGACAGTGTCCTACACATGGAATCGCTGATTGGATACTAGTTCAGACATTCTACAATGGGCTGACAAATGAAAACAAGAGGTACGCCGACTCAGCAGCTGGAGGATCAGTAATGGATATGACATATGAAGAAGCATCTGAGATCTTTGAGAAGATGGCTACGAACAGTTATCAGTGGTATTCGGATAGAGCTACACCTAAGTCTGGGGGAGTAATTGCTGTTAATGAGATTACATCATTAAATGCTAAATTGGATGCATTGACGAAGAAAATTGACAGAATGGGTGTGCAGACAGTCAACTCAGTTCAAACAGCGCTATGTGATTTTTGTTTTGAAAATCACACTGTAAATTTCTGTCCCATGCAACAGAGTCAATCAAATCCAGAACAAGTCAACTTCATTGTCAACAGGCAACAGGGTGGTCCTTATTCACAACCCTACAACCCAGAATGGAAGAACCACCCCAACTTCTCCTGGTCTAAAAATCAAAATGTTCAGCATCCACCTGGATTTCAGCAACAGCAACAGCCACAGCAACAGCAACAATCTCAGAAAAACATATCCGAGAACATAGAAGAGTTAATTCAGCTGGTCAAGAGTCAGAATGGTGAGATTATGAATCAAGCTGTTGAAATAAAGAATTTGAAGAGACAAATGGGAGAGCTGGCAGCAAGCAGTTCAACAAGACAGCCTGGACAGTTACCAAGCAAGACTGAAATGAACCCTCGTGAGCATGTTAATGCAATATCAACGAGGAGCGGGGTTCAGCTATCTGAAGTAACTGTAGGGGAATATGAAAAGCAAAAGGGCAAAAAGGAAGATGTGGTGGAAGAACAGGAAAGCGAGAAAGAACAGAAATCGACTCCTGAAGTTCATGAAAAAGTCGAAGAAGAAGTTCGAGTTCGACCACCAGTCAAAGCTTATGTGCCCCCAGTTCCTTATCCACAACGATTGATAAAGCATAAGTTGGAGCAGCAGTTTGGAAAATTTTTGGAAATATTCAAGAAACTGCACATTAATATTCCTTTTGCTGAAGCATTGGCCCAAATGCCCCTCTACTTAAAGTTTATGAAGGAGATGCTGTCAAATAAAAGGAAGTTGGTTGATTTTGAGACAGTAGCACTGAGTGAGGAGTGCAGCGCCATACTTCAAAAGAAATTACCACAAAAATTGACCGATCCAGGGAGTTTCTCTATCCCTTGCACTATTGGTAATTTCACTTTTGATAATGTATTGTGTGATCTAGGGGCCAGTGTTAACCTAATGCCTTTGTCTGTATACAGGAAACTTGGTTTGGGAGAGCCTAAACCAACAAATATCACACTAAAGCTTGCTAACAGGTCTATACAGTATCCATATGGGATAGTGGAGAACGTGATTGTGAAAGTGGACAAGTTCTTCTTTCCAGTTGACTTTGTGATCCTTGATATGGAGGAGGACTCTCAGATGCCCCTGATATTTGGAAGACCATTTCTTGCTACAGGGCGAGCTCTCATAGACATCGAAAAAGGGGAAATCATTTTTCGAGTCGAGCATGAACAAGTCAGTTTCAGCATCAAGCCAAGACAGGATCTCGAATATCTAAAGGAAAGTTGCTTCAAAGTGGAAGGAGTAATTCAGAAACCAGAAGAAAATGAGAAGCAAGGGATTAAGTTCGAGGAGGATCTAAGCGCAAAACATGAGTTTATAAAGGCTAAAGATGGATGGAGGGACAAAAAGGAAGAAAAGCCTAACATCCCTCAACAATGGGCTAAAAGTGAGGCTTTGGGATTCAAGAGAGTGAGAAAACGAATAGAGATATGCATGGCAGGAAATTGCAAGCTGTGCAGGGGCTCAAGAGGATCATTCAAACCTCCATGATAAAGAAGTGCAAAAAGTCGAGCTTTAGACGTAAAACGGAGCGCTTGTTGGGAGGCAACCCAACCTTTCTTCCCTTTTATTTATCATGCTTTCAGAATTTATTTATTTATTTGCAGAATTTTAGATATATGCATATTTAGGTATGTTTTTGATGTTGCATGTTTACATTAGGCTAAGTTTTTATCGTCATTCCAAACTCACACACACTAATTTGAATCATGAAGTTAATGTTTGGAAAATCATTGCATCAATCATGAAGTGATTAGGGGGATAAAAACGACTTTGAAAATCAAAAAAAGAGAAAAAAATTTCATACTGCCGTGAACTGCGCGATCGCGGGCCAATAGACTCTAGCGATCGCGACTTTGCATTACAAAATCAACAGATTTTTAAAGCTTGAACCAAGCGATCGCTGGCACTCCAGCCAGGCGATCGCGTGGCTGTACTCAGAGTAAAATCGGCAGTTTAAGTGTTTTTCCTCATTCTTTCAACTTTAAACATTACAAACTCGTTTTCTCCTCCCTAATCACCTCATATTTGATCTTACATTTTGTGTGCATGTCATCACCACCTAGTTGCATCAATATCATTGCTATTTCCCGCATCCAAATCAATCAAAGGTATGTAATTCTTCACTTGAAACTTACTTTACTCAAATGTATGAAATTTTCTTTGAGTTCTTCTACCTAGAAATTGTGAATTGTGAAGAATGGGCTTAGGTTAGTGGTTGGAGAGTGTGATTTGTGGTTTAGTAGACAAAAATTTTGGGTTCAGTCATGCCTCCAACCCTATGCATATCCATTGATTTTTGCAATGCCTATTTAGTGTTTGATAAAATGCCTCAAAGATGTTCTTGTGCTAATTTTAGAAATTTATTCGAGCATTTATCTTCATGACATGTTTATCATTGATTGTGTGTATAGTTCAAGATTTAGTTCACTACATTGCATGAAAATCATGAAAACCAACATTGCACCATGGCAGCCCCATTGCAAGGCCACTGCAGGCCATTGCACCCTGAAAACTGCTTCACGTCACCTACTTCTCCACATAGTTTCATGACACTATTGACCTTCAAACGAGCTGAATTTTTAATATATTGTTGATCATGCTGTGAACTTTAAAGTATCAAAAGATGGCTCGGAAAAATTTATGTTTTTCTAGGCGACGTCAAGGCTTGAATGTGTGTGGTCAACCAATTTTGAAAATTCAAAATTTTGCTTTAACTTTAGTTTGGGGGTGTGGTACTGAACTTCCATTATTTCTTATTGATGTTTATGACTTTTAATATTACTTATCTCTTATTTGCAAGGTAAACATCAGTCAAGACACATCCGATCAAGTTGGGCAAGGCAAGAAATAGGGTCAAATTCATCCAACATCATTTCAAATTGAAGTATCAAGACTACAATGAGACATCTCCTCTACACTTGGGAAGTTCTCGTTCTCTTTCTTTTGTCAAGTTTTGCATATTCTTACTTATTTATGTGGCAAAACATTGAGGACAATGTTCATTTCTAGTTTGGGGGTGGATCTCATTATTTCCATATTATTACTCTTCATTCTATTTTATTGGGATAAAAAAAAAAAAAAATTTGAAAATTGAAAACTTTGTTGACATGTTTATTGCCTAGGATATAATATGAATCAATTTGTGTTTAAGCGTGAAAATTGGACAACATGAAAGCATGAACTTATTTTTGAACTAGTTATGTTTTGCTAGATTCATACTTATTGCGCACATAGCCAGTGTTAGATAATTGCTTGTGTGAGTGATTTTGTTTAATACATGTGGGGCAAAGTTTTATGCAATTTGAACTTAGGAATGACTTGAAAATCCCGAAACTTAGATCGTTAGACATCCCACCCCTAAATTAGAACCAATCATGCTAAAATGCAAGTTTGGGGGTAAAATGGTTGGAATTTGTGTGTATTGACGGGTTAGAAGTCTGTGGTTCTTGGTTTTGCACTTGAGTCACTGCAGTTTGGTCAACTGGCATAAACCATTTCCAGCATAAAAACAGAAAAATGCTGAAGGTCTTATTCTGCTCTTCAAATGCCTTTTTGACTCGAGTAAGTAAGTCCGAGGGGTCTTTCAAACCTGGTGCCCTAAAGCCAACTGGCTTGGGAGTCATCGACCTAAAGCTCGCTACAGGGGTCAATTAGAAAGCAAGTACGGAGAGTGGACTTACACATAAGACATTATAACATCTTTAACTTTTCTGTTTAAGCCTTTATGACTCGGGCAAGTACGTCTGAGGGGTTCTTTGAACCTGGTACCCTAAAGCCGTCTGGTTTGGGAGTTACCGATCTGAAAGCTCGCTACAGGGGTCATATAGAAAGCTCGTATGAAAAGTTCTGCACAAAGATGGTAAAAGACAGGGACAATTAAAAGCAAAAGTCGTCTATCATAAGAAAAAAATATACATATATATATTATTGCATGGTATAAGCTAAGTTGACTGAGTCGTGGTGGTTAAGGTTGTAGAATTGGGGACTGTTTTCTTTTGATTTGTCGTGCACGCATATTTCTGATTCTGATTACCTTGTGTGGAAAAAGTAAAGAATATTTTTAGAACCCACATAAATAAAAACCCGGGATGTGAGAGAAAAGCAGAAAGTGGTGATCAGTCATGAGCGTTGAAAGGAATTTCATTAGAAATCATAGATTGACCACATGGGATTCGGGCTGGATTATGCATAATGAGCCACACAGTATTGAGTATATCTTTTGCATAAGTATGCGTTTGACATTGGCTATTCACACACACACTTGAGACTCTGGCAGGATATAACTAGAAATTATTTTGCATTGTTTTTCATGACACTTGCTTAAAGCTTAAATTGGTTTGGACTATGGAGGCATATGGTAAACATGTTGACACAACAAAAATATTTGTTCTCTTAATTCTTTGATTTTTGTAGTTTAGTTTACATTGTTCGAGGACGAACAATAATTCTAGTTTGGGGGTATTTGATAAGTGTATTTTATACACTTATTTGTATGTCTAAATTAGGTGTAATTATTGTCGTTTTGGAATATTTGCTATTTAATTTGTGTTGATCGTTTACTTTTCAGAAAATATCCCAAAAGATGAAGAATGATGAAATCAATGGGGAAAACGCACAAGTGGATGTTAATTAAAGCTAAATTGGACAAGTGAGGAGTTTGTGACAACAACCGGGAAACCTACATGGTGCCAAAGAGAAGAAATCAGAGGTTGGAGGACCTAATTGAATAAATTAAGAGCTTGAATGGTCAAACCGAGAAGAAGATAAAGTTTGGGGACTAAATTGCAACAATTGAAAGTTGAGGATTGAAGATGCAATTAAAAGTTAGGGACTAAATTGTACAGCCGAGAAATGAGGAAGTCGCGATCGCTGGATACCTTCCTGGCGATCGCGAGATGGTTCAAATTCTTAACCCGAGAGCTTTTAACGTCTACCACGCGATCGCCAGAGGTTCTACCACGCGATCGCGCGGCTGTCCGACTGGGCCGCAGATCAGATTTTTCTCGCGATTTTTAACAGGCTTTGGGCTTTTTGACCTAGGTTTTCTCCAAAAGATATATATACAACATAAGAGGCACGAAAATCAGACCTTTTCCTCTCCATAGAACAAGCCACAATAGAGAATTCAACATCAAATTCTTGGAGAATCAAGCATTGCAAAGGCGCGTGAATTGGAAACAGTTGAAGAATTGATAATTGGTGCAATCTTTCCATTCTTTATATTGTTTTTCAATGAACGTTTATTTTTACTGTTTTTGTTATTTCATGATGATGTGTAACTAATTTTAACGTTGGGATGAACGATGTAGCCTAGTTAATTATTTTAATGCAATATTCCTTGTTTTAACGCTTTAATGCATGTGTTGATTTATTATTGCGTTTAATGCGTGAATGAACTGGCCACTTATTCATGATTTCATGTGTTATTTCCATAATCCGAGAGGTGAGTTAATAACATAGATCTAGGTAATAAATCCGGTAATTGAACGAGAGATAGAGATATACTCTTGTAATTATTGCGGTCATGTGTGAATTCTTGTGTGTAATGCATCTAGTTAAGGAATATTCGGACCCGCTGTAGAGATACAAGGTTGACTTATTTAGGTAGGATTGATTTAAACTCGAGAGAGGAATCTATATTTAAATTAGTGAATTCGACCGAACACACAAATAGGAAATAAAACTGGAATTGGAATTGATTTAATTATCTAGGTGAAGTCGTGAATCCCAACTACTTTACAATCTTATTTGAAAACAAAACAATTTCACAATTTAATTATTTAATTCATCTTCTTAGTTTTAATTTAAAACCACAAATTCTATTTCGTCTGTTCAAATAAAATTAGAACTAAAACATTTCGGTAATTAATAGCAGTCCTCGTGGGAACGATAATCCGGACTCTAAGGTCCACTTTATTACTTGATTGCGATATCGTACACTTGCGATCTCAAATTCTACAACAAGTTTTTGGCGCCGTTGCCGGGGATCGAACCCGGGTCACCCGCGTGACAGGCGGGAATACTCTTCAAGTGTTTCTTCAATAGTTGACTCATCTATGGATTCAATGGCCGGTTCATTGTCAAATTCCAAGGGCATTGGCGAGTCCTTCCTATGAATTTCCATGAGTGGATCATACTCCCACTTTTGAAAGTCATTCCAATACATGGCATCTCCCATAAACATATCATCTCCATCCAAATTGGCTAATTTCTGATAGTACTTTGCAATTACCCCTTCACTCCATAGTGGAGGACCATCTCCCACAAGAGTGATGTTCTCATCCCAATCGTCTGGTACACACTCATCAAAGAGCATGTGACTTGCATCTGACGTGTCTATTTCTTGTTGTCGGCATTTCAAATATTCTCCAAACACTAAGAGTTTTGGCATGATCAAACTGTTCATTCCAAGTCAATGTTGAAATCAAATATACCTCGAAAGAAAACCAAAAAAATAAGAAGACTTAGAATCGTGGAGGTAAACCAAAATTAACAAATAAAATAAATAAATAAATAAAAGTTCGAATTAGTGAAAGTAATCTAGAAATAAATTTACACTACAATCCCGGCAACGGCACTAAAAACTTGTCTACAATTTTTATAATCCTGCAAGTTTACGGGTCGCACAAGTAATAAAGTGAACTTAGAATTCGGATATCGATCCCACGAGGATTGAGTAAATTTATGTTCTAAACTAATTACCTTAACCGGAATGAGAAAAGTGATTTGATTTGAATTTAAGATTTTAAATAAAAGAAACTATCAAACTAAAATAAATTAAGAATTAAGTGAAATTTAAAGATGTCGAGATATTTGATTTCATATAAGTCAATACTATTAATTCCAATCTTCAAGTTTTACTCCTATATATGTGCTCGATCGAATTCACGTTTGCATATGAAATTCCCCTCTCGAGTTTAAATCAACTCTACCTAATTAGTCGACCGTGTTAACGAACAGCTAACCGTAATGATTAAGTGCATGGAACGCAAGAATTCATGTAGCGATCGCAATAACAACGAACGTATATCTCTATTGTTCGTCCAATTACCAGATTTTATCCCTAGATCTAAGTGTTAGCTCACCTCTCGAACTATGAAAACACTCATGATATCTTGAAAAAATGATCAATTCATTCACGCATTAAACACAAAGATAAAATCAACTCGTGAAAATTATGTGTAAAACCCGATTCATGAAATAAATAGCGTAAAACTTATGCTACATCGAATATCTCAACTAGTAATTTAACTACTCATCACAAAATAATTAAAAGCACAATAATAAAATATAATCATGTTGAGCATATCATATTAACAAAGAGAAAGAAAAAAAAAAAAACTTTTGCACCCAGAAATTCTTCCACCCAAAAAAAAAAAACTTTTGCACCCAAAAATTCTAAGCTGTATGAAGGTCCCATAATTCCTGCATAAGAAGTGGTATTTATAGATTGTTGAAAAAACATAGGGTTTTGGTACAAGAAATCGCGCATGGGCCTGAATTCACGCTAGGTCGAAAAGCGACGCGGCTGCTCAGTAGAAAGTTTAGTGGCTGCGCAAGTTAGGTAAATATGGTTCTGTTAATTCTAGTTTTGACGCTCGGCCACCAGGTTTAAGATTCGTGACCGTGCATGCCATTTACTTCAGCGGAATTTCATCTTTCATTCTTGTTTAAGTTGGTCCTCCTTCTTTATTTGCATCCAAGTCCTCCAACTTCCAATTGTAACATTTTGGCCCATATAATTCTGATTTATTCTCTTTTCTTCCTCCTTGCACCTCTTCATGTTCACAATATAGCTCCAAAACTTCTCGAATTCTACACTATTTGCCTCATTTGGATTCATCACTCAATTTCGGGTTGTTTTCAGAAATATAAACAAATATAAACCAAATGAATAGAGAATATTCTTAAAAAAACATAAAATCCTACTTTTGGCACATAAATAAGTGTATAAAATACACTTAAATACACTTATCAGGGATCTATTAAAAAGGTAAGCTGCAGTACTGACAGCTTCAGCCCATAATTCATTTCACAAGACCTGAGCTAATTAACATAGACCTAACCTCATTATTTTTTCAGCTACCCCATTCACAGTTCTGTGTCTTTCTATACCATTCTCTTTACAAAAGTTATCAAACTCAAAGTTGCAAAACCCAAGTCCATTATTAGTTCTTAAAGTGTTAACTTTCTTTCCATTCTATTTTCAATAACTTTTAACCACACTGTGAATTTGAGAAATGTTTCGGATTTAGCCTTCAATGGGAAAACTCCTACTTTTCTAGAGTAATCATCAACAAGGAATAGAAAGAATTTGTTCCCACCAAAAGTAGGATGTTTTTCAGGCCCCCATATATCAGCATGAACATAGTCTAGGGGTCTCGTAGAACAGTGGGATCTTACCTTGAATGACACCCTATGTGATTTACCAAAAACACATGTCTCACAAAAATTTATGGGTTCAATTACTTCTTTGCCGAGTAATTTTCGATCACTCAAGAATTTTAACCCCTTATTTCCTATGTGTCCCATTTCATTGTGCCACAATTCAGATTTACTCTCAGTAATAGTGAAGGAATTGCAATTCTGTGAAGACGCAACTTCACCTGCAAGATAATTTAGCCCATTTCTCTTAGGTCTCTTCATCACAATTAATGAACCCTTCATTAACTTCAAAGTATTATTGTCAGACTTGAACACATGTCCCTCATCTTCAAGGACTCCCAATGAGATGCAATTCTTTTTAAGGTGAGGAACATATCTGACATTGTTCATTGCCCTAACAATGCCATATTGCATCTTGATAGCAATGTCACCAATGCCAACAACAGTCTGGGTATTATTATCCCCCCATATATACTTTTATAGGTTCAATATCCTTGCAGTTGTAAAACCAAGACCTAACTGGACACATATGAAATGTGCATCCTGAATCAAGTATCCATTCCTCACTCATATCATTACTAGAAATAGTCATGACATGCAGGCTATCTAAGTCTAGACCAACAGTAGCATTGCTTATTTCTTCATTGCTTTGATCTCTATTTTGTTTTCTCCTTGGTTCAAAGCAATCTTACCTAAAATGTCACTCTTTCCCACAGTGGTAACATTTTTTGTTGAATTTTTCTCTAGACTTTGATCTTCCTTTTGACTTACTTCTCCCTTTCTTAAAGTGGAAATTATTGTCTCTTTTATCCGGTCTACCTCTCACATACATACTCATCTCTCTATGGTTTGATTTTTGTTCTTTCTTAACTTCAAACTCCTTAGATTTCACAGCATCAATCACAATGGCTTGAGTCAATTTATCCCTAGAGTATTTTATGGCATTTATTTTATATCTTTATAAGATTTAGGTAAAGAGTTCTATAAAATAACTGCTAGGTCCTCATCATCAAATTTCTTATCATTGTGAGATAGACTCTTATCTATGATGCAAAATCACTTAAGTTTATTTCTAATTCCTTCCGGGATCCATTCTAAATCTAAACAGTTTTTCAAGAAGGTAAATCTTATTAGGAAAGGTCTTTGTAAGAAACATTGTATTAAGAGCTTCCCACAAGTCTTTAGCAGTCTTACATTCATCAACTTGTCTCACGATATTATCAGATAAGTGCAAAATGATAGAATTATAAGCAGTCTCATTCATATGACTAGAGAGGTTATGTTTAACTTTTAGTTCAGCACAAAAAGTTTGTGTATCTTCAATAGCCTTAGCTACTCTTTGTTGGACCAATATGGCATTCATTTTCTATTTCCAAATCGAGTAGTCACCCTTTCCATCGAATTGTGACAATTCGACCCTTGAATCCATAATCGATTCTATAGAAGAGGAATGACTACTTGATGCCATTTGTGAATCTAAAATTTAAATTCACAAATTACAAAAAAACTTTTAAATTCAAGATTCACAAAATAATTTTTGGAAAAACTCACAACACTTATCAAAACAGGGCTAACACTTATAAGTGCAAGATTACAGCATTCACTGATTACAATCAATCTTATATAAACATTGAGGAATTAGTTTAAACATAACATGCTAAGCCAATTACAATATGCCCAAATCCAGGAATTTGATTTTTAAAGAAATTTGTGAGTAAGAATGATCTCACCAAGCATCCAAGAGAAGAAAAAAAATCTAAGAATGGTTACTAGCCGGAAAAAATCTTCCATTGCACGGTTCAATAGGAATGCAAATTTTTCTGAAAAAATTAACAAGAAATATGAAATCAATGCAGTACCCAACCTTAGAATGTAATAATCCCAAATATTTGAAAGAAACCCTAATTTTTTTCCAGAAATCATAAATGAATTATTTTAGAAACCCTAGCCGCAAGCTCTGATACCAGTTTGTTGGAATTTTAGCGTTCAAACTCACGATTTAACAGAAAATTAATCAAGTAAATCAAAAAAAAAATTAAAGAAACAAAGAACACCTGATTTGTTACTCAATTCGGTGATAACACCTACATCTGGGAGGCTCAGCGATTAGCCCGTTCCACTATAATAATCTTCCTTCCAAGTGAGAGTTCGTATACAAGAATCACTGGTACAACCTTCGCGCACCAAGTTCTTGATCTTTTCTCAAGAACTTGTTGCATGAAGGTTGTATGAGTGATTCTTGTACTCGAACTCTCAATTGGAAGGCAGATTATCATAGTGGAACGGGGAAATCCTCGAGCCCCCCGATGTAGGTATTATCACTAAATCGGATAACAAATCAGGTGTTGTTTGTTTCTTTAATTTCATTTATGTTTAGTTTACTTGCTTAATCCACTTTTAAATTGTGAGTTTGAACGCTGGAATCCCAACAAACTTGTATCAAGAACCAAATTAAAAAACCTCCTAACGGTAAAGGATGTTGCGCTCAAGAATACTATACAAACAACACAATCTAGCCTACACAAGACTAAGACAATGTATAGAATCACTATTGCAAGGCTAGCCAAGGTTTAATCTCAACAATCGTACGAAGAAGAAGAAGAAGACGGAATATCGATCCAGAGAGAGCGCACAATCAGAAATCAAAAGTGGGGAATCGGGCAACAAGAGAGAGGTAAATCATATGTCCCAATTAATCACAATCGTTGGATTAAATCCAACGATCCAACAATAAAACAAAACCAAAGGAGCAGAGTCATAAAGTGGTTGCCAAAATGGCCCTCCAACTTTAATTGCAAGTGTGGCCCTTCAAGTATAGGAAGCATCAATTTGGGGATCACATTCTACAATTGCATCACAATTCTACCCTCAAGCAATAACAACTCACAAGAAGAGACACAGTGGCTCAGTGAGCAGCAAAGGTGGATGCAGGAGGATTCTCACTGGAACTCTGAGCGCAAAACATTGTTGCAAGAAATTAATAGTCTTAAAATCTAAGAGTACAGGAACTCAAGCATCTCATCTCTCTTGCCTCTGTCATAGAGAATGCTGCGAATATTGCGATATTACTGTATGTTGAGTATTGAAGGTGCCTCTTTCATAGAGATTGTGATGAGAATCCCACCTCAGAATTTGAGAGGTTCTTGGGCTAGTTGATAAGGTAGGGGTAAACCTCCTCCCTCAGGGACAATTTTGGGAGCGAGTTACGTGATCCCTTATCATATAGTATCAGAGCCAATCTTCATGGGGTCGGTGTGGTGGGGCTTCTCTCGTAATCATCTCCCCCATTTGAAGATGTCTTCCATTCGTGGATGAATGGTCTATAGGGAGCGGGGATGATGAGAATCCCACATCGGAATCTAAGGGGTTTCTGGGCTAGTTGATAAGGTTGGGGGCAAACCTCCTCCCTCATGCAAGCTTTTCGGAGCAAGTTAGGTGATCCCTTATCAGATTGTCGTTGTGCAACCTTTCGCGGGTTTTCACAATCGATGAAGAATCAGGCTAAACAACAGAAGAAGGCTTTGATAGGTTGTTACTAGTGGCATTTCTTCCAAACAACTTTGAGTGTCATGACTAATTATTCCAATGGTAATCTTCTCCACTTCCTCGTGTGTATATATGGATCTTAGACATCATTTCAATGAACTCACTGTGATTCAAGTTGTAATCATAATTCAAATTCACATATTGTACAAATCTGGCGATAAAATCTTAGGCTAATGATAGAACGTGCTACATTTGTAATGATAGAATCACCTTTGTAATTAATTAAAAACTGTCAATTTCTAACTAACAGTTTGACCCAAGACGCCTTAATTTGTATGGTATATCAATTTGTTTAGCTACTTGTATCGATTTGTCACAATGTAATTAGACAATGTCTAATAATCAATTACAAACTGTCAATTTCTAACTAATTGTTTGACTAGATGCCTTTGTATGGTATATCAAGTTGTTTAGCTACACAATGTGATTAGATACTGCCCAACGATCAATTACAAATTTGTGAAATTGACAGACATCTTTGGGACGAGTTCAATTTAAAAATTACACTCATGTAACTGTGTATTTTATAATCTTGAAAAAATTACATGGTATTATAATTACATATTAGTAACAGTAATTGTAAAAATTACAATTTATACACTCATGTAATAAATTGCAGTTTAAAATTGTAATTGACCTGATTTTGATAATTACTTTCAATAATTTTTTAATACATTTAGTTGGCTTGATTTCAAACATTTCAAATCATGAATTTAACCCTATTTATATCATACTAGATTTTAATTTAATTCTCAAAATTAATTTTTTAATCACTCATGTAAACTTATTCTTGTAACACTGCTTTACATTTTTTTTGTCCTAAGCTAAGTTGAGCAACGAAGCTTAAACTAGAAGATATGAGGACATCTTATAATTTAACGTAAATTTGGACGATTCTCGTTGCTAATGAATGATTTTACAACTATGACAAATGACAAATGACTTAAAATCGTCTTGCTCTTCGAAGAATAAATTAGTGGCCAATGAAAGATTATAAACAACACATTTTTTTAATCACTTTTGTATTACATACGTTTTTTTTTTTCATATCAGTTTTCAACTACATAGTTTGTTCTGAAAATATCAAAATTATTTGTTTATTAACAAAAAACTTTTCCCAGGCATACTTATAAAGAAGTAACACTTGTCAATATTAAGCACGTACAAATGATACTTTACACATATTTTTCTCTTATAAAAAGTGAATTTGGTTGAGTACTCCTAAAATTCATTCTTCTAATATATATATATATATATATATATATATATATATATATATATATAATCACTTGTGATTGTTAGCAGCTTTTGAATTGCGCGTGCTTATAGTGGATTATGTCAAAATAATCCACCCTGGTCATTTTGGTTGGCCCTTGTCATTCTATTTTACTTTTTTTTTTTTTTTTTAAATTTGAAAATTTAATTATTTTCTAGGTTTAATAAATTACATTTCAAAGTTAATTTGTTGTACGTTATTCATGTTATGTGAACAGTCAAAATCACTCGATATATAATAATATGTTTTAGAATTTATCAACTTTATCAGGTGGCTCCTCTTCAATAAGGGAATTCATCGTGTGTATAAAAGCTAATGCACGATGCCCATCTTTGTTAATATTTTCATACTCGAGTAAGAAAACAAGAATCCAAATAATTTAGAACCAAATCTAATTGTCTCATGAACCAAATCTAATTGTCTCATGACATTTTAAAACCAACTTGTGCAATACTTGAGCCGGCTAGCGATCAGACCATCAACAAATTCTATCCCATAGTAATTCTTTCTAAACCCAAAAGCAACTATGATACGTGGAAAGTACAAGCATTATCACATGAGTCGTGCCAAAACACCACAAATGACTCGGGCCATACCGGCCAGCGTTGCACCTCCTCACATGTATTGTCGAAGTCCAAATCAAATGTGGAATACTTCCAATATTCTCTAGCATATATGCTTTTCCTTAAAAAAGAAAAAGAAAAGGAAAAAAAAGGGAATAGTTCCAGATTCGACCACATAAGTGGTACACTAATTCATTACATATCATTTTCTAAGTCATAATCAAGCACAATACTGTACGTTAACTCAATTTTAATTATTAATAATTAATTCCATACATAAATTAGGCTATATTAATTGAATGAAATAGTCTATTATATTGTAAATTAGATTAACTTATAATAAACTATAAATTCACTTTGCAATGATTGAACATGTAGAGAATAAGTGATACCTTTAACCATAAGATTTGATGGAAAATTCTTAGGCAGATAAGGTAGAACCAAAAAAAAAAAAAAAAAAAAATTCATGTTCTTTTCTTACCCTAATAAATAGATTCCAACTTTAGTTTATTTATATTTTAGATAAGAATATTAACGATATTTTCTTTAAAAATATTATTAATGATTTTGTAAAGAAATCAAACCAAGAAAATCATTCTGAATTCACCTGCTTTCCTTTGAAATTGCAACACCTAATTTGAGCTTTAGTAGCCTATATATAGTGCATTGCACAACCTTCCGAAAGAGAATCAAGACAACGGACAACACACTTGTGATCGATTATCACTTATGTTGATAAATCCAACCTCGCAAAACACAAAGTAATCGAGATTAATCACAATACAGCGGAAGAAAAGACAATATAGATTGGCAATAATAGTTGAATCAATATTGAAGCAATTAAAGTAAAAGCAAGTAAAACTCCCTTTTGCACCGAAGTAGCAGACTGAAAAGGGTAAAAAAAACGAGGGCTCAGATTTTGCCCAATCCCCACAATGGTAACACCACTACACATGGCTAGAGAACACTCTAAGACAACCCCAAGCCCGGCCAAAACCCCTGCCAACACACCTACAGCCAACTACGAACACGGCTGCACAAAGGAACCACAATAAGGACCGAACAGGGACTGCACAAAGTAGACCCAACAATAAACGGCCACAACAAGGACCAAAGCCACCAAGAATCGAACACAGCCTGCCCAACGAGGATGCCACGAAAGTCGCGATTTACACCGCAATAGAGGAACAGGGGCACGGGCCAAACTCACGTAGAGGAAGGTAGCGGCAAGAGGCTGAGAGGTAAGGTAGTTGGTTTTCACAGAGGAAGAATCGAGTTTCTCACGAAGAGAGGGAGGGCGTCGCTTCCACCGAGAGAAGAGAGGGAGTGTCGAGAGAGTGAGTGTTCTGATTTGCCGAAGGGGGGGGGGGTGTGGGTAGATATAGGTTTTTGGCACATAATTAGGGAAGCCCTAATTAAATGAGTCGTCTCCGAAGCCTACCCATCGAGCAACAGGGTCGAGACTCAATTAAAACCTCGAAGTGGGCATTTAATCTTTTAGCACGTGTGCTGTCTAATTGTGGAGATTGGGCAATATTAATTCTTCGATCATGGGCCGAGGGCCTACAAAGCTAAATTAATCTGACACTGTTTATCATCATTGCCCCCGAGGTTTGATTGGGACAAAAAATCCCAACAACTTAGATCAATAATCAAAATCTCTGCTCCTAATCCTACTGTTATTTCAAGTCAAGATCTTAACATATTTAGATACACTAAAACCTAGAGAGAGACCAATACTTCATGTTGTGTGTAGAGTGGTTAAGCCTAATCTACCAACTAATGACCAAGTGATTGATATAGGAGCCGTGTAACTAAGTTAATAATCACTATTCATTATTGATCAAGATCAAGGGACCTAATTGACTCATTAAAAACACAATTCAAGTCACATAATTCTCTAAACTAATCAAATGCAGCCAACTTACCAAAAGTGACAAATATGCCCTCACACATAAATTAATGTTGGTAAGACATACTTTCCATTAAATATTTTTATTGTTTGCATATTTAATGAGTAATATTACTCTACCATCGTTTGATTATATAACGTTGAGCTAATTATGTTGCTTTATTTCTATTCAGGTTGATGATCTATAGCACACATGATGAGGATATTATTCCATATTCTTCGACTAATTTCAGTGCAAATTAATCTGCATGATATATGCACAACGATGGAACATGTGAAAGCAATTGCATCACTGAGTATGTTTCGAAGTTATTGATTCAAGGCATTTTATATATTTTGATTATTATATATGAATATCTTGTACATTTGACGAGAACGAATACGTATGTTCTATAGCACATGACAAGCTTGGATCGAGCTTAATGATAATTGAGCAACTCGAACGACGTTAAATTTGCTAAGTAGGGGTATAGCCATATAAAAGAATGGTAGGCTAGTCACCTATAAAACAAATTTTTCACATTGATCTTGAGGGGAATTTAGGAAGAATACATATAGATAAAAAGCATCTTCGAAGATTCCAATCTAATTTTTTTTCTATTATTTCTTGCTCGGAATATTCTTTTATAAAAGAGATACATATTAGCCATTTTCATTCCGTATTGTAGTTATATATGACTTTTTAAATATATCCAGATTTAGTATTTTACAAGTACTTTTAAACATCCTTAAACAGTGATAACTTCAACTCTCGGCCTTGAGACAAATGTCATTTTTATTTGTTAAAAAACAACAAAAACAAGAGCGAATGTGCATTAAAAAGAATTGAAAATGTAACCAATTTGAGGTATAGTCTCACAACTCTAAATTAATATTATTCATTCCGTAGTAATTTATTAATAAGTGGAAGTTATTAATTTATAGAACATATACTTAAAATTATAATTTCATGTACATTTGTTTATGTCACTACATACTTTTAGATAGTTGGAAAGTCTTCATCACGTTATTTTAGTCTTTTACACACACACACATATTAGTAGTGAAAATGTGCATTGCATGTTTTATATAAACGAAAATTATTTTATATCCACGTGCATTGCATGTCTTATATATGAAAATTATATGGTGCCCACAATGTGCACCATATAATTTACACACCCGCCACTTAGGGAATTGGCTCCTTAACTCCAAGCACCACCACTCTCCTGCAAGTGGATGGGCCACATTCACTTTCAACAAACATCCACCCACCACTTGGTGGGTGGGTTATTAATGATATAGTTCCCACAATCAGAGTCGTACTTGTAACTTTGTAGACCTGAAACAAACAGTAGTTCTTCGAGATATAGGCCTTGAGCTAGATGGGGGTTCGGGGGCAGTGCCCCCGAAATTTTTTTTTTTAAGGAAAAAACTGAAAATAAAGATTAAATTCATATTCACATAAAACAAACTATATAAATTCACCATAAAATTGCAAAAAAAGAAAAAGTTCAAAAGTATTAACTAATATAAAACGACCAACAAAATATTATATTCCATATACCTTAAAGTTTTATATTCAAACAAATCCCAATTTTATGGGCCTGGGCTGAAAAAAAAAAAAAAATGGGCCCAAAAATAATATGGGCCCTGAAGCCATGGCCGGCCATGCCCACAATGGACACCATATCTGGACTGCTTAGAGTATCTCCAATGAGACATTGTCTAAGTTAAAAAATAAGTGTCATTTGGCATAAATTAATTGGATGTCTTATGAGTGTCTAATAAAAAGACATTGAGGCAAAAAACTGATCTCCAATACATCATATCTACAACACAATTATTATGCCTATGTAGCATTTATATTGTTTAAAATAAAATCCAATCATTTTCGTTGACATCTCGGGTCTTCTTTGTTTTTTTTTAATCTCTATTTTTTTATTGCACCATGAAATCCTCCTGTAATACATATTTCCTTTGCTTTCTGTAATTATTTTTGTTGATTTTCTTGTTTTTCAGCATCAAATGAAGGAGTATGTTTAACGTTGAGGTCGATAGGTAGAATGACATAAACCTTGTCTTGGTCAGAAAGCAGTAAGCATTAATGGCGGTCATGGCCGTGGAATACCCAAAATAGTAGTCAAAATCCGCTTGAATTTCTTGAGGATATGTACAGCCAGCATGTCTAACATACCTTCTAGAATTGGACAATGTATAACTTTTTTTTGCCAACTAAACATGACATGGGGTATATTGAAAGAAAAAAATAAGTAGACGTTGTCTATTTCAATGATATGACACACTTTTTAAACTTGAACAATGTCTCATTGAAAATGCTCTTATATATATATGATGAATGATTTGCGTATCATATTTGAAGTTTTTATACAATTCTGAAAGTAGTTAAGTTAATTTATATCGTTAAAGAAAAACAATGAAATTGCTAAAAAGAATATATAAGAATAAAACTTTTTATGAAATTATGTGTATGATGTAAAAATGTTAAATAAACAGAAATGCAATATTTTGATTACAATAAACAGTTCTTTGTAAACAGTATTTTTTTGTCAACATCCCACTGCTATTCTTATTTTTATTTTTTTATTTTTTCCAAAACATTTATTGTTTGCATTGAAACTCTGGGAAAAAGTACTACATATAATTTTTTATAAGAGAATATATGTACGAGAATGTGGATTTCAGCACTGGTCAATGTTTATCCTTTAAGCATTATTAATGGCCATTGCAAATTATTGACGTATTAGAAATTGTTCCTCTTGAATTTGAATGAATATTTTACATTATTTGTATGAGTTCGTGCAATGCGCGGAAGGAAAACTTATTTTCTAGTATGCTATCCAACGATTAATTCTGCATATACATAATATGTTTCTTAAATTCACGATAATCATTATTGAAATTTCTTCTTTTGAATTTGAATAAATATCCTTAATTAAACGTTGGAGTCAATGGAATGCATGGAAGGAGAAAATTATTTTTCACCATGTTGTCCAATGATTATTTTCGCATGAATAAAATATTTCTTCAAACTAAAATAAATCATTATTGTTTCATTGCATATACTGTTGGATGAGTCCGAGTTTCTTAAGATCACCGGACAATTTCTTTTCCAGACTAAGTTACATGGTGGAATACAATTTGATAGTAATTTATTTAGGATCTCCTCTTCATAAAATAGATTTGTTGTATTGTCCTGTATTGATTTTAATATGAAAGTCAATGAAACAATACGTGTAAAATATTCTACCGAATATTGAATTAGAAAGAAAATCGAGTAGACAATCCAAATATGGAAAATTTGGATGTAATATTTATACTCATGGTAATATTTATTAAAGGACAAATAAAAGTTACAACATGATCTTTTTTAAAACTATAAAATAAAAGTTATAATAATAAATCAGTAAAAAAAATTATTGAGAAGAGCACCCAAAGTAATAAAATGATAAAATATAAGTAAATGTAAATGTAAATATAAATTAAAAATTGAAAGAAAAATTCCTGTAATTGTAATATTGGGGGATTGAACTCCATGTGATTATACAATAAAACTATGAAAATTGATTAGATAATTCAATATTTAAAATCTTGGCTGTAATAGTTTAAATATATAATATGGTATAATAATGTTTATTAAATGATAAAATAGTTTACTTCTTTCTTAATACTAAATAAATGAAAAAGTATAATAATATAAAATTATATTACAATATTTTAAATCTAATATACTAATTTAACACTAAAAAAATGAGAAATTATAATAATATTAAAATATTGTAAATCTGGTAAATTGATTTAATACTAAACAAATGAGAAAATATAATAATATGAAATTATAAATTATACTATAAAATTATAAATTGTTATATAATAAATTAATTTAATAGATTATTTAATGTTATTATTTAAGGGTATATTAGAAATATAACTAAATATACAAGGATAAAATAGGCATAATTTTTTTTTTCTCTATCCTTTTACGTACTATTTATAAATATAGATGTAGATGTAGATATCGATAGTTGTAGTTGTAGATGTAGATTGTAGATAAATATAAATGTAGATTGATTGATTGTAGGTTACAAATGAGTTTAATTCGGGGTGGGCATTCTAACTCAGCACTATGAAATTGGACCAGATTCAGATAGAATCAGGTTTCGATTCTCTACTAACATTGTGTTTGGAAACCTATTTATAAACTAATCTATAAACAGTACAGTTTCTCAAACCACATTTATAGCCACAATATTTGATACCACTTTTTAACCATAAATTTCACATCTAAAACACAAATGAACATTTTTTTCTAATGGTTGTGCCATCGAAAAGAGGGTAAATTGATTTTGGGACCATGTATCGAGAATTGATCTATTCTTTCTGGTTCTTGGTACTGTCTTGAGAACCAATAGTGAAATTTGTTGTCTCAATTCCTAAATTTGATACTTGAGAATTATTTGTTTTTAGTTCAATCTTTCATAAGAATTAAAGTTTCTTGTTATTTACAAAATAGTTGACCATCAAGAATCAAGATGTTATTATTGAGGATTATAGAAGATAAGATAATCGAGCTATAAATATCATGTGCACTTTATAATACATAATCCAAATTTTACTATTTATGTTGCAGTTACTAGTTTATTATTTTTTTGTCCTCCTTTACTAAATCTTGAGCTATGAAGTGAATTTTGTTTGTTACATTAATTAATTGATTTTTTGTATTGTTACATTACACAAATGATGATAAGTGATCATAACTTAGTTTTATCTATTTTTAATTTGACTATTACTTTTGTACTTTATTTTTATTATTTTTCAATATAAAGAACTGGATCTGATCGAAGATTCGATTCCGGTTCGAATCTGAAGTTGAATATGAAACCAATGTTCAATTTTTAAGATTCTCATTGGTAGGTAATCAAACCAAACAAAATTGCGCCTACTCCTAAGTTTAATATACATCTTCAATTAAAAAATAATAATTAAATACAAGGATGATAAATATCTTCAATTAAAAATTAAATGCAAGCAATATGATAAGATCTACATCACGAAAAAAGTTAATAATATAAATCCTGAGAAAGTGAAAGTTTGTTATTAAATTCATCTTCCCCAATTATACCTAATCTTTCTTTCCAAAATACTTGGTTCTCTAAAAACGTGATTATGCTAATTAATTTTTGGTAAATATATTTCATTTATAAACAAATAATGTTATGTTTTTGAGGTAAAATATGAGATTGATATGTGATATGAAGAAATGAGTGTAACTGAAAAGTAATTTGGGAAAATGTATTATTTATACCAAACAGAGGCTTAATTATTAGGTAGCAGAAATATTAAATTATGCCTATAATTCATGATCGGTTTCATAAAATTTTATTAAATATATCAGAAGTTATTAATTATTAAAGTATTAATTTAAAGAAGTCAGATTGTAAACCCAATTAAACTTGTGAAAAAAAATATTGAAAGCACATGAAAGAAAATGAAAGGGAAAATATGAAAAAATTAAATAAAATTAAATAAAATAAAAGGGGCACTAAACAGGGCTAGTAGGTCACCTCGCCCCGCCCCCGAGACCCACGAGATGGCAGTCCCGACCCGACCCGAATCCGACCTATTACCATACCGAAGCCTATATATAGAGATGTTTATAAAGTTTTTCAAAAACATATCAAACAATTATTGATCCAAAATTAAAGAGATTCAAACTCAGATTTTTCATTGTTCCTCTTCCAAGTATTCTTTTTGCTTTATGAATGCATGATTTGTAGGCTTGATTAATCCGCTAAAAATATTTGCAATGTTTTCCCTAAGCATCTCAACAGAGAAGAAGCAAGACTCAAATCAAAAGATACCTTATTTCATGCATAATACCGTTTTAATCTAAATTGATTGAGAATATTTGAACAAGTGGATGATTGTTTAAAATTTATTTCAAATGTGTTATTCAAATATTAGAAATAATCCATGTAAACGGATTGTGAAATACTTGGGTCTATATCAACATGAAACAAGTGAAATGAAGGGGTCGAGATCACTCGAAACGAAACGAGGTTTGTTAAAAAGTAAGCTGGGTAGTTACCCCAAAAAGGCTTATGCGGCCTCCTGGCCGACCTAGGAAAACTTAGGGCTTTTTAGGCAGCCTGGAGGGTAGACTGAAATAGGCATTGACGTCCAGGCCGCCTCAAATAAGCGTTGATGGCCGCTCATGCCGAATGTTGGTCCCGGTTGATTTTTAACTTCCAAGCATCTTTTGGTGTGTTTGGACACTTTCTCAGTTGTGTTTTGCACCATTTCGTGTATAAGACTATCAAGTCTATATATAGAGATGTTAATAAAGAGAATAAACATTCCAAAAATATATCAATAAAATATCAAACAATTATTGATCCAATATCAAAGGGACTCAAACTCAGATTTGTCATTGTTCTTTATTTCTCTTCCAAGTGTTCTTTGTACTTTATGAATACATGGTTTGTAGGTTTGATTAATCTGCTAAAGTCATTTGCAATATTGTTCCTAAGCAACTCAATCGAGAGGGAGCAAATATACTTTCAAAACAATGATTTCAAATCGTGTTTGAGCATTATCTTTTTCTCCAATTTTAGTGTTCCGCCATTCATTTCTAGATTCAAAGTGTGATATTTTTGTTATGATATGGTTTCGTGATTCTTCATTTGGTTTATGTTGATTTCGTCTCCAACTCTAGTGGTAAGTTACATCAACGGATTAATGTCGATGATGACATTATTCATATTTTTCGAGCATGGATAAATGCACGTGGTGATATGTCTGATAAATGAAATAAATGGTGCAAGATATATTTACATTAAGAAGTTGTTGATGTTGAGCAGCTTGCTTTGCTATTGACAAAATGGATATCTCGGCCCCCAGGGCACATCTCCAAGTGGTAAAGGAGGTACGGTATTGGGCTGGCACTCGTCGTGTGCTCGGTTCGAAACCCGCCAAGAGCAGCCAGGAGCAGCCAATTTATTGGTGATGTAATTGGTGATGTAAAGGCGTGGCGGTAGAACCTTGTGGCTTGTGACTCAGTTACCCTGAAAGGGGCCTTGCCATAAGTATCACCCTGACCATGGAAGAGGCATAACCTGGATTTACCTTCCCGAACCAAGGCCTTGGGCGTGGTCGGTTCGGGCCCTCAGGATGTGGGAAACATCTTTTTTTTTTGACAAAATGGATATCTCGTATTGAGTGATGAGCATAAAGATGGATGTTTTTTAGGATGTGACGAGCACATGGCTAAATGGTCGTAGATAATTCTTTAACTAGGAAGACTAGTCCTTTAAACTCTCAACTAGAGATTGACACTTCTTGAATAGTAAACTTTTGCATAGAATGAAGAACATCAAGACATGAAACTTACTAGCACAACAAATTAATTTTGAGTGCTAGAATAGCATAATTCTAATTCATTATTTAATTTATTCGATCTTGAAAGACATTTTTGTGAACAAATTGTTTTTTGTTTTTTTCTTTTATGATTGACATATTATTTCATCTGTAGCACATGACGAGCACAAGGCTAAATGGTTATTGATCAAATTCAATGAATCGTGCAAAGTCCAAGTCCATTAAACACGCAACTAGAAGTTTGCTCCACGCGGGGTGAGTAGGAAATGTTAAGATAGGCATAAAATGAGCCGGCCATTTTGCAAAATAATTAGAACAATAGATTTAGAGACAGAAACTTTTTCAAAGATTTCCTATCAAATTATTCTCTCATCTCTAGTTATATTATATATTTCATGAAAAAGCAACAAAAATACATCTAACTACTTGGTGGCATGGCATGCTTGTTCTTGACTCCATAATTAAAAGACATGGCCCCTTTTTATGGATATTTTTATAGATATTATAAAGAAAAATTGATATTTTAAATAGTGATTTTCTGAAGAATATGTGATTAAAAATAGAAAAATATTTTGAGTTTATCCGTAGAATATTTGTTGTGTGAATGTGTGGTTGAAAATGATAATGAGGAAAAAAAAAAAAGATATGAAAAAATAAGAGACGTGATTGGATATATATATATATATTAAGAGTCCGTTTGGAACTTTTTTACTTCATATAGAAAGCCTCTTGAAAAATTGGCCAGCTTAATTTTTGTTTGTAAATTAAATGGTAAAAAAGCACTTCCTACTTAGGTAGTACGTTTTGAGAAAATCACATTGTACTAACTTCATCTAAAAACTCTTCTAATATCCCTTAAAGCACTTTTAAGAAAATTGTCAAATAGGCCAAAATCAACTTCTGAATTTCAAAAGTCATTCCAAACCGACCATAAGATATTATTCAAAAAGTGATGGAACTTTTACCTAGAGAAAAGAAGACTAAAATTAGTCAGAATTGTAATAATTGTTAGATAGAATTTCATATTGTCTCCAACCTTGCCATATGCTGGTCCCTTAACAAACAAGTCATCGTGTTTTCAAGAGTAAAGCACATCGATTTACTGTCAAAGTCTTTAACGTTGCACGAAAAAAAAGGTGTATCCCACACTCTGAGGGTCCGAACTGACCACGCTCAAGATCATTGATTCGAGATTGTAAATTCAGGTTATGCCTCCCAGGGAGCAGTGTGGATGGATTTGAGTAAGTATGAGCAATTCTCAATAACTCTCGCCTTCTACAAGGATCAAATTCAATATTTCAGGATTCGAATCATGCACCTGGATAAACTGAGCACTTATCAATCATCTCCTTTGCCACTGAAAGATGTATCCTGGGGCGCCTTTAACGTTGCACGTGTAACGATGTTTGATGGATAAATTTGGTAAACACAAATAATTTCAACTCAAAAAGCTGGAAACCCTAGAATGAAATGAGTGCGAGCCGGAAAATTATTAAAAAAAGGTAGAGTATCGAATCATTGTTGCACACCTAGTACAGTTCCCAATCCCACGACTTCACTTTGACAAGCCCCACATCTTATTGTGTTCGTACTTTATAGTTTATAGAAACGAAAATCATGTTCTTTCTTACCCTAATAAATAGATTCCATTTAATCATAGACCCCACCTTTTATTTAGTTTGTCACACTTTTTTTATTCTTTTTGATGATAAGAATATTAACTTGTATTTTTGCTTACGTAATTTATGAATAATATTCGAGCATAGTATAATTTACATGAATTGAGCACAGTGATGATTCTTGTGAAAACGACATTGGATCATTCAAGTTTGTTAACAAGATGTAGATGTTTGAATCAACTATTATTTGTTAGTTATATGTTGTTTCGGCTTGGCCCTAGGGACAAATCGACTTGGGGATGGGGAATGAACCAAATTAAAGATTTGTTGCATGTGACTTCCGTGTGCCAACCTGCATTTCTTGGTAATTAATCACAAGTTTCTGAAAAATCGTGTATAGTAATTAGTTTTTTTTTTTTTTTTTTAATTAGGCACTGAACAGTCACATTACGGCTCTGCTTGGAGTGTTTGTTGCACATCATTTTTCCTACGGAGGTAAATTTACTCTATAATATATTCTAATTTTGTTTGACATTTAATTAATTTTAGAAATAGTATCAAAAAAAAAAAAAAAGAAAAGAAACATGAATTCAAGCAATAAATAATCATTTTAATTTCTTTTTCTCCCTCTTAATGGGTTAACTGTGTGTCTTTTGCTATGTAACTTATATAATGTTGACGATAAATCTATAGTTCGACATTTATCTATTTTCAGAAAAATGAACTTATCAAAATCTGAATGGGGGTTAAAAAAAAAAAAATCCCAAAAAAAATGATTTATAGTAGTTAAACATGATATGGGTTGCTAGATCTTCATTTATTTGTGATTAGGAAAGAAAAATCAAAATTTCTGATGAAAAAATTATGAAAAAAGGGAAAAAAAAAAAAAAAATCTTTGATTTTTATAATATATATGAAAAAAAAAAATCTCTCTAGAAATACTCCCATTAGACCATTATCCAATTTAGAATATATATATATATATATATATATATATATATATATATATATATATATATATATATATATATATCATGTTATTTTGCACATTATATATAAAGGCCAAAAAAAAAAAAAAAAAAACCCATGGAGCTTTTCGTGTAAGCTTTTGGATAGGGTTTACAAAACCATTTCCGTCATTTGTTTAAGTTGTATACTACGTCTAGGAAATGGTGTGCGTTGGTGGTTTTGCCAATGTTTGGGGTATGTTTGGTATATGTTAGCCTATTTGGTAAAGAAGAAATTTTCAATTTTTTTTCCACAATTTCATTTTCAACCATACATTCTATGAGATTTATTATTTTTTACACTTTTCAACTAAACATTCTTCCAAAAACTCAAAATTTATCAAAAACTCATAAACCAAACATGCTCTTAATTTATAAGTTCTGTTTAGGCGAAATATCAAAAAAATGTTTTGATAATAATTGGGTCAAACGTCAACAAATAATAATTATAATGATTAATGAATCGCTTGATAATTCTTAAAAAAATAAATAAGAAACCTATTATCGGTCATGAATACAGATAAATAAAAAAATTAATGGCAGTGTTTGTTACGATTTCATTATAGTTAGAATCAATTAACGAATTTACTGAGATTTAATTAATTATAATTTTATCCATTTTTCTGCTGTTCAACGGTGAACTTGGAATTGACTACAAGGAAATCAAATGAATGTACCGTGGGAAGTAGCATGCATACAAAAATTAATGGGAGTATTTTGATAGGTTGTTCTTCAAACTACTCCAGATCTCCTTTTGGTGATATTACAAATGGTATTTTTGTAATAATTTTATATGTTTGTCACATGTAATTTATTCATTTGCTAAGAATGTTAATATTGTTATAGTTATTGGTCTCAGTCAATCACAAATAACTCCTATATTTAAATGCATTTTGAATGGATTGCGAGTATAGGAGATAGAAAGTGCAAATGATGGCCATGCAACAATTGAAATTTGATTTTGGGCTCATGTCTTAATAATCTTCTTGTGATTGTTTGTTAGCTGCACTCTTAGGCCTGTGAATGAAAGGAATAGAATGATTTGCATAGTTTATATTATTTTCGTGTTGCTATTGACAGTGCCTTTAAACAAAGGTATGCGCATGGTCTAATGTTCCTTACGATGATGGAATGAATTTAAGAAATATTTTATGGCTTGCTCCATTGCCAAGTAATTCTAAAAAATCATGGTTGGCACCAGGTACTTCTCCCTTTTTCATTAGTGGGTAACCTATGTACTAGGACAATTCAATTTATATTGGGCAGTGAAACTTTCCCTAAATGTGAATAAATATAATTTTTATTCAACAGCCCTCCCCCCCCCCCCCCCAAAAAAAAATTCCAATTTCAGAGTTGATTCCTTGGGAAAGCATTAATAATTGTTTGGAATTGCCTTTTACAACAACCCTGTAATGAGCATTGTTTGAAATTTATTGTTTTAGCTATCATATAGGACTGAATTAATAATTTTTAGGATTTTTTTCCAAGACTTGAATTGAGCTTTACTTCTTAATGATCAGTCTTGGTTTGAAAAGTTATTCGTGTTAATGAAAATTGAAAAGATTTTGACTTTCGCTCTTATGCTTTGGATTTGAAACAAAGATCTATGAGGAGGAAGTAGTAATTGTGATTTGCGTGACATGTAATTTTTTTATTATGTATTGGAGATTGATTGAGTGTAACGAGAATATGCTTAATGCAATTCATTGCTAATTTGCGTTTTATGCTATTGCATGGTTAAGGAAAGAGAAATCAAGGTAACGTATGTGACTATAGTGTTTTGCCTCCTTTGTATGGGGAAAAAAGGACACTTGCTTTGATTTATCAATGTCAGATGATGCATGTAATTCTTTCCATATTTCTGTCGATAATGGGAAATGAAGCATTACTATCTCACATACATGATTTGATAAGAAATGTTGATGGTCAGTCATTTTGTGGAAATTGGGGTATTGGTTGAGACTATAATTCACTAATTATTCTCGTCTACTCTTCAAAAGGAAGTAAATGTTTGTAGTTGTTTTTGTAAGTGAACTTATTAAACAGTTTAAACAAAATATTCACAGATTGTAAGTAAAGCAGAAAATTTACAATAAGAAGTAATTAAGCAGTAAACAAAATGTGCTTGAACAGGAAGTAAAATGAACGCTGGAGCCGGGGCCTGTGTTCAACACAGTGTCCTTAAAGCAATATTCGCCCTCTCACCGAAGTAACTCGAGCGCTTGCTTCCCAGGATACAGCGGCCGGAATTGCAGCTGTGCAGGCGAACGGAAAATGTGCTTGAACAGAATCACCAAGACTGGAAGAAGGAAGGCAGGAAGCTGGACATAATATGCAAAGAGATTTCGAGTTTTTGGTATTCTTCAATTTGAGGAATTGGTTCAATATATATGCAAGGAGGAGCCTTTGCCTCTTAATGCTGTCATAATTCCTCCATTTGAATTCAGACGTTTTTTGAACGTTTTTGGAGTTACAAACCCTGTCTTTACACTCCATTTGAATTCAGACGGTTTTGGAGTTGCAAAATAAATTTTCAGGTTATGCTTTGAATGGAAACCGTAAAAGAAAATTCCAAAACGTGGCTTGCACTTTGTGGCCAATTTTTAACTCGTTCGGTCCGAAATTCGTGTACGCAGGTCACGCCCGCACACAAGTTCAAGGCTCGAAGGTCAAGTCGGTCCAAGATTTGCACCCCCCCTGCGGGCGCGTAGGCCATGGAGGAATCTCTATGCAACAAATGGTTACACCTTACAAATTGTTAACCATTTATAAGTTGGTCCACAAACTCATTTCTATCCTATGTGGGATAACATTTAAGTATTCCCAATATTTCCACATTTTTTCCATTTTCCAATGTGGGATGGAACTATTATTTATAGCCTCCACTTATTCCCACTTTTCCATTTCTAACCAATGTGTGATTGTAATCCCTTTCAAGGCTCCTTTTCAAATCCCAACTTTCAATCAATGTAGGATCAATTTCACATTCACACAAGTGAAAATCAATTGCCACCAATATATTTTCCAACAATCCCCCACATGAATGGAAATTGATAGAGACACGGAATACTTGGTGATAAAGTTCCACAGTTGAAACCTGCATAGGATAGGTAGGGGGTTTCCTTTGAACCTTCCATTGTGAAAATACATTTACTTTACTAGCTGATCAGTAGACGCGATGTCTTTGAACTGTTCTGCCTTCTGTGTAAACGATGATGTACTTCACACAGGATTCTTCCTAACACATTTGAGTTCTCATGGGTATGTTCGTTTGTGGCCATGAACATATGCCTGGTTCAGTGAGAGTTGTTAAGAATTAGCCTCATATTTCCCTTCGAAGCGGCCCCACTTCTCTCTCACATAGGTGATTTCTTAATCAAGAGTAACCTGCATTACTCCGCTCGGATTTCCGACGCATAAGAATCATTAAAAGCTTATTGCTTATCCTCTCCCTACGGGCATCACTGTTATTACAGGAATGTACAGGAGATAACCCCCACAGTGATCCTATTAAGTATTTGTAATTAGGTTTTCTCATTGAACCTAGATCTTGGGATCTCCAGTCAGCTAGGTTGAGTTTCCATTACAATAACTTATTCTTTTGGAGGCTTAAGTCCCATTCCTCTCAATGACTTTGCAACTAACTCTCTATTTAACCCTTTGGTTAGCGGATCCGCAATGTTATCTTTTGACTTTACGTAGTCAATCGAGATAACTCCAGTTGAGAGTAACTGTCTTATGGTATTATGTATACGACGTATGTGTCTAGACTTATCATTATACATGTTGCTTTGTGCCCTTCCAATCGCAGATTGACTATCACAATGTATACAAATTGCTGAAACAGGTTTTGACCATCTTGGAATATCCTCTAAGAAATTGCGTAGCCATTCAGCCTCTTCACCACATTTATCTAGAGCTATAAACTCAGATTCCATTGTAGATCTCGCAATAACTGTTTGTTTAGAAGATTTCCATGATATAGCTGCACCTCCTAGTGTGAACACGAATCCACTGGTAGACTTTGAGTCTTTAATATCAGATATCCAATTAGCATCAGTATATCCTTCAATAACTGCAGGATATCTGGTATAGTGCAGTCCAAAATCACGAGTATATCTCAAGTATCTTAGTACTCTTACTATTCCTTTCCAGTGGTCAGACCCTGGATTACTAGTATATCTACTCAGCTTACTAACTGCGTAAGCTATATCCGGTCTTGTGCAACTCATTAGGTACATAAGACTTCCGATTATTCTAGAGTACTCTACTTGAAAAATACCATCGCCTCTATTTTTCTATAGATGTTGACTTGTGTCTATTGGTGTTCTTGCCACGCCAGTATCATCATTATTGAATTTTTCCAAAATCTTGTCCACATAATGTGACTGACTTAGAACAAGTCCATATGATGTTCTTGAAATTTTAACTCCAAGAATCACATCAGCTAAACCCATATCCTTCATGTCGAATCTTGAATTCAACATATTTTTAGTAGATTTAATCATTTTATCGTTGCTGCCAACGATGAGCATGTCGTCAACATAAAGGCATAAAATGACATAACCATTTTTTGTGTCTTTGATGTAAACGCATTTGTCACATTCATTGATTTTAAATTCACTTTCCATCATTGCATTGTCAAATTTTTCATGCCATTGTTTTGGTGCTTGTTTCATGCCATATAATGACTTCACCAATTTACACACCTTGTTTTCTTGTCCTGTTGCAGAAAACCCCTCAGGTTGTTCCATGTAAATTTCTTCTTCTAAATCTCCATTTAGAAAAGCAGTTTTGGCATCCATTTGATGTACTTCGAGATTGTATAAAGATGCAATTGCTAATATTAATCGAATGGAAGTTATTCTCGTTACCGGAGAATAAATGTCAAAGTAGTCAAGGCCTTCTCGTTGCCGATATCCTTTAATTACAAGTCTCGCCTTGTACTTATCAATAGTTCCATCTGCTTTCATTTTCTTTTTGAAAATCCATTTGTAGCCTAGTGGTTTGCTTCCCGGGGGAAGATCAACCAGCTCCCATGTATGGTTTTGCAGAATGGAATCTATTTCACTTTTAATTGCCTCTTTCCATTGAGGTCCTTCTGAAGAGTTTACAGCTTCTTTGAAGCTTTGAGGTTCAGTTTCTAGCATATAGGTCAGAAAATCAGGACCGTAAGATTTTTCTGTCCTTTCACGTTTGCTACGTCTTGGTTCAACTTCTTGATCCTGACTATTTTCAATCATGGTCTCATGCGTTCGTTTAGAAGAACTTGGTTCTTCTTTGGACTTGTATGGAAATACGTGTTCAAAGAACGATGCATTTCTCGATTCCATTATCGTGTTTTTGTGTATATCAGAAATTTTAGAATCAAACACAAGAAACCGATAAGCACTACTATTATGTGCATATCCAATAAATATGCAATCAATAGTTTTTGGTCCTATTTTCACCTTCTTTGGTGTAGGTACAGCCACTTTGGCAAGACACCCCCACACTCGTAAGTATTTGTAGGAAGGCTTCCTTCCTTTCAATAACTCGTAAGGGCTCCTTTCTTCTTTCTTTCGGGGTACCTTATTTAAAAGGTAATTAGCCAATAACACAGCTTCCCCCCACATGTTCTGAGGTAACCCAGAACTTAATAACATTGCATTCATCATTTCTTTCAATGTTCTATTTTTCCGTTCAGCAACACCATTTTGTTGAGGTAAATAAGGTGCTGTTGTTTCATGTTTAATTCCGTGTTGTGCACAGAGTTCAGCAAATGGTGATTCATATTCACCACCTCTATCACTTCTCAACACTTTGATCTTTTTGTTGAGTTGATTTTCAATTTCATTCTTATAGAGAACAAATTTCTCTATAGCTTCGTCTTTACTTTTAAGCAAATACACAAAACAATATTTTGTGCTATCGTCAATAAAAGTAATAAAATATTTGTTGCCTCCCCTTGTTTGCACAGATTTTAAATCACATACATCGGTGTGAATTAAATCAAGCGGTTCATTTTTTCTTTCAACATATTGAAATGATGACCTTGTCAATTTTGCCTCAACACAAGTTTCACACTTATGTTTATTATCAATTTGAAATGTAGGTATGCAATTCAGGTTAAATAGTCTACGTAAAGAGTCGTAATTAACATGTCCTAGTCTACCATGCCATAAATTGGAAGACTCAAGCAAGTAAATAGAAGAGTTATTCATTTTATTCATTTTTGGCTTAATAGCCATAACATTGAGCTTAAAAAGCCCATCACTTACATAACCCTTTCCTACAAACATTCCAGACTTGGACAAAATAACTTTGTCTGACTCAAACACCATACGAAATCCATGCTTGTTCAACAGCGAGCCAGACACCAAATTCTTGCGAATCTCCGACACATAGAGCACGTTGTTTAGAGTCAGCTCTTTCCCCGATGTCATCTTTAGAACCACCTTTCCATGGCCCTTGATTTCAGAAGTAGCTGAATTTCCCATATACAGCTTCTCCCCATCCGCTGCTTCAAAACCGCTAAACATCTCCTTGTCGGAGCAAACATGTCGGGTGGCACCGGTGTCTATCCACCATTCTCTCGGATTTGAACCCACCAGGTTTACTTCAGAAATGACAGCTGCAAGGTTGATGTCAGATACATCTTCAACCACATTTGCTTCCCTTTTCTTCTTCGGCGGGCGGCACTCCGTAGATTTGTGACCAATCTTGTCACAGTTGAAGCATTTTCCTTGAAACTTCTTCTTGGAAACTCCACCTTTTGGCCCCAACTTGAGCCCTTTGCCACTAGATGGCCCAGACTTGTTCTTGTTATTTTTGGAGCTTTGGCCATGCTCCACAACGTTGGCTTTGGCCACAACCAGATTGAACCCTCTTTCAGAACTTTTGTTGTCTTCTTCAATTCGAAATCTAACAATTAGCTCCTCGACGTTCATTTCCTTTCGCTTGTGTTTTAGGTAATTTTTAAAATCCTTCCATGCAGGAGGTAGCTTCTCAATCATGCAAGCCACTTGGAAAGATTCACTCACAACCATTCCCTCGGAATGAATTTCATGCAAGATTACTTGTAGTTCTTGTACTTGACTCCAGAAAGCGGCCAACAAGAAATTTCTTGGCTCCGGCATCCTCGGTTTTATACTTTTTGTCCAAAGACTCTCACAATTCCTTAGCCGTTTCAATGGTGCAATACACATTATATAATGAATCGGCCAAGCTGTTCATAACGTAATTCCGGCATAGGAAGTCAGAATGCTTCCAAGCATCCACTGCACTGATTGCTTGAATGTCTCCTTCACCCTCTTTGAGTACTAGAGCATTCTCAGTCAAGAATCTCGCAAGATTCAAGGTCGTGAGGTAAAATAGCATTTTTTGTTGCCACCTCTTGAAATTCGAACCACTGAATTTCTCCAGATTTTCCCCTTGATTAACCGAGACTGTCACAGTTGGACCAGTAGCCAGACTTGGCATGTGAGCCACAGTTTTAGTTCCACTCGGGCCAGCAACTAGACTTGGAATATTAACCACAGCCTGTGTTACGGGAGGTGGTACTTGAGCCACCTCAGAAGTTGGCATAGCCATTGGAGGAACTGCTTCATTTACGGATGCCACAACATTATTGGTAGGTGTATTTTCCATTTCTGAAACACAATCAGAATATTAGTATCAAACGATATAAATCAACTGCCCTTAAGAAATCTGCTTTTGAACACGCTTTGTAAACAGTTTAACAAAATATTACTTTAATTTTGTAAGTGAACTTATTAAACAGTTTAAACAAAATATTCGCAGATTGTAAGTAAAGCAGAAAATTTACAATAAGCAGTAATTAAGCAGTAAACAAAATGTGCTTGAACAGGAAGTAAAATGAACGCTGGAGCCGGGGCCTATGTTCAACACAGTGCCCTTAAAGCAATATTCGCCCTCTCACCGAAGTAACTCGAGCGCTTGCTTCCCAGGATACAACGGCCGGAACTGCAGCTGTGCAGGCGAACGAAAAATGTGCTTGAACAGAATCACCAAGACTGGAAGAAGGAAGGCAGGAAGCTGGACATAATATGCAAAGAGATTTCGAGTTTTTGGTATTCTTCAATTTGAGGAATTGGTTCAATATATATAGGCAAGGAGGAGCATTTGCCTCTTAATGCTGTCATAATTCCTCCATTTGAATTCAGACGTTTTTTTGAACGTTTTTGGAGTTACAAACCTTGTCTTTACACTCCATTTGAATTCAGACGGTTTTGGAGTTGCAAAATAAATTTTCAGGTTATGTTTTGAATGGAAACCGTAAAAGAAAATTCCAAAACGTGGCTTGCACTTTGTGGCCAATTTTTAACTCGTTCGGTCCGAAATTCGTGTACGCATGTCACGCCCGCACACAAGTTCAAGGCTCGGAGGCCAAGTCGGTCCAAGATTTGCACCCCCCTGCGGGCGCGTAGACCATGGAGGAATCTCTATGCAACAAATGGTTACACCTCACAAATTGTTAACCATATATAAATTGGTCCACAAACTCATTTCTATCCTATGTGGGATAACATTTAAGCATTCCCAATATTTCCACATTTTTTCCATTTTCCAATGTGGGATGAAACTATTATTTATATCCTCCACTTATTCCCACTTTTCCATTTCTAACCAATGTGGGATTGTAATCCCTTTTAAGGCTCCTTTTCAAATCCCAACTTTCAATCAACGTGGGATCAATTTCACATTCATACAAGTGAAAATCAATTACCACCAATATATTTTCCAACAGTTTTCACACCACATTCTTCAATTAACTTGCAAAGAGAGTGTTATCTATTCAACAATGAGGATTGTTGATTGATATTTTAATTTCAAGTCTATAGATTCATTTTATTGTCTTTACTGGTGACAAGGTCTTACACTTGCTTTTCAGGAAGAGTTATCAAAGTTGAAAGCAGAAGTTATTCGGTTGCAAAATATGATGAGACATTTAAATTATTGACTTGATCTTTTTGAGCTATTTTTATGTTAGTTATCTGGAAAAGAAGCTCCCGTAAACCTTTAAGATGATTTCAAATGTTTAGAAGTTGGTTTTGCTGAAGGCCAAAACCTTTTAATTAGTCTGAACTTGCCAAATTAATTCTGAAGTCTAGTATTCAACTTCTAAACTACTTTTGGATGCCTAAAATGAAGCATGTTTTGAAAATAGATTTTAGGGCCTACTTCCTGATTCGTTTACTTACAAAGATTGGTCCAATATGCTTTGACACATCAAATTCAGTTGGATAGAATTGGTCCATAAATTTGAAACTCAAATTTGGGCCTACGAAATTCCATTATAGCAGTTTGTAGTTGGTTGTGGACTTTGACAATCAGATTGTGGACCACTTGAACCCTATGAAGCCCTTTAACCTGAAATTCTTCACTTGCACAAATTACTGGCTCTTGAAACTTAGTGTTTGGATGCATAAAACCTAGAGAATATCGGGATTGAAATCTGTTGCGACCACATCCTAATTATGCATGACGTGTCACACATGGAACCTAATAACCACCTAAGTAGGTCCCCACCTAAGGGGTTATTATTTGGCCGAGGCATTCCGAGGCACACCCCTCCTATGGCCAAACCGTCTCCATAAGCGGCATCGTCCGAAGCAACCTCAAGGACCGGCATTTAGGCAGGGCAGAAACGTCACCAACACTGGACCTATAAGCAAACTGCAATTTGATGGGACAGCGCCTTTATCGTTGATGTGATAGCCGCCATAACACTATAGTAGACTGTAATGATTATGCCCAACTAAATGGTTAACTTGACCAACGGATGGGGAGAAGCCACATATAAAGGCCAAACACGTGTCATGATAATGATAAATGAATGTAACTATAAATAGAACAGGTAAGTCTCCCAGCAGGGGGTTAGCAATTTCTCACTCTGAACAATATACTTCTCTCACTCCCTTTTCTCTCTTTGACACACTTATATTTTCCGCACCCAATATATATATTCGCCTAAAATGAGTACTGACTTAGGCATCGGAGTGCAAACGGGAGCCACCTCGGCCCCCTTTGCAAGCTGATTGTTTGTCCTAGTGCGCAGGAGATCCACGTGTTCAAGAGGGAGGAGCTGAGACGTGTTGGTCCAAGGTCCAGCCGGATTTTGTGGTCAACATTTTGGCGCCGTCTGTGGGAAGCCATACTGCTAACCATGAAAACACATGGTAAAAAGCCACACATAAAAAGATAGTCCTGAAAAAGGACGAATAACCTCTTACAAAAGAGTGGATAACTGCAAAGAGCTTTGAAAGATAAGCTGGTTGGCCTTGAAAAAGGTAAGAGCTTTGAAAGACAAGTCTGTTAACCTTGAAAAACTTTGAAATATAAGTGTGATAACCTTGAAAACGGTAAAAAACTTTGAAACATAAGTTTAACACCCTTGAAAAAGGTATAAAGAGCTTTGAAACATAAGTTCAGTGACCTTGAAAAAAGGTAAAAGCTTTGAAACATAAGTTTATTCACCTTGGAAAAGACGTATAACTTTGAGATATAAGTTTAGTAACCTTGAAAAAAGCGGGGATTTTTGAAACGAAAGTCCACCCATCTTTGAAAGACAAGATAAGATTAAGGAATTTCCCTAAACATGAACGAAAGTGATGGTGATGTTAACCCCGGTAGGGGAAGAAGTGGCCAACACAGCGAGGGCAAGGTTCCTCAAGGACTTCATGAAAACGCCAATGAGGAAGTGGCACAACCTAACCCACCTCGCCGGCACCGTAATCACTGCATGATGCGAGATATGACATGCACGGCGGCCCAAATGTTAGAAATGCAGAAGCAGCAGATAGAACAGAATGCTGCAATAAATGCCTTTATGGCCAGAGGGTATGTTATGAATGAACCCGTGATGCCTCAGCAATACCCACTGCCACATTATTCACCATCCGAGGCGGCCACTGTCTCGTATTATTATCAAGATCTACAGACATATGCCGAGGTGGAATCCGAGCCCTTCTGCGAGCAAGACCCAGAACATGAAGCACATGAAGAACAAAACCCACTCCCAGCTAGACGCAGGGAGGCTTCTCCCGCAAAATTCGGCAGTATTTTCAGCCGAATAGGAGGGTTATTCAGAGGCCAATGACGGGGGAAAACGGACCCAGGTCGGCACAACGCCGCAGAGCCTAGAAATAGGCCCGAGCGACGCGCTGAAGAAGCCTTGTCGCAAGGTCAAATGTATAGGGACCAACATGCTATGGGAGCGAAAAGGTTGTCATCAGCACGTGAGCCTAGGAATAGGCAGGAAAGAAGAGCCGAAGCAGTTCGGACTAATCCTCATAACGAATTACAGAGCCATGAAAGGCCAAACTACAGTCGCGTTCCACCATCCCAAAGGCAGGAGTACGCTCCGCCACTCTATGGCCAATACCGTTATCCAGAATATTCCGGCCACGACGAGAACATCGAGCTGCCGTCATGCAGTTGGATGACGAAGAGGAAGTAAGTCCCTTCACAGAGGGCCTCCTTAGATGCCTCGTACCCCATGACTTTGAGATGCCAGAAATAGCAAAATACTCTGGCCAAGGTGATCCTGATGATCACCTGTTAAATTACCGCGCCAGCATGGAAATAGCCGGAGCCACCCCGGCACTGAAATGTAAAGCCTTTGCTCTAACCCTCGAGGGAAGTGCCATACGATGGTATAAAAAACTCCCTCCTGGCAGCATCCACAGTTGGAGAGATATGAAGACGGCTTTTAAAAATGACTTTGTTTCCTCCAGGCCAGGACAGCTCCCGCTCCAACGCCTTCAGGATTTGAGGCAAGGAAAGGACGATTCTCTGAAAAGTTACCTAGCTAGGTTTACTGAAGAGATGCATATCTGCGAAAATATCACAGAAGCGGAGATGTTTTCCGCCTTGAAAGGAGGGCTAGATATGACCAGCATGTTCTGGAGGGATGTCCGGAGCAGGAAACCAAGGGATTACAATACCCAGGTAGACCTGATGAAGGAAGAGATTGTATCGGAGGAAATGGCTAGGGCCAGAGATAATCACCCCCAAGGGAGATATAACCTTGGATATTCCAATGAAGCGGACCTCAAGAAAGGAGGGAACAAGGATAGGGTCGGCGGTAACTGAGGTGGCACGCCTCGTCCATTTTCGGGGATAGGATCCAGCTTTACAGTGGAAATCACGGAAGCTATCCCTCACTTGCACTCTAACACCCCTTCTCAAAATCCTCCCATGACTCAAGGGAGAGTGGAAATCAGCCGAAGTGGAAAACAGCCCATGATAGGGGATAACTGCGCCTACCACAGATATTACAGTCACGCAATAGAGGATTGCAGGGAGATCCACATGTTAGCTGACCAAAAGGCGCAGGGGAGAAGGGGGGATGAATTTCCCGCCGATACAGGGAGAACTCAAAAATCTGGTGGTCAAAAGTTCAACTGAGCTGATAGGAGAGCTCCATGGAAGAACTCAACTAAGGAAAGAATTGACAATCGTCAAAGAGACAGGAATAAGGGCCAGGATACCGCCCCGGCACATGCTAAAGATACACGGGAACCACCTGTACCTGTGGCCGACCTCCCCATTCGTGAAATCGACACAATACTGGGAGGCCCCCACCCAGGTGGGAGCACAAACAACTCCCAAAAGAGGTATATAAGAGAGGCCAAGCAGCCCGCCAACGTGAATTATCATATCCATTCACATCCGATTGGGATACCTCGGACGGAATCTATCACATTCACACAAGACGATGTCGTTGGAGTGTACTTCCCGCACAACGACGCATTGGTAATCAGAGTGGTGGTGGCTCGGAATGGGCTATCACGGATGATGGTGGACGATGGTGCCTCGGTAAATGTGATTTACGGGGTAAATTTTGATAAAATGGGGATTAGCACTCCACTCATTCCAGTCCCTGATCCAATATACGGATTTACGGGGGACAGCATAACCCCCAGAGGGTCCATAACCCTTGATAAGTGTGTTTTATACACTTATTTGTACGTCTAAAGTAGAATAAATTATTATCATTTTAGAATATATGCTATTTAATTTGTGTTTATTTGTTATTTTTCAGAAAATATCCCAAAAGATGAAAATGATGAAATCAATGGGAAAAACGCATAATTGGATTGCTAATTGGAGCTAAATTGGACAAGTGAGGAGTTTGTAACGTCAACCGGGAAGATGCTTGGTGCCAAAGAGAAGAAATCAGAGGTTGGAGGACCTAATTGAATAAATTAAAAGCTTAAATGGGAAAATCGAGAAGAAGATAAAGTTTGGGGACTTAAGTGCAACAATTGAAAGTTGAGGACCGAAGGTGCAATTAAAAGTCAGGGACTAACTTGTACAGCCGAGAAAAGAGCGAAGTCGCGATCGCTGGTCACATACCAAGCGATCGCGAGATGATGCAAATTCTTAACCCGAGAGTTTTTAACGTCTACCACGCGATCGCGCAGTTATCCGGCCGGGCCAACTGTGGGTTTTTTCTCGCGATTTTTATCAGACTTTTCTCTTTTTGACCTAGGTTTTCTCCAAAACCTATAAATAGAACACATGAGGCACGAAAATAAAACCTTTGCCTCTCCATAGAACGAACCACAACAGAGAAATCAACATCAAATCATTGGAGATTCCAGCATTGCAAAGGGGCGTGAATTGAAAACAATTGAAGAATTGATAATTGGTGCAATCTTTCCATTCTTTTTATTGTTTTTCAATGAACGTTTATTTTTACTGTTTTTGTTATTTAAATATGATGTGTAACTAAATTTAACGTTGGGATGAACGATGTAGCCTAGTTAATTATTTTAATTCCAAATTCCTTTGTTTTAGTAATTCGTTGCATGTATTGATTTATTATTGTTCTTAATGCTTGAATTGCTTGATCACCAATTCATGATTTATTGAGTTATTTCCATAATCCGAGAGGTGAGTTAATAATTTAGAACGTGGTAATAAATCCGGTAATTGAACAAGAGATAGAGATATACTCGTGTTATTATTGCGGTCATGTGTGAATTCTTGTGTGTTATGCATCTAGATAAGGAATATTCGGACCATCTGTAGAGATACATGGTTGACTTATTTAGGTAGAATTGATTTAAACTCGAGAGAGGAATTTCAATATACATTAGTGAATTCGACCGAATGCATATTTAGAAAATAAAATCTGGAATTGGAGTTGATTTAATTGGCTAGGTGAAATCGTGAATCCCAACCACTTTACAATCGTACTTGAAAACAAAACAATTTCACAATTTAATTATTTAATTCATCTTCTTAGTTTTATTTAAAACATCTAATTCATTTGTTAGTTCAAATAAATTTAGAACTAACACATTTCGGTACTTAGTAAACAGTCTCCGTGGGACGATAATCCGGACTCTTAGGTCCACTTTATTACTTCTCACGACCCGTGCACTTGCGGGGATATCTCGCATCGCGAGATATAAGTGAACAACCCTCATAACTGAAGTAGGACATGCACCAACCCTCTCCAGAATCCCTATGGAATTCCTGGTGGTTGACAAAATCTCCTCCTATCATGATTCAATTGGGAGGCCTGGTCTTATTGACTTGGGGGCTGTAACGCATACCAAATACATTTGCATGAAGTTCCCCACGGAGCATGGCGTTGCAACTGTAAGGGGAAGCCAAACAGAATCCTGGGCTTGTTACACAAATTCAATCCGAAAGTTTCAAGATCGAAGCTTGAACATGATCAGTGACGTAGCAATGACCGAGGCTGCCCCAAACCCTGAAAGATTGAGTGAAGGGCCTTCGGGAAGTAAGGATGTTACAATGACACTTGAAGAGGATTTGGCAGATCTGGACCTAAGAATGTCAGGTGACAATTGCTCCACCCCGACAGAAAGGTTAGAATGCTTCGGTGTAGACCCATTTGATCCAATCAAGGAATTGCAGATCGGATCAGACTCACCAATTGAATACAAAAATAAATTGAAGAGCTTCTTACTCAAAAATCTTGATGTTTTCGAATGGAAACACAGCGACATGGTTGGGATCGATCCTAAAGAATCCTGTCACAGACTCCAGATTGATCCCCGATGTCCTGGACATAGGCAAAAGAGAAGACCTATGAGTTCCGAAAAATACGAGGCCTTGGAAGACGAGGTCACAAAGCTATTGAAAAATGGTTTCACCAGAGAGTCCCGCTATCCGAAGTGGGTATCAAACCCTGTTTTGGTACCAAAACACAATGGGAAACTGCGGGTGTGCATTGATTTCTCCAACTTGAAACAGGCATGTCCCAAGGACAGCTTTCCACTGCCCCGGATTGATCAGTTGGTTGACTCCACGGCAGGGCACGAGCTGCTAAGCTTCATGGGTGCCTACTTCGGGTACAATCAAATCCCCATGTGTGAATCCGATGAGGAGCATACTTCATTTATCACAGATAGAGGACTCTATTGCTATAGAGCTATGCCATTTGGCTTGAAAAATGCGGGAGCTACCTATCAGAGGCTGGTAAACCGCATGTTTTCGGAACAGTTGGGGAACACCATGGAGGTATATGTTGACGACATGCTAGTCAAAAGCATGGTCGCTGCGGATCATATCCTCCATTTGTCAGAAGCATTCGATGTTTTGAGGAAGTATCGGATGAAACTCAACCCAGCTAAGTGTGCCTTTGGGGTAGCATCTGGAAAGTTTCTCGGATTCATGGTGAATAAGAGGGGGATCGAAGCCAATCCGGACAAAATCAATGCTTTGCTAAACATGCAGTCGCCTCGGAATCCGAAAGAAGTGCAAAGCCTAACAGGGAGAATTGCGGCCCTGAATCGATTCATCTCAAAATCCACTGACAAATGCTTGCCATTTTTCAAGGTCCTAAAGGGGGGAAGCGATTCCAATGTACGCTGGAATGCGAGCAAGCGTTTTCCGACCTAAAAGCATCTCTGGGGCGGTCCCCGTTGCTATCGAAACCAGAATTTGGGGAGCCACTCTACCTATATTTGGTTGTATCCAAAGAGGCTGTTATCTCAGTGTTAGTCAGAAAGGAGGATAGGAATCAATTGCCAATATATTATATAAGCAAATCCATGCTGGACGCCGAGACGCGTTACCCAGATATGGAAAAACTTGCTCTCTCGTTAATCACAGCCTCTCGTAAACTTCGTCCCTACTTTCAATTACACTCCATACACGTGCTCACCAACTTTCCCATAAGACAAGTGTTGCAAAAATCGGACGTTTCTGGGAGGTTATTGAAATGGGCAATAGAAATCAGCCAGTTCGACCTACATTATACGCCTCGGACCGCTGTAAAGGGCCAAGCGCTGGCCGACTTTGTAGTTGAATTCACACATCCCCCTGAGGTTGAAATGGTAGATAACACGGATGACATCCAAGATGACAGCCAAGAGTGGAAATTGTTCGTTGATGGGTCCTCGGCTGATGGACGATCCGGCGCAGGGATATTGTTAGTAAGCCCAGAGAGGTTTAAATTACACAGTGCAATCCACTTTGAATTCAAAGCTTCAAACAATGTTTCCGAATATGAAGCGTTATTAGCCGGGTTAAGACTTGCGAAAGCCTTGAAGGTTAAATCCGTAGTGGCCAATAGCGATTCGCAGCTTGTTGTGAGCCAATTCAACGGGCAATTTTCTGCCAAAGAACCTTCTATGGTCGCTTACTTGAAGAAAGTAAGAGATTTGGCTGTGCACTTCGAAAAAATGGAGTTGCAACACATCCCCAGAATAGAAAATTCCAACGCCGATGCGTTGACCAAATTAGCAAGTAGCAGCGATTCAGAGTTACACAATCTAATCCCAGTTGAGCGCATGTTGACTTCATCTATTGAGCCAGGACCGGAGATTTTGGCGATTGAAGAAGAGGGATCCTGGATGAACCCCCTGGTCGCCTATTTGAAACATCAGATAATGCCAAATGAGCCAGAAGCAGCTCGAAAATTGCAGAAATACTCTGCGGATTTCGTACTCTTGGACGACCTACTTTATAAGTGGAGTTACACCTCTCCTTTGCTGAGATGTGTGGGACCAGAGGAAGGGCAGTATGTGATGAGAGAAATCCATGAGGGCATCTGTGGAAACCATGCCGGGGCTTTATCGCTAGCTCAGAAAACCCTCAAACAGGGATATTTTTGACCTACTATGCGAAAGGATTCCCATGACTTCGTGCGCAAGTGCGATAAATGTCAAAGACACGCGACCATACCACATCAGCCGCATCACGAGCTAACTGTGATGACTAGCCCTTGGCCTTTTGCAAAGTGGGGGGTTGACATTATTGGTCCTATGCCTAGAGGAGCTGGTAACAATTGCTTTACGATAGTAGCAATTGACTACTTCACCAAGTGGGTCAAAGCGGAACCTTTGATGAAGATCACCGAGGCCAACACCACCAAGTTCATTTGGAAAAATATCATATGCCGGTTTGGGATACCACATTCGCTGGTTAGTGACAATGTGAAACAGTTCAAAAATAGAAGCGTCGATGAGTTGTGCGACGATTTGGGAATTAAGAAGCTGTTCTCATCTCCACATCACCCACAGGCCAACGGACAGGTCGAAGCGGTGAACAAGACCATAAAAAATACCCTGAAAGGGAAGTTGGAATTCAGAAAGGGCGCATGGGTAGATGAACTCCCACAGGTGTTATGGGCGCTTCGAACCACCTCGCACACCGCTACTGGTGAAACACCTTTCTCGCTGGCTTACGGAGCCGAGGCGGTATGCCCCATTGAAATCGGAATCCCTTCGCTTCGTCAAATTCATTATGACGAAGTTAGGAACGAGGAAGCGCAAAGGGCCGGTTTAGATTTCCTCATGGAAAAGCGGAATGATTCCCAAGTGGTAATGGCCAAATACCAGAAAAAGATGGCTCGATACTACAACAAAAGAGTGAAGAGCCGACGCTTTAATATTGGGGACTTGGTCCTCAAAAAGGTTCTTCCTTCAACACAGGAGTCAGGAGTAGGGACTCTAGGTCCTAACTGGGAAGGCCCTTACAAGGTCGTTGCCGATGTGGTACCCGGAACATACATAATTGAGGACTTGTCTGGAGTACCTCTATGTAATCCTTGGAACAAGGACCACCTTCGCCGTTATTTTCAATAAAACTAAATTCCTCTATGATTGCAACATTATCATATGATTTCAAAAAATCGTGGGCGAGCTGCGTTAAAAATTACACCAATCTCTATATTAGACAAACATAATGGATAAACGCACATTCCAAAATTATTTTGGTCATGACGCCATACGTCCATGCTATGCATAAAAATTGTTAAGAACAAGGGACTCTCATAAGGCTAAACTACGATCACCATGTAAGGATAGGGAGATTTAGTACGATCAAAGGGAGTTCATACAAAAATTGTGTATACAATTCTCATAAAGTATAAATTAGACGCGTTCAAATGTTTGTCACAATCAGATCTCACTGGTAAACATAAATGCTTCGAACCACTCAGATCTAAGGTACTATACTCATTCACCGTGCAATACGTTTGGAATCATTCAAATTTAACCAAATATTGTCGTATAAACCAAAATCCTTGGTGCGTTAAGTTAGTTCATATGGAGCGCTCTCTTGTGCGAAGTGTTAAACGTTTCCACAAAATTGTTGATACTTTTACACATACATTCGGACAAAGCGTTTGCAAGACATATGTATACTAAGTGCTATGTGAATAAGCGTAAAAGACAAACGTAAAAAATTCTTACGTTATTTTGGTCACAAAAACCACACGCCTCCGCCAGGCATGAACTTTATTAAAAACAAGGGACTCCGGTGAATTTACACTGCAACATTAACAGAAGTTCATACAAAGTTGTAAATATAGGTGTTACAGAGTTTTAAGGTAAAATCGCTCAAAGGTTGGTCAAGATCAGATCTAATTAGCAAACATAGGTACATTAACTGTGTCGGATCTGAGGGTATAGCAAATGATTAAACTTGAATAGAATTATTGCTGCAAAGTGATGACAAATTCGATCCGCTCATGAATGACCACATCGGATTTGAGGGATTAGCACGCCCAAAATATGGCACATTTAACCACCTGTGAAGGCCCAATGAGGGTCCATTGGACTTCCATCCATGACCAAAGTTTTAGATATCGCCTTGGACTAATGGCCGAGGAGGAAAGGCACAGGAGCCCCTCCGGCCGAACTAGGTTGTGCCTGTCCGAGGTGCTTCAAATCAAGTGCATTTTACAAATCAAGACATTTAGAGCGCACGTATTATGCTTCAAATCAAGTGCATTTTACAAATCAAGACATTTAGAGCGCACTTATTATCCTACAAATCAAGTGCATTTTACATCATACAAGACATTTACAATTACAAATGCATCCGCGCTTGGAAGCATTTATGCGTAAACAGTTCGACCTGGTTAACGCCTAGCCGATGTGCTTTATACTCAGCTGGTGCGCTTTATGGCGTTGTCTCTCATAAAAGTTAACGCCTAGCCGATGTGCTTCATACTCAGCCGGTGCGCTTTATGGTATTGTCTCTCATAAAAGCTATCCTTGAATGACTTAACAATATTTAAACCTTGTCTATTAAAACCGTGCTGATTATCGAAGGTCATAATTTATTAAAATGAATTGGTCCCACGATCTCACTTGGCACTAGTGGAAAAATTCGTGTAATTCCCGCGGAATCAGTTTTAGTCATTTTTTGTTTTTAAATTCATAACCATCTATCAGACTCTAATCATTTTTTAAACGGTGTTGGTAGGGTAACCCACATGTCTGAGGGACTATCAAACATGCTATGTGAAAATCCAAAACCCATGCATACGAAGAAAAGAGAGACATTGAATTTGAAGTACTTACGATAAAACAATAGAAGTAACAAAGAATCACATTGCTACAAAAGACAAAATTATGTACAATGACTAGAGGGGAGGGGCATCGTCTACATCGTTGCCACTGGACGCATTCTGAGGGGGCTCGGCGGGATCGCCTTCTTCAACATCTTCTGGTTCAGGGTAGAAGGCCTCAATGGTGGAAAGATCCAAGTAGGGGAACTTCTCCTTCACGTCCCTTAGAGACATACGAGCACCGATGTTTCCAAATATTCGCTGCATAAGCCCATATTCTTTGGTATTCTCAAAGGTATCTTTAAAGTTTTGAATGCCTTCAGCGATCTTGGCCTCCGTACTTTGCTCCAGAAGCCCAAGTTTACCTTCCCAAGAAACCAAAGACTCAGCATCCTTTTTCCGGAGCTCCTTTTCCTCCTCAAGTGCCTTCTTCAGATTGGCAACCTCGTCAAAAAGTTTACCCTTTAGAGCGTTAGAATCTGCCAACGCCTCGGCTGTCACCGTCTGAGCCTGGCAGGCATTATCGTATTTATTGCATAGGTTAGCCACATCTGCTTCGAAAGAATGAAGGTCCTTTTTTAGCTGCTCGTTATCTTCCTTAAGGGCTCTGGATGTGCTCTTCGCCTCATGGAGGGACCGTCAGGTGGAAGAGAGAGTTTCCTTCAGCTCCTTGATCTCCTGCACCATGCCATCCACGTTACGCAGGGCCACCTTAGTGCTTTCTTCCCTCTGCTCAACCTCCTTGACCGGTCCCTCTAGATCATCCGCGAGATCTAAAGTCCTTGCGCTCAAAGCCTTGATGGCGAGCAGCATTTGACTGGGAGAGCTTTTGGAGGAAAAAGATTCCCACCCTTCTGTCCAAAAATCATCCACCGCAATGGCTGCCTTAGCAGCATACTCCGGGAGAGATGCCAGGCCGTCGGAATCCAAAATAGATGGCTTAGGGACAAACCCCTGTTTAATCCGAGCCACCTCCGACGCTATAGATTGGTCAGCTTCCTCCACTTGACCTGGAGGGGATTTAGGAAAAGCTTCGGTGCCTTCATCGGGTCCAGGCAGGTCTGCAGGAGGGATATCTGAAGGAACCCCTGCTTCGCTGGATTGGCCCTTACCACCCCTCTTTAGTCTCTTTAAGGGTGGTTACTCCTCAGCAGCTATTTTCAGCACCTCGTCCTCCTTAATACTCACCACCTCAGAAGGGGCCTGGGGGATTTTTGATTGCTCCCTTCTCTTCGTCTTCTTCTCCTTCTCCTGCCCCTAGGCCATTTTACGGCCACGCTCCTTCTTTACGGCAAGGAGTTTCGGAACAGTTGGTACTGAGTCAGAAGGGTTTGGAAGAGGTGGCGGACCCAGTGGCCTGGAAGCAGAGGCGCCTTCGAAAGCTTCCTTTGAAGCTTCAGCTGTCGTTTTAGTGGCCTCCAGGTGGAAGCCCGCGAATATGGACCTTTGCTTCCTTTCCTCGTCACTTCCGGCAGCAAGAATAGGAGGAATCTTCTTGGCCTTCAAGCCCTTCAGGGATATCTTCGGGAACTCTCTTGACCCTGTAAGGAATGCGCTAAGTCACAAAATGTAGAATGAACCGATCCATAAATATCAGAGAAAGAAGTGAATATACCCATATCCCGCATTAAGCTGTGCTTGACGAAAAGCCTTTTTGAGGAGATAACCTTTTGAAAGTCACCGCGATACCCAAAAAGCTTCCCCACAACTTCCAGATCCTTTGACGGGAGCTGATGGGCGTATGTTTGTCCTGCAAGATCAAAAGGACCATTTATATAAGCACAAAAGGTAACAAGAAGCTGAGTGTAAATATGGTGGTACACCCGCATAAGAGATTATAAGAACTCACGGGGCAGAGAAAGGGTTCGGGGAACTGTTATCTCAGGAACATGATCCGAAGGAGTACATTGCCAATCCCCGCCGACCCAAAACCATTGGGTTCTCCAATTCTTGAGGGACGTTGGATGCCCGGTGATGATGGGTGGGTATTGTCCCCTGGGGGTTAAGTAGTACCAGTCCCTCACATCTGGTCTTTTATCTTTTTCTCTCATAGCAGTTTTCTTCAACACATAAAGTGTGTGGATGATGTAAAGAGAAATTGGATACTCCGGACTGACCTCCTGCCAGATTAACCAGGTCCCCATCACTTGGGTCCAGAAATTGGAGGCTACCTGGTACGGGCATACATTATAACTATGAAGAAGAGCCCTAAAGAATGGGTGAAGAGGCAAGCGCATCCCACACGAAAAAGCGTCAAGAAGTACCGCTACTTGGCCATCCGGTGGGTAGCAGGGTCGGCACGACGGACTCGGATGAATTACCATTATTTCCCGAGGCATCCTATACACCAAAGACACTTCGGAAATACCATTCCCCCTAACCTCTATCTTAACTTCATTAGATTCCCACTGCTCCGGCTGAGGCTGGGGATCAACATGATAGCCAGAAATTCTATTAACCTGATCAACCCAATCCTCCACTTGGGCGATCTCCTCTGCGGTCAGGCCCAACTCCTCCCTATGAGCCCTAAATTGGGCCCTTACCCCTAGATGAGATTCTGAGACCCCGGATGAGGTGCCTGTCGCCTCCTCCCCCTTAAAGTATTGTTCTTTCTCATGGCGGATCTCCTTTAGTGCCGCTTCTTCTTGGGTCGAAACCTTAGCCATGTACGGTTGAGATGATTCACCTTCGCTGTCAGAGTCACTTAAAGATATTACGCTACAGAACTGCCGCTCTCTTTTCCTCCTACGCTCCCTAAAAAGACGGGAACTAAATACTAAGCAGGACACAGGACAAAAACCCCTTATGGGGTCCGCCACCACCATTACCTCCTTCAGATCCTCTTCCCTAGATCCTTCCATGTTCCCCAAAACCCAACTTACCCCCAAAAAATTACACGCAAATGGGGGTACGCTCCATGTACCCCAAGAAAACAAAATATGTATATGTGCATATATATATATATATATAAGAATGGGCAATGTAAGCAAAATAAAATGAAGGTGGGAAGAAATATTAATAAATCAAGGAGTTACCTGCTTAATGAGAGGCAAAGGAGGTTTGATGAAGAGCAGCGCGACAAAACTGGAGGCAGCAGATAGTGGTTTCCTACGGAATACCAAGAGCCTTGCGAATGGGTGAGCAGGAGAGATGGTGGAGTAAATCGTTGAGTATTGACAGAGATAACAAAAGAAGAAAAAGAGAGAGCCGAAAAAGAGGGAAAATGATGAAAATGAAGATGAAAGGTTTACAAAAAAACGCACCCTGCAAACGCATACCGTTAATTGGCCAAGTCCAAGTTCAATCCCCGCCATCCACGTGCCAAAGCTTTACTGGTGGGTTAAATGAAGCGCCAAGCGGCTACATTTTGAAAGAAAAGTAGCCATTCGTGGTAAAGGGTACAGCTCATGAACCGTAATTGCGAGGAACCCAAAGGAGCAATCTCTCCAAAGTTATTAATGCACGACAAATATGGATCGCACATGAATGAACCAACCATATTTAAGGGACTAGTGTTGCGACCACATCCTAATTAAGCATGACGTGTCACACATGAAACCTAATAACCACCTAAGTAGGTCCCCACCTAAGGGGTTATTATTTGGCCGAGGCATTCCGAGGCACACCCCTCCTATGGCCGAACCGTCTCCATAAGCGGCATCGTTCGAAGCAACCTCAAGGACCGGCATTTAGGCAGGGCAGAAATGTCACCAACACAGGACCTATAAGCAAACTGCAATTTGATGGGACAACGCCTTTATCGTTGATGTGATAGCCGCCATAACACTATAGTAGACTGTAATGATTATGCCCAACTAAATGGTTAACTTGACCAACGGATGGGGAGAAGCCACGTGTAAAGGCCAAACACGTGTCATGATAATGATAAATGAATGTAACTATAAATAGAACAGGTAAGTCTCCCAGTAGGGGGTTAGCAATTTCTCACTCTGAACAATATACTTCTCTCACTCCTTTTCTCTCTTTGACACACTTATTTTTCTCGCACCCAATATATATATTCGCCTAAAATGAGTATTGACTTAGACATCGGAGTGCAAACGGGAGCCACCTCGGCCCCCTTTGCAAGCTGATTGTTTGTCCTAGTGTGCAGGAGATCTACGTGTTCAAGAGGGAGGAGCTGAGACGTGTTGGTCCAAGGTCCAGCCGGATTTTGTGGTCAACAAAATCAATTACGTACTTCTTCCTCTTTCATTTCATCATCTAATTTCAGGAAGTATGAATTAATAATTTGATTGGTACCTGGAGCTTGGAGAGGTTAAGGATGGTAAAAGTGTTACAGCTCAGGCAAACACTAATGGAGAAAATACGAAAAGTGTTGAGCTTTTCTTTTAGTGCGAAAATACGAAAATATAGATATTTCGTATGATTTATTTATACATTTTTGTATTTATTGTAGTTAGAGTCATGATGATTAAGACTTTCATAATATGTCTTTGCAGATAAAAGTGAATTTTGTAGCCTTCTCACAAGATGGTTTATTAGGGTACAATTCAAGCTAGACTTCAGAAGTCGAGGACATACTCATCTTCTACGATGATTCGAGTTGAAAATTGGTGATAGTAATTCATTTTTGTTTGGATATCGGTCTGCTAGAGGTACTGTTGCAATATAGAGGGATCATAAATGTCAAAATTTAGATGTGCAATCAAATAGGTGAAAAATCACTGTTGTAGTTTTTGTTTTAATGTTGGATAACAAATTATCGTAATTTTTGTTTTGTATTAAATATATGTGGTCTAATTTTCTTTAAAGTGTTTGCACGTTATTTTGAATAGTTGATTTATATGTAGTACATGTGTTTCATATTTTACATATTACATATATGTTTGAGAAATTTGTTGATTATTAGTGGAATTATCTATATTGATTTGTGAAAAATCTAAAAAAAAATATATATATAAAAGATAAACGAAAATGTAAAAGTATCAATGGTAACACACAATGAGTGTTGTCAAAAGTATTAACTGCAACGCGCAATGAGTGTTGCTAAAAGTATCAATGGTAACGCACAATGAGTGTTGTCAAAAGTATCAACAACAACGCTCAATGAACGGTGCTAAAAGTATCAACTACAACGCGCAATGAACGTTGCCAAAATTATCAACCGCAACATGCAATGAACGCTGCCAAAAGCCTACCGCAACGCGTAGTGAACGTTGCCAAAGATCTACCGCAACGCGCAATTCATTCTTTTGCAACACGCAATGAGCGTTGACGTATGATTTCCCTCTACGGCAATACTACAATTTGCAACATGCACACGAACGCTGCAAAAACCCTTTTGCAACATTTTTTGCGCGTTGCCGTAGGCTATTTTTGTTGTAGTGTAGAATCCTGAGTTATCTAAAGGGGGGCTCCAAGAAGAGGGCTGACCTTCAAGAGGCATGGATATATGGAAGTAAAAGGATATACTAATGCAGATTAGGCTGGGATCATCAATAAATAAACAATCAACTTTTGACTACTTTACTTTTGTGGCAGGAAATCTTGCCACATGGTGAAGCAAAAAAAAAATGTAACCGCAAGATCGTCAGCCAAAGCGGAGTATAGAGGCATGGTTCATGGGATATCTGAACTCTTATAGGTTAGACTATTGCTTATCGTAATCGGTTTCACACCTAAGGAACCTATGTTATTATACTCTGATAATCATGCAACTCGAGAAATAGCTAATAAGTCAGTGCAGCATTATAGAACTAAACACATTGAGGTAGATAAACACTTTATCAAGGAAAAGCTAAAATTGAAGCTGGTGGATATTCCATTTGTTCGATCAAGTGAGCAGTTAGCAGATGTTTTAACCCATGCAGTTTCTGTGGAAGTGTTTCGCAAATCAGTAGACAAGTTGGCTTAGAAGACATCTTTGTGCCAACTGGAGAGGGAATTGTAGGGATATTTGTGATTAGGAAAATTATATCCAATATATATAGTAGGTAGTAGATCTAGGATTCTTGATTTATATTCCTTGATGCAATCTATTGATTTAGGATCTATAGTATTTCTCTCTCTATATATGTTTCCTCCTTGGGAGAAGAATAACAAGAAAAATCATTTACCAAAACCCTAAAAGTTTGACAATATGTTCATGACACATAATAGGCACGGGGCTAAATGGTAGTCGTCTAGCAACTTTTGTAAGCCGTCCAAAGACGAGTCTAATAAACTCACAATTACAGTTTACTTTGCGCGAGTAGAAAGCTTTAGTTTATACTTGAAAAAGAAATAAAGTATGTCAAAATATGAAACTTAAGCACACATAAAACAAACTATTCACTTTGATCTCGTGAGAGAGAATCTTTTCAAAATTTCCAATCAATTTGTTTTCTATTTTGTCTTGTTTGGAATATTGTTTATTTGACACTTCTTATAATCTCTAATCCATTAACTAACAATAAGAAGAAACCAAGTTAAGTAAAAAAAGTGTAGCCCATACCCTGAGGGCCCGAACCGACCACGTCCAAGGCCATTAGTTCGGGAAGGTAAATCCAGGTTATGCTTCCAAGGAGCCAGGGTGGAAGGGCTTATGGTAAGCATGAGAAACGCTCAATAACTCCCGCTTGCCACAAGGCCAATTCCATCTTGCGGAGAATCGAATCAAACACACAGTTGCCCTGAGCACTTACCACCCATCCCCTTTGCCACTTGGAGATGTGCCCTGGGGGGAAGAAACCAAGTTAAGTGATTGTATAGTAGGTGGGGTATATTATTGAGTCAATAAGATAGGCATATTTCGTACGTGGGTGGCTATATAGTCATTATTTGTCATACCATCTTGTAATTATATACGTCCCTAATCTATGTCTATTGTTGTACTTAATCTTGTTAAAATATTTTATATCTACAAAAAATATGATGTTTTCGAGAAAAAATATGCGAAAGTTACAAAGCATTTCAATATTTTTTATTGCATTATTTTTTCTATATCTGGTCTTTAATGATAGTTTATGTGCGTACAAAAAATCAGTTAACGTAATCAATAATTCTAGGGAGACATTTTCAATTGACATTTTTAAATGATATTGTGACATGGCGAATATACATTGAATGATGTAAATAGCTACTTCACTACTTACTTTTTCACCACCTAATATATGTGCACCATATCACAATGTCACTTAAAAATATCAATTAAAAATGATTCCTTAGAATTACTCTAACGTGATATATGTAATGTAAGACATTCTTTTAAGCACTCCCAAGCGGGGAGAGAAAGAGATGATGTCTTAGCCTCTATTTGGTAAACATGTTAAAAAAAAAATATTTTAAAATCTGATTTTCTAAATCACTTTTTAAATATACATATTTTTTCTATCCACTTTTTAACCACATATTTTACCTAGAAAATATAAAAATATATGTTTTAAACCCAATTTTTTTAACAAACAAAGCTGAATATTGAGGAATAGAATACCGTGGAAAAAGTTGTGAACATATGAATCTATATCGCAATAAAAATATGGTGCAAATAAAAGAATCACGTTGACATTATCCACCCTTTATCAGTAGGTTCTCAAATTTTGAGATACTCTTTATTTTGAATAGTCAACCCTTAAAATTTCATTATAATAGGCTCTCTATTTTAACATTTTAAAAAATTTGTTGAAGCTTGTAAAAAATTTTGCTCTTTAAATTTAAAGATATTTTCTATTATATAAAATATGCTCTTTAAATATAAAGAGTTTATTGAAGATGCTCTTATAAATTTGTTATTTATTTCTATGTCCTAATCAAGTAATATCTAACATTCCAAGCATATCCAAAATATTTGTACTACTAAATATCCTTAAACGGGCTACCTTAAATACAAGAAAATGAAATAATTGATCAAGATTAATGTTCATAAATAAATAATGTGATATTTTTTAGGTAAAATATATAGTTGAAAAATGATTTAAAAAATATGTATGATTAAAAATTGATTTGAAGAAATGTATTGTTTATAAATCTATTTATAAACGGTTTATCATACTGAGTCTAACAAAACTTATAGAACCATAATTTGGTTGAATAAATTATTTTTAGCCGTGAAGTTCGAAAGTTCATTTCAAGGCAAGATTCCAAAAAGATAATAATTCCAAATGAAAATCAACCTTCAATTCTCAAATCTCAATCTTGAATCGACATTTGTTTTAATTTCTAATATATATATATATATATATATATATATATATATATATATAATGACAATTGTCATTTAACAGTACCATTTTTGAAGTTGAATTCGATTAATAACATTAATCCTTTCTTCATCAGTTTGAAGAGAATTAAAATCATTAATACGAGAATCAGATGATTCTTCTTCTGAAGAAGAAGAATCAGAATCATTTTGATTTTGAATATTTGAAGAGGAATTTTTGATAATGGTAACATCAAGTTTAATTTCTTTAACCTGACGTTCCAAAAAGGAAATTTGAGACTTCATTTCCCTCACTTTTGATTTCAAATAAGAGGATTAAGATTTAGAAGTAGATTCTTGATTAAATATTTTTAGTATTTCTTTCATACTAAACGATTCATGGGTTTTTAAAGAAGAAGGAAGGAGCGAAGAGAACTTCTTCAGAAGTGCTAATAATCTACCTTTTTCGGCAAGAAAATCAGCATGTTTATCTTGAAGTTCTTTTGATGGAAGTCCTTCATTTGATTTTTGATTAATCCATGATTGAACTGCCTTGGGACAAAAATTTGAATTAGAAAGAATTTATCAGTATCAAGAAGATTCTGATAATGAATCTAATTCTTCCTCCTCTTCTCATCCTTGCGAAGGTAAAGGTATTTGTGGTTGCAAAACCATAAATGTTCTTAAAAAAGAAGAAGAACTTATTCAAGAAATAATTGAGGAGATTGACAATCCTCAATCAAATCAGAGGATGAAGATTTAGAAGTAGATTCTTGATTAAATCTTTTTAGTATTTCTTTCATACTAAACGATTCATGGGTTTTTGAAGAAGAAGGAATGAGCGAAGAGAACTTCTTCTTTAATTGAGGATTGTCAATCTGCTCAATTATTTCTTGAATAAGTTCTTCTTCTTTTTTAAGAACATTTATGGTTTTGCAACCACAAATACCTTTACCTTCGCAAGGATGAGAAGAGGAGGAAGAATTAGATTCATTATCAGAATCTTCTTGATACTGATAAATTTTCTCTAATTCAGAATCATCACTGGATGATGAATTGAGTAGATTGAGAAGATCAAGTTTAACATCTTCATCAATTTGAAGATTATTAATCTTATTCTTCATGGGACACTTGTTTGAGAAATGACCAGTTTGATTGCACTTGAAACAAGTGACTTTGGCTGGATCAAAAGTTTTTTGAAAATGATTTGGTTTTGATTGAAATTTTTGATGAAAATTCTTTTGAAAAGATTTTTGAAATTGAGGATGAGATTTTGAAGAAAATCTTTTGGAATTTTGAAAATTTCGTTTGCTCAGAAATGAAGGAAACTTCTTCTTGTTTTTTGAAGAGGGAGGAAGAATTTTTTCAAAACCGTATTGTTCACAGAATGAACCTAACTCATGCTTAGATTCAAAACTTTTAGATTTGAGTTTGGCTTTGAGTTTGATATCATTACAGAGGGCTAAGCCTTCCTTATTGACGTAACTAACAAGTTCGCCATAAGTCAAGTCGCCATAGGGAATTGAATTGTTATATTGAAGTTTGATTGAGTTGCGAACTTTCTCTGCAAAAAGTTTAGGAAGTCCAGATAAAAATCTTTCTTTCCAGAACTCTTGATAGCAGTCGTCGCGAAGCATGACTCTGGTAAGGAAGATATCCTTATACCATCTGAAGTCGTGCAATTTTGGACAAGACAAATTCATCAGAATTTCTGACGATCTATCCTGGAGGAATTCAGGGGATCCAATAAAATGTTTGATAATGGCAAAGACAAGGGTCGTCAATGTATCAGAAACAATCTGATCATTTTCGGTTTTTGTGGCATTAATAACCTCTAAAAGACTTGCATCGTCAAGGTAGTTAGTCCACCATCCCTTTAATTGTCCAGTGAAGCCAATAATAAGATTATTACAAGCATTCACTTCATCAATCTTTTGACATCTATAAGCATTGAAGCAAATATACATTTTATTGATAGTTTGAATAATCTGGAATTCCGTCATTCCATCAATATTCCATTCAACGATTTCGTCGCCTGAGTATGTCTCAGTGACTTTCCTTCTAAAAGATGATTCTTCTAAAAGTAAATCTGGTTGAGTAGGACGAGAGTAGAATGTTGGAAGTTTTGAAGTTTGAAATCTCAATTTGTTAACTTGAAACGGAGTTTCTTCAACAAATTGGTTTTCGACATCTGAATTGTCAATTGTGTTGATATTTTTTGAAGATGCAGAAATTTTTGAAAATTGAGAGGCAAGCTCTTTAATCACTGCAGAATCAGTGTCTAAAGATTTCTTACCAAGATCAGGAGTAAGATTGAAAGGTTTGAAGAGTAACCTTTGATTACTCGAAGAAGATGAAGAAGAGGGAGAATCTCTAATGGAAGAAAACACATTAGAGGGAATTTTGAATTTGGCTTCAGTTTCAAAATTGGCTTCAATTCTGGTTAACTGATTACCGATAGTTTGAAGAACAATATTTGTGTAATTGTTCTGAATTTGAAGATTTCTGACATCAGCGGTTTTGGCCGATGAATTGTCAGTCCTATCTTCAGGAATCTGTTTGAAAGGAGACGCAGTGACTTCTGCATTTCCATGAGGAATAATGATCTCTTCAAGAGGAGGATATTCCGATTTGAAAGTTTGATTGGAAGAAGTTTTCCAAATTTTTTCTTTTGAAGATGAAGTTTGAATGGATTTGGATTTCGAAGAAGATTTGGGTTTTGAAGAAGATTTTGAAGACTTCTTTTGTTTACCAAAAACTTTGAAATTAATCCATTTGAAAAATGAAATATCTTCTAGTTGAGCGAAGAACTCTTCCCAGTAAGATTCAATTTCTTCTTTTGAAAAAGTTTGACGAAAAAGTTTCCTTAGATTTTTCACCTTAGGAGACTGATCTTTTTTGAATTCAGATCTTCTATCAATGCTAGAAGAAATGACGTTGAGTTGAGAAGATAAACTTTTTCTGTGATTTTTCTTTCTCAGAAGAGGAATGTCTTCAGAAGGAGGCTGCATGTCAGATGCAGTGGGTGAATCCTGTTCAGATTCAGAATATTGAGATTTTGGGATAACAGATTCAAAGTTGACATCTTTGAGTCTGCTGGATGAAGTTGAGAATCTTGAAGGAAAAACATTTGAATTTTGAAAATTTTGAAAAGATTTAGATGAACTAGATCTTGAAATGTTTGAAAAGTTGTTTGATGATTCTCCAAAGATCATCCTAACACTTGCATCAGGAAATGAAAGAATCTGATTAGGAGTATCAGATGAAGGAGGAGGTTCCGGTTTGGAAGCTCTTAGAATATCCCATTCTAAGCTCCTAGTTTGAAGATTCCATGGAATTCTCTTAGGAATCATGGTGTTGGTATGAAGATCATTCACCTCCATAAGAAGCGATTCGTTTCTTGGAGACGAACGAAGAGCACGAATGTTGAGATTCGTACCCAAGAGTTTGTAATATACTCTGTATATTACAGCGAATGAATTTGATTCATCCAAACTAAGATTCTTAGTTTGAACATGAAGTTTGAGAGTCTTTAAGATATGTTTGTCAAAAAGACTGACTGTGAAGTTTGGATAACAGTTTGAAAAGATTGGACCAGATTCTAGATTTGATTCTAGAACTGTCAAGAGCGAATGCTCGAAGTTTGAATGTCTTTGATCACGAAGAGTAACCAAGACAGAACTGTCAAGAGCGAATGCTCGAAATTTGAATGTCTTTGATCACGAAGAGTAACCAAGACAGGAATGTCAAGTCCAAGTCTGAACAAGGGCTTGAGTGCAATTTGAACAAGACCAATATGTAAGAATTGAAATTTCTTACGATGTTCTTGTATGGAGTTTTTTGAAAGAAGAGCAAGCTCAGTATTTTTGACCCAAAACATGCATGGTTTGTTCATGTGTTTTGATGATGTAATTTTGAGAAAAATCAAATCGACCAATTTCATAGATAGATCCTTTGTCTACCTTAGGAATTGTCCAATTATGCAATAATTGTTCAATTTGATGAATTTGAAGTTCACCAGTATTTTGAAAAGTTTCAGAATCATTTTGAAGTGATTCTTCAATATTTTGAAAATTGTTTGACAAATTATTAGCTCTATTTCTAGAACTACCAGATCCTTTGAACCAACTAGAAAAAGAGGACATTTTTGAACAAGGTAAGCTTGAAAGGTATTACTACCTGCAGATTGAAAGAGTTACAGATAGAATGAAGGTCGGACTTTTACCTACTCCCTCCACGTGGTCTTACACGGGTCTTACACGATTTAACTGCTCTGCCCCTAAGGTTTCGAACCATCCACTTAAACGATTCAACCTGTAAACAAAAACAAGGAACAAATAGACAACACTCTTATATATATATATATATAATGGAATATTTGTCTACTAAACGTGAGGTAGAGTTGCACTGTTGTTTCAATTTATTAAAAAAAAATATATGTGAGGTAGAGATAAATTGCAATAAACGTGAGGTAGCCCAAAAATGTATGTCAAAAAATACTCACAAGGTGATAAGATAAATAATAGAAAATTTTCTAATAAATGCAAAAATTAGTGATAAATTTCATTAAATGTGTGGTAGTGTTGCACGTCATCACCAATCTATAAGCATCATAGCTTGTAAGTCTTTTATTTATTTTTTCTTATCAAAGTCTGTTACTTGTTAAAATTGTATTAGTTTAATCTATTTTACCGTTAAAATCGTAAATGAAAAAGAAAATCGAAAATAAAAGAAATGAGTAGTACTGTAGTAGTGAACCCTTGTTTCACCTCTAGCTAATCCAATCCCGGATCTCACCACTTCCTATTGACAACTCTCGTCCTCACTTTTTCAAAAAGTGTTCTAAATTAATAGGAGCCCGAGCTGCCAAACTCTTTAAAATTGATCTATATTTTCATTTTTATTCGATATGAGATTTTATCTTAAACAAGATTGAGGAACTCCGTTGCGATTTTCTCAAATTTAATAATTAGAGCTTGTTTGGTAAAGGTAAAACTTTTACCACAACTTTTCAAATTCAATCACAACAATCCATTCTTAGTTAAGTTCATAATTTTTTACTTTTTAAACATTTTTAAACCATATATCCATCTAAAAACAAAAAATAAAAAAGTCAAAAATTTTCACATTAGGTTCTTAATTTAGGTAATTAATGATTTTTTCTGCAATTTCATTAATTCCATCCTTGCAGCGTTATCCGAATCTTTTATGCATTGAAACTCCATGCAAACACCCTTATAAGTACCCGTCCTTACTCCCTCTCAAAATTCACAAAATCCACTGCATATACATTTAGTGAGAGAAATATATACATACAGGATTTCTGGAGTGAGAGAGTGAATAAGTAAATTATATATCCATGGAGGTTGACGGAAGCAAATTGGATACTGTTGTGTCGACAACGAATCCACTTGCGCCACCGGAAGAGCCGCTGCGAAAACTCATTCCGGTGGCTGCAATAGCGGCGGGGGTGCAATTTGGGTGGGCCCTTCAGCTCTCTTTGCTGACTCCATATGTGCAGCTACTGGGTATTCCCCATACTTGGGCGGCCTTCATCTGGCTGTGTGGGCCAGTATCCGGCTTGTTCGTGCAACCGATTGTCGGGTACTACAGTGACAATTGCTCCTCTCGATTTGGACGTCGCCGTCCATTTATAGCCTCCGGTACCGCACTTGTCGCCGTCGCCGTTTTTCTAATTGGGTTTGCCGCAGATATTGGTCATGCCTCCGGTGACCCACTCGGAAAGACGGCGAAACCCCGCGCCATTTCTGTTTTTGTCGTCGGGTTTTGGATCCTTGACGTAGCCAACAACATGTTACAGGTAAATTATACACAAAAATACATACAAATTTCAACTCCATATTCTATCGGAATTTCGATAAACATAATTTTTGTAGGCTAGTAGAATACATTTTTTTTTGTGGGGAGATAAACTTTTCCCTTGTATTTTTGCTTTCAATTGATTTTAGAAGATGATGGGTTAGTGATTTTGAATTTGAATTTAACTTGTTTTTGGTACTTTTTTTTATTGTTGGGTGCTTTTTATGGCAAATATCTTATTATACTTTATCCGTTAACTGGAAAATTAACAATCCAATAATGGAAGTTTAGCTGAAACAAAAAATGTATAAAAAAATGTATAATAAGAATGTTTTCTTCAATTAATTTGCTCTGTTTCTTGATTTTTGGGTTTTTTGCAGGGGCCTTGTAGAGCTCTGTTGGCTGATCTTTCTGGTGGGAATGCTCAGAAAATGAGAATTGCAAATTCATTTTTCTCTTTCTTTATGGCGGTGGGGAATGTGCTGGGTTATGCAGCTGGATCATACACTCACCTTTACAAAATGTTTCCATTTACCAAAACAAAAGCCTGTGATCTCTATTGTGCAAATCTCAAGAGCTGTTTTTTCCTCTCAATATTTCTCTTGTTGACTTTAACAGTAACTGCTTTGATTATTGTGCGCGAAATGGTGGTGACCCCTTCACAGGCGGAGCCAACTGAAAGCGGAGGTCATATGGTGGTTAAGAAGTGCAAAATACCAGTTTTTGGGGAATTATTTGGTGCATTGAAGGCCTTGCCTAGGCCTATGAGGGTTTTGCTCTGGGTAACTTGTTTGAATTGGATTGCTTGGTTCCCATTCTTGTTGTTCGACACTGATTGGATGGGGAAGGAGGTGTACGGAGGGAAGGTAGGGGAAGGGAAGTTGTACGACCATGGGGTGCGTGCGGGGGCACTCGGGCTGATGCTGAGTGCTGTTGTGTTGGGGTGCACTTCCCTCGCTATGGAGTTCTTGGCACGTGGAGTCGGTGGGGTGAAGCGCCTCTGGGGTGTTGCCAACTTCTTGTTGGCCGTGTGCTTGGCCATGACCGTTTTGATCACCAAATTAGCAGAGTCTACACGGCGGCACACCACGAGTAGTGATGCTAAGCCACCAGTCACAGGCATCAAGGTCGGTGCTTTGGCCCTCTTCGCTATCCTTGGCATTCCTCAAGCGGTGAGCTCTCTCCTTTTCCTCTCATTAAACGTGCTTCAATTTTGCAAGCATAAATTCTAGTATACTGCTATCTAGTACCACCCTACTCGACTTGCAAAATTTGGAGATCTACAAACTTTGACAGCGTAGAGATAATATGTTCAAAACCTCATAGATTCGAATTTGTTAGACACTTTATCAGTCCATTGGATGGTATTTTGACCTTGACCAACTTGAAGCATAATCTGTAATTTACATCCTCCACCAAGTCTCAAGGACGGTTGAACGTCTAAGATTGACGTTCAACGTTTTTTAATAATGCTATTTAGTACCAGTGGTGGATGGTGTTCAGCACTAGTTTATACACTATCATATCATATATTCTCACTCGGATGACACGAGGCCCTTAACATTTCAAACTTCTTTGGAATATCTTAGCAGATATATTATAGTAGTACACTACTACACTGTCAAAACAATGAAAGGAAACATTAATAACCAAATTTGACTTTCTGGCTAGCACCAAAAGAGAAAGGTGGATTCATTTGTTCTTTTCGCTTAATTTCTAAGCAATAATAGCTATAGTTTGGTACACTTGATCAGAATGCATTGAATGTCCCTTTGTCACAATGTGATTTGTGGCAATTATGAATAGTTCAAAATCACACACTTAGGAGAGTGGGATTAAAGGAATTCCTTGTTTGGGTGACAATTTTATTATTTGCTAATCTTAATTAGTTAAGGTTCATTCCCAATGGAGTCCTTATTAATATTGAGGTTTCTTTTAAAGTGGTTTTATGGCACACGAATACTCTTGTTGTTTCTTTAAGAATGTTATTTTGAACGTAAGAGGAATTTTTTCAACGTCGTATATGGGTCCAAAACTTGATCGCATCTTTTAAGATTGTGTTAGATTTGAATAGTTACGATGGACAGAACAAAATAACGAAAGGGTTAGCGAAATTAGACTCGGTTATTTTGTTCTTGTTTTACTTGAAAGTAGCTAACTATTTAGGCTCTTTAGGACTGATTAATCCACTTATATATCATCTTTTGATCTTTATATTTGAATGCTCAATGAATGTATACCCAATGCTACTGAATTGAAACCTTTAATATGAATTATATAATCTGATGAGAAATTAAGTAACAGAGTAGCTTACATTTCTTTCATTTTCATTTCTATATAGGTGACTTTCAGCATTCCATTTGCTCTGGCATCTATATTTACTAGTGATTCTGGGGCAGGACAAGGTAAATGTTGCGGCTATTTTTAGGTTATTTAACTTTCTTTTCATTTTCATTTTTGTTATCGAAATAAGAATTAGTTTTTCATTATGTTTATTGATTAATTGTCATAATTTACTCCTCAGGTCTGTCACTTGGAGTTCTAAATCTTGCAATAGTTATACCCCAGGTAAGAATTAGTTTTCTATTAGGATTGTGCTTGCTTCAATTGTTTTACCATGATATGCATTAATAGGAATACTCGATTATCGTAACAGATGGTGGTGTCAGTGCTAAGTGGACCATGGGACGCCTTGTTCGGAGGTGGTAACTTACCGGCATTCGTTGTGGGTTCGGTGGCAGCTGTGGCTAGCGGGATTTTCGCACTCACCATGCTTCCATCTTTACCTTCCGATGTTTCACCAGCCAAGGCCATGAGTGCCGGGGGTTTTCATTGAAATGTCAATGTACCATAAGCTAGCTAGTCCCCCACCCCCTTCTCCTACCTTGTTTTTGTAAGGGTATTGTATTAATCCTTTTTTCTCCCTTTTTCCCCCTCCTTTAGATCAAAACTTGGACATTTTTTTTTTTTTAGCTAAGGACATCAACATAAATATAATGAGTGTGATTTTGTAGTATCGGGACCCTCATATGGAATGAGGACCATGCAAGGGTATGGGACTCCCTATACTAATTTATCGATCCCGGTTAAGTACAAAGATTGAATATATATTTTCATATTTTAAGCTTGTTTGGTGTAGTAATTTTTGAATAAATTTAAAAATTTTAAGTTTTTGAAAGAATGTGTCGTTGAAAAGTATGAATTTCATAAAAATATGTGATTGAAATTGAATTTGACGGAAAAATTGAAAAAAAGTGTATAGGAGCAAACACCCTACTAGACAATGATAGTAACTTGCTCTCATTAATAATCTAACATACAATGCCGGCTGGACAAATCAAAGTGAGGCAGCTTCATGAGACATGATCAAGTGTCATTTTATGATGAGCCAAAACTTCAGGTGGTTTTAGTCAATGATATTAGGTAACGTATACTATACATGATAGATTTATCACGACATACAATGTCGGTACGATATAACAAAAAATGATAGTTTTACGCGAGAAGAATCCCAAGAATAACTGTTTCAAGCGGATTGTCGCTAACAATTAAAATAGAATCAAACGAATGTGTAAGGAACAATAAAATCTTGAGACAAAGTTTCAATGAGAGTGCTTTATTTATGAAGATTACAACGAAGACAAAACATCTCCAAGGGACGCAAGCATACAAATTAAACTAGGATTTTGATAAGGAAAAGTAAAAATAAAGAAATTTACATAATCACTATTTGAGAGTTGATTGATTGGTCTTCTAAATGCTTAAATTTCTACTATATATGCAAATTATCTACAACCGCTTCTAACATTTAAATTCTTGGCTTGCTGCCTTGGCTTGGACTAACTGCCAAACATTACGTTGTTTAACTGTTGCCCACTATATTACTCCAAATAACTTCCACAGTTTCCCTGAACTGTCCACTATGTGGGTATCACTGACAATTGACCGAACGAGTCACGAGATAAGTACAAAAAAATCGCTTCTTCAACCCTATCTGGCTGGTCGCCCAGTTGCTCTTACATTCGTCATATCGTCCTAGTGTCTTAGTCATCGCTCAATCGCCTAGCCTCCCTTACATGGCCCTTTCATCCATAATGAGCTATAAGGTTTTGAGTATTTTACGTTGGGCATTTGAATTGAGTATTTTTAGGATTCAACAATTACCCCAATATAGCAAAATTAATATCAATTTATTAATTTTATGCCATATTCCAAGGTATCCATTCTTTACAAGACTTTTGGTATTCTGATTTCTCTATTTGTACTTGGCCATTTGTATTCCGCCCTTTTGTCTTCTATTTTCCTATATAAAAAAAAAATTGCAAATTTTGTTACATGCTTGTATCTCTCATCTCCTATTCTCCATCACCCCTATATGTCGTTATCATCTGAAATGCGCCTAAGTGCCCTTCTATGCCTAGAAGATCAATTATTTCCCTTCTTCCCAAAAATTAATTGTTTAATCTTCTTCATGTTTCACTGTCTGTCTTAATTCTGCCTTCAGTATGGGAGATATAGGAAATGTCTTTTGGCCAATCCTTCCAGCAACTCTTCCCCTTGTGATTCCAATCAGGGGTCATTAGTATAGAAGAATGACTTGCTGAGAGTGCTTCTCCGGCCATTTGCCTGTTGGGATGGCTTCCAAAACTTTCCTTTGAAGCGATGCATTTAGGAAGGCAATGTCGCAACAATTTTTAAGGAAGGCGATAAGATTGGCTTACTCCCTTTGTAATAATTGATAGGAGAACAATAGTAGCCTGTTTTTAGTTGCGGCTAGTAGGATTTTCTTATTTGTACCCTCTGAGTTGTAAGGACATTTTGATAATAATAAAAGATTTTATATGAACGTATTTTCTTCTTGCTTTTAACATGATTATCCACATTCGTCCCAATCATCATGGTGCCTGCTTGGCTTCCTTATTTTGTTTAGGCATAGTATTTATTCATATTTGTTCATTCTCTCATACGAAAGAAACATACTTCTTCAAATACTTAATAGATCTTATATGTCTCGTACCATCTAGTTCCTTTAAATGGAAAGCCCCATTAGTCAACATGTTGTTTACCTTGTATGGTCCTTTCCAGTTGGGCGACCACTTCCCATACTTTGGGTTTTTGCTATCCAGAGGGAGTACTACTTTCCAAATTAAATAGTCCAAATTAAAAGACTTGGCTATAATTCTCTTGTTATAATACCTAACCATTTTTCCTTTTTGGATTTGTAGCCTATGTAGGACGTCTAACTTCAATTCTTCCAATCCTAATAAATTTTGGGCCATTGATTCTATGTAATCATCATCACCTAGATTGTTTTGCAAGCCCACTCTAATTGACTGCACGTTAATCTCCATAGGCAACATTGTCTCTTGTCCATAAGTGAGTTGAAAGGGAGTTACTTTCATGCTTGAATGTGGAGATGTTCTATAAGCCCAAAAAGCCTTATTTAAGCATTCCTGCCAATTTCTGACATTTTAGCCTATTATTTTCCGTATAATAATTTGTAGAATCTTATTAGAAGATTCTGACTACCCATTGAATTTGGCTTTATAAGGTGTAGAGTTAACCAATTTGATTCCAAATTCGCTCAGGGATTCCTTCACTTGATCTCCATTTAAAGAAGTTTCGTGATCCATCATTAAAGTTTGTGGTATACTGAACCTATAAATAATATGATTATGAATGAACTCTATGATATGCTTTTGGGAGATTTCTTTTAGGGGTATATCTTTCACCTATTTAGTGAAAAAATCTGTTGCCACTATTACGTATGTATGCTGCTTAGACGATGGAGGATAAATCTTCCCTATCAGATCAATTGCCCAACCTTTAAATGGTCATGGCTTGATGATAGGTGTCATTTCTCTTACTGGCATTATTTGGATTGGACCATGTTTTTTACATGCTAAGCAACCTTTCGCATATTGAATACATGATTCTCCCATTTTGGGCTAAAAGTACCCACTTTTAATGATTAACCATCTCATTCTTTAGCCAGCCTAATGGACTCGATATATTCCTTCGTGAACTTCAGTCATAATTGTTTTAGCCTCGCTTAAACTTACACACTTCCATAGTACACCATTCGAGCGTTTATTGTATACCTCTTCTTCTATTAATATGTAGTTTAATGAGCGTAACTTCAACTTCTTGTCACTCTTCTTATCTGGCCCTTTCAAGAACTTTATTATTTCTTCTCTCCACTGTGTCGCATCTCCATTTTGTATACAACAAATATCTACTTTCTTCATCCTTTGTTGTACAACGAGCAATATCACTCCATATTCACAAGTGGTTGTCGGATTTATCATCTTTGAGTAGCCTGGAGCCATTTGGGCTAATTTGTTTGCCATATCGTTATATATCTTACTTATATATTGGAGTTCTACTTGATCAAATTCTTCCAAAAGTTCTTGGACGATTTCTTATTGACTTATTATAGAATCACTTTGGCATTTAAAGTCACCAATCAATTGGTAAATTACCAATTGGGAATCGCCCCTAATAATCACATTCTTCACCCTTAATTCTACTAACAACTCCAAACCTACAATTAATGTTTCATATTCGGCTTGATTATTAGTGCAAATCATTTCCAGGGTGAAAGCAAACTTATAACAAACCCCCCAATAAGTACATCTAGCCATGGATGATTGGTCAAAAAAATTAGCCAATTCTTGATTTTAACTGTCTTTTGGGGTATGTATTGTATTTCAAATTCAGATAGGGCTAAATTCCAAAGGCCAATCCTTTGATGTAAAACAGGGTGAGAGAACATGTATTTAACTAAATTTACTTTAAAAATTAAGTAAACAATCGTTGGCCGTAAATAAGCCCTTAATTTTGTACATGTGAAGTATAAAGCAAGACAAAGCTTTTCGATAGTCGAATAGTTACATTCACATTTCATTAACTGTCTACTTAAATAATAAATTTCCCTTTCTTCCCCCAGTTGGTCCTCTTGTGAGACCATTCCGGCTATAGATTCTTGTTCAACCGATATATAGACTTTCATTGGTCTTCCTTGGATAGGTGACACAAGCACAGTTGGCCTTGTCAAATACGTCTTCAAGCTATCAAAAGCCGTTTGATGTTCTTCCTTCTAGACGAAGTCATCCTAATTTTTCTGCTTTAAAAGAGGGGAAAATTTTTTCGTTCGCCCTGCACAATTGGAAAAAAACGTCTTAAGAAATTTATTTGGCCTACGAATCTTTGCAACTCTCTGTTTTTACCAGGTTGTTTGGCCTCTAATATGGCCTTCGCCTTATTCTTATCAAGTTCGATCCCTCTTTTGTATACTAAAAAGCCAAGGAAATTTCCTGCATTCACACCAAATGCACACTTCAAAGAATTCAACTTTAATTTATATTGCCTCATTCGTTCAAATAAGCGTTTTAATTATTGCAAATGGTCTTCTTCCTTAAGTGATTTGACCACTATATCATCAACATGAACTTCAACAAATTCTCCTATCATGTAATGAAAAATTAAGTTCACCGCTCTTTGATAGGTGGCCCAAGCATTTTTTAGGCCGAAAGGCATGACTACCCGTTCAAAGCATCCCAAGGCTTCGGGGCACGTAAAGGCAGTTTTATGCACATCGTCTTCAACTATGTAAGTTAGATTATATCCAGAATACTCATCCATAAAGGAATACATTGCATGTCCAGTAGTTGAGTCTACCAAAGAATCTACCATAGACATTCGATATTGTCTTAAATTCCTAAAATCTATGTACACCATGATACTATCATTCTTTTTCAAAATGGGCACAATATTTGATAACCATTCAATGTATCTGGATGTTCTAATAAATTCTTCCTTCAATAATCTCTCTATTTCTTTCTTTACCTGAGGTAATATTTTAGGAGATAACGCCTAGGAGGTTGTTTATGAGGCTTAAAATCTGATTTGGTTGGTAATCTATGTTCTACTAGATTTTTATCCAGACCAAGCATATGCTCATATTCCCAAGCAAAGCAATCCTTATACTCTTTTAATAAAGCGATTAATTTTTTACGTACCTCATGGCTAAGCATCTGACTAATAAATGCTGGACGATCTTCCCCTGCATCGCCGATGTTTACTTTTAAAAAAGGTCTTGCTCTTCAACGTGCCCAAGTTTTTTTTCCCTTTTTTATTTTTACTTGTTAAAATATGGGTAAAATTTAAATAAAATATGTAGGAATTGAAAAACGTTTTTTAACAGTTTTTAACGCCTACTCCCGCTTAAGCTTCAAAAGCTTGAATCTCGAGCTCCACGCTTCACGATTTTTAGAACACTGGTTCCCCCCGTTATCTCCAACGGCATTACTCCCTTGGCTGAAGTCGCTCTTCTATTGAAACTTGTAAGGATAACCTCTGTTGGGATCATGTCCTTTTTTGTTTTTGCAAACTTTCTTATTATTCTGGAAGGGATAGTATTTATGGTTGCTCCATTGTCAATGAGTACTTTCGACACCGGTATACCATTGACTTGGGCCTTCACATATAACGACCTCAGATGTTTTGTTAACTTTACAAAAGCTTCCTAAAGATAACCTTTTTCGCTGCGTCTATCTCTACTTGTTGCTTATTTCCAATCAAACTCACTTCCCTTGTCACGTCGGTCTGCAAGACTTCATTTGGACTTTCTACATCTTGATTTTTTTCTTTCACTTTTCTCCCGGAGTTCACTTCACTTTTCACCCAGAGTTCATCATCTGTAAACCATCTGGTAGGAGGAGGAAGTATCCTAGGAGGTGACCCATATTTTTTAGATCGTGGTACTCTTACTTTCCTTTTAGGTGTTCCATATAACATATAGAAGTCAAATACACGTCAGACGGTTCACCTAATAGATCTTCTTCACAGACACCTTCTTGATATAATTGCTTCAACAATTTATTGTGCGATACCCCTCGCTTCTTTCTTTCTGCTTCTAAATCAATCTTTTCTTCAATGTCTGTCATGTCGTCGTCCTCCTCTTCATAATATGCCTCCTGGGACATTTAGCCTTCTTCGCATACCAGCATGCATGCTTCCTCCTCATTTTCTTCCTCTTCATTCTCCTCATTTTTAAATTCATTGGTCAATAAGTAGTTATTAGTCATAACTGGAGGTAGTGTTCCAAACTAAATAGCAGTAGATTGCTCTATATCTTCCTCATCTTCTTCCTCTTTTCCTCGTTCAAATTTTGACTTCCCAGAGAAAATCTCGGGTAGTTTTCCCTTTGAATCTCCTATGCTAGCTTTATTGCCGCCTTTAAGAATAGTGATGTTAACCATCTTGAGCAAATTAGGCGTTTTAAGGCGTAATGTTCGTTATTGTTTATTTATCATTCACCCATTATTCCGCTGAAAACGCCTTTGTTGGGTTCTATTAATCTCATTGAAGGGTACAACCCTCTTTTGCATTCTATTGGAATGAATACCATGCATTTAGTTGACGAGGTTGCATCCTGAACGTCCTTCCATTGTTTATTGGTCCGAATTGTATCTCAAAAGCTGGTTTCTCATAGAACGACACATTTAGTCCTCTATCGGGCTAAAAGATTGGAACAATATTTGAACGATGCTGATGCCCCATGTTCCTGACTTTTCCAGACTCCCATCCACTTCTCTATTGCATCTAGTGCATAGAATACTTTCATTCTTTCTAGTTTCTTTCCCCTTTAGACGTTCAAATACACTGGGATGCGGCACAGGATTCTCTTCTTCATTATCTATCACCAACTTGAACTTTGGCAATTTATTCTTGAAGCCAGTTGTCATCATGTTAACCCCAAGTGGTTGAGGAAAAGGATTTTCATCCACTACCATCTTCCGTTTGGCTTCAAAGGTTATTGGCCCTGACTCAATGGCATCCTGTAGCACATGATGGAAAACCAAGCAATTGTTAGTCATATGAGACTAGACATTGTGTCATTTACAATATTTTACCCTTAATTTGTTCAGGGCTTGGAAACTTATTCTTATCGCTCAACTTTATTTACTTATCCTTATATAATTTATCAAATATAAGGTCAGATTTAGTCACATCGAACGAAAATATCTTAGCCTTATTGTTTTTATCCCCCACGGACTCATCTTTCACAGTTGTGTTTGATTTGGCCGCTAGAGGGCAAGCATATGGATTCCTCTAAACCAGTTCAGCCAAACATACTTCAGTCTGGTCGAAGTACTCATTATCAACCATATGAACATCGAATTTTTGGTCTCTATAGTAAGTCCCTTTGCTAGAGTTTTTTATTTGTTGTTCTTCTCTTATTAGACGTTCATATTTAATCACATTGGCGCTCAACTAAAAAAGGTCAGGAATTCCCTATCCTAGAATTTCTTTCTTAAATCAAAACTAAAGCAATTTTGAGCATTTTAACAAATTCTTTTTCGGACAAAGGTACAAAACATTTACTCCTGGATGTCTTGAATCTTTGAAGAAAACCTTCTACCAAATCATTGGGCATTTGTTGTAAATTAGCCACGATTTGGACTTGCAGCTGGGGAATTATGCTCACAATTGTTCTTGCTTGAAAATGGTGCCCTATGTTTGGTAAAATTAACTGACAAACTTGGCTTGTTAACTTATTCATTTTATCATGCAGAGTTCTTAATTGTTTGGTTATATTGTCAAAATGTTCTCTTTCTTTCTAAATAAGTTTTTCCATGTTATGGACATATTGTAAATTTACTTGTTCCACCACGTATTGAGTGAGTTCGCCAAATAACGCAAGCATAGTTTGAGGATTGAAATCCTCCATGGGTTCATAACGGCTTCGACTTTCTCCCTCTGTTCATGGAGAACTTTGTTCCTTCTCATATCTTTCGATCACAGACGGGAGATGATGGCTTACTGGTTCCTTATCGAAATTCTTGTGGGGCATGATGTTTTACTTTGTATCTTCAAAAACATACCAAAATTGTCCCACTAGGAGTGCCAAATTGTTTCGCGCGGGTTCTCGCTAACAATTAAAATGGAATTAGACAAATGCGTAAGAAACAACAACCTCTCGAGACAAAGTCTTAACATATGGTGCTTTATTTATAATGGGCTATAAGATTTTGGGCCTCTAAATTGGGTATTTTTGGGCGTCAACAATAACAATGTAACATTTACAAGTACTATATAACTAGAATTGCATGGTTTCTCAGTTTGACCAAAACTTGAACATATTTAGCAAAAGATATCAATTTACTCGAAAAAAAAATTGGTACACATGCTGCAGCGCCCCGAGTTCCGTATACCCGGTTAACCACGTCATTTACTGGTCTAAATTTTTCGAATAATATTTTTGTGAAAGAAATAATTGAAATTCATTTTTGACAACATTTAATAAACTGTAATGGCCGATAAAATTTAAAGCATTTATGAAACCATTTGAAATAGTAAATCGAACCATTAATATTGTAAAGAAATTGACAATGTCATAATTTCTCAAATAAATGAACTTCTCTAAATTATTCGATTGTTTGGAAAATACGGAAATCATTAATGTCAAACTTTCAACCGTTTAACGATTATTGCCACCATCATTCATCGCTCGCCACCGTCTCCGAAATCTGCAAAACTGTTAAAAGTAGGGTGAGCATTTCATGGGAGAAATACTCAGTAGACTCATCGCAAATTAATTAATTTATAAGATAATTAAACACATAAATGCCGGCTCTTTATAAAATGGGCATTGATAGGGCTTCTTTATAAAACGGCTCTTGATAGATCTCATATTGTGCATTACAGCACGGGACATATTTTGAAAATCATAGGCTCTTTGAAAACAGCTCTTTGAAAACCATATACTTATAAAAACACATTTTAATTATGCCAAGCATAATTTTCTTTTGAAAGCATAACATAGGATAGGATCGAAATCCTCATAAACATAGGGAGACACAAGATTTTTACCGAACTTAGGTGGCAAGAATTCTTATGCAGTAAGTATACCAAGCATAATTTTTGAAATTCATAGGGATCATTTCCATCATAACATAGGATATGATCGAAATCCTCATAAACATAGGTTAGACACAAGAATTTTACCGAACTTAGGTGGCAAGAATTCTTATGCGGTAAGTATACCAAGCATAATTTTTTTTTTTTTAAATTCATAGGGATCATTTCCATCATAACATAGGATAGGATCGAAATCCTCATAAACATATGGAGACACAAGAATTTTACCGAACTTAGGTGGCAAGAATTCTTATGTATAGCGCTACTAAAACTCCGGTCCCCTTAACATAATCATAAACTTATCATATGGGACCCATAGCAATCTTGGTAGATTGATTTCATAGCAATCTTGGGAGATTGATTTCATAGCAATGATCCAAAAACATTTTCGTGAAGCATAGGGTATAATTACTTTTCGTAAAAACATAAAGTATATTTTCTTTTCATAAAAACATACTTACTTTTCTTAAAAATTGACTTTCACAAGTCACATGACATTTATATGAAATCATAATTTAAATCAATTAATAAGTGCGAGTCTACCTCAAATCCGACGAGTGCAAAGTTGAGCTGGAATGACTTCAATTTCTTTAAATTCTCCGTACGCTTCGTCTTAGCCAATAAGTCACTTTAGTCTATCGAATATATAGTTCAAAATGATAAATTATAATTTGAGGACTAAAATTGATGTTTTGAAAGTTGAGGAACTAAAATGAATACTTTTGAAACTTGAGTTACTAAAATGAATACTTTTGAAAGTTGAGGGACTAAAATGAATACTTTTAAAACTTGGGCTTAAAAGTAAATCAGCAGGTACTGAAATAAAAGAGTTTAAAGTTAAAGGGCTGAAGTAAATCATTTTAAAGACATAGGGACTGATTTAAATAGTTTAAAGTGAAAGAGGCTGATTTGAAATAACTTTAAAACTTCAGGGACTAAAGTTGGAATTTTCGAAATATATTAAAATATATCCTCAGATCTTATCTCTTTCTTTCAAAACGTACTCTGTCTCTCTCTCTCTCTCTCTCTCTCTCTCTCTCTCTCTCTCTCTCTCTCTACTCACATTTCAGAAATCAACGGCGATCAGGAAAATAAATGGTCTCTGACCGACGGAATTGTCGGCGAAGGGAACGGCGATTGAGGTAAGTAACTGGGCTTCTTCTATTTCTTGGTTTTCGTGGATGTTGGGTTGATTGCAAATTGGTGGTGATTCAATGAAACTCGGTGGTGGTACAGATGAGGAAAGCTGAGTTTGGTTGGCTGTTCAATTGGTGTTGATTGATTCGATTGGGAGTCATGGATATGTTTGTGAATGGTTGGTTATTCTTCTCGAACTTGGTCGACTGAAATGGTGGTGCAGGATATCAGAATTTATGATAATGATAGTGTTTTGCTGGCTAATTAAGAAAGATAGTGGAGAATTAGGTAATGTGAGAGGGTGGAAAACATCATAATTGTTTGATGTGGATTTGATGATGAAATTGGGTCAAGATGAGTTGGAAATACTTTGTGTGATTGAAGGAAATTTCTGCATTATTGAAGCTGAACGTGGAGGTGGGGTTTTGAAGGTGGATGATATAATTGGAGCTGTAAAGAAGTTTGCACATGGAAGAGATATGGGGTGTTGGAAAAGTTATGAATTATCAGATTAGTTTAAGATAATTAACTAAAATTTGACTATCTTCGATCAAGAAAAGTATTTAAAACTGATATATTTTTGGACTGAAAATACATTTGAGAATAAATAAATTTTGAGATAAAATTGAATTGCATATTTTGGACTTCAAATAATTTAATAAGGAACATTGAGATATTTAAAAATGATTTTGACAATAATACTTAAAATAATATAATTTTAGAAATTCGGACATTTAATTCAAAATCGAACAAATTCGATATTTCTTGATTTGGTTAGACGAATCCGTCGCGGCGTTAACTTCAAAACAATGGGTGAAATAGTAGCGACACAATTTTCTAAATATTAAAATAATTATTAATTGCGTAAAAATTCTGGGTCACTACACATGCACTCGATATAACATCCATACAATTTTCAACATGTGGCGAGTGGGGCATATAAGTTAAAAGAAATAAGAATTCCAATTTCATCCATCTTTTTCGTTTGTGAACTGCCGTTTACCTCGATAACTTGAGAATTAATTCTTCAATAAGTTAATGATCCACTAACCATTGTCTGCAAATATTTTTACTATTCCTTCATTTTTCAATTCCACGTTCGTCGCTGTTAATTTTTTTCTCATTTTTGTTCCACACCAACACTTTGTCGCCTCCCACCACCATCTTCAAACCTTCCATCTCCTTCGTAGTGCAAATCGTTTCCACCCAACACCTGGCGGCATTGTCCCACCTGCCATTATCTATTATCTCACCGACTTCGAGAGTTCGACTAGTCCTGATTTCTAAGGTATTCATTCTTCAATTTCCAAATGGGTATTGTTGTATTTCATGTAATTTGCATTTTCATTTTTATCATATCAGTCCCTAGTTATTGAGTATGGTAATTGTGTTCATTTAGCTGGTTGTTCCCTTTAATATTCTTCTATTTTTTTTTCCTTTGATGTACACAGCTCACTGTTGCTCTCTTGTATAAAGGATCTTACATGTACTTCATTTTAGATGAATTTAGGTCACTAAGAACGTGGATGCTTCAAGTATCAACTTCCCCTTTTCTCAATTTTTTATTCCTACTTCAAATTCTTCATAAATACTATAATTTCCTTTTGATTTCTTCTTCTAAGGTTTATTCATTTTGGTTTATTCATTAGTTCCAAGGTGTATTCATTTTAGTTTCAGCGATAACATTTAAATAGTATATGACCTTGACTTTTAGACCACTCACTAAATTTGAAGCTTGTTGGAGTCTCAGAGCGACTAATTGGCGACACCAATTGCCAATTTGGATCGTTCGACTTAATAGCAACGTTAAGTGTGTATTTGGTTAGCTAAATTATTATTTTTTTCTCAATGCAAAGAACGATATTCTTAAATTTATAAACAATGAATTTTATTTGTATAATAACATAATGACTAAAAAGAATTTTAACAAGAAGAAAAAGATGAGAAATCATGAAAAGTTGGTTCATGTGGAAAAGAAATGAGAAATAAAATTAGCAGCGGCGCACGTGGAATTGAAAAAATGAAGGAATGGCAAAAATATTGACGGACAGTGGTCCATTAACCTATTGAAGAATCAATTCTCAAGTTAACGAGGTAAATGACAAACGGAAAAAATTGATGAAAATGAAATTCTTATGTGTTTTAATTTATATGTCTCGGTCACCACATGTCGAAAATTGTATGGAAATCGTATCGAGTGCTCGAAACACATGGTATATCAGAAATTTTTTCCAATTTACTCGTACTATGCAGGCTAGATTTTTAATTTCAGCTATCAATTTACAAGTAATATGTCACTAGTGGCATTTTTTTTTTCGACCCTAGACTTGAACATATTTATGATGAAATATCACAAGAAATATGTCACTAATTGCATGTATTTTTTTCCCGACCCTAGACTTGAACATATTTAGGATGACATATCAACTTACTCGTGTTATTTGCTCTCTTGATTGGCTCAAGCAAAGTCTTAGACAAAATTGTTAAAGGAACCTTTTCAAGAATAATGATTAAAAAAAAAAAAAAATTAATGAAGCAATGAATCACTTAACGAAATTTTTTCTGGTGAATGCTGTTGATATAATTGAAATTATATATGTCAGAGAAAATTATCGGCAAAGATACTTTTGGTGATCGCAGTTACACCTTCACTAGTGATTACAATGATAATGTCGTCAACTACCAAGAATCAAAGTCGATCCTTCATCAGTGACTGGCGAGATGGGTGGTAGCCAATTGCACGACTCTTGGTGATTTTAATTGGAATCGATGTATATCGGTGATTCAAACAACATTATCGATTAGCAAATCGTTGGTGATTATCGACACGCTTTCCTCAGCAATTAGTGACAGCAATGTCATCTGTGATTTTGTCAAGAATCATCAAACTACTAATTTTGAGTCCACTTTTACTACTTGTTTGACTATACTAGTAATAATTTTCCACAACATCACTCCAATAACCAGATGTGAGAAACTATCATCTGCATTCTGCTGTCAATAACCAAATCCTGCAAAGTTGACTCTAATACGCAATTGAATCTTGGCTTAGTGTATCTCTTGTACTATGGTACCGTGTTTCAACCTGAATCTCAAGGTTGGTCTTCCAAGAACCTCAAATATTCAATCCTGTAATTGTTTTCAGTTGCTGAGTGAATACGTAGAAAGTGTGGAAGAGAGTGAATACATAAAAAGTGTGGCCAGCCAAAAATGCTTCATTTCTTCTCACATAATCAAGTGATTCTTTACCCTCTCTCAGCATTTTTAATCTATACTCTTTTTCCCTTGATTTTGATTTTCAATTTGTTTATTTTGATTCAGTTCAAAAACCAATCGTTCAGTGCAACACATAAAGTATGTTGGGAACAAAGGACTGTTCATCTTGCCATAATATTTTTATAATTTTCTCAATTTTTCTAAGCAAGAAGATCTTTCAACACTAAAAATCCATTGAGCAGAAATTTAAGAAAATTAAGCAGAAATTCACAAACGAAATTTTTTACAGGAAGGGTAAAAAGGAAGAAAGTTCAATTTGTATTCCAAAAATTTTTTGTTGTTACAATCATCAAGTACCAAATTTGGAAAGTAATGTTGGGAACCCGGGTTGTTCTACACACAAAAATTATTTTTGTTTTCTTGTGGTAGTTTATCCCGTTACAAGATTTTCTGTTTTATGTATTTAACTTGGAATAAATAATTTTCACAAACAATAGTTTTGAGAAGATTACCCTTGTAGTATGCTTTACAAAAATTTCTTTTCTAACTGCTTATTGATTCCACCAAATCCTCAAGTTTTCCTCGGTATTCTTCAATGGCAGTCATGCAAGTGTGTGGTCACCTTTCTCTAAATCTAGGTTATACTAGGATTAGGGTTTTATTTGTAAAGAGGAAACACACACTACATACTTTAGTTTGTGTCTCGCCACTTTGCAAACTAGGTTAAGAAAAATAGTCTTAGGAGACTATTTGTGGTTTCTTTACACTCCAAAACCCTACTAACCCTAGTACCATAATCCAGACTCATTTCTATGCAGCCTAATACAGGTAATAAGCCCATATAAGCCTATTATAATGAAGTCACCGAGGGAACCTGATCAGACCCAATTAAACTAAGTTCCAATAAATTAATTATGACATTATCAACTCTTGATCAGTCAAAATTAATGTATTAATCATGTTCTATTCCACTAAAAGAACGAGATTGCACTCTTAGTAAAATTGAAATTACTGAAACAATTAATCAATAATTATATCCTCTGACTTATCGTTCTTACATATTACCTCCGTCATCAACTCGAATATTCGGAGCAAGTTAAAATGATCAAAATGCCATTCTTTGAATATTCATAAACTCTCAACTCTCATCTTCTATCTGACAGTTCAATGTGATCACATTACATCATAGAATTTAACAGTCCCCGTTGAATTACTAAGCTCCGATTCAACTTTTCACTAGAAGAACCAGTGAGATTATGATCATACCTAAAAGGTGACAGATTCTATAATACGAATATATGTTCTTCGTTAGTTTACTTTAATTCCCAAAGTACCGATATATTGATCAGCAGTTTGATCTCAACCCTTGATATGTCAAAACACTTCAAGCTAGTAATTGAAGTACATTATCCGATTAGGATTAAGGTCACATGTATGATAATCAAGTGAAATTAAATTTTTATGGTCAATGTCACAAATTAATTTCACGTGGTCTCGTTCAATATGTTCCAAATGTACTCTCAATTTTATTACCAAAGTCAAAGATAGACTTTAATAAAATCGAGACGGTCTTCTCAAAATAAATTGTCCATATTTATTTACTGATCGTGAATGTTGATTTTAGATCGAATTATAAATTGAATCTTTCTGTATTTAACAACTTAAACACTCAATTTGTAATATCAAATCGACCCGTGGACAAATGCAACTTCATATTAATACAATCAATTAATATTTTATTTCAAATGTCGTGAATCATACTCTATGAGCATATATAATTCCAACAAGTAATGCGTTAACAAATAAGTATTTCAAGTATACTAAGTCAAACAGTACGCCGTTTGTCCTGTAATTTAGTTACAAGATCTCATCAAGATTTATCATCAAATACTATGTCCAGATCGGATTCTACTTGAGGGATGTCTACTTGGTGCTATGCCGCTACAAAAATTGAAGAGCTGATCGCAATTGAACGAAACTTAACCTACCTCCAATGGCAGCCATGCAAGTGTGTGGTCACCTTTCTCTAGATCTAGGTTACACTAGGATTAGGGTTTTAAAACTCATGATTCATCCTACAAGTTTACAGTACAAAATTATCAATTTGTATAGCTCATTGCCATGCTCAAAAAAACTTCTAGGCCATTGTCTCTTATTTTGTTTTATGAATACTAGTTCTTTCACCCGTGCGATGCACGGGATTGTCATTCATTATAGTGATTTCGATGAAAATTTATTAATAAATGTTGATTATACAATCATATTAAATAAAAAACAAAAGAGTTGAAAATATTGTTTAGAAATTTGTGTCGTCTACGAAATGATTTACAAATGTAATAATTGGTTCCAAGAACATATTATTTAAGGCTAAATATATTGCTACCACATCTTCTTATATATAAACGATATTTTAATTACAAAAAAATTTTATAACTGTAAATCAATATTACAATTATGTCCCCAACTTTTCTCTCCACTTTTCAACCAAAAATTTTACCTAGAAATTACAAATAAATCAAATTATAATGACCCCTTTTAATCCAATCAGAGGCTAATTATTTTAAAGAAATAATTAATTATTTAAAGAAATTATTATTGTTAATAGTCATGGCATAAGACACAATCAATGGATATTGCCTTCTTTGAAACCTAAAAGGTAGTCTTGGATCCGATGGAGTTAAAGTCATTCTTGGAATGAACACCTTGTGTCCTGCATTACTTCCTGTAATGACCTTTGCTTCTAAAATATGATGACCAAGTTTCGTTATGACCAGTCTAGTTCAATTGCACAACCCAACAGAAAGATCAATATTTCTTAACAACATAACAGGAGTGCCAACTTTCAACTTCAACCCATGATTAGGTACTCCCGAACATCTTATACTATTCAAGAATTCCGGAGTGTGTAGATCATCCAATAGATCAATATTCAAATCTGATTTAGAATCTGCATCAGAGCTTAGATATGTATATACATCTGTTTCATTGAGAGAAACCATGTATTCATTGACTGTTTCAACAACATCCAACGTTGGGGCTAAAATGGCTCTTTCTTGCAAGTATGATGAGTCGTTGGCTCTTTCTGAGAAATTTGGATACGTACTCTCTACTATTGAGCGAACAAAATCTTCTGTCCCTTTTATCAATAAATCATCAGGTATTTCAATGAAGGCATGCCCATCATTTGGCCCACCAATTGTACCATCTCCAATATTTGAAATCCAATCTAAGAATGACTTTAACTCTTGAAGATGAGTTTCTGAGTTTGGCCTTTGTAACCTCATGTTCTTTGTCAATTTCAAAACTTTACAATGTTGCCATACGTATGATGAGTTAATAGTTGCAAGTACGATATCTTTCCTGCTACCCTTTGGAATTATAGGTAATATCTGCCTGAAATCTCCTCCAAAAACAACAGATTTACCTACGAATGGTTGTGTGAAGCTCTGTGGATTGATAAATCTCAAAATATCCCTCATAGTTTTATCTAAAGCTTCAAAACAATACCTATTCATCATAGGAGCTTCATCCCAAATGATAAATCAGTTTTGACGATTAGCTCTGCTAGTGGACTACCCTGTTTAATGTTACAGGTTGAATCTTCGGTGGGAGTTAAAGGAATACAAAATCTGGAATGGCAGTTCTCCCGCACGGTAAAAGAAGTGATGCTATACCACTTGATGCAACTGTTAGTACAATCTGTCCCCTAGATCATATTGCTGCAGATAGGGTTTTCCACAGAAATGTATTTCCTGTACCTCCTGGCCCGTATAGAAAGAACACTCCACCATCACCCTTATCAACAGCGTTGATTATTGTTTCATAGACATTGCGCTCCTCATCTGTTAGATTCGATACAAATCTATTGTGTTCTTCTGCCAATATATCTCTATCATCTTGGATAAGTCTGTTTAGCCTAACTGAAAAATCAACAACCAACGGAAAATGCATAGTTGGAAAATCTCGTTAACTTTTTCCAGTACTCCGAAATATTTTCAATCTCTGCTAGAGTATAATCTTTTAATTCATCATCACTGAGTTCCAATTCTGCATGTTAAGACATATAACTTAATACAATTATAATTTCGATAATTTATTATTCTTATCATCATCATCATCATCATCATCATCATCATCATCATCATCATCATATTAATATTAATATTAATATTAGTACTTATTATTACTATTTATTATTACTTAACAATGGAAATGAAGGAACATCGTAATACCAGTGTGCTTCAAAATCTTGCGCTGCTATAGAGAATATCATCTGATAAGTACCGCCACCACTCTTCCCATACAAATTCAGGCCTTGAAAGAGAACCCGAATATAACAACGTCGCAAATATAATTCTTAAACAGTGTGCAGATCCCCAGTGACTTGCTTCAAAAATCCCATCAACATATTCTTTGTCATCATCCAATAAACCAAGGGCGTAGCAAGAATCTCTAAAAGAATTATATTTAACATCGTTTATGCGTCTTATCTCTTCATAATTTGTTGGTCCTCGGACTATATTAAGCAAAATTCTCAAATAATATTGTTCACCGGACCCAGGGGGTACATAAAACATACGTCCAATTGAGAATCCACGCTTTCGCGGATGCCACATCCTTAAAGACTGCTTCCATACAAATTTAGTTGGGAACTCTGCATACGTTAAAGAACTTGCTTCAGGGTATTTACGGTTAGCTTCCATCCAAGCTGGAAACATCAACGAATTCACAGTAGGTCTACTCATGATATCATCTATTGCATCGGAGTCTGAGAATATAATGTTTTGCTCATTAGGTAGATGAAAGGCAATATTTCAACTTCTGGATCTCTGTAATGAATATCAAATCCAAAAATTCTCCAAGCAGCCTCACATGGTGAGATGTAACGGCAATCGTAGTACATGTTTATTTCATCAACCTGATTGCGCACATCATTATCTTCAGCACTGCGATAAAAAGTTTCAGTAACACGATCGTGACCTTTGTTCACATATTTGAAGAGATACTTTATGGACCTGGACTGGTTGCACCATTCGACATTTATATGAGCACCATATTTCAAAAGCAAGAATCGATTATGTGGCACTACATATCTATTATCCAACTCAATCTCATTTCTAGTGATTGTTCTACCGTTGTCCCTCCTACGATAAACTGGATATCCATCTTCATCAACAATAGTGCAATTCGTGTATCGCTTTGGAAAATGTTTAGAGCATTTTCCGTCCAACATACATGGAGAATTTTTCCTCAAACTTCCACAGGGCCCATGCATCATCAAATTTTTCACTGAATGATAGTAGTCAGGATCTGTTTTCTCATCAGGGATTTCAGCTGAAACGATCTTATCAATATCTTCACCGGATGGATATTTGTCTTCTTGGAATAGGAAAAGCAAGATGTGTGCATGAGGCAAACCACGTTTTTGGAACTCGATTGTGCATATAACTGTCAGACAGTGTGAAAATTATTCATATTCAATCGTATAAATTATTTTATTTAATATAAACAAAAAAAAGCATAAATAAAATTACCTGCTTTCACCCTTCCAAAAATCTTGTTTACTCTCAGATCTCTTATCAAATGGTCCAACTTGACCTTGAATATTCTACAAAGTATGTCCGATCGATCCTCTGGTTTCAAAGCTCTATGTTCATCAAAATGCACAATCTCTGGCCACTTAGGATTGCATGTAAATGTAATGAATAAGTCTAGATAACCCGCCCACTTACAAATTACCATTGCATCCTGATAATTCTGGACCATATATCGAGCTCCATCAGTGAAAGATGAAGGCAAAATCACACGCTTTCCTTGAGAAGAAGGATTTGTTTCCCCTCTTAAAATAGCTTCTTTTAATCCACTATACATATCGGATCTCAAATCCTTCTAATGAGCACGTATATACGATAAACAAGAAGATTCAACCATTGTGTATGCATCAACTAAGAATTGCTGGAACAACCTTCTTGCCAGTAAAATGTTGGAAGGCTCATATTCCCTTTCTTGCAATTTATAAGAAAAGAACTCTCTCATTGTTACATTTTTCCATCTATTTGAAGGCATTATATTTGAGTATCTCAATGGGACATCCTCTCCAAATCCATCCTCACCATACGGGAAAAGCAACGGATACTGAAGACCAAGATATGAAGCATTCAATTCATTTATTCGCTTTAGTTGCCCATTCTTTGTTTCAACTATTATATCTCTATCGGCTGGAGATGTTTCGAAGTCTCCAACTATCAATGCTGCAAATTTTGAGACGGATGGAAGATTATACCTTCTACCATCTTGTTTTCTCCTTCCAATGAGCCTCAACTTTAGATCTGACCACACATTTTCACGAATGGTGTCCCTTATCATTCGAAATGACTTTACTAACACATTGTGCACATCAAGCATTGACTTCAAACATTATTGCTGGGATATAAAAAAAGAAAAAAAAGTTAGTAAATACTCAAAAATATAATAAAATACTATACTTAATAAATGAATATCTAATACTCACCAAACAACTTGTATTCTATTTGACACTTCATTGTCGGTGTCGTAAATATAAATCTGAGCAAACTTAGGTGGGCAACCTTTAGGAGGCAGTAAACTTTCAATCCTGTGATAATTTTGACCATGGATCCGAAATATAGGAGGTCTGTTTCCTTTGTTTATAGTTGAATCAATTTTTCCACCCATGGATGTGAAAGAAAACATTGTATTATATAGGCGAATGTTCTCAAGGAAATGCTTGCTTTTCTGGTTTGCACTATGTAGTAAATCATTTAGGACTTGTGGAGGACTACGTATCTTCGGTAGCTCTACTTTTCCTTGCATACATCACAAAGAGAACTTTGACTTCGATGTATTATAATGCTTGGCAGTTCTCTCATCATACCAAAATGTAGCTCCACAATATTCACAACTATAGATTGGATCCCCAATATCCCAATAATCTGCATAAGTTTACACGTGTTTCTGTAAGATTTTGTGTCCAAATATGTTGAAAAATTCCTATTAGTTTTGAAGTTTACACTTTTTGAAGCAACGATGTTATGGAAAATAATAGAGATTTTTATTTGTGTTCATCTTGCATCATATTGGAGAGAATTAATTAATTGTTATGATAATTTCCTTATACCTGGTTGTTATTAAATGTTTTTTATATTACTATAGAATTACCACTACTAATTTTTAACTGATATGATTTAGCAAATGAGCTATCTTAGGACTGGGTTTTTTGATGAAAAGTAACTTTTTTCCTTACATTACGATTCATGACTTTAATTAAATTATCAAATCTACTTAAATTTCTTCTTCGAAAAATATTAATTGAGAGTAAATAATATTTCCAAGCTCCTAATGCAAACATTTAGTTTTATGCTCGATATATAGTTGTTGAAACAAAAATAGATTGTAAAATATAGTTTCTCTACAAATGTAGTTAATATGTCACCAGAAATTAATACAAAAATTGGAAAATTACCCTAAATTAATTAAATATATATAAAAAATAATTACACATGAGAATTTGTTATTTGTGAGTAATATAGCTTATCAATATTAGAAATTAATTATACTACAATATTTACAATATCAAATATAAGGTATAACAATAAAAGTCATTCAAGTAAAAGTCATGTTGCGACATCTCGATTGTCAACTCTCTTGAAAAGTCAACATATTTTATTGTTCAAAACTGCATGTATAATTTTTTTTAATGGTTTAAAAAAATGGATAAATTGTTGATACATAAATAATTTATATATCAATTTGGTGCATTGATTCATTTGTAGATGGTTTAGGAGTTGAGGATAAATTATGTTTAGAAATTTTATTCATAAAATAAATTTGGCAAAAAATTAAAAATAAAAAAATATCTCCTTTTATTTTATATAAATGTTTACGTTTAATAAATGATTTACGAAATACATTATACTTGTCCACAATATTCTTGACTTCTTTCTTGAAGACCAAATTAGTTATAAATTGATTCATCTATTTTTTCAAATTACGTTTGTGGTTAAAAATTCTGGATAAATATAAATAACTCTGAATTGTCAATTGTGTTGAAAAGTCTACATTTTTTACATGCCAAAGCTTCACGTAAAATATTTTTTTTATATGTGTAGGAAAATTTGACTGAGAAATTGTTGGAATATAAATAGTCTTTAACAATATTTATAAACAACCATTTAGAAGCGTTTTATGAAACGGAGGGTTCGAAATGTTAAGAAATATTTTTTTTTATACAGGATTGGATCAACAAAAATATCCGTACTTTTACATAAATGTTTAGAAGTATCTGTTCATAAACGAGTTACCAGCACATTCAATTTTGCACACTATTATTGACTTCTTTCTTTAATATGATTGCACTAATAAATATATTTATAGTGTGTTCCCCAACGTAATCATTACTGTTTATAAATCAATTTATAAATAACACAATTTTCCAAACCACTTTTTAACAATAAAATTTTTCTCTTTCCACTTTTCAATCACACATCATACTTTTTAAACAGTAAAAAAACCGTTTATAAACTGATACAGTGTTACCGAAAAGAGCATTATCTACTATTTTTAGCTAACACATGGGGGTTGAAAATTGTGAATAAAAATTTTGTATAGTTAAAAAGTTATTTGAAAAGTTGTATTATTCATAAATTGGTTCTTAAATTGTAATATCGTGAAAATTGTGTTAAAAAAATACTACGACCTTGTTCTTTTAAATATAATTGGAAAATAAATGGAATGTTTTGTGTCAAATCAAGGAGTTGAAATTATTTGTTGATTTATTTGTGTTTTTTACGTAAGATGAAGGGTTAAAAATTGGAGAGAGAAAATATGAATGGTTAAAAAGTGATATGGAAAATTGTGTAATTTAAATTTGGGTAATGATGAAAATTTATTTTCCAACCCAACAGACCCTAATTTATCATAACATGAAGGAAAAAAAAGGTGTCCATTATCGACGCTGGTCTTGCTAGTCTAGAGTCTTCCTTTTGTCCTACACAAAAAATATCTATCTGCACTACTCACATTTCCCCAACAGACAAAAGAGAGACGGTTCCATGGTCATTATTCAATTTCACACAAACCGAAGTCTTTCTCAGAATTGCTTCTCCATGGTTGTAGATCTAGTCTCGCTTCTGACCGATCTTCTAAAAAAATCATAAATTTTATTTTGAGGCTCGGTTTGAACCAAGTAACCTGTTCGGATCTAGAAAGAAACCTTGGGTCGTGATTTTCGACACTATCTTCTGCACAGGCGTTGATGTGGTAGAAGCAATCAAGGTTCGTATATTTTTTTCGGTTCGAAGTTGTTTTGAGGTCAATTTTTTTAGATCGAACATATAAAAACGTGAAAATCACTCTCGATTAGGTTTGTTTAACGATTTTTTCATGTTTATTTTCAAGATCTACAATGTCTTGCCATAACTCTTTAAGAACGGTCGGAGCTGGAACACGAGGCTTGTCGAGATATGTAGGAACGATGGTGAGTTTCTTCTGCTTTATTCCACAGTTTGTTTGTTCTTGGTTTTGGCGTTCGAAGTTGTTTACACATCAATTTTTTTTAGATCGAACATACATAAACTTGAAAATTATTTTTGTATACTTTTGTTTTAAATTTTTTTTCATGTGTAGTTCAAAGATCTGCAATGTCTTCGCATAACTCGTTAAGAACGGCCGGAGCTTGGGAACACCGAGTTTGTCGAGAACCGTATGTGTGATGGTGTGTTCCTTCTGCCTTCTGCTACTATTTTTATTTTGTTAGGTTCTGGAAAAATAATTATTTTCCATCGTTCAGATTTTTTATTCTAAAGATTCGGATTTATTTCTTTTCTACTCTAGCCTACTGGTTGATTTAAATGTAATGACTAAATTCGTAAAATCTAATAATTTTTTTTTTTTTTTCCATTTTTCATTTTTCATTTTCCCTTGCAGGATCCAAAAAAAAATTCAGATCCAGTAACACGGTAGATTATGAGGTAAACGACATAATTGTATTCTATTTTGTGTACAAAAAATTATTTTCTCGATTATCCCTTGCAAGATCTGCAATTTTAGCAAATCATCTTAAATTTTTAGTTATGTGAGCAGTACACAATTTGCAAATTATGATGTGACTTTGCCATGCATGTACAAAAATCTTACATATCGTCTATCATATTTTGTTAAAGATATCATCCAGTTTATTTCAAATCTATCGAAATTACCTCTATTGGAATGGACATTAGATTCCTCATCTTCTCCTGGGATAAAAACTTAATATTTTAGATTATTGTTCCCATTTCTGAAAATCATGACACTATGATAATTAATAATACCATTTTTCCCCAAATTAATTAATTTACACGTAATTACCTATATTTGAAATAACGTGAGATGCAATATCCCCTCCTACATTGAGAACACAAACATAAAAAAATTGAAGAATGTATGTAATGACTGATAAATATTTATTTAAATTAAAACAACATAACTTGCCTTCGTTTGAATCTGAATTATCATTATCATTTGTTGAAACAAATGGATCTGACTGCTCTAGGATGGGCTTTGATGTCACCTGGGTAGGTCTTTGAATTACACCACTATGTAATGTACACTTTCCAGAAGACAAAGTACGCAAACTTCCATGTGGATTTGTCGGCGCTGCAAATTTACATGCGTAGGTATTTGCATAAATGTACACGTCGAAAGACTGAAGTATGAAAAATTGGATTAATTGTCCTAAATCAATTATAATTACATTCATTTTAAAAATAAAATGTGAAGAGTTGAATATGTAATCGTACCACTTGTAATATTGCTCAATGATCTTGTTGAGCGAATTGGAGAAAGACAATGGGTTGAAATGTTTTCTGCATGTCAAATAAGACAATTTGAAAAAATTATTAGCCATGCAAGTTTGACAATATCTAAGAGGCCAACCTTAAAAAAGAACCAAAAGTAAATATAAATATTAAATATGCTTTGCTAGAACACACTTAAAAATGAATTATTTTGAAGTGATATCCATTTAGAAAACCTTTTTTTGCTATAGTATGATTCTTTCAATGTTTGAAAATTGAAAATTGATATATAATTCCATGTATACTGTACAATAATGGAACAATAATTTTTAGAGTAGACATTCTCACCACCCCTTTGATTAACTGTAAGATTCTCCTCTGTAAAAGAAACTGAATTTGTGTTTGAAGCTCCTTGAGAAACACCATTATGTATTTTGTGCCTTGCAGGTGATAAAACCTGCAATATTCTATTTGCACTCCCAGCTGTATGATGCCCTGTTGTAGTGGAAACTGATAACATAATTGAAAGTTTATTTTTAATGGTTCATTTTGTTTTGAAAGGAAAAAATTACTGCTAAAAATCGCTATCAATCAAATACTAACATTTACAAAATAAAATCTTACCATTTGTAATGTTGCTTAATGGAGTTCTTGAGCAATGAGTTATATTTTTTTGTAGTATCTTGGTCTTGTCTGGTCTTTTCTGTGCAATATGAAACTTGTCAAAACAAAAATAATTAACTGCTAACTAATAGTAGAATGAATATGCAAGCTGATGCAACTAAAAAACTATTTGATCTCCAAATGTCTTAAATTCCCAGACAATCCTAAATTAATGCTACATATTTGATGAGAATCTTACACATAATTTTCCCAAATGCTTTGGAAATCAAAATATTGAAGAAGCTCATACAGTGTGTTGAAGTGATACAATAATAGCATCAGCATTTAACTTTTATTTAACTTGTAAATCATTTACAGAAGCATATATTTCTTTTTTACATCATAAAGTGTCCATTTTAACACGTATACAACACAGTTTGGTTGAATGAATGAATGAAAACAAATATATCCCTGAGAAGATAGCTGAAATTTATTTGGGTCATTTAAATTTCATTTTAATAAAATTCTTGTTAACAAAGATTGTTTCAACAAAAACCAACACAATCAGAACATGAAACCTAACAATTTTTAAAGTTGCTTAGTGGGGTTGTTATTATTAATCTGTTTAAACTATGCAGACAAAACAATCACAGAAGCATTTAAGTTTGTCAGCAGAGTATAGAACAGCCACAAATGCATTTATTTCTTCTTCAAAGCATTTAAGATGAATGAGCACATGCACGATAGAGTTAGGTCAAAATAATAAATACATGTTTGTGTCTAACCTCCAGTATCAGGATGAAGTAGTCTCTGACGTTTCAATGAGGTTCCATTCATCTCGCCAATATTTATTTCTTCTCGTGGGTTTCAAGTTCTGTCTCTACAGTTGTTTGTGAACTTCATTTCTTCTGAAAAAAAAAAAAAAACTTCTAAAATAAATCAGATGCCATTTTCACTTTCTCCAAGCTTCAGAGCAGAACAAAATGAAAACAAAGTTAGATTTATTGATTTATGATATAATGGACAATCACACGTTATTATGTATGTGAATACAGCTTTCTGTCAATCCAGTTAATTTGATTTTATTTACTGCAGAGTGCCTCCATACAGCCATTATTGAATTGATGTAAGTTTTGAGGCAAAGCCATCCTTGAGTACTGTGAGCTGTCTACAAAGTTGCAGTGATGTGACATGTTGCTGTGCTGAAGTAAAAAATATACATTGCTGAAAGTGTGTTCTAAATAAAAACTATAAATAAATTAATTAATTTTATTTCATTGTATATGAATGGAAATATAAATATATAAATATATTACTTTTATATAATAATTTTAAAAAAATTTAAAACTATAGTATAATATATATATATATATATATATATATATATATATATATATATATATATATATATATATAAAATACAAAATATAATATCATATAAAATAAAATAAAATAAAATAAATATTAAACGTAATTTAAATTTCATATAATTTATAATATAATTAAATGTTTATTTATATATTATAAATAGATATTAGTTATATCTAAAATATAATTTAAATGTAAATATAATATAGAACACAATAAATTCTTTTACTAATTTTATTTTTAAAATATTATTATTTCAGGTATGCTTAATTTTTTTTTTTAATCTAAATAATGTATTTGTTATACATGCTTTTGTTTAATGACATTATAGTTTACTGAAATATATATTAATTCCTTGATTAAATAAAATCATTATTGTATCAAATTTGATGTAATTTAATAAATGTTTCTATAGTATTTAAAATATTTTAATTTATTCATGTAAATTTAATTATTCTGAATAATTAAAAAATATTTAATATTTTTTTTATGAAACATTAGTTGTATAATATTATAATTTAATTTTTGAATAATATATTATTATATGTCTCATTGGTTGTGTAATAATTACTATTGACATAGTAATTATTTTATATTTACTTCTCATAGTAATTATCTCAAATATTATTGTTCATCTCATTTCTTGTGCAAAAAATTTATATATAATGTGATTAAATAATATAATGTTATCTCTCCTCTGCCTCCATGCATGTTAAATATTTTTTTGCCATGCATATATTGTGAATTTGAATCTGTTATTTTTTTAATATTTAATGTGATACATGAAACAGATTTGATTTATACTTAATATTTATGTCAATCGAGGGATTGTTAAGAAGAATTGAAGACATCCAGAGCCGAGTGCTGAGATGATACAACATCCCATAAGGTATTTCTTTTATATAGAATCAAGTTTCTGGCAAATTTTTGGTTCATAACCGCAACACTAATTTTTAGTCACATACTCCATATTTTGCTACATCTTCAAAACAACTATGTCTTCTCTTCATTTTATTATATAGAATCAAGTTTCTGGCAAATTTTTTCTAGTCACGTACTCCATATTTTTCTACATTTTCAAAACAGCTGTCTTCTCTTCATTTTATTGATATAGATATTAATAGTTTTTTTTATTAGCAATAATAATATTTATCTTTTATGTGCCATGTTATGTGATTTGATTAATTATTTCATAATTATTATGAGTGACGTGATTCTGATTGTTAATTATTCATTCTCATTATTTTTAATAATTTGTTAATTAAGGAAGAAATATTTATTCTTCACATTTTCATTAACTGTAATAACTATTCATAGCTTTAATGATATATTGTAATCTCTCCTCTGCCTCCCACTTATGTTTAATATTTTTTTTGGCATAAGCAATTATGAAAAAAAATTATATAATATTTATTTTTCAAAAAAATTATTTCAAATATTACTGTACATCTCGTTGTCTGTGCTAGAATTATATATATAATGTGATTAAATAATATACTTTAATCTCTCCTCTGCCTCCATGCATGTTAAATATTTTGTTGACATAATCATTGTGAAATTGAATCTCTTATTTGTTCCATATTTCATTGTGACATTTGATTTAGCTGCACACTGAAATTATACAATTACAAATTAATCTGTCTTACAATCTGTAGAATATACAATACAACATAACTTGCTTTATTATAGTTTTTTATATTTCTCAATGCTTAGGATAGTATCTGTTTAGTTCCTGGTTTGCTATAGTTGCTATAAATTAACATCAACGGACAATCATCAATTTAAAATATCAGCGCCATATCTGATTCTGAATAATACCAAACAAAAGTTATGGGAGCGACGACATTAGTATCTCGGCCCAAGAACTTGGTACAAAACATGGTTCACAAACATACAGGTGACCATATATAGCTACCGTCTTCCAATAAATATATCACCACTAAACTTAAGTACCAAAAATTTCCACCAACTTCCAATCAGCCCATCACCACTAAATGTCAAAAGTTGAGAAATATTATAACAATACTAAATAATAACGTTTTCATTCAAAGCTTCTCTTGTTTTATAATCCTTCTGGTCTTGTTGGTCGACATTTGAGTGGATGGATTAATGTCCATCTTTCTTTTAGCATTACCATTGTTTTCATCCTCCTCGAGAGAAACTTGCTCTTGGGTTGTTTTGTTAGGAGTGATAAACTCGTTCTCTGATGTGTAGTCCTATCAAAATACCAAACATGGATCCGAAGAAAAATTAACTAAAAGTGAATAAGTAATCTTATAACTAATAAAGAATTCATCAATGAAATACCTTCAGCTCCTCGATACCAATATTGTCATTCTTGGAAAATATCTCAGATCCCTACACAAATGCGTGTGAATAAATCAATTAAATCTATGAAAACACTTAGCTGAATAGAATCAAATGAATCTCACATGGCAATTATTAACTAACCTGACTTTCAAAATAGTGAACAGTAACATACTTAGATATCAATGAATCATCGAACGTCAGCCTCATCACTGTGAATACATCAATGCGTTGCTGCACATTTTGATCCTTAATCTGAACTTTGAATAATATTTTCTTGTCAACCAAAGATTCAATATCATTTGGATAAGAAATCTCTTCTGAATCATGTGTAGTCATTTTTTGTCATTGATCAAGACATGATATTAGCATTTTTAACAGCTAATCACATAATATTTTAATACAACTTACCTTAACCATATCTTGTCGTAGATCATGAGCACTCTTCCCAAGATATAGAATGCACTCACGATCCCAAAGCAAAAAAGATGCACTGCCAGTCCCATCAAGGACCCTCACTTGAAGCTTAAATCTTTTATTTGTATTAAAATAAACCGAAATTGGATTTCAATGTAGGTGATTATATTAATGCTTATTACGAATTAGTGAAACTGAATAATTAGGTAAATGAAAGTTAATGATTAATCACCTAGGTATTCCGGACGCATCATAACGGTCACACTTTTCACAGTAGAACCTTTTACCTTCTGCCCTAACCTTCCTCGGACACTTCTTACAGGATAAATACCACCAGTGTATCACTCTCGATAGCCACAACAGTAGCTAAAACCCAACATTGACCAACCTACCCCACCCCAAACAATAAGCAGAAATTATGACCAGTCCTATTAAACATGACTTATTATAAACATTATAGTATCATATATTACCTCTACTGATTCAAAAAGTTGCTCAATAGTTCTCACATCGCATGCCCCACTTGCCAAGTCATCTGCAACAGTGTAAACTGAACTCGAAGATATTTGACTTATTCTTTGGGAGATACACTCATTTCCAACCAATAGCCTTGCGACAAAAATCAGCTCACCATTAATGCATGGACTAAGACAATAACCAAATATGATTTCTCAATAACAAAATGACCTGAACATACTTCTCACGAAACTCCTTAACTTCATGAATTTGGACATTCACGCTAACTTTCGTAACATGGTATGTGTTACAAATCCTGACCTCACCTACAGTTGCATAAAAATATAGTGAAAGTCATCAACATAAGCAAAATTATTTTTCATGCATGATAAAAAAATAACAATCAACCTCTGAACTTCTTAGCTCGAAACATTTGGAGTAACATAATTGCTGGTTCTGTATTATCCGATTCCAAGATTTTGCTAACCTCATCAGCATATTCACCCTATAATGTGCATGACAATCGATTATTGTTGAACACGGGAACTGGTAAGTCTTATACCCTTATATAAAAATAACTAATATATAAACTATAAGATGCAAATTAAAAAGCAATGAATTTCGATACACTTACTTTGTATCTTGCAACACAATATCAATCATTTTGGTGGTTCTTCCCGATAATTCTTTTGACCGTACAACATCCTTGGCAACTACCTCCCCGATTATATCTGATATATAGCATTGTTAATAAAAATAAAATGATAAATATCTATGGATTCAATACTATTCTTAAAAAAATTACCAAATAAAATGGTCTCATCAATTTCTGGAGATTTTAGCAGATTGGTAAATGGCTGGAACTCATAAATCTGGGATGGAAAACTGTCATCAGTAACTTCTATGATCTCTGTCTTCATCATAAAATTCAGCTTGTATTTGTGATTAGTAGCCTTGTACTTTGAGTTGTTGTGACCTATGACGAAATGGCGCACCACATATAATAGACCTTCACGGATTAGAGGCTTGAAAGTCTTAATCAGACTCCGTTTAACGGTAGCATTAATTCTTGTACCCTACGTATCGAAATATGCTATATTAAGCAATATGCGTGAGAACAACCAAATAACATACTTTCATCATACTGTTATTTATTAATCTGTTTTCATTAACATTTTTTTTTACGTTCCTTCAATCTGTTTTCATTTAACATTTTTTTAATGTTCTTTCAATTATGATATGCTGTTAACAATTATGTTCCACAGAATGTTACATGGCACTGGAATGGCTAGTTGTAGTTGCAGTGTGAGTAAATAAAATGCAAATACAACATCTTATAAGCATGTTATAACATTTATCTCTCATAGTATATAGTTTTCAAATATTATTTCAAGCACGTAGAGAATCCATATTTATTTATGCATAATATAGTTTCAATTTGCACAGGACATGCTGTGAGTGTGACAATATAATATGCTTGCACAGAGTTTTTTTATGCACATTGCCATTCTTTTTCAACTGGAATGGCCATTATTAATTGTAGTGTGAGTGAATAAAATGCCTCAACAACATCTTTTAAGCATGTTATAACATGTAGAATCTCATAATATATAGATTTCAAACATTATTTCAGACGTGTACAATTATTTATGCATAATATAGTTTCAATTTGTTTTCATTAACAATTTTTTTAACGTTCCTTCAATCTGTTTTCATTTAACTTTTTTTTTTTTTTTTAATGTTCTTTCAATTATGATATGCTGTTAACAATTATGTTCCACAGAATGTTACATGGCACTGGAATGGCCAGTTGTAGTTGCAGTGTGAGTAAATAAAATGCAAATACAACATCTTATAAGCATGTTATAACATTTATTTCTCGCAGTATATAGTTTTCAAATATTATTTCAAACACGTAGAGAATCCATATTTATTTATGCATAATATAGTTTCAATTTGCACAGGACATGCTGTGAGTGTGACAATATAATATACTTGCACAGAGTTTTTTATGCACACTGTCATTCTTTTCAACTGGGATGGCCATTATTAATTGTAGTGTGAGTGAATAAAATGCCTCAACGGCATCTTTTAAGCATGTTATAACATGTAGAATCTCATAGTATATAGATTTCAAATATTATTTTAGACGTGTACAATTTTTTATGCATAATATAGTTTCAATTTGTTTAACATGCTTGCACTTTTTTTACGCCCACACAAATTTTTTTAACATGCTTGCACAGTTTTGTATGCACACTCTAATAGCATTTTATACGCATGTTATTATACAGTTTTATAAAATGCTTCAACAGCATTTTATTTTATGCATAATACAGTTTTATAAAATGTTGTATCATCATGCATTTTATGCATAATACAGTTTTATAAAATGCTTCAATAGCATTTTACACGCATGTTATAAAAATTATTTCTCAGAGTAATTAATTGTTCAAACGGGTTCATTGATATATATTGAACTACAAAGACAAACTCTCGATTAGATTTAAACGTAGACAACGCACCTCTCTGTCTACGAAAACAGACTCCAAGCTGTAAACATCATCGTTGTTACTATAGCTCGGATTCTCCGAGGCTCGGACCACACGAACCTTGAAAGCCCATTGTGTTTTTGTTATGTCAATATTAGCTAGCTTGTCAATAATTGGTGCCATATCTATGAAGTGATAAAAGGAAAAAACATTAGTCTTATCTTTTTTACGATTGTATGATTTTGAAACAAAACAAATTTGGTTACCTTCTCAAAGATATCTTTCTAGCTGTTTCTTTCAGTTTGGAAAGTTACCAAATGCTCTCTCAAATGTCCCTGGTTTCTAGACAAAAAAGAAGAAACAAAAAAACGTTAGCCAACTTTTAAAATTGTATGATGTTTGAGGCGAAGAGAATGGGATGCCATAATAAACCTTCCTGTTAAGAATGATATTGTTTTCAAAACAGCTTTTGAAAAATGTAGATGCTGGTTTTTTAAGAACGAAAGATATTTGAGTGTTGAGCTATAAAAATCTGGAAAGGAAGCTTGCAATTAATGTGATGTTCAGAAGTGCAATCACTGTCACTGTTCAAAATGTACTCAGATTTTTTTGGGCTACACGGTATTTGACATAAAGTGATGGGGAAATTGAATTATATTATTATTATATTATATTTCATGCTGACAGAAAAATACATAAAAAAAAAAAAAAAAAACAGCATTCGAGGAAGGAGATTTGGGCGGGAATAAACCTTGCAGCTATGTTCCTTTAATATATTTATAAGATAAGATCTTCTATTTTATGGAGAATCATGTGCTCTCTCCGGGGTGAAAGGGTTTTCGGAATCATTGGTCTTGGTATATTCGATAGAAGTTTATTTCAGGTTATCGGCTCGCTTCCCGATGACTTGATACTGCTCGATAAGCCATCGAAAAATAATTATTATTGTAGAACCGAATTAGAACCGAAACCGAATGGTTTGCCTCTGGTTTGGTTCTTGTGATTCAATGGAACCGAATAGTTCCATTTTACAAGAACCAAAAAGTATGGTTCGGTTCCGGTTATTGAGATATCCGAACCGAACCACCCGATGCCCACCCCTACTTGGATATGAGCCACTTTGAATAAGGTTAGCTGACTCCTTCAGTTGGTCTATTGATATCCTTCTTCAAGAGATCGTCTAAATGAGCCAACGGATCAACATATTCAAATTTTCTACAATATGAGTTGCACTTGCATCCAACATTGTAAAATGCAAAAGCATGATAATTGAAATGTTAGATAATTCATTACAGATAATTATTTATCTATAATCCAAAATCATTTTGCTGAATTATCAAGAATGAAATAAGTGAGGCAGAAGCGTACCTTAATCCAACATGGTTAACGATGATTGATTCTGATGGTTGGGTCTTCCAAATCAACACGTAGTCCTTATTTTCTCTCTGATGATGGGATGTCAAAACAAAATGAACAGTACGTGTGATTCAGGGATCAAAACTGACTTTATATATTGAATTGCCTGTTAACCTTATTCGGCCCATCATGAAATTAGGAATAATGGCCTGGTATCCACACATAAAAGCCCATACATTAATTAGATACATAAAATCCCAATATACCAAATCTTTATTAGATCACTTTAAATGGGCTTAACCAAATTTGATAGCCATTGATTTAATGCACAATAATTCACATATGAGCCCACATGATTGATTAAATACTTAGAATCTCCCACTTGGGCTATATGTGTAACCTTACAATTGTGTATCAATCATAACCTTATGAGTACTCAAAATTTTGCTATCATTACTGAATGCATCCCCAACCAATTCGGTCCATCAATCATATCAACATAGGATCAAAGCGGCTTTAGCTACATTTATCGTAACTAAACCCATCAATAGACACGTATATCAACATAACTGAATGACATGGATCAAGTGTGGATATATAGCATGGAAATCACATGTAATGTGATTTTAACATGCATATGTCCAACTGGCCCAACCTTATACCTTGGTGAGATCATTCTCAAACAAGTTCAGAATAATAAACCTGGACCTTACAAATGTAAATAACTTTAACTTTAAACAGTAACTAGAAGGACAATAAATGTGTCTAAAGCACCTAAAATACAAACTGTCACTGAAACCAAATATCTTCAAGAAATACACATATGAGCAATGTGCTCATGAAAGACCTTGGGTGGTAATACCTTATTAAGCGGATCCGCAATTATGGAGTTTGTCCTAATGTGTTCTTATTGACACATGTCCACTCTGAACTGTATCCTTCACAACCAGGAACTTATGTTAATGTATTTTGATTTAGTTGAGCTCCTGTTGTTATTAGAATATAAAATTACTGAGTTATTGTCACAATATAACTTTAGTGGTCTTTCTATACCGTACAGAATACGCAGCCTAGTGACAAAATTTTGCAGTTATATTCCATGCTTAGATGCCTTAAAAATGCTACAAACTTTGCTACCATGGTGGAAGAAGTTATAAGTATCTGTTAAGCACTCCTTCCGGAAATAGCTCCTCCAAATAACAGATAGACGTAGCTTGATGTGGATCTCCTACTGTTTTAGCATCTAGCAAAATCAAAATTATAATACCATATGATCTCCAACTGATCCAATTTTCTGTATGTGAGCATGTAATATTTTGTTCTCTTTAAATACCTTATAACCCTTTTGGCTGCTTTCCAATGATCCATCATAGTGTTACTTAAATATCTCCTTAGTATCCCAACAATGTATGCAATGTCCGGACGCGTACAAACCTGAGTATACATCAGACTCCCAATAGCTAAAGCATAAGGGATATTTTGCATTTTCATAACTTCAAGGTCATTTTTCAGGCATTAGTCTAGACTAAATTTGTCTCCCTTAGCGATAGGGGTGTCCCCTGATTTACTGCCTTGCATGTCAAACCTCTTAAGTACTTTATCGTTATAGCCCTTTTGTGACAATCCAAGAATACCTTTAGAGATCTCGGTGTATCTTAATCCCTAATACAAAAGAGGCGTCACCAAGATCTTTCATCTCAAGATTCCTTGATAAAAAAAAAAATCTCATAATTTTTTGTGACATGCCTATATCATTGATGGCAAGCAATATGTTATCAACATACAAAATCAGGTATACCACTAAAGTTGTAATACACACAATCATCAACAACATTAATCTCAAAACCAAATGAGATAATTTCTTGATGAAATTTGTATTACCCTTAACACCATTTGCTTTGGGTCTCTTGATACAAAGCTTTTTGGTTGCACCATATACATTATCCCATCAATGTTTCCATTGAAAAACGTCGTCTTAGCATCCATTTGATGTAACTCAAGGTCAAAATGTGCAACAACCTAACTTTCCTGAAAGAGTCTTTCATTGAAACCGAATGGAAAGTCCCTTTATAGTAGATGCCTTCTTTCTATGTAAAGCCCTTAGGTACAAGATGAGTCTTATATCTTTTCACATTACCTTTCGAATCCCCCTTGGTTTAAAAATTCATTTAAGACCAATGGGCTTCGCACATTCTGGTAATGGGCAAGATCTCAAATTTTACTGTCTTGCATATATGCTTATACTCCTTATTTATGGCATCAATCCACTTTTGAGAGTAAGTGATGCAAACCACGTAGCAATTGTAGCTACGCAACCCACAAAAGATTGACTCAACCCAAGAACGCCAAATAAATTACAATTTAGGGATTCAATTGAATAAAGCAACCAATACAATCAATTGATAATTCTCCTTGTCATTAGGTTCATTGGATTCTATCAGTGCCAAGTGTTCCTCATTAGGCTCAATTTCATCTTCTTCCTCCAGACCTCTAGTAGGAATAACTTAGGTTTACAACATTTGTGACCAATATGGAATTTTTCATCACAATAGTAGCAAAGGCCTTTTTCTCTTCTGATGAGTGTGCGTTTTACACACTTATTGTGCTTTTAAATAGACAATTTAATTGACAAATTGAGCAAATATCTACTTATATTTTTTGTTTATCTTGTACAATTAGGTACAATCTCAATTGGAAAGCAAATGGACAAGATTGGAGTGAAATCAGGCTAAAAGAGGAGCAAATTTGATGTCCAATGACCTAATCGAAAGAAATCAAAAGTTTGGGGACTTAAGTGCAACATCTCAGAAAGTTGGAGGACTAAAGATGCAAATATTTCAGGGGCATACTTGTAATATAAGCCAAAATTCGAGGACTAAATTGAAGAAGACCAAAAGTTGGAGGACCTGGATGACAATTAATTGAAGGACCAGACCACAAACACTCACTCAGCTGAACCACGCGATCGCATGGTTAAGCACAGGTTGCGTTCGCGAACTAGGCCACAGACTCAACCCGAGAGATTTCAGACTAACCACGCGATCGCGAGGCACTCAGCCACGCGATCGCGTAGGCAACTTTTTGGCCAGTTCTGGATTTTATTTTCTGTTTTTTTTTTATTTTAAGTTAAGGTCACGTTTGGCTCGTAAGGGGCGCGTTTTTGGACCTTTTTTAGGTCAGATTTTTGGGGGTATATATACCCCCACTTCTTTCTTCAACAAGGATCCCATTTTTCTTAACAAAAACCCTAGCCCCCTTCCCTCTTTTTCTCTCTTTTCTTCTTCTTTTCTTTTCTTTTCTTTGTTTTTGTTTTGTTTGTAATTAGTTTGTAGTTTAGCTTTGTTTCAAAGTTTTAGTCAGCATTGAAGCAAGGAAGCAAGAAGTGAGGTGAAGATTCAAAACAAAGTTCAAGGAATTTTGGGGCAAAAACTCAAGGGAAGTGATTTATTTCATTATCTTGTATTTTTAATCTTTGATTTCTATATTTTGTGATTTATTTTTGTAAACCTCAACTTTTGTACAATATTTATACAATGGGCTAGTTGTTTTATGTTGGGATGATTGATATAACTTAACTTAGTTTAAGTAATTTTAATGTTTGTTTATTAATGTTGAGCTTATTTCATGTGTGTTTGTTATTGAGATTATTCCATGTGTTTGATTGATCACCAAATATATGTTTTGTGAAGTGTATGATAATCGAGAGATATTATGCATTTTAGACCAAATAACAAATGCTCTAGGTTCTTGTTAAGGATAGAGATATACCTTAAACCCTAGATGATCCATTGAGCTATTTTCACAAAGAATTAATGCAATTGATTGGGCATTAATCGACATAGAGATATAGTAGGTTAGACCAATTGATTAGAGTTAATTTCACTCGAGAGAGGTAATTAACTAAGCTTGGAAAATCGGGTCTAACATTGTAAATGAGTAATTTATTAATTTGCATGTGTTGAGAAATTACTTAAGCAAGAGTTAAGTGAAATAATGAATCCCAACTATTTTATCTTTCATTTTTCTTATTTTAATTTGGTTTAAAATTAGTTTCTTTAATTTAGAATTTCCAAAAATCCATCTTTTTAATTGTGTGTTTCTCTTTGTTGTTAGAATTAAATTAATTAAAGTTATATAATCTAGAGTATACATTCCTCGTGGGATCGACAATCCGGACTCAAAAAGTCCACTTTATTACTTGTACGTGACTCGTGCGCTTGCGGTACACTATTTTGAGCGAACATCTTCTTTCTTGCATTTGTACTGGGGTAATTCTCTTGATAGGGAGTGTGGACTTTCTATTTGGATTATAGGTGTTTGACTGGGTTCGATAGTCTAGTTTTAGTGGAGGTGCAGGGAGTCTGAGTATGGGTAGTGAGGCAGGTAACTTGGGAAAGGACGGTGGTGTGTTTTGGTTCTGGTTTTGAGTTCGGTTTGGTCCTACCTTATACCTTCTATTCACTTCCTCCTCCTGTAACTTGGCTAAACCAAATGCTGCAGAAATAGTACTTGGTTTAAGCATGGTTACCATAATTCTTAAATCATCTCTCAGACCACTAATGAAGGTGCTAATCCGAAACTCCTCAGTAAGCCCCTTGATTTTGTTAGATAGGACCTCAAATTCAGATTGGTATTCTTCTACTGTGGCGGTCTGTCTTAATTTTGTAAAAGCCCCAATTGGATCCTCATATGTTGAGGGTCCAAAACGCACCTTAAGTGCTTCAACAAAGTCCTCACATTTCCCCACTGGACCTGAATCCCTTTGCTAAGAAAACCAAGCTAGTGCCTTGACCTCCATGTGGAAGAAGGCAATCTAAGTTCTTTGGTCCTTGAGTGTATTAAATTATTCAAAAAAATGTTCAGCTTTAAGAATCCAACCCAAGGGTTCTGAACCATCAAATTTAGGAAAATCCAATCTAAGAGTCCTAGCATGTATGCTCCCATTTCCTTCGAATAGTGGATTATTGAACTACCCTTTAGTGTTGGAAGATTCCTCACCCGATTTCTGACTACTAGCTTGGACTATTAACTGATCATATTTGGATGCTAAGTTACAGAGCTGCTGCAACACTGCTTCCAGTATGGTTTTCTGATTGTTTTGCTCTTCTTGCAGATGCACCATCTCTCCTTTGAGTATTGAAATGGCCTCTATGAGTTGTGCTAGGTGTGTCCCTTCAGCCATGGTGCAGGAACGCGACTCTGATACCACTGTTATGGTTGCTGTAAATTGATTTGTATATTTATCTAGGCTCTTCGAGGGGCCTGGTCCTCCTGTATGTATTCCACAGAATTTTTTATAAAACTCCTCTTGTATTCCCTTCAAATGAACTGCAAAATAAATAGACACAAGGACTGAATCAGACACCTAACATTAACCCACAATTCACAAAACTGGCCCACTAACATAACAGACAACTACTCGGCCAACATGGCCCATGAAGTTTAACATAAACTGACCAATTCAAATAACATGACCCAACAAAATTAGAAAGGAAAATAAATGTCCCACAACCCATGGATTTCATAATAGATTTCCTCACAGACTTCAAAAATCGGCTGAATTCATAATGAAGAAAATCGATACAATTGGAAGATATATGCGTATATTCAATTTTATTTCTCGATAGCCGTAAAAAAAATCGTACAGATGCATATTTTAGAATTAATATTCAATACGGGAGTCCATGAATTAAAATTTAAACAAATACGCATCATGTTTATACAAATTCAGATTTAACAATCCAACATGATGTTGTCTCTGATACCACTTGTTAGATAATTCATTACACATAATTATTTATCTATAATCCAAAATCATCTTGTTGAATTATCAAGAATGAAATAATTGAAACGAAAGCGTACATTAATCCAACATGGTTCGCGATGATTGATTCTGATGGTTGGGTCTTCCAAATCAACACGTTGTCCTTATTTTCTCTCTAAGGATGTGATGTCAGAACAGAATGAACAGTATGTGTGATTCAGGAACCATAACAGACTTTATATACTGAATTGCATGTTAACCTAATTCGGTCCATCATGAAATTAGGAATAATGGTCTAGTATCCACACATAAAAGTCCATAAATTAATTAGATGCAAAAAAAGCACAATATACTAAATCTTTATTAGACCACTTTAAATGGGCTTAACCAAATTTGATAGCATTTGATTCAATACACAATAATTCGGGGAAGTTGCACTGATACCGTCTAATGAAACTTGATTTTGCATTTTGACACAATGAATTTTTTTTAATGTGAATATGACATCTTGAAACAAATTAATAGTAGAAATGTCATCCTAAATTAAATGAAATGAATTTTTTTTTTTTTTTAATTTCTTCCAAATGAAATTGAAGCAAATCTTTCACCCTAAATTAAAGTAACTAAACTGGAATTTCGTTGAAACAAAAGATAAAACATCAGTTACAACAATCAAATAAAGAAAGTAACTGATCAAGGAAATCAAATTGGAAAAAACGTTAGAGAGGTAAACATGGAATCCATTTGTAACCCACTCGTCAGGACTCAGAGACAATAAAAAATTCATCCAAATTTACCAGTCTTCATCATTCAAACATCTTTGTTCACGAAACTTAATTGTGCTTTAAATTGAAAGCATCGTTTTAGCAAAATAATTACAGCAATGTGTGGTATGACGCTCTTTGATCAGATTTTTTGTTGATGGTACGATCATTGTAGGAATTTACTTGTTTGAAATCCTCGCATGGTTAGAAACGTTGCGTTAGATATTCATTCGAATCTAACTTCCAATCAGATAATTCTGAACCAAAAATTTGAAGCTCTGATAAATTTCCAACTCATTCGATCGGTGGATGTATTAATCATTCGGATGTTTTTTTGGGACAAGTTTATTTGAACCTGTCAAATTTTAGGTGCGAGAGAGCAGCTTGCTAGAATTCACGTAATATAGTATCGACATTAGTTCATAGATATTTCGACTATGATGTCTCATTTTTTTGTTTTGGTACGTATGTGTTGTGCACTGGACTTTGATCAAGTTTGCACAAATATTTCTCGGAGTAGCAAAATTTATGATTTCCAACTTACTGATGTGTTTCCTTTAACCGACATCTACTGTATATATATATACAGTAGAAAACATTGTTGGACAGCCTGCACGACTAACAAAACCTCTCAATGTGTCTTATATTATGAAGCAAAATTCCAGCCATATAACTGATGAAACCCAAGAAGAACAAACATTGATGCACAAACACAGAAAATGGAAAGTATGGCAAAATTTGTAACTCCGACTATTTCACAAATCAAAGCCATGACAGAAGCACACCACTGATGTCTGGACTTCAATTTTTTTGACTTACAATTTTGCATTGAACACCACTAATATAGGCATGAAAAACATACTTAACACATCCTATTATGTGTTCTAAAACATTCTGTCACAGAGGACCTTTACTTTGACTAACATGATTATGGCAAGGCCTGTATGCTATTTCTGGATTTTCCAACATAAAGACCACTACCAACCCAAGTGTAAAAAACACATGTGGAGTGGATAGGTGCCTATTTAATGGTCCTGATGGCCTCCGAAATCTAATATCTTTAACAATTTAATCCTGTGTATGTTTGAAAGGAACATTAACCTGGAAATATTTATGAATATAGATGAGAGGGATAGTGTTTTCTGGAATTCCATGGTATCTGGTTATGTACAAAATGACCTTCATGATGATATTGAGTGCTTTTCAAAAACCCGACCAAGTTTTAATTATAAGCATCCTTTCAGCCTGTGGTAGGTCAGGAAAGCTGTTGATTTGAATGGAAGTTCATACCTTTACTTTAAAAAATGAATTACATCTTTTCAACTCTTCTGTAATTTTATGAGTTGAAAAGTTATTAGACAATCAAATAATTCATCTACTCCAAACATTGATGTCGAGCTAGAAAATGAACTGGTAATAGCTGAATGAAATCCACCTATAGAAATAGATAACAAACTAACCAATCGAAGCTAGAAAAATGAGAAATTGATGGTACAAGTTTCAATCCAATGCCTATAAAAGTGATCTTCTAATATTGACATTTCCGATTTGATGATATGAAGAAGATGATGGAACGTCTGATATTTTTCCGTCTATGGAGTTTTGCTTTTGTTTTCTATGAGAGAGTCTAATGAGATAGAGGGAGTGAGTTGGGATAACGATGGGGTGTGAGGAAAATCAAGAATGGATCTTAAATTCTATTATTATTATTTTTTGATTAGGTGATATTTAATTGAATTGTTTATAGTTAGATGACAATAATCAGATTATATTATTAGGGGTGTCAAATCTCAAAAATGATGTTAACAAGGTGAGTGAGGACCTAATTTCCTCCAATTAATAATAATTCACATATAAGCCCACATGATTGATTAAATCCTTACATGAAATGCATATAAAGTTAAGTAGGCTCTAAATTATTGGTTTAGTATCAATGTCTTAAAATTTCTCTTCGAGTGGGGAAAATGACCACGGGAATCATCAAAAGCATAGCAGGAAAATTTGATCTTCACCATTAAAATCAAATATGTTGTGAGAAGAAAATAGATACCTAAATAAATGAAATCACTTCTGGTGAACGGTTTAAATAATTGAACATGCTTCCTCATGGAATGGGAAAATTCAAATGAGGAAGTGGAGAAGTGGAATGAGATTGAAACCACATATCAATACAATTCGTATGAAAACCATGATTGTGTTGCGGCAAGGCCTGGTTTCTTCTCTTAGGATCAAGACCATGGTATAGAGCCGTGGCGGCTGCTACTCGGAGGCACCGTTTCTCTTGGTGGCGGTTCCAACATCATTTAGAAACAGAACCATGTACCTCTATCTCGTATTTGTAATTCGAACCCCCGATGAGATTCCAAGGTCGTAATTTTGTTGTCAAACATCAAACCTTTAAATGAATATGATGTACAACAAATGGCTGAATTGATCGAGGAACAATTGGATCGAAAAGGGCAAAGTCGTAAAATACATATTTGACGCTTGAGCTCAGATTTTGACTCGTAATACGTTTTCAGAAAAGAAACAACTAGGCCTCGAAAACAACCATTTAATAATTTAATGTTATTTCTGTCATTTATTTTATTTTGAATTCTTTCAATTTATTTGATTTAAAATAAATTTTATACTTTCCTAGTTTATTTGGATTATGTTTTTATGTTTTATGACCCTATAAATAGAGAGTTAAATCATTATTTTTATTCTTTCATTCAACTATTAAACTTTGAGATTATTCATCATTCTTGGTGGTTTCCGGTTTTATTTTTCTTTTAAGGTTTTCTCATGAATTTCTTGATTCACGATGCCTTTAACTCATTGTTACACCTTGATGTAGGGGTTAATTTTGCCATCTGAGTTCGTTTGGGCCTCGAAATCAACATTTTAATATTTTAATGTTATTTCTGTCATTTATTTTATTTCGAATTCTTTCAATGAAAGAATACATAACTAAGGTTGTGTTTAATAGCGATTGTGGAATTTGGGTGGAAAGAAAATAAATTTCAAGGAATAGAAAAAAAAATTATTATTATTATTATTATTTTTTTTGAAATGGAAGCTAATTGAATTTTAGGTATTTGAATTCCTGAGAATTTGAAGTTTAATGTATTTAATTAGTTTAATTTTCTAGGTGAAAAAAATGGAGAATTTCCACACTTTTGTTGTTTAATTGACATTATTTTTCATGAAAAATAAAACAAAACTTAGCTAATTTAATAATTTTTTATTGTTTCACACATTTGTATTTGATAATAATAATGTTAATTTTTGAAGAAAAAAATCAATTCACAACAACAAAAGGATCAAACGTAACGAAAATGGTAAATAATTTTTCATGAAAAATAAAACCTCATATCTCCCCTAGAAAACGAATTCTTCCAAATTATAAAAAAAAAATATTGGATTTCTAGACAAGTTGGAAAAGGAATTTCATGAAAAACTTAAATAATCAAACAGTACAAAAGTTGGAAAATCATCTGAAAATGCGTTTTTCATGGAAAATAAACGGTTATCAAACAAACCCTAATGTTTTTAAAGTACATATTTTCAAAATTAAGAAAATTAAGGTTTTATTTCAAAAATCAGGTCATAATTAATTATATATTTTATTGTTTATTATCACAAGTCACAATTTTTTAGGTCACGGCTTACTATGGTCACAAGTCACAAATTTTTAGGTCACAAGTCACAAATCAGGTCATAAGTTTATGGTCACAGTCACAATTTTTTAGATCACATTTTATTTCTCGGTCAAAAATTTCGAATTTCGTAGGTCTCAATTTTTTTCGATCACAAATCTAAAGTCAATTGGTCACAACTTAAAAAATTAAGATTCACAATTTCTTTATTTGTCACAAATCATAAATTTCATTGGTAACAATTTTTTTTCGAATACAAATCACAAATTTATGATCATAATTACAAAATTTCTAGGTCACAACTTATTTCTTTGACACAAATCTTGAATTTTGCAAGTCAAAATTTTTTTTCAATCTCAAATCTCGAGTTAATTAGTCACAACATTACTAATTATGAGTTACAATTTTTTTATTGGTCACAAATCATAAATTTCATATATCACAATTTTTTCTCGAACATAAATCACAAATTTTTTAAGCCACAATTTTAAGAAATAATAGATTTTTTTGGTCATAAATTACAAATTTTATAGGTTACAATTTATTTCTCAGTCACAAACTACAAATTTCACATGTCACAAAATATGATCACAATAATTAATTGTTCACAACTTACTTTTAGGTTACAATTATCAAATTAATAGTTCACAATAATTCAATTATAGGTTACAAATTATTCTTTATCATCACCGCAACCCCCGCCCCCACAACCACCAGGGCCGATGTCTACTCCTCCACCATACCACCAAAGTCTTCACTTGTACTACAATCACCGTCATTCACCACCACCTCTAAAACTACCTACTCACAACCACTGTCTGCACATCATCACCAACCATACCACTACAAACGTCACTACACAACCACCACCTCCAAAATTTTGAGTTCACATACTATTTACTAGTCACAAATTACATATTATTGGTCACACATCACCACCACAGACCGCCAACATCACCATTGCGGACAACCACAATCACCACCAACATACCTAACCTCACCACTAACTACCGCCACCGACCATCGCCACTGTCAACAACCACAATCACCACCAACACACCTAACCTCACCACTAACTACCGCCACCGACCATCGCCACTGCCGACAACCACAATTACCACGAAAACACCTAACCTCACCACCAACACCTGCCACCATAACCACCACCCTAAACACATGAACCACCCTACCCTACTCGTACTCCTACTCCTCCAGCCATCACCACCACCACCACCACCAACTGGCATTACCACAACCACATCAAATCCATAATCACCTCACCCCCACAGCTACCCACCACCGTCATCTTCAATCACCTCCACTACCACTACCACTACCACTACCACTACCACTACAGCCACCGCACACCTCCAAATCGCCCACCACCCTCACTACAGCTGGTACCACCACCTCACTGCTGTTGCCACACCTCACCAGTAGCACCACCGCAACTGCCACACCTCACCATCACTAGCACCACATCTAAAACAAACCACCAAACCACCGTACCACCACCACCTCACACCACTACTCAACAAAAGCAAAAAAAAATAAAAGAAAGGAGAAGGAAGTAGTTGTGCCGCTGTTTTAGATCGAAGCAGTGCCTACTTAACCAGCGGTGAAGGCGCTGCTTCCATGGAAGCCATTGCACCAATGAGGAGGTCCGACAGAGGTGGTCGTTGGAGACAGCGTCGGAGTGATTGCATTGATCGTGTGAGGGAGGAGAGGGATATGATGGGATGGAAATTATTGGGGTTTGAAAGTGGTGTGTTGTGGGATTGGAATATGGTTAATAATATTAGTAATTAATATTTTAAATAATGAATTATGACCTAATTTTTGTACAAATACTTAAAAATTTGATTTTCGAATTGTGAAGTTGAAAAGCTTTTGTGCGTGTAATCTCCACTTCTTTCAATTTAGTTGATTAGAAAAGGTTTTATCCTTTTCTAGTTAATTTAGATTATGTTTTTTATGTTTTATGACCCTATAAATAGAGAGTTAAATCATCTTTTTTATTCATTTAATAAACTTTGAGATTATTCCTCATTCCTAATGGTTTCCAGTTTTATTTTTCTTTTATGGTTTTTGCTTGAATTCCTTGATTCACGCTGTGTCAAGATACCAAATAGCGTTACCAAGTATGATCGTTTAAGGCTTTATTACGACAATGCCTACATGGGCATGACACATCATCTGTAAGGGCCCAACACGGGACCCGCAAAACATCCAATCACATAATTGGACTCATGTGCTATAGTAATTATGCTGCACACATTATGACAGACTCATCATAGTGGACTCGTATGCTGGACTCATGACGCCATACTCATATTACAGGATTCGTTATGTCGAGTGACAAGTGTATTTTATACACTTATTTATCTATCGAAACTAGGATATTATTTTGTTTTTCTTGAATAAATTCTACTTAGTTTGTGTATATTATTATTATTTCAGGTCTTTATCCCAAAATCAAGAAAATGAGGAATTGAAGCAATCACGCAACAATTGGACGAATATTGAGATAAAACGAAGAAAAAGGACTAAAGTGTACACTCTCAAAAGTTGAAGACCGAATGTGCAATTAACTCAAGGACTAACTTATCATATATGGAAGAATTGAGTAACTTGAAGGACAATTTATTTGATCTGGGCCTTAGGGTTAATTTGTGTGTGTGTGTGTGTGTGTATATATATGTACATATTGCTGAAAGAAGGGAGAGCTACTTGGAGCCGAGAGAAAAAATAGAGAGGAGAGAATCGTAGGTGAGAGGGCAGCCGAGAAACATAAGGATTGAGGTTGGCAGGTGACTTCTTCTTGGAATATATATACACACAGAAAAAGGCCGATTATTAAAGGAAGAGGAAACAAGGCAGCTGGCTGGGATATATTTGAGGGCAGAATATATATATATATATATATATATATATATATATATATATATATACATTGTGGGGATTAAGAAGAGGAGGCAACAGGGAGTGGATTAAAGCAAAGAAGAGAGCCGCCTGGTGGAATATAAATTGGAGTTGGCTGGGCGTGTCTTGGAAAAAGAAGGGCTAATTACATGCATATATATATATATATATATATATATATATATATATATATATATATAGACATACACAGGCGGAAGAAAAGAGAGTTGGCGCAGCTTTGGTAGAGGAGAAACACGGCTAAGGCTGATTTTTGGTGGTGCTAAGTTGATGCCAATTCTTCAACTCTTCAAACTCCGGGTTTTGTTTACATTATTTATTGCTTTTTATTTCAAGAACATAAGTAGCTAAATTTTATAATCGGGATTGACGATATAGATTTAATGTTTTAGTTTGATTTTAATTCTCAAGTTGGTGCTTTGATATTTATGTATTTATTTTATTATTGTGTTTAATGCTTGAATTGCTTGATCACCAATTCATGATTTAATGATTGTTTTCATAATCCGAGATGTGAATTAACAATTAGATCACGTAACAAAATCCGGCAATTTCAACAAAAAGATAGATATATGAATTTGTGGTTGCATGTGGTCACTTAGGAATTCCTAGGAAATTTAATGCATTTAGCTAAGGAGAACTCTGACCCGCTGTAGGGATACATGGTTGACTTAGTTAAATAGGTCTAATTTGAACTCGAGAGAGGTAAATTAGATATATGCGTGAATTCGACCAAATACAATTTTAGAAAACAACTTGAGATGAGAAATTAAGCTAGAACGTTATTTCGAAATCGTTAATCTCGATATTCATTCAATTTCTAGAAATCCCACCACTTTGTTTCTTGCTTTTATTAATTGCTTTTAGTTTAATTGTCTATTTTCATTTTAATTGCATTGTTTATTTAATTGATTTCCAATTACTTGTCATTTTTTTTTATTATTATTTTGCAATTTAGTTTCTTAATTAGTTTTGTTTCTAGTTTAGGAATTCTATTGAATCGAAGTAAATCGATAACAAATAAATAGTCCTCGTGGGATCGACAACCCGGACTCAAAAGTCCACTTTTACTACTTGTTAGCGATATCGTACACTTGCGATATTTCACACCAACAAGTTTTTGGCGCCGTTGCCGAGGACTATTTTAATTTGTTATTTATTTATTTTGATTTTTAGCATTCTTAGCTTTTAGATTTAGTCTTCCTTTAGTTTTTAGTATTTTGATTCATAATAAACAAAAACAACAAAAACATCAAAAATTCTCAAAATTTTCAAAATATTTTTTTATTCTTGTCCTTTTATGTTTCGTTCGCAAAGGGGAAATCTTTTACCTTTCGAACCTGAAATTGAACAACTCTTTAGATGACGACTTAGGGAACAACAAAATCTGAACCAAATGGCCAATCCAATCAATCCTTTGGAACACATTGAACTAAACCTGAATGCTGCTGCATTACCTCCTGGTCAAAATGCAACATTGCAAATTAATCAAAACAACCAATAGAATGTACAAGATGACAACGTAGGAGACCTTCCTATGGGTCAATTCTTGACTCATGTTGCCACTGCAAACCGTTCTAGTATATTATATCCGCCTTTTGGAAGGAATGACTTTCAATTGAGAGCAGATTTAATAAACATTTTCAGTAATAATCTCCAATTTTTTGGAAAGGCACATGAGGACCCCCAACGCACATGTTGCAAGATTTGGGAGAATGTGCCAAAATTTCCAATTTCAAGGCATAAACGATGATGTCATTCGTTTGCGACTATTTCCTTACACTTTAAGAGATAGTGCATTGGAGTGGCTTGATTCTGAACCTGAATTTAGCATAACCACATGGGATGACCTAGCTCGAAAATTTTGTAACAAATATTTCTCACCTGCTAAGGTCGCTAAACAGAGATTGGAAATATCTACTTTTCAACAACTAGACGGTAAGAGTTTTCATGAATCTTGGGGTAGATTTAAGGATCTTCTTCGAAAATGTCCTTATCATGGATATAACAAAGGCCTTCAAGTTCAGTACTTTTACTGTGGGTTGTCACCACAATGCAAATCCATAGTGGACTCATCTGCTAGTGGGTCCATTACCAATAAAAGTGTCAACCAAGCATGGGATCTAGTCGAACTCATTGCAAAAACACACACCATGTTCCCATCTGAAAGAGTTGTGCAAAAGAGAGTTGCTGGAGTGCATGATATAGATGCACTGACCAGTACAAATGCGCAACTTGCTGCGCTAACAAAAAAGGTTAACATGTTGTGTTCACATCATCAAGGATTTCACGCTATTCAATCACCAGTAGTGTGTGAGAATTGTAGCACGAACCATTCAACCGAAAATTGCATGTTGTTGGCTTTAAAAGAGGAGCAGGTTAATTTTGTGCAAAACAATCATCAACAACAGAATGACCCATATGCTCCTACTTACAACCCTGGTTGGAGACAACACCCAAACTTCAAATAGTCTAACAATCAAAATGAGTTTAACTAACCAATGCAGGAGAGAAGACCAAGTTTGGGGGAAATGTTTCAAAAGCTCATGCAGAAGACTGATAAAATGTTTGAACTACATCAAACAACCATACAAAATCATTCGGCTGTACTTAAAGGGCTTGAAAAGCAGATAAGTCAAATCGCTCAACAACTGTCTGAGCGAGCACCTAGAACACTCCCAAGTAACACAGTTAAAAATCCAAGGGAGCAAGTCAACATGATCTCTGCAGTGGAAATGGAAAAAATCTACACTCCAGCTTATGAGGTAGCTGTTGAGGATGAATCATACATTCCCGCAGAGGAATATTTTCCACCAAATGGATATCTACCTCCAATCCCTTTCCCTCATAAACTCCTAAGAACTAGGGTACAGCAGGATGTTCAGGCTATCACTACCAAATGTGATGTGCAATTTCCTGAAATACATGACAAGATATATGAACAGAGGGAAAAGCTGATGGAAAATGAAGACAAGGATATGGAGATGAATGAGATATCAAATTCAAATTTTCAAAATAATGTTGCAAAATCAAAGGAAGAATCTCAATCGCCTGTCAGGACCTATGTCCCACCAGTTCCATTCCCCCAACGTCTGCAAAGTCACAAAATGGATAAGCAGTTTAGTAAATTTCTGGAAGTATTCAAGAAATTGCATATCAACATTCCATTTGCAGATGCTTTGGCTCAGATGCCAGCTTACCTCAAGTTTATGAAAGAGATGATTTCTAAAAAGAGGAAGTTGAGGGAATTTGAGACTATGTCCTTAACTGAGGAGTGCAGCGCAATTTTGCAAAATAAATTGCCTCCAAAACTCAAAGATCCAGGGAGTTTCTCTATCACTTGTGATATTGGAAATTTCAAATTTGATAGAGTTTTGTGTGATTTAGGGGCAAGTATCAATTTGATGCCTCTCTCAGTTTACAAGAAACTTGGATTAGGGAAACCTAAACCAAGCAAAATCACATTACAGTTGGCTGACAGATCTGTGAAGCATCCATATGGTGTCATTGAGGACATTTTAGTTAAAGTGGGAAAATTCATTTTTCCAGTAGATTTCGTGATTTTGGATATTGAAGAGGACAGTCAAATGCCACTTATTTTTGGTAGACCTTTCCTAGCCACGGGACGAGCTTTAATAGATGTTGAAAAGGGGGAGGTGATCTTAAGGGTTCAGGATGATCAAGTGACTTTCAGTGTCACTCAATATCCTAATAAATACTATCAAAAAGAAAGTTGCTTCAAAGTGGAGAAAATGGTACATGCCAATGGACATAATTTAAAGCGAGAAGAAAAATCAGGTGACACTCAAATCAACAATCAAGAATTCAAGAAAGTGCGCAGTAAGGTTGAGAAATGCAAGGCGGGAAATTGCAAGGAATGCAGGACATCACGAGCATCATTTAAACCACCATAAGAAAGTCTCCAAAAAGTCGAGCTTTAGACTATAAACGGAGCGCTTATTGGGAGCAACCCAGTTTTCTTTCCTTTTCATTTATTTTAATTTATTTAAAGCTTTGCATTTAAATTTTTAAGTAGTATTTGCATTTTTTCTTTCTTGGAGTTTGAAGTTAGCATCTCTAGCACCAACCTCTTTGATTTGATTTTCAAGTGCATTTTTAGTTCTAATTCATAAATTATCCATGAGTTTACAGTTTTGCATCACATTGTGTCAAAGTCATTACTCTTATCATATCAAAAACAAATCATATGCATGATTTTGCACACTTTGGCCGTGTTTGAAAATTCAAATTTTTCCTATGTTTTAGTTGGGATTGTTTGTGTTGATCTATTTCAATGGTGTGTATGATTCTAATATTGTTTATCTTTTACTTTCGAGGAACACACCACTTGTAACACTTTCAACCAAGCATGGAAACACAAGAAACATGTTGAAATCATCCAAGCGAGATCAAAGCAAAGCTTCAAGTTATCACATCGCTCCTCTAAACCTGGGAAGTACCTAACTTTTTTTTTTATGTATTGTTATCAATTGCTTTTTATTTCTTTTACATTGAGGACAATGTAACTTTCTAGTTTGGGGGTGGTATCTCATTTCTTCATTCTTTTATTCATTCGATGCCTTGTTTTTGGGATTAAAAAAAAATGAAAAAGGGTGAAAATTTTGAAAATTTTTGTTTAATAATTTATTACTTATGACATGATTTGAATTGACTTTTGTGCTTTAGTTAGGAAATTTGAGCAACATGTGAACTAAAATTTTTCTTGACATTCATCCATGTAAGATATTAATCAAACTTGAGCACATAGTCACTTTTGAATAATAACTTGTGTAGGGAGATGCTTGATACTTATGGGATAAACTTGTGCACTTTGAACATAGAATTGACTGAAAAATCTCAAACCTTAAGAAATTAGATCCTGACCTGAAATGTAGAACCAAACTGCTCAAGAAGCAGTTTGGGGGTAGAAAGGTCAAGTACAAGTAGGCATTGACAGATTGAGGGTCTGAAGTTTTTAATGATACATCTTTAGTGTAAGGGGTTTTAATCAACGGGTATAAACCATGACCAGCATAAAAACAGAAAAATGTTGAAGGTCTTATTCTGCTCTTCAAAAGCCTTTTTGACTCGAGTAATTAAGTCCTAGGGGTCTTTCAAACCTGGTGCCCTAAAGTCGTCTGGCTTGGAAGTCATCGACCTAAAGCTCGCTACAGGGGTTAACTAGAAAGCAAGTACGGAGAGGGGACTTACACATAAGACACTAAAACATCTTTAACTTTTTGTTTAAGCATTTATGACTCGGGTAATTAAGTCTGAGGGGTTCTCTGAACTTGGTACCCTAAGCTCAACTGAGTTGGGAGCTTCTGACCTAAAGCTCACTACAGGGGTCATATAGAAAGCTAGTATGAAAAGTTCTGTACAAAGATGGTAAAAGACAAGGACATTAAAATAAAAAGTCGTCCATTAAAAAAAAAGATATATAAATGGTATAAGCTTTGTTGATTAAAATTCCTAATACTGGAGTGTGGGATTGGAGATGAATTATTCTTGGTCTGTCGTGCGTACTTGTCAAATCCTAACTACCTTGTGTAGAAAAATGCAATTTATACATGTTTAGAAACCACATCAATAGGAAAGACCTCAGGATATGAGAGAAAAGCATTAAGGTGTGATCATCCATGAGAGTGTAAGGAAAATAAAAAGAAAATCATTGTTGACCACATGGGATTCGGGCTTATTTCTGCATGACTAGTCACACAGTGTCAAGTATATTTTTACATGAGTTTGCATTCCATTTTTGGCTATTCACACACACACGATGAAGTTGAGCACTGGATGAATGAAAATAATTTTTGTTGTTCATATTTCCTCTCCAAAGTGAATCGTCATTTTGGATTATTGAAGTGTATGGTAAATAAATTGACAAAAACAAAAATAATTTCTGTTTGCATTTTTATTTTTATTTTTATTTTTATGGTTTAGTTTTATTTTTTGTTCGAGGACGAACAAATATTCTAGTTTGGGGGGTTTGATAATTGTATTTTATACACTTATTTATCTATCGAAATTAGGATATTATTTTGTTTTTCTTGCATAAATTCTACTTAGTTTGTGTATATTATTATTATTTCAGGTCTTTATCCCAAAATCAAGAAAATGAGGAATTGAAACAATCATGCAACAATTGGACGAATATTGAGATAAAACGAAGAAAAATGACTAAAGTGTACACTCTCAAAAGTTGAAGACCGAATGTGCAATTAACTCAAGGACTAACTTATCATATATGGAAGAATTGAGTAACTTGAGGAAAAATTTATTTGATTTGGGCCTTAGGGTTAATTTGTGTGTGTGTATATATATATATATATATATATATATATATATATACACATATTGCTGAAAGAAGGGAGAGCTGCTTGGAGCTGAGAGAAAAAATAGAGAGGAGAGAATCGTAGGTGAGAGGGCAGCCGAGAAACATAAGGATTGAGGTTGGCAGGTGACTTCTTCTTGGAATATATATACACACAGAAAAAGGCCGATTATTAAAGGAGGAGGAAACAAGACAGCCGGCTGAGATATATTTGAGGGCAGAATATATATATATATATATATATATATATATATATATATATATATATATATATATAAAATGTTCAATTGTTAAGGTTTTGTCATATGAATCAATTCAAAAACAACAGTACTTTTGTGTGCTTCAGTGCATACAGATGTCAAAGGATTGGAGAAGTGAATGCCTGTAATAATCTTATTGCCGGTTTCACGGGACAATTAAAGGGATGGTGGTCTAATTATCTCAATGACGCAAGTCGTTTAGAGGTTTTTAATGCCACAAAGATCGAAGATGGTCAGATTGTTTCTGACACATTGACGACCCTTGTCTTTGCCATTGTCAAACATTTCATCGGTTCTCCAAACTTCCTTCGAGATAGATCGTCAGAAATTCTGATGAATTTGTCTTGTCCAAAATTGTACGACTTCATATGGTATAAGGATATCTTCCTTACCAGAGTCATGCTTCGCGACGACTGCAATCAAGAGTTCTGGAAAGAAAGATTTCTATCTGGACTTCCTAAACGTTTTGCAGAAAAAGTTCGCAATTCAATCAAACTTCAATATAACAATTCAATTCCCTATGGTGACTTAACTTATGGAGAACTTGTTAGTTACGTCAATAAGGAAGGGTTAGCACTCTGTAATGATATCAAACTCAAAGCCAAACTCAAATCTGAAAGTTTTGGGTCTAAGCATGAGTTGGGTTCATTCTGTGAACAATATGGTTTTGAAAAAATTCTTCCTCAATCTTCGAAAAACAAGAAGAAGTTTCCTTCATTTCTGAGGAAACGAAATTTTCAAAATCTCAAAAGATTTTCTTCAAAATTTCATCCTGAACTTCAAAAATCATTTCAAAAGAATTCCTTTCAAAAATTTCATTCAAAACCAAAACGTTTTCAAAAAACTTTTGATTCAGCCAGAGTCACTTGTTTCAAGTGCAATCAAACTGGTCATTTCTCAAACAAATGTCCCATGAAGAATAAGATTAATAATCTTCAAATTGCTGAAGATATTAAACTTGATCTTCTCAATCTACTCAATTCATCATCTGATGATGATTTTGAATTAGAAAGAATTTATCAGCATCAAGAAGATTCTGATAATGAATATAATTCTTCCTCCTCTTCTCATCCTTGCGAAGGTAAAGGAATTTGTGGTTGCAAAACCATTAATGTCCATACAAAAGAAGAAGAACTTATTCAAGAAATAATTGAGAGGATTGAAAACCCTCAATTAAAGAAGAAGTTCTCTTCGCGCCTTCCTTCTTCTTCAAAAACCCATGAATCGTTTAGTATGAAAGAAATACTAAAAAGATTTGATCAAGAATCTACTTCTAAATCTTCAAGTTCTGATTTGAAATCAGAAGTGAAGGAAATGAAGTCTCAAATTTCCTTTCTGGAACGTCAGGTTAAAGACATTAAACTTGATGTTACCATTCTCAAAAATTCTTCTTTTGAAAAAGTTTAACAGAAAAGTTGCCGGAGATGTTTTACTTTGGGTGTTTGATCATTTTTGAATTCAGATCTTATATCAATGCTAGAAGAAATGACATTGAGTTGAGAAGATAAACTTCTTCTGTGATGTTTCTTTCTCAGAAGAGGAATTTCTTCAGAAGGAGGCTGCATATCAGATGCAGTGGGTGAATCTTGTTCAGATTCAGAATATTGAGGTTTTGGAATAAAAGATTCAAAGTTGACATCTTTGAGTCTGCTGGATGAAGTTGAGAATCTTGAAGGAAAAGTATTTTGAAATGAATTTTGAAAAGATTTAGATGAACTAGATCTTGAAATGTTTGAAGAGTTTTTTGAAGATTCTCCAAAGATCATCCTAACACTTCCATCAGGAAATGAAAGAATCTGATTAGGAGTATCAGATGAAGGAGGAGGCTCAGGCTTGTTGGCCTTTAAAATATCCCATTCTAAGCTCCTAGTTTGAAGATTCCAAGGAATTCTCTTAGGAATCATGGTGTTAGTATGAAGATCATTCACCTCCATAAGAAGCGATTCGTTTCTTGGAGACGAACGAAGAGCACGAATGTTGAGATTCGTACCCAAGAGTTTGTAATATACTCTGTATATTACAGCGAATGAATTTGATTCATCCAAACTAAGATTCTTAGTTTGAACATGAAGTTTGAGAGTCTTAAGGATATGTTTATCAAAAAGACTTACTGCGAAGTTTGGATAGCAATTTGAAAAGATTGGACCACTTTCTAGATTTGATTCTAGAACGGTCAAGAGCGAATGCTCGAAGTTTGAATGTCCTTGATCACGAAGGGTAATCAAGACAGGAATGTCAAGTCCAAGTCTGAACAAGGGCTTGACAGCAATTTGAACAAGACCAATGTGTAAGAACTGAAATTTCTTACGATGTTCTTGTATGGAAATTTTTGAAAAGAGAGCAAGCTCAGTATTTTGACCCAAAACATGCATGGTTTGTTCATGTGTTTTGATGATGTAATTTTGAGAAAAATCAAATCGACCAATTTCATAGATAGATCCTTTGTCTACCTTAGGAATTGTCCAATTATGCAACAATTGTTCAATTTGAGAAATTTGAAGTTCATTTGTATTTTGAAAAGTTTCAGAATCATTTTGAAGTGATTCTTCAGTATTTTGAAAATTGTTTGACAAATTATTAGCTCTATTTCTAGAACTACCAGATTCTTTGAACAAACTGGAAAAAGAGGACATTTTTGAATAAGGTAAGCTTGAAAGGTATTATTACCTGCAGAATGAAGTGTGTAACAGGATAAGAGGTTGTCGGACTTTTACCTACGCCCCCACGTGGTCATACATAGGTCTTACTCGATTTAACTGCCCTGCCCTGCCCCTGGGTTTCGAACCATCCACTTACGTCTCTCAACCTGAAAACACAAAATAGATAATAACACTCTCCAAGGATAACTTGAACCTAAATGGCTCTGATACCAAATAGAACCCAGGTTAGATATATCAAGGATAGTGCAGATAAAATGAAAGAACAATAATCAAAATATTGAAAAAGTTTCAACTGAAATGAAACAATTGAAAATAACTTGAACAACAAATTGAATATTGAAAGTATATTGAATTATAACGCTGAACGTTACAATAAATCTTGAAAAGAGATAGATCGGATATATATATATATATATATATATATATGCGCATGTAATCAGCCCTTCTGTTTTCCAAGACACGCCCAGCCAACTCCAATTTATATTCCACCAGGCGAATCTCTTCTTTGCTTTAATCCACTCCCTGTTGCCTCCTCTTCTTAATCCCCACAATGTATATATATATATAGACACATACACAGGCGGAAGAAAAGAGAGTTGGCGCAGCTTTGGTAGAGGAGAAACACTGCTGAGGCTGATTTTTGGTGGTGCTAAGTTGATGCCAATTCTTCAACTCTTCAAATTCCGGGTTTTGTTTATATTATTTATTGCTTTTTATTTCAAGAACATGAGTAGCTAAATTTTATAATCGGGATTGACGATATTGATTTAATGTTTTAGTTTGATTTTAATTCTCAAGTTGGTGCTTTGATATTTATGTATTGATTTTATTATTGCGTTTAATGCTTGAATTGCTTGATCACCAATTCATGATTTAATGGTTGTTTTCATAATCCGAGAGGTGAGTTAACAATTAGATCACGTAATAAAATCCAGTAATTTTAACAAAAAGATAGAGATATGAATTTGTGGTTGCATGTGGTCACTTAGGAATTTCTAGAAAATTTAATGCATTTAGCTAAGGAGAACTCTGACCCGCTGTAGAGATACATGGTTGACTTAGTTAAATAGGTCTAATTTGAACTCGAGAGAGGTAAATTAGATATATGCATGAATTCAACCAAATACAATTTAGGAAACAACTTGAGATGAGAAATTAAGCTAGAACGTTATTTCGAAATCGTTAGTCCCGATATTCATTCAATTGTTAGAAATCTCAGCACTTTGTTTCTTGATTTTATTAATTGCTTTTAGTCTAATTGTCTATTTTCATTTTAATTGCATTGTTTATTTAATTGATTTCCAATTACTTGTCATTTTTTATTTTGTTTTTATTATTTTGCAATTTAGTTTCTTAATTAGTTTTGTTTCTAGTTTAGGAATTCTATTGAATCGAAGTAAATCGATAACAAATAAATAGTCCTCGTGGGATCGACAACCCGGACTCAAAAGTCCACTTTTACTACTTGTTAGCGATATCGTACACTTGCGATATTTCACACCAACAAGTTTTTGGCGCCGTTGTCGGGAACTATTTTAATTTGTTATTTATTTATTTTGATTTTTAGCATTCTTAGCTTTTAGATTTAGTCTTCCTTTAGCTTTTAGTATTTTAATTCATAATAAACAAAAACAACAAAAACATGAAAATCGTGAAAACCCGTGAAAATCGCCAGATCGACCCTAGACCGCAGGCTGACCCTAACCCGTGTGGGCAGTTCACGGGTCAAGAAGTTGTAAACTGCGAGTTTCGCGGGTCAAACCTTCACGGGCCGCGGTTAACCCGCTGGCCAAAAAAAAAAAAAAAAAACCAACTGTTTTTATTAAATATGGTAACATTGAAAAGTTCAATTCTTCTAAAAACTCCAGTACAATTTTTAAAGAAAAATCATTTTTTTTCCCTAATAGCTAAAAAACGTAATGTTCTTTGATAATAGTAATTAGAAATACATTTAGCATTTAATTGTTATTTATTTACATTTTACAATGCGTTCGGAAAAAGGTGTTATTACACTTATTATAATCAACACGTTTTCCCAACCCACTTTTTAACCACACACATTTCCCAAAATCACTTTCAACCACAAATTCTACCTCGAAAACACACAAAAAATCAAAATAAAGGCGGCTCCCCAGCTGCCGAACACAGGCTAGTATTTAAATTTGCAAATTTAGAAGTAATTCATATAACATGAAATATAACTTTAAATTCTATGTACATATTTTATGGTATAAATATAAATTTATCAATTTAATCATTTTGTATTTAGAAATTTGACAAAAAAAAATTTGCTATAAATATGAAAAATCTATATTTTTATTCATATGAGTCAAATCAGAACTAATCGCGACCCGCATTGGCTCGACCCGGATGGGTCAGCGGGCGGGCTTGGGTTGTAGTTCAAAATTTGTGGGCTGACCCGGAACCGGCCCGTAACCCACAACGGGCGGGCTTTTTTTCAAGCGGGCCATTACCGAACTTTTCTGTTGGCGGACCGACCCGGCCCAAACCACCCGGATTGACACCTCTAATTTGAGGTTACATGTCTGCAGAAGACAGTTTGATGTGACAATATCTTTAATGAAGAAGTAGTACTCTCTTATAGCATCTATAACTCTACATCTAGAGGTGATGATTATGACCAAAGAAATGATTTACCTCATAAAAGATTTGGGGTTTGCCACGTGTCACAATCTTAAGCAAAAAGTCCCTCTATAAATAGATTGCAAGGTAGTGACTGAATACTTAAACACAATACATAAATCTCACTCCCTTTTATCTCTTTACACACTTATATTTCTCGCATTCAATTATATTTACTCATAATAGGTCATGACTTGAGCTTTGGAGTGCAAATGGGTGCCACCACGGACCCCATTGCATACTGATTGTTTGTCCCAGTACATAAGAACTCCACGTGTTCAAGAGAAAGGAGCTGAGACGTGCTGATTCAATGTCTTACCATATTTTGTGGTCAACGGACTTAATTCTAATCCAGTTGTTGGTTGCAGTAAGATTATAGAGATGACTGGTGTATGTCTTTGGTTTACCTTGCAGAAACAAGCTTCAGAGCAAAGCCTCCATAGAAAATTCAATTAGTTAGCTTCACATATTTATCTTTTCCTTTTTTTTCTTATCTCTGGCTGCTTTTTTGAATTTTGGATGACATCGATCAGCTTTGTTGTTGAAAATGTAACTGACTTATTAAATGTTATATTTATTTAATTCTGAATAATCTCTTGTTATTGAGGATGATATTTTTACAAATTCTTTATCTGAAGGTGACATTTTTAAAATTCAACATTTCATTGTGGCAAGTTTTAAATCCCGGTTTCAACTAAGGGTATTAGTCAACCCTGGACTATTTGCCATTCATGTTGGACTTGTATAAGTTTATTGCAACCTTCTAGAGATAGTGCTCTCTCCTTATTTGCTTGAAGGAAGGAAAGTAGAATTTCCTCATACTCTATTTTGCGAAGTTTTGCACTTAATAAAGCCTACTTTGGTTGGGCGGCTAGTCACGAAAGTGATTTACTTCATAATTCACTTTGTTTAATGTGATGAGTGAGCCAATTGCTTACCGTCTGTTTGGAAACTTATGCACGGTTTTTTTTTTTTTTTTTTTCTAGATAAATGTGTGGCTAAAAATTGAAGAGAGAAAATATGTGTAGTTAAAAAGTAGTTTGAGAAATTGTATAAAAAAATGATTTATAATCTGGTTTTTTTACTGTTACCGAACGGATTATTAGATTGTTAACAATCAATTATCCTGTTAACCATTCTTAGATTTCATTGTGCCTTTGGTTGCTTGGATAAGGAAAATAAGTATGAACTACTTTCATCAACATGCAATCCTAGAGATTTTTTGATATTTATGAATGTATTTCCAGAATATATTTAAAGTTGGAGTGAATAACATATTTTTACATGACATGCAGGGATATTAATTGTATTAAGAAGCATCTTCTTGCCCTACCGGCATGGTGCGGCGATAAAGCGGGATGATTTGAAATTAGAGGATCGGATGTTCGAATATTTGCTCTTGGAAGGCAGCATTTAAATGATGAAAGATAAGTGCTTACATGAAGACAAAGTCATAATGTGTCATGTCACCCCTTCGAGGTTTCTGTTCGCACGAGGTAAATGGGGTTTATAAGAAGGAGGATAATTGTCCAAATGTCTACTCTAAGTGTGCATAAATTGTATTTGCATCCAGATTTATTGAGGGGAACCAAGAGGAAGACAGCTTATCCCAAGATTATTTGGACACTTGAGTTAGAAAATAAAATAAAATAAAAACTTGAGTCAAAAAAAAAAAAAAAAAATCTTTAATAGCATATTTTAATATGGTTAGCTTGGTTCTGCATGATAATAATTTCCCTAGTCCATTACTTTGTTATCTTGGCAGCATGTTAACTTTGCAGAATTCGAAGTTACTGGGCAATAACTAAAATGTTGTTATCCATGTTAGCTGCACTCTGTTTGCTGCGTATATCTGTCTGTGCATGGCTATTTATTTCAAAGCTGCCTCCGGATTCGTCAATACCTATAAATTTGAGGTAAATCAATTTTAAAAAACCACAAGCAACAAGTGTGTGACTATCTTAGCTATACGCCAGCCAACATTAGCTACTGAATCGCTACTATTAGACTCTCGGAATTTAAGGATTGCTTTATTCTAAAGTTTTGAATTCTATAATTCAAATCCTAAAGTCAAATATAGATGCAAATCAATGGATTTCAGTTTCAAATCTTGGTACATCGGAATCTTTTGAGAGATATAATATTCGAAAGTAAGTTAGTTGAAGCAACATGTTGTCAAAGCAACCTCTCTTGTGGATATTAATTAACTTTGAATATTAGAAGGTATTTGTCTGTGTCATTCATTGCGGATATTGATCGGCCCAAAGAAAGGTCAATATTTGGCTCGAATTTCACATGCACCTGTTGTGATAAACATGTGGCAATTATTTGGTTTAACGTGTAACCAATAAATCGGTCCAAAGAAAGGTTTATTGGTTAACATGTCTTATTGCCAGTGTTTGATCACTACACTAAGGGAAAATTAGGTGTTTGTGTGTTATTTCATGCGGATATTAATCGGCCCAAAGGAAGGTCAATATTTGGCCCGAATTTCACATGAACCTGTGGTGATGAATACGTGACGGTTATTTGGTTTTACGTGTGATCAATAAATCGGTCCAAAGAAAGGTTTGTTGGTTGACATGTCTTACTGTCAGTGTTTGATCACTACACCAAGAGTACCACTTACAAGTCAATATTTCTGTCCAAAGACTAAATATTGATGTTGTGCTAGGTATCTTGTGATGGGTCCTACCATTATTTGAAAGTATGATTTGCATAATAAGGTATTTATGTGAGCAATTTTATTTAAGTGTTCTCTATTCAGTTTCAAATTCTGCTAGTAGTATATCTACAAGCTCAAATTTAATCCCTATATTTATGGAACAAACTTCAAGGACAACGTTAACTTTTCGTTGGTTGCATGGATCTAGACCGTGTACTAAGGATTGAGCAACCTGCTCCTCTTACGGATGAAAGTTCATCTAATCAAATGAGGAACTTTGAGAAGTGGGATTGCTTAAATTACGTGAGTCTCATGATCATTTAAGTGCGGCATACCGGAAGCCTTTAGTGGCATAGTATTTGAAGAGGTAAATGATGCCAATGAATTCCTTGCCGAAATTAAGAAACGTTTTGCGAAAAACGATAAGGCTGAAACAAGCACGCTTATGCAAAGCTTGATTTCAATAAAGTATAAAGGCAATGGGAAAATAAGGGAGTACATCATGTAGATGTCTCACACTGCTTCAAAACTTAAGGAACTAAAACTTGACTTGTCTAATGACTTGCTCGTGCATTTGATATTGATATCGCTTCCTACACAATATAGTTAATTTAAGGTTAGTTATAACTGTCAAAATAAGAAATGGACTCTCAATGAGCTCAATTCATAGTGTGCAAGCTTCTTGCACAATTCAGTCAATTTAAGGTCAGTTGTAACTATCAAAGGGAGAAATGAACTCTAAATGAGCTCATTCTATTTTGTGTGCAAGAGGAAGAAAAGTTGAAGCAGGACAGAACTGAAAGTGTTCACTTGGCAAACACCTCTAAAGATAAGGGCAAGAAAACAAATAAAGAAAATAAAGTTTTTAAGGAGCTATTAATTTTATAATCTCACACTTAAAGTCAATTTTTGAAACGGGAACTGCAACATTTTTGAGGATGTTGAGTTTGGGGGGAGAAATAAGGTTAATATATTGTCTTTAAAGGAAGAAGTTGAGGAAGGATCGATTTCGATTCCTACTATTGCTTTTGACAATGTGCAAGTTTCTATGCATGTCATTGATCAAGAAGAATATTCGGAACCTCAATTAGACAATGTTGAAGAACCTCCCATCCAAAATAAGGTAAATTTCAGAAGTACAAACTCAACAACCTCAATAATTAAAGCCATTAAGGAGATCCACGAGAGAAAGGGAAAAATGCTATTCCGGATAATTAAATAGCATTTCTCCAAGAACATAAGGAAAATAATGGAATGGTGGAAGATGGTCCAATCAATTCCATCAGGCCATGCAGGGTTCTAATTCTCAAAAGTGGATTGATGTCGTAAATAAGGAGTATAAGCATATGCAAGACAATAAAGTTTTGGATCTTGTCCTATTACCAGAAGGTGCGAAGCCCATTGGTCTTAAATAGAACTTTTAAACCAAGAGGGATTCGATAGGTAATGTGGAAAGATATAAGGTTCGTCTTGTATCTAAGGGCTTTACACAAAATGATGACATTGATTGTAAAGAGACTTTCTCTTCGGTTTCAATGAAAGACTCTTTCAGGAAAGTTAGGTTGTTGCACATTTTGACCTCGAGTTACATTAAATGGATACTAAGGTGGCGTTTCTCAATGGCGACATTGATGGGACGATCTATTTGGTGCAATCAGAAAACTTTGTGTCAGTAGACCCAAAGCAAATGATTTGCAAATTAAAGAAATCCATTTATGTACTCAAGCCAGCTTCCCGTTAAGGGTAATACAAATTTCATCAAATAATTATCTCATTTGGTCTTGAGATTAATGTTGTTGATGGTTGTTTGTATTACAAGTTCAGTGGGAGTAAGTATATTGTCCTGGTTTTATATGTTGATTATTGCTTGCTACTAATGATATAGGTATGTCACATAAAATTATGAGATTTTTTGTCAATGAATTTTAAGATTAAAAATCTTGGTGACGTCTCTTTTGTATTAGGAATTCAGATACGTCGGGATTGTTCTCGGGGTATTCTTGAATTGTCACAAAAGGGCTATATCGATAAAGTACTTAAGAGGTTTGGCATGCAAGACAGTAAATCAGGGGACACCCTTATCGCTAAGGGAGACAATTTAGTCTCAACTAATGCCCGAAAAGTTATCTTGAAGTTAAAGAAATGTAGAGGATCCCATATAGTTAAACTATAGAAAGTCTGATGTATGCTCAAATTTGTATGCGTTCGGATATTGCATACATTATTGGGATACTAAGGAAATATTTAAGTAACCCTGGGATGGATCATTTGGAAAGTAGCCAAACATGGGTTATAAGGTATTTAAAGAGAACAAAAGATTACATGCTCACATACAGAAAATCGGATCAGTTGGAGATCATATGGTATTATGATTCCGATTTTTCTAGATGCCAAGAAAGTAAAAGATCCACATAAGGCTACATTTATCTGCTGGTTGGAGGAGCTATTTCCGGATGGAGTGCTTAACAGACACTTTAGCTTCTTTCACTTGGCAGCACAGTTGTAGCAATTTTGGGGGCATCTAATTATGGAATATAGCTTCGAAATTTTGTCACTGGGCTACATATTCTGTACGGTATAGAAAGACCACTAAAGTTATATTGTGACAATAACTCAGCATATTTATATTCCAGTAACAACAGGAACTCAACTAAGTCAAAATTCATTGACATAAGTTCCTGGTTGTGAAGGATACAGTTCAGAGTGGACACGTGTCAATAAGAGCACATTGGGACAAACTCCATAATTGCGGATCCGCTTACAAAAGTATTACAACCCAAGATCTTTCATGAGTACATTACTCATATGGGTGCTGTATTTCTTAAGGATATTCGGTTTCAGTGGGAGTTTGTATTTTGGGTGCATTAGACACATTTACTGTCATTTTGGATACATTTTAAAGTTAAAGTTATTTATAGTTGTAAGGTTTCAGGTTTATTATCTCTGAACTTGTTTGATGATGATCTCAATAAAGTTGGACCAGTTGGAAATAGGCATGTTGAAGATCACATTACATGTAATTTCCATGCTACACATCCATACTTGATCCATGTCATTCAGTTATGTCGATATACGTGACCATTGAAGGTTTAGTTACGATTAATGTAGCGAAAGCCGCTTTGATCCTATGTTGATATAATTGATGGACCGGATTGTTTGTGGATGCATACAGTAATGATAGCAAAATTCTGAGTACTCATAAGGTTATGATTGATACACAATTGTAAGGTTACACATACAGCCCAAGTGGGAGATTGTAAGGATTTTAATCAATCGTGTGGGCTTATATGTGAATTATTGTGTATTGAATAAAAGGCTATCAATTTGGTTAAGCCCAATTAAAGTAATCTAATAAGGATTTTATATATATCGGGCTTTAATGCATCTAATTAAATGTATGGGCTTTTATTTGTAAATACCAGGTCATTACCTAATTCATGATGGGCCGGATTAGGTTAATTGGCAATTCAGTATATAAAGTCGGTTATGGTCCCTGAATCCTACGTACTGTTCATCTTGTCTGACATCCCATCATCAGAGAGAAATTAAGGACTACGTATCGATTTAGAAGATCCAAACACCGTCGAATCGTTTATCGTGAATCGCGTTTGATTAAGGTACGCTTCCGCTTCACTTATTTAATTCTTGATAATTCCAACATGATGATTATTTAGATTATAGATAAATTATTATCTGTAATAAAATTTTCTAACAAGCTGCACTCTGTTTGCTGCGTATATCTGTCTGTGCAGGGCTATTTATTTCAAAGCTGCCTCCGGATTCGTCAATACCTATAAATTTGAGGTAAATCAATTTTAAAAAACCACAAGCAACAAGTGTGTGACTATCTTAGCTATACGCCAGCCAACATTAGCTACTGAATCGCTACTATTATTACTTCAGTTTCTTTATATCTGGAATTTACTTTGTCACTTCATAGTGGAATCTGGTATTCTTGTTGAAATTCCGCATTCGATTGGGAAGGGATGCATAATGGTTTAACTACTTGGTTTTGAACTCTTGTGCTGGCACACAGCAGTTGTTCGACAAAGAAAACTCAAAATACCATAAATTAGTGGATGATGAATTTACAAAGAAGACCTCAAAATACCATGAATTGGTAGAGGAAGAATCCAGAAAGAAAACCTCAAAACATCAAAAAAATAAAAAATAGTAAGTTATGAAGCTCCAATAGTTTTGATCTAGTGCCAACCGTTGGTACCGTTATGGTGCCAGCGGTTGACATTAGGTCAAATTTTGAATCTCCAAATCACCCCAACTTGCTAGATGATGAGCTTTAAAAATCAAAATTAAGAAAAGAAAAGCTTGAGGCTTTAGGCAGATGTCAAATAGGTCCCATATTTGCAATTAACTCCCATTTCTTGAGAATTAACCTCCCATAATTGGCCATTTCAACCTCCCACTCCCTCATCAAGGTTTTCTCTATTTTGCCCACATATTGAGATATTTGTAGACAAGAAAGGGGGTTCTCTATCTCATATAATCTCTCTATATGTTCCACACATTTTATTGCTTAGTTTATATGAAACGCATATGCTAATTCTCACGCCATAGAAAGAACGGGGAGAATTCCAACCCTCTTTTTTTAGGTAAACATAGGGGAGGAGTTTATTGCGGCGACCATTTGACGACCAGATTTTCAAACTTCTCCATTGCTCATTTATGAAAATTGTGCACGTGTTAGACCTAAAGAACCTAGCACAGAGGATTCTGTCTCCTAAAATCTTTTATGCAGTGCGAATACTGGATGATCCACAAAGTTGCAACATTGAGTTGGAGTCTAAAAGAGACTGTACTGGAGCAACTTACACAACAAATGAACGTACACACGATGAAAGAAGCAAATTTTTATTGAACCATGCTACATGTACACTTTTTTGTACACCCATCAGCTCGGGATGGGACCCGATTATAGGGGATTAAAATAATGCACCCCATGTGAGGGGTTTACAAAAAAGTGTACAAGAAGTTTAATTCATTTTTATTTTATGCCAAGATGAACAATGCTCCATCACGAAGGATCAAGTTAAACAGTGATCTTACTCGAGATTAACCGACCCTCAATATCTTCCATTCTTCCAAGGGTAATCACAAGAACCAGAAAATAGAAAAGAGAACGAACTCTCAGAATCTTCAAACGGCGGTCGAGGAAATTCATGAAACTCGCCTGCATTACTCTCGCCAAAGTCTAGTGGTGAGAAACAGCTTGCAGGGTCATTTCCGGGCCCTTTTACTTCCATAACATTCGACTCCAAGTTGAAATCTCTTGTTTCAATCTTTGCCGTTGCTTCACTAATTTGTCCTTGATCAGATGGCAAAGCCGAGGCTTTAGCTTCGTCCGCAGAAATAGCCGGAGTATGGCCATGGAAAAGCGCAATATGACCGAAAAGTTTATCTTTCCTCGAGAAGGTTGTACCACAAGAGCAAAGCCATTTATCTTTGCCACAATGCTTTTCGTGTGTTTTGAGATCAGCAATGACAGAGAATTTCTTGGCATTGCATCGGCTGCACATATAAGTTTTGTCGCAATGCGTCCTCTTGTAATGGTTTTTCATACACAAGATCGTCTTGAGAGGCTGAAAACGCTTATGATCCTTGTTCCGCTTGCAGCCGAGAAAAGGGCACGAATACCTCTTCACAAGAATCGAGTCAGAGCCGGATTCCTTGTTCGGCTTTGCAAGAGCTGCAGGGGTCTTGTACTCATCCCCGTGACCTCTCATGTGCATACGTAGATTAGCGTCGCGCTTAAATCCCTTTCCACATATCATGCAAAAATGGGTGTGAGGGGCGAGGATTTCCTCCTCCTCGAGTTGCAAAATTTCGTACAAACCTGTCGGTAGATTCTCTCCTTCGTCGGGATCATCATCACTTTTCAGTTCATGATCTTCAACGGCACCGTTTTCATAACCTGTTGGATCATCTTCCACCTTGTAATTCTCCGGGAGCATGACATTTTTAGAAACTCCGGCCGATGGATTCACTACTCGGCTGCAATCCACAGATGGAAGAAGACTCCCGGCTGTTGACATTACTTGAGCTATAATCGAAGTGAGATCAGCATTGATAAGCATCTTTTGCTGAACCAAGAGTTCATCTGATTGACCCGTAAATCGGCCTCTTCGACCAGTAATAAAATGTGTCAAATCCCGAAGCTGATGGATCTTCCTCTCGAGGAACGAGAGACTGGTTAGCATACTTGTTGGATCCCAATCCTGAATTCTGTTCGATTCGTGAGCCACGTTCATCTGATAATCATTTTGACTGGTGATTCCAGTTTGGTTATCGAAATTACAGGCAAAGGTAGATTGAGTTTCAGCTTGTGGATTAAAATCAGAGAATTTTTGCTCAATCCTCATTTCATAATCAAGAAATGATGAATCTGCACAAAGCCTCTCTTCAGGATCCATTTTAAACTACTTATTCTCTGCTTCGAGACTACTCACAAATGCTTAAAAAACACTGCAATACATGAGAAAAAAGGTGTGAAAAATTCGCTAAAGATTGATTGAGCCAAGTAAAAATACACGAACAGCAGGTAACAAATTACTGCAATATCTTCCTATCTAGATCATGAGATGAATAAGGTTATATTTTCCTTCTAATTTTCTTTTTTTTTAAAAAAAAAAAAAAAAAAAGGTTAATTAACCAGCAAATATTATCATTAGGAACCCCAACTCCATATCTTGTCAACATGTTTCTTCTTTTCACGTCCAAAGAGAAAAAGACATCTATCTCCAGATTAATATGGCCTGTTATAGTTACTTAAGATAAGATCTTATTGCTTTCAATATCTAGAAATAAAGGAACACAGTGGAGCAATTCAGAATTGTTCATACAGTCGACCTCAAGTTTATTGCAAACGTGATTTGTTGTTTGACCAAATGAAATTCAAACTCAAAACCCAAAATCCATTAAATAAAAATTCTATCTTTAATTTCTTTCTAACTTCCATTTTCTACTTTACTGTGATGCTCAAATCCAAAACTCATTTCAAGATTATTACACCTTTTTTTCATATATACTTAGATATGAACATACTTGAATAGAAATTAATTGAAATGAATATTAGCTCGAAAATATCGATAATCTACAAGAAAAAGATACATTAATTCAAGAAATGTAAAGAAAAAAAGAAAAAAAAAAGAATAGAGGAATAAGACTTACCAAGCCAAAGAGAGACAGATACTATTTTTCTGCTGTCTGTTGGCTGAAGGCCTTGTTAAGCTGCATACATTCAAGATATATACAAATTTATATTTCATTTTTTCTAGAAAGTCAAGTTTATCTTGTTACACAGTTTTTTTTTTTTTTTTTTTTTTTTTCCAACACCAAACCTAACTATTTCATCAGAATTATGCTATTTATCTGCTCAGTTGTCATATTCCTAATAAAAATTGAAAAGGTTCATTGTACATGCACACTAGATATGACAATTGATCGAGTTCAAAAAGGATTGTGATTGCCCTGCCCCGAACCCTAGAACGGGGGCGGGGTGGGTCCGAGCCAACTGTCCTGCCCCGTTTATATTTAATTTTAAATATTTTTTTTTTATTTTTTAATAGAAAAAAAAATATTGACAGATCCACAATGCGGGTTCATGGCTGAAGACTCACCCCGTAACCTCTTCATAGACCCGAATGTTCGAGGAAGGCAACCCTTAAGGGAGTCGGGTCCCCCGCGAATTTCAGGTCCATCGAGTTTTTTTGTCTTACCTAACAGGCACATCTTCATTTTCTATATGTGTCAATTAGAGTATTCATCTACATTTACAATACATTAGATTAGAAGTGATTGTGAGGGGAAAACTTTTGATTTTCCAATTTAATATTAATTAGGATTTTTTTCAAAGAATAATACATATATACACTTTAATTAAAACATGAATTTTATAGTTACACTACATTCATTTTCACAAATATAACCTTCAATAAATAAAATGAATACAAAACATGGTACACCACAATTAGATCTATGAAGGCTCCTTCCATTTTCAATACCACAATACATTGAACATTTTTCTGAATATTTATCCTGAAATATTCTTCTTTTATATTCCACAGAAGTGTTTGAATTAATTCGAGGCTTAGTTCATTATTCAGGCTTCGATTTGGGACTTTGGTTAATGTAAAATATATAGTGTACTTTTTGTTTTCTCACTAAACTTCAGTCGAACTCCTCCACCATCGCCCCCACTCCAGTCCCACCTACAACACTCATGTCCATTTTCCCCGTTCTTCTAATCTGAAAATTGTAGAAATCATTGAGTGAAAAAACTATTTCTTCTTCAAACCCTTACAATCCACAATTTGCAGTTAAAATTATTTATTAATATAAAAGAGAAAACCCAGTGAATTTCAATGACCCAGTGGAAGAATATTTGGCTATCTTTCTTTCCGGTAGAAGAATATTTGGTCATATTGGATAGCTTTCACATGCAAGTACATCTTCAAGAAATGTAAAGAAAACACAAAGAAAGAATAGAGGAATAAGACTTACCAAACCAAAGAGAGACAGATACTATTTTTTCTGCTGTCTGTTGGCTGAAGGCCTTGTTAAGCTGCATACATTCAAGATATATACAAATTTATATTTCATTTTTTCTAGAAAGTCAAGTTTATCTTGTTACACAGTTTTTTTTTTTTTTTTTTCCAACACCAAACCTAACTATTTCATCAGAATTATGCTATTTATCTGCTCAGTTGTCATATTCCTAATAAAAATTGAAAAAGTTCCTTTTACATACATACTAGATATGACAATTGATCAAGTTCAAAAAGGATTGAGATTACCCTGCCCCGAACCCTAGAACGGGGGCGGGCTGGGTCCGAGCCAATTGTCCCGCCCCGTTTATATTTAGTTTTAAATATTTTTTTTTTATTTTTTAATAGAAAAAAAATATTGACAGATCCACAATGGGGGCTGAAGACTCACCCCGTAACCTCTTCATAGACCCGAATGTTCGAGGAAGGCAACCCTTAAGGGAGTCGGGCCCCTCTCGAATTTCAAGTCCATCGAGTTTTTTTGTCTTACCTAACAGGCACATCTTCATTTCCTATATGTGTCAATTAGAGTATTCATCTACATTTACAATACATTAGATTAGAAGTGATTGTGAGGGGAAAACTTTTGATTTTCCAATTTAATATTAATTAGGATTTTTTTCAAAGAATAATACATATATACACTTTAATTAAAACATAAATTTTATAGTTACACTACATTCATTTTCACAAATATGACCTTCAATAAATAAAATGAATACAAAACATGGTACACCACAATTAGATCTATGAAGGCTCCTTCCATTTTCAATACCACAATTGAACATTTTTCTAAATATTTTATCCTGAAACATTCTTCTTTTATATTCCACTGAAGTGTTTGAATTAATTCGAGGCTTAGTTCATTATTCAGGCTTAGATTTGGGACTTTGGTTAATGTAAAATATATAGTGTACTTTTTGCTTTCTCACTAAACTTCAGCCGAACTCCTCCACCACTGCCCCCACTCCAGTCTCACCCACAAAACTCATGTCCATTTTCCCCGTTCTTCTAATCTGAAAATTGTAGAAATCATCGAGTGAAAAAACTATTTCTTCTTCAAACCCTTACAATCCACAATTTGCAGTTAAAATCATTTATTAATATAAAAGAGAAAACCCAGTGACTTTCAATGACCCAGTGGAAGAATATTTGGCTATCTTTCTTTCCGGTAGAAGAATATTTGATCATATTGGATGGCTTTCACATGCAAGTAAATCTTCAAGAAATTTCAAACAGATTACGACGAGAAAGATAAAGTAGCAACCGTGCCCAACAAGAATTTTAGGATTTTTTTCAAAGAATAATACATATACAATTTAGGGTTTAAACTTTGTGGTGTACACATGAGTAAAAAAGAAGAAAACTAATATAATTGGATGGTTATTTTAAGTCAATTTACTTGTGACCAATTTAGTAAATATAAAAAGTGTGGTGTAATTAACAAAATTGGTGTTGTCAATATAATTACCCTTAGGTAAACGTAGGGACGAGTGAAAAACTTTTGTTTCCCTATTTTACCCTTAATTGTTATTTTTTGTTGATATTATTCTTTACATTTTATTTATTTTCATTAAATATAATTATTGTTAGTTATTAATATCAAACTACAAATACATTTAGATGTTTTTCTTTTTTATCATTAACACCCTTAAATTGTTATGTTTTCGATCAATATTACTATTTTTTTTTTTTTTACTTATTTTCATTAAAGACATTATTAGTTATTAATATTAATCTACAATACATTTAAATATTTTTTTCTTTTATCAATAACATTAATTAATTCTTAGAAATAGAAATTTATTTTATTTTATTTTATTTTGGAATATAAAATAAATAATCTCAAAGCTATTTGGAAAAAAAAAAAAAAAATCAAAACATATACTTTTGTTTAAACTTACATATCCCTTGGTTGAAACTCATTATTTGAAGAAAATGTATTTTGTAATAGTGATTTTTAAGAGAATGTATTGTTAAAAAGTAGGAAAATATTTTCGATTTACGCGTAAAATTATTTTATGGAATAATATGATTGAAAATTAGTTTTGAAAAAATGGGTTTTGGAAATTATGGGTCTCAGAAGGGCATAATGTTAAACTTATTTTTTCATTATAAAAATATGCTCCTAAATTAATTTGATTTACGCATGCCCAACTTTTTTTTTTTTTTTTTTTTTTTGCGGCTTATTATAAATATTTTATGCATCAAATCTTATTTGCCTAATATTTTATGATATTAGATTACTTATTGGTATATGATATGTAATTTTTTTTATTAAACTGATATTTAAAAAAAAAAATCTAATAAAATATTAATTTATTAAAATTGTAGTGAATTTACAATTTTCATTTTTTATTTAAAAACATCGATTACCTCAACTAATTTCAAACACAATATTAGTATTTTAAAAACATTACACATATCATTCATCATATACGTGTAAAGCATGTATTTACAAATTTTTTATAAAACTTTACTTATAATATATGATGTGGCAAATTGTGATGTATTAATTTTGAAGATGATTTGATGTGTGAACTAATAGAATTGTGTCACATTAGTGTTGTAAGTAAAAGTTGTACACAAATATTGTACATGTATCATGTTCCTAAATTATTCCTTCAGACGAGTGAAATCTTATTATATAATTATTTATTTCATCAAATCAACATATTTTACTGTTTTCTTAGTTAAATAATAGTAATGACTATTATTGGAATTTTAGTCGAGGCCCACTAACCTCGATGATTCTCTTCTTCTTCTTTCACTATGAATACGTGAAAAAGTGTGGGATCCACGCTCAAATTTGACTTGGTAAAATAAACAAACAGTTTGTGTGCAATAAATATTGCATTGGGGAAGGTTGAACACTTTTTTTTTAATAAACCACACGTAGATGGCGATGTTTATAATTTTTCAACAACAACAAGTACAAACGAGGGGGACATAACCAAAACCCTTGTCATAAAATACAAGACATCAACAAAGCACAACCCTAGCCTCCATGGCACATCTTCAAGTGCTGAAAATGGAGGGTGGAAAACTCACTTGCAGCTGTCGAGAGAAGGTTCGAGTACTAAAATATGAATGAGGCTCTTGGTAAGCGAGAGTAAAAAAGTGTCATCCCTCCACCCTACACTCTTGAAGACATAACTTGCGATTTACATTCATTAATAAGCCCAGGGTAGGAAGGTAGGGGCACCTAAGGTCGGCGACACTACCTTTTTTTTATAAAGTCCATGTCTAGTACTTATTATTCAAAATATCAATTTTTATAAAACTTTTTTTCAATTACATTCTGCTGATAAAATAATCTACACATAAATTCAAAAAAAACTCTACTTTTTAATCACACATTCTCCAAGAATTTACTATTATAAACAAATTATTTGAAAATAATAGATCTCAAACATGAGCAAAATTTGTTTACATTATAATAGTTGGTCCCACACTCGAATAATGGAAAAATATTGAAAATGATTGAAAATTTAGAGTAAATTTTATTAAATCCATAGAGCACACATTTCATGATCCACAAGAGTGATACTTTTTTCAAGATCGACGTCCACGATGAGTCAATGACCCATATCTCGACATAACTAGTCATCTACTGAAAGTCAGCAACGAGTATTCCCGATCATTTTGAATAGAACTCGCTCTTAAAATTAACGTGTAAGAAAAGATGTCTAAAATACTTATATATTCACGAGATAAGCATTTTATGAACATAAAATTCATTTAAATATTAACATTTTATATGCAAAAATGGACTATATTGATGCTAGTAATTATGCACTCCTACTCAATCCCAATTCCTAAAAGAAAGATGCTGCAATAATATGATGGGGACTAAAAGATACACATATGTGACATAGTTGCTGAGGTCAATTCGATTCATATGCACCGTCTAAAGCCTACAATTATTACGCACAAGTCAATTATGATAGGCATGAAAACGATGGGAATTTATTTTTCATTTGTAAAAGCCAAATAGCTCTTTCTTTCTTTGTTTTTTTTTTTTTTTTTTAAACAAAAGAGTGTGTTAATGGACGTGTCAAATTTTTGAAACATGAAATTATAATTATGGACTTTATTTTGGAGTGAATAGAGTTTTTATTTATATATACTTATTTGACTCGACTTTCTTTTGTTCCATCTCAAGAATTAATAACAAGATTATTTACTCATCGGTCGTAGTCCTTCAAACTTAATAACGATATCGACAAATTATTTACTATATTCAAATGCGTAAAAGATTCTAATGACACTCGGTAGCGAAGCTACAGAGATGGGATCGCGATTGCTCTCGCAACATTTTAAAGATTTTCTTTAAATCTATGAGGCACATCTTGCCACACGAAGACAGCAAGACAGACACGTTGTGACACCAATTTGGGCTCATCAGGAAGATTGAACGCATACACGTTCTGACACCAATTTAAATATATCGTGATACGCAAATGATAGATTTTGAAATATATTAATATTTAATATATAAAAAAATACGTATATATATATTTTGCTCCTTCTCTATTTATTTATTTATTTATTTTTTTCCATTTCCCATTATGAAAATCTTTACTCCAGTCGTGACACTTAAAAGCCAAATACCTTACGACGGTAGAGTAAGCAGCCCTGTCATCTTTGACTAACCTTTTAGATTGTTCAGAAGAAAGAAAGAAGATCAAAGTGGAAAAACGTTTAAATTTAGCCAACTTGGCTCTTTTTTAAATTTTAAAAAAAAAAAATTTAAAAAAAATGTTTTTCCTCCACTTGAAGTCATGAACAAGAAAGTCCATATGATGAGAAAACAAGTTCAATTTGAATATACATACCTTGGTTGAATTTAAATAAACAAATAAATCTCTCTTATCTTAAAAGAGAGGATAGATAGAACTATTCATCATAGTAACCTTTGTATTCACACTGAAATTTTCAAACTGTTCAGAAACTAGTTTTCACTGTTAACGCGTTTTTATCTTCTCCATAATTCCTCTACTTTTCATTCAGTCGGTCTCGCACTTTTTCAACACAATTTCTTTCCTTCATCTTTGAGCGGTATCTGTTTATGCTACAACGAATCCATAATCAACCAATTTTTTGTTCTAGATCTTCTGTATATCTACCCTAACTCAGCTATTCAATCTTTAATTCACTGATTAGGGCTCCCATTCGTTCCCTTTCCTTTTATTACCGACCGAGAACATCTTCTCCGTCCGGCCATCCAACCGACGAACAGCCACCACCACCAGCTTCGCAGCGTTGAGGACATAACTCAGCCTAAGTTTGGGCGTGATCCGGCGGTGTCAGAGGCGAGAGTTGATCAGTGAAGTGAAGTGCAAACCGGGCCTTCAAACTCATATTTCGGCCAAACAGAAACTCTGATTGTGAAACGGTTTCCACCAGTAGCTCCGCGAGGCAGAGGAGCAGCTTTCTGTACACTTTGACATTTTCCAACGGGCCGCGATGTCTCCGACGGAGGCTTAGATGTTTCTTGACGAGGCTTTTTTGGACAATAAGTTCTACACTACCAGCAAAGTTCTATTCCGAATTCCTTCATCGATAAACACATCCGAGTATCTTCCTACAACGGTCAGTCTTTTATAATCTCTTTCATTATCTTAGACTGCAAATGTGCATAAGTTAACCTGTGAATGATGTGTGAAGTTGATTTGTGGAATTTTGTTACTTGCATTCACCCACACTGCTCTGTGAGCAAGAATAAGGTCAATTATGAAGAGTAGATTGAGATGATTAATATGATTATTGCTAATCAGTGGTTTTATTAGATTTTTTACTTTAATGAGGGCCAAAGGGGTTTGATGGATTCATTTGAGTATTGATATCTCATGCTTTATTTCGGTGGAATAGATGGAATCATGTCTTCTGCAATATTCATGAAAATACCATGAACAGAACTGGTAAATCCTTGTTACTATCATTTAGTTTTCCTTCCTTGATTTATCTTCATAGTGCATACAATTAAGATGTTAAACTATGCTACTTTATTTGGTCTTCAGCAAAGGAGGGAAACTAAAAGCCCCAATATCTATTGTCCTCTTTCCACTTTTTCTTCTCTGAGAATCGTAATTAACCAGCACAGTAGCAGATGCCTCTTTTTTTTATCTTTTCATCTGAGCTAGGAATGAGAACCGCTTGCCCCCTCTTCTTTTTTGTCTGAAACGAGGAGCCAAAAGGATTGAGAACAGTCTTCCCTTTATCGTTTGTTTTTTCAACTGATGAGCTAGAAAGGTTGAGGACTGTCTTCCCTATCTCTTTTGTTTTCTCGAGTGAGGAGCTAGAAAGACTACGGATCACAACCGCTCTTTCCTTTATTTTCTCATATGAGCTCCAAAAAGGATTAAGGATCAGGCATTTTGTTTTCTCAAATGAGCTGCCAGAAGCATTGAGAACAGCCTTCCCTTTATCCTCTGTTTTTTCAACTGGCAAGCTAGAAGGATTGAGGATTTTATTCCCTATCTCTTTTGTTTTCTGGAGTGAGGAGCTAGAAGGACTATGAATCACGACCCCTCTTTCCTTTCTTCTCTCATATGAGCAGCTAAAATGATTAAGGATCAGCTCTTTTGTTTTCTCAATTGAGCACCCAGAAGAATTGGCAACAACCTTCCCTTTATCATTTCTTTTCTCAAAGGATGAGCTAGATGGATAGGGAATTGTCTTCCCTATCTCTTTTGTTTTCTAAGACCTGTATATTATAATTACTCGTTTATTACCAACGATTTCTTTGTGGAGACTTGCAAATTTTGTTTAGAAATATAGGTTCTGTCTAACTAGTTTTTTTTATTACATTTCGATTTGTAGTAAGAATTGCATTGAGTTATTTTGAGTTGAATTTGTGGAAATTGATAAGTCTAAAATTGTATAAGTATGAGAACCATTGTGTAAATTTGCAATAAACCTTTAGTTAAGGATGTTTATCATATGTGGCTTTATTGGTTGTAGGAAGTAGTGATTCTTCCAGCGTCTTGGAGATAAGTTCTTGGTATTGATCCAGCTAAGACACAAATTGATGTGATCCAGACCACGGATACAAACCCGCACAAAGATCCGTTGAAGATCGAAGGAGGACCGATGACTCGATTGCAAACAAAGAGGGCCAAGGAAGCAATGGACAAGTTAGTTCAAGAAACAATGGCCAAAACAATGTTTGTGTCATCAAAAGAAGCAAGTTCCATGTTGGGACCGAGCCAAAACGACGAGTGGATCAACCTCATTCAATGCGTCGAAGAAAATTGTGAAATTTCAATGTTACGGCCGTAACATATATTTCCTCACGGCCGTAACCAACTCACTTTTGACATTGATTTTGCAAAACATGAGGTCTTACGGCCATAAAGGTTGAGTATCACGGCCGTAATGGAGTCACTGCCTAAAACTGGAATTTGAACTATTTTGGACTTACGGCCGTAAGTCATATTGTCACGGCCGTAAGAGTGAATCAGAAATAAGGTTACGGCCGTAAGAGTGAATCAGAAATAAGGTTACGGCCGTAAGGATAGTAGTCACGGCCGTAAAATCCTATACGCATGAATTTTAGGGTTTATTTATTTCCTTATTTTTAGGTAGTTGTTTCCTTGTTTAATTAGAACTCTTAACCTAAATTTTGACCCTATTTATAGGGATGTAATTTTCATTATTCATACACAACTTTGATATTATAATTGAGAGGCTATTTTGCTTTCATATTCTTATTCTTCATTGAATAAAATCCGAACTTGCGAGTTAATCTTGTTTGTTCAAATCTTGGGAGAGATTTACTTTTATTGTGATCAAGAGGTCAGCATATCTATTGATTGTGTTGGTTGCTTGGTTTAATTGATTTGAATCAATCTCTAAATCGTGGTTCTTTGGCGTTCTTGGGTCGATTCCAATAATTTGTGGGTTGCGTAGCTACAATTGCTACATGGTTTGCATCATCTGGTATCAGAGCTTAGGCTCCAAAAATCAAGGTTATATTTTTGTTTTGTTTTCTTGAGTCTTCTTTAATCTTGTTCTTCGTGTTCTTCCACTTCTTGAGTCTTTAATCAAAAAAGTGTCACAAAAAAAAATTCAATAGTCGTTATTTCCTTCGTTTGTTATCCAAATTAAATTTCGTTTGTTTCATTAGTCTCGTAGTTGAATTTTCGAGAAATTGAAAAAAAAAATGAAAATTCTCAGTCCAATTACAATAACAGTTATTTGGTTTCAAAAAAAAAATATATATATATTCTTGACTCAATCCTAGTTTCCATAAAAAGTGTCGGTTCTATATCGAGTCAAATTTCATTATCTAAAGGTCTTCTTCAGTTTTTCCAAACAGTTCATAAAATTCTCACTCTTACTCGATTTGAATCATTCGGGCTTAAACTTGTTTGAGTTCGGGTTCGTTCTTTGAAGCAATTGGGATGAAAGCCATTGAGTGGAAAAAGGCAGAGAGGTGAGATCAATAGAGGGTAAAAGCCAAATTTGAGTGATACACGAGCGAAATACACGTGAGGCATATAATATTTAGTTTTAGAATGTCTGCACAATCTTCTACTACAAAAAATAACGATCAAGCCAACATGACAAAAGAGATGATACAACGGTTTGAGCGGTTGTTTGGGGATGTGTTAGGTAGATTAGACAGGCTTGATCAACCTCGGGAAGTGCCTAATGCCCGTAGGCAAGGTGGGCAAGGTCTTAGAGTAGAGGGGATCGATGAGAATGAAGAAGGTAGTGATTTTGACGATAAGGCAATTGTGGATAGAGTAGTTAGGCATGGAAGAAGGGATAGAGATCTTGGTGGCGATAGGATGGATGGTAGTATGAGCAACATCAAAATGACAATTCCGTCATTCAAGGGTAGGAGTGATCCGGAAGCATACCTAGAATGGGAGAAGAAGATGGAATTAATTTTCAATTGCTACACTTATTCGGAAGAGAAAAAGGTTAAGGTAGTTGTACTTGAATTCTCCGATTACGCTATTACTTGGTGGGATCAATTGGTGACTTCTAGGAGGAGGAATCGCGAGAGACCTATTAGTACTTGGGATGAATTAAAAGCTATCATGAGAAAGAGGTTCGTTCCTAGTCATTACCATCGGGAGCTTCATCAAAAATTACAAAGTCTATACCAAGGATCAAAGAGTGTGGAGGATTATCATAAGGAGATGGAGATGTTGATGATTAGAGCTAATGTAGAAGAGGATATGGAGGCTACGATGGCTCGATTTTTGAATGGGTTGAATAGGGATATAGCTAATGGGTTGAACTACAACATTATTTGGAGATGGAAGATATGTTGCACATGGCTATAAAGGTGGAGAAGCAAATAAAGAAAAAGGGAACAGCAAGGTATCAATCTGGTTCTAATTCTTCTTGGAAGTCGAAGTGGGAAAGTAAAGGAGATGGAGTTGTTTCTAAAGGGAAGTTTGAAGCACCAAAAGGGAAGTTTGAGGCACCAAAAGGGAAGGAGGAACAAGCTAATAAACTCGTACCTAAAGGGGAACCTCAACCATCTAGGAGTAGAGACATTCAATGCTTCAAATGTTTGGGGAGAGGACATGTGGCATCTCAATGTCCTAATAGGCGAGTGATACTTGTGCGGAAGGATGGAGCCATGGAGAGTGATAGTGAGGAAGAGGATTATAGCGATATGCCGGCGTTGGAGGAAGTATGTGATGATGAGGATGTGTTATCCGTGGAGCATGGGGAGTTATTAGTGGCAAGGAGAGCTCTTAGTGCTCAAATCAACACGGATGATTTGGAACAACAACGGGAGAACATATTCCATACACGATGTCCCATTAATAACAAGGTATGTAGTATGATTATTGATGGTGGTAGTTGCACTAACGTCGCTAGTACTATACTTGTTGAAAAAATAGGATTACCTTTGTTAAAACATCCTAAACCTTATAGGCTTCAATGGTTAAATGATAGTGGAGAAATTAAGGTGAATAGGAGGGTGTTGGTGAGTTTTTCTATTGGTAGCTATGTGGATGATGTTATGTGTGATGTGGTTCCTATGCTTGCCGGACACATTTTGTTGGGTAGACCTTGGCAATATGATAGGAAGGTAACGCATGATGGGTATAAAAATAGGTATAGCCTTACCAAAGGGGGAAAAACCATTACACTTACACCATTGATACCGTCACAAGTGTATGAAGATCAAGTAAAATTGAAAAATGATGAAGAAAAAAGAGTGAAGGAAAATGAGAGAAAGAGAGTTGAGGCCACGACCTCAGAAAAAGGAGAGGAAAGGAGAGTTGGAGCCATGACTCCAGAAAAAGGAGAGGCGAGAGAAAAAATGAGTGTTGGGGTACATACCTCAGAAAAAGGAGAGGGAGCGAAGAGTGCCAGAAAAGAAAGAAAAATGAGTTTCTACGCAAAAAGGAGTGAAATCAAGAAAGCATTCATGGAAGAACGGCCAATGGTCCTTCTGCTATACAAGGAATCATTCCTTGCATTTGATGAAACTAACAAATCCCTCCCTAGTTTGGCTATTTCTCTCTTGCAGGAATTTGACGATATATTTCCCGATGACATACCTAGTGGGTTACCACCCATTGAGGTATTGAACATCAAATTGATTTTGTACCTGGAGCAGTCATTCTGAACCGCCCCGCTTATCGAAGTAACCCCGAGGATACGAAGGAGCTCCAAAGGCAAGTGGAGGACTTGATGAGCAAAGGGTATATAAGGGAAAGTATGAGTCCATGTGCCGTCCCCGTGTTACTTGTGCCCAGAAAGGACGGGACTTGGAGAATGTGTGTCGATTGTATGGCCATCAACAACATAACGGTAAAGTATCGTCATCCTATTCCTAGGTTGATGATATGTTGGATGAATTGCATGGCTCTAGCATATTTAGTAAAATTGACCTTAAGAGTGGTTATCATCAAATTCGAATGAAAGAAGGAGATGAGTGGAAAACTGCTTTTAAAACTAAGTATGGCCTGTATGAATGGTTAGTAATGCCTTTTGGACTTACTAATGCACCTAGCACATTTATGCGTTTAATGAATTATGTTTTACGTGCATTTATAGGTAAATTCGTTGTAGTTTACTTCGATGATATCTTGATATATAGTAAAACTTTGAATGAGCATGTGGAGCATGTTAGGTGTGTGCTTGTGGTTTTAAGACAAGAGCAACTTTTTGCTAATTTTAAAAAGTGTGACTTTTGCATGGAAAAAGTTGTGTTTCTTGGCTATGTGGTTAGTGTTAAAGGAATAGAAATAGATGAAGAAAAAATCAAAGCTATTAAAGAATGGCCAATACCTAAAAGCATAACTGAGATTAGGAGTTTTCATGGCTTGACTAGTTTTTATAGGCGCTTTGTTAAAAAATTTAGCACGATTTCCGCACCACTCACAGAAATTGTCAAAAAAAGTGTAGGTTTTAAATGGGAAGTAGAACAGGAACATGCATTTGAAACAATCAAAAATATGTTGTGTAAAGCACCGGTTTTATCACTTCCTAACTTTGACAAGGCTTTTGAGATTGAATGTGATGTCTCGGGGCTAGGCATTGGAGCTGTTTTAATGCAGGATCAAAGGTCAATCGCCTATTTTAGTGAAAAACTAAAAGGGGTTGCACTTAATTACCCCACATATGACAAGGAGTTATACTCACTTGTGCGCGCTTTGGAGACATGGCAACATTACTTGTGGCCACGGGAGTTCGTGATACACACTGATCATGAATCCTTGAAGCATTTGAGGGGTCAAGCTAAGCTGAGTAAGAGACATGCAAGGTGGGTAGAATTCATCGAAACATTTCCCTATGTCATCCGATACAAACAAGGTAAGGAAAATGTGGTGGCAGATGCATTGTCTCGAATGTATGTTCTTTTAAATTCTTTAAATTCTAAATTACTTGGATTTGAATACATTAAGGACATGTATACTAGTGATCTGGACTTTTCTAATATCTATGAATTCTGTGGTAAAGGGGCTGTGGATAGGTTCTTTAAACATGATGATTATTTATTTCGAGAAAATAAATTGTGTGTCCCTAGGTGTTCAATGAGGAAGTTACTCTTGAGAGAGGCCCATAGTGGAGGTTTAATGGGTCATTTTGGGGTTAAAAAGACCATTGAAATCCTAAGTGAACATTTCTATTGGCCTAAGATGAAGATTGATGTGGTTCGGGTTTGTAATAGATGCATTACTTGTAAGAAGGCTAAATCTAAGATTAAACCCCATGGATTATATATGTCTTTACCCGTCCCTAGTGAACCTTGGGTCGATATCTCTATGGATTTTGTTTTGGGATTACCTAGGACTAAGAAGGGAAGAGATTCAATTTTTGTGGTAGTAGATCGCTTTAGTAAAATGGCACATTTCATACCATGCCACAAAACTGATGATGCTACTAACATAGCTGAAATTTTCTTTTGGGAAGTCGTACGCTTACATGGGGTTCCTAAAAGTATTGTCTCGGATAGGGATGTTAAATTCCTTAGTCATTTTTGGAGGGTCTTGTGGAACAAATTAGGTACAAAACTACTTTTCTCTACAACTTGTCACCCACAGACCGATGGGCAAACCGAGGTAGTAAATAGGACAATGATTCAATTGTTGCGCACGATAATCAATAAAAATCTGAAAAATTGGGAAGAGTGCTTACCATTTATTGAATTTGCATATAATAGGGCTATACATTCTACTACTTCTTGTTCACCATTTGAAATTGTTTATGATTTTAATCTGTTAACACCATTGGATTTAATTCCTTTACCTGTGAATGAACGTAGTAGTTTAGATGGAAAGAAAAAAGGCTGAGATGGTTAAAGCACTCCACGACAAGGTGAGGTTGGCGATTGAAAAGAAAAATGAACATTATGCTTCGCAGGCTAACAAAGGAAGAAAGGGCGTCATATTTGAACCCGGTGATTGGGTTTGGGTACATTTGAGAAAGGAGCGGTTTCCAGAACAACGCAAGTCAAAGTTACAACCGCGAGGAGATGGTCCATTCCAAGTGATTGAAAGGATCAACAACAATGCCTATAAATTAGATCTTCCTGGTGAGTATAATGTTTCGGCTTCATTTAATGTTTCTGATCTATCTCCGTTTGATGCAGGTTCAGATTCGAGGTCGAATCCTTTCGAAGAGGGAGGGGATGATGTGATCCAGACCACGGATACAAATCCGCACAAAGATCCGTTGAAGATCGAAGGAGGACCGATGACTTGATTGCAAACAAAGAGGGCCAAGGAAGCAATGGACAAGTTAGTTCAAGAAACAATGGTCAAAACAATGTTCGTGTCATCAAAAGAAGCAAGTTCCATGTTGGGACCGAGCCAAAACGACGAGTGGATCAACCTCATTCAATGCGTCGAAGAAAATTGTGAAATTTCAATGTTACGGCCGTAGCATATATTTCCTCACGGCCGTAACCAACTCACTGCTGAAATTGATTTTGCGAAACATGAGGTCTTACGGCCGTAAAGGTTGAGTATCACGGCCGTAATGGAGTCACTTCCTAAAACTGGAATTTGAACGATTTTGGACGTACGGCCGTAAGTCATATTGTCACGACCGTAAGAGTGAATCAGAAATAAGGTCACGGCCGTAAGGATAGTAGTCACGGCCGTAAAATCCTATACGCGTGAATTTTAGGGTTTATTTATTTCCTTATTTTTAGGTAGTTGTTTCCTTATTTAATTAGAACTCTTAACCTAGATTTTGACCCTATTTATAGGGATGTAATTTTCATTATTCATACACAACTTTGATATTATAATTGAGAGGCTATTTTGCTTTCATATTCTTATTCTTCATTGAATAAAATCCGAACTTGCGAGTTAATCTTGTTTGTTCAAATCTTGGGAGAGATTTACTTTTATTGTGATCAAGAGGTCAGCATATCTATTGATTGTGTTGGTTGCTTGGTTCAATTGATTTTAATCAATCTCTAAATCGTGGTTCTTTGGCATTCTTGGGTCGATTCCAATAATTTGTGGGTTGCGTAGTTACAATTGCTACGTGGTTTGCATCACAAATATCACTGTTAATATAGAGAAGTGATACATGCAAACTTTTAATGAACTATTGGATCACTAGAAAGAGAAACAACATTGCTACCCAATTGGATTGGAAACGTAGTGGGTATGGGGCTATGTTGGAGATATCTATGCCCATCATTTGATTCAATTTGATTTTAATGAAAAGTTGGTTGAATTAATCCACATCTGCATGCATACTACTAGCAAATCTACTACGTGGAAATCATGAAAGCAGGCAATAGACTCACATAATCAATATTGTAACTTCATTGTGTGTGATTTCAAAGCCAATATAATGATATGGAATTGGTAAGTAAGCTCGAAGTGAAACTATAAGCACACATGACCATGAATGTTTAAACTATTGCTTGGATCATCTAACAAAAAAAGAAACAACCAAAATTTTTAAGGAAAGAAGCAAATAGTAGTGGACTTATGAGCAAGGAAAAAACTTTTATCATCTTCTTTAATTTCTACGAATGAGGAGTCCAAATATTTTATTTTCTCCTTAATCATTATAACTATATGTTTTGTTCTTGAGTTTCTCTTTTGCTTGAATAATAAATGAACAATTGTTTCTCACAAAAGAAATTAATTAGCATTTTCTTGCAAGCTTGGAGGCCAAGTATGGAAGCCAGAAAATTTACCGATTTTTATTCTGGGTACTTTGTTTTAGTTCTATTTGCAAATTGTCACTCTCAGAACAAAAAAACTTCAAACCGCAACCCGAACTCTGCATTTTTCTAAAATTGTTTTTGCTTCTATGTGCAACTTTGGAGGCCATAGAATGTACCGATTTTGAATCTAATTATTTTAGCTAAATTTCGTTGTGTGAATACATATTTTTCTTAGAAAAATTTAAATTCTTATTATAGTTGCATTCATGATCTATGCACAAAAAATGTATTTTATGAAGAAATATTTATGCTCATGAAACGTTAATATTTAAGGTGCTCATTCTTTTCTTTTAAAGGTTTATTATTGATGATATTAAGTATTCTGTATGGTATAATTTATTTACCTTGTTAAATTTTATAATACTATTATTATATGCATCCCATTCCTGTTTTATCATTGAATATTTTTTTTGTCAAATAAAAGTAGACTATATTTCTTCCGTATAACATGTCATTTGCATATAATTAAAATTATACCTATTTCATGTATTTTTCTCTTAACAATTTATGTCTTCAATTTTTTTCAACAATTTTTTTTTTTTTTTTGTGTTAACTTCTGATTCGCATAACATCTTACTCCCCACCAAATAAGGATTTAGTTAGTTTCATTAATAGGTTTTATGTCTTATTCTTTATGTGTGTGTGTGTGTGTGTGTGTGTGTAAAGATCAATACTTATTAGTTTTTTTACTTTTATTTCAACCAATAGGATGTTGCATCTGATTATACATAACCATCTATAGGTAGAAAATTTGAATCAGTTTACTGTTGGCCATAAGAATATATACTCTTTGTTTGTCGCTGGATGCATGGCAAAAGTGACATTTGACAACAACTATATTTTTTTCTTTAATTATTACTTTTATCAAGTTTTTTTTCCATCAGATGAGTTCAAGTTGAAATTATCATGACTCCATTTTTTAATTAAACATGTAGTGGTGCTGAATTTAAGTTAAATTATCATGACTCCATGTAACACGATTTTGAGTGAATGAGAATTACATTATTCAAAACTTTTTATTCCTGTAACTTAACTTTTGCTTTGCTATATGAAAGGAATTCTTTTTTCTTTGTGCATTATGCTCTTTATACAATTGTTTATATTAAATTAGAGCTTTCCTTTCAGACCTGGTAATGCATCTTTTTGATTATTGATTCAAATAAATTACACTTTTATGTTCGTCGTAGTTTAAATCTTCTTGTTTCCCACATAATGGTATATAACAATTGTAAAATTGTACTGTACAGACCATTACCTTTGGGGATAAAATAATTAGGATCAACACTAGCGTCCTAGAGGAAGAACCCACAGGTTCCAATGTCCTATGATACTATGCTGATGAGTTGAAACAAGATTTCTTTCCATAGATTGATCAGGTTGGTGAAAATACATTGTTATCACTCCTGACTTTTAAAATTAATCAGAAATTCAAGTTCTATTCGTTCTTATTTGATACAGGTTGCCCCAATGTTGGTTCCACTAATGAAATTTCATTTCCATCACAAAGTCAGCAAACTTGGAATGCTGTTTCAGGTCATATAAATTTTAATTTACAAACTTTCTTTGTTTACATATTCAAAGTTGCTATTACATGCTTTGAAATATTGTTGCTTTCTCAGCAATGTCGATCATATAATTATGGTTAATCAGATCACCAAAAAGGGCAGATTTCCCAACGACATAATTATAAGTGTCATGATGACCTTTTTAGGAATATATTTTCTCTCCAATGCCATGTTGGACACTCTCGTCTCATAATTGTATGATTAGGACTTTATCCTTGATCCAACTCCTCTGGTATCATTAGTACATATATTCATAATCTTTTGTCGTATGATTACACACATCTTTGTAGCTATCATATTTTTTTAATTTTATGGTGGTTTGATATTTTGTGATTTGGGGAGTTCAATATTTCATTTTCGGTTGTCTTGTTTCATAGGCTGAAAACTCAATGCACTAACATTACCTTAAAACTAACAAAAGCCATGATTGAATGAGAAAAAAATTGGTGGTATTAAAAGAGAGAACCTTTTTTGTGTCCCCGCTATATTTTCATTTCTCAATAATGGAATATTTAGACGTTCTATTGTTTTTACTTCTTTTCCTATATTTATTAATTCTCGACACTTTCTTCTAATGGGTTAATTCTATATTCATTTGGGTTTTTGTTATATATTTTAGATTTGAGCTAGACACATATTATTGGAGTCTATGAGCTCGACTGCCAAGCGCCCAAAGGACCTGGTGAACAATATAAATGATAATTTTGACAATCCCATATGTAAAGAGTAACATTTCATAGGTTTTCCTTTATAAATCTTTAACTTCTACTGAAAGCTATTTTACTTTTCTCCTTCATTTACTGGAAAAATATAGATATGTACTTTTTTTATTGATTCTGTATCTGCTTTATAATGCTCTGAATTTTAGATGCATGAACGTCTATATGGAGACCATGGTCTTGATATGATGGACATTTTTCACAACAATCCATCTCTTGCATTGCCTATAATACTTAGTCGCTAGAAGCGGAAGCAAGAGGAACAGACCAAATGTCGTGCAGATTTCAACAAAGTATGGACTGAGATTTACGATAAAAACCATTACAAGTCTCTTGATCATTGGAGCTTTTATTTCAAACAACGTGATTCAAATAACTTGGCCACAAAATGTAAGGTAAGCATTAAGGTTTTGTTAATCCTTAGTTGCATCTTGCCTCTAAATCTGTTATTCACATGGCTTTTCCTCTTTTAGTTATTACCATATCCTGCAAGTTATGCTTTTGCCAACCATATAATTAGTTCAAGTCTCAACTTAAGTACATTGGAATATAATACGACGAAAAATATCTCTATAATTTTTTCTTTGTCAAATTTTTCGTATGAGCAAACAGGAAATGCATATCCATTTCAAAATTTGGAGACATACTCATGAGTGTCATGCTATGTCACTAAACTAGGTTAGAAGAGTGTCATGTCGTGGTTAATAAGGATGTAGGGATGTTTTCTTACATCTTTTGGTTCTCATAACTCTTTTCATGCTTCTAATTGACAGCCTTCATAACAAAAATCAAAGAGATTAAGTAGAAAAGTGAAAATAAGGATAATGTGTTACTTGGTATTGCTGCTCGAAGTAACTACTCCATCCTTCCAAATCTTGAATATGAATATGCTCATGCTGACATTCATGAAGACTACTATGAAATCATTAAGTACTCGTCCAAATAGATCTCCTCAATGGAAAAGAAATCAAATAAAGTTTTGAGATTCTATAGTGCTTTTCTTGAGCCAATGCTGAGTGTTCAGTCATAGAATTGTAACGTAAAACTACAAAATACACTGCTAGAAGTGTAACTGAAAGAGATAGAATTACAAATGCTGGTGCAAGCGGCCAAGCCTAATTGTAATGGAGATTCAAATTTATCACCTCAACGAGTCAATTCCTATAAGACGCCAAGCTCCACAAATATTCATAATCTAGATAATGCAGATGGATCAATTGTAGCATCTAATCTACAGTAACCCAACTATGGTACAACTGTTACCATGGAAACAGATGTAAATCATGGTATGTATATAGTTCAACACTTGGTTTCTATGTTATTGCTGATCTGTGAAGATTGGTTGATACTTTAGCATAATTTAAGTGTGATTTATAGTAGCATTCTTTATAGTAACTGCATTTGCATTTTGTATTCATTTACTTATGTTTTTTATTTGCCATGATGGAATATTCATTTGAACTTCAAGTATGTGCTGCAAATTCTCGAGCTACTAATGACCATGGTGAGGATAACCGCAAGTCAAAGCTTAAAATGGAAGATACATTGTGCTCAAAGGTATGGATGTATGTTTTTAGCTAGACTGTGGAGTCCCATTTTGAGCTGAAGTAGATGCATTCTTCTATACTACTTATTCCATTATTTTTCTCCTTGGTTCAACTCCTTTTTGTTCTCGTGTTTCTATTTAGATGGAGCTTTTAGATAAGCTTATCTTCTTCTCTTGATGTATTTTTTTTCCATGATATGGTGTAAATATGTTTCCTTGTGTGCAACAGGGAACGTTTCTGTGCCATCTTTTTATGACATGCCTTTTGTAACTTCACATTTATTAATTTGCTAAACTTTAATCAAACTAAATGTTAAAAATGAAGGCATAGCATTTTACAGACGCCCCCTAATTAGGGTTAATTTTTTAATACAATATCAGATGGATATAGGAGTCTTTTAAATATTGATAGTTAGGTTCCAATATATCAACAACTTCACCTGTAGTAGGATACTTGCAAATAATCAATTCATGAACTGTGTGGTTTTAGATGTTAAGAGAATTTTTAAAGATTTTAGACCAATTTCAATAATGCGATGCATCAATTTTTACCAACCACAGTTAGAGAATTAAGCTTGTGCTTGGGGTTTTATATTAGCAGGGGAATAATGGTTTTTGAAATAGTGGACACAATATTTTTGTTTCTACTTTGTAATTTTTTATCCCGTCTAAATACCTGGTTATAATTAAGTTCAATAATGGATTAAATTATTAGACATTTCCCTCTCTTTTCACCTCTAAATGTTGATTTCTTATTTATATCATATGAATTTTTCTCTTGCAGTATGGTCGTGTTTTGGAGATTGAATTAAAGATTCCACCTTGTCCTCCTTGTTACTGTTTTGTGAAGTTATTTTACTAAAACACAAATTCACAGTTTTATGCAGTTTTACATAACATGGGTGATGGGACCTACATTTTCTAAATTTTTTTGCCTTTCAAATTCTTAGATAATTAAGGAATCATTAGTCATCTAAGGAGCTTGAGTTTTTACGATTTTTAGTTTGAGCATGCTCGGGATGCAGAGGATGCTATCGAGGGCAGAGATGGGTATAACTTTTATGGGTGTCGACAGAGGGTGAGAATTGTTCCTGAAATAAACAGTTTTTTAGAATTAGTTATGGTTTATCGCTTTTTCATTTTGTCCCCTTCTTCTGTTGATTTACTTTCGAACTTATTTTGCTCATTCATAGGTCGAGCTTGTACATGGTGGTAAAGGGTCATCGTCTTCAAGTGATCGTCGTGGTGGCTATGGTGGAAGCGAAAGCAGAGACGGAGGTACAGTTGGCAGCATATTCAGTACTTCGCGCCATTCTGAGTATCAAGGTGTTGCCAAACTTACTGATTAATGGTTACAGATTTTGATGTATGCTGACACTATTTCCTGTGTAAGAATGGTTTCAATGTCCTTATCTTAAAATGTCTACATGCATATAGTTATGTATCAAGACTGGTTAAGACCAGTGTTTGGAAAACCGGACCGGACGGTTCGACCGGGAAAACCGGGAACCGGCCGGAAAACCGGTCTGGTTCATCCCAAAAACCGGCCGGTAAAAAATCGGTCGGTTCAACCGGTTTTTAACCGGTTCAACCGGGAAACCGGTTGAAAATCGGGAAAAAACCGGCCGGTTCAACCCGTTTTTTTATTTTTTTTTTTGTTGTTTTAAGCTATTTTTGTGTATAATTTTATTTTTTAAATGAATTAATATTAGTTTATTTGTAAAATAACTTGTTTTTTTTAGAATTTTTGTGATTTTTTAATATTTTTTTATATTTTAATTGAAACCGGTTCGACCCCGGTTCAACCCGGTTGGACCTTTTGACCCTTGACCCGTTGCCTTTTTCGGTTCGAACCGGTTTCCGATTTTCTAAACATTGGTTAAGACTTAATAAAGTTTCTATCGATTCCAGGAAAGTTGATAATGAATCAAATAAGATTTCTCCGGAGGTCGAGTAGGCACTAGAGCCATTAAATTGTAACACTAATTCGATATTTTGTTCCTCGATAACGCATTTGGATTTGCAACAAAAGAATCATAAGTGAGTTCAACTATTGATTTTCGTTAATATTTATCAACATATAATTCAATAAGCACAACAAGAAGGGCTGTACATCAAATTTTGGATAAATCAGGTTACAATTGTATTAACAGAACGCTAATAAATACAACTTTAAAACAATTCTCGTATTTCAACTAGTATTCTCTATAAGACTTGAGCTTCTCAATAAAAAGAATTCTACGTATATCGAAACAAAAATGCTTGAGTCCAAGTCTGACTTTCCCTTATGAAATTGTAGATGTATCAAACATTTGTGATCTGCTCGTGACGTGACAGGGAGAATTGACGACTAAATTAAATAAATTTGTTTTCTTTTTAACAACTTAATCGATGTATTGTTTTGCTAAAAATCGAGATTTTAGTAAATTTTGATAAATGTTGATGATATGTATGTTTTTGTTTTAAAATAAATTTAAAAAGAAATGGGTTTCACTAATTTGGTATTATGCGAGAAAGATGAACAAAATGATTTAAAACTTCCCTGTGCATCTAAAAAATTGAAGAGTACAAATTTATGATATGAAATGGAGGTGTCAAGACGGACGAACAGGTCGATCAGACCTGTGAAAATCGGACCGGATTGATCCGAAACCGCAGGCCGACTCGTAACCTGTGCGGGCGGTTCACGGGTCAAGAAGTTGTGAACCGCGGGTTTTGCGGGTCAAACATTCGCGGGCCGCGGTTAACCCGCTGGCCCGTAAAAAAATATAAAAATAAAAATAAACTGTTTTTATTAAATATGGTAGCATTGAAAATATCTCTTCTTCTAGAAACTCTAATACAACTTTTAAAGTAAAATCTTATTTTTTTTCTCCCTAATAGCTAAAAAAATAATTTTTTTTATAATAGTAATTAGAAATACATTTATCATTTAGTTGTTATTTGTTTATGTTTTATTTAAATTTGCAAATTTAGAAGTAATTCATATAACATAAACTATAATTTTAAATTCTATGTAAGCATTTTATGGTATAAATATGAATTTATTATTTTAATCATTTTGTATTTAGAAACTTGACAAAAAATTTGTTATAAATATGAAAAAATCTATATTTTTATTCATACGAGCCAAATCAGAACAAATCGCGACCCGCATGAGCTCGACCCGAATGGACCAGCAGGTAGGTCTAAGTTGTAGTTCAAAATTTACGGACTAACCCGTAACCGGCCCGTAACCCGCAACGGACGGGCTTTTTTCAAGCGACCATTACCGGGTTTTTTATTGGCGGGCCGATCCGGCCCGAACCACCCGGATTGACACAAATGACTGCTAAAATCAACAGTACCCACAACAAACTTGTGAAATTTTCATTCAACAATGGAAAACCATAATCTCTGAATATTAACATGGATAAAATTTCCGATTAGCGTAAAATTTACGTTTCCGACTAAAGCAACTACCAAAAACAAATTTGAGTTACAGAAATATTTCAAGATCAAAGCCTAAAATCTTCTGATAACCCTTTATAAAATCATTTCTTCTTTGATTTTACAGGAACTCCTTTATACATTTCCACCTTTTCCTTCAATGCATCTCTTCGAGGACGTGCCACCTTGTTGTTGGGATCGAAAAGCAGAACTTCTTCAAATGCATTGAGGGCCAACTTTAAGTCTTTGGTCTTCTCATAAGCATCACCGAGGTTGTTCCAGGCCGTGACATAGCCAGGTTGAAGTTTGACAGCATTCTCGAACTGAGCTATACCCTTGTCGACTTTTCCATCAAGAATGTAACTGACACCAAGAGCATTATAAACCTGGTGAACGGTGAAATGGTTGTTATATATTAAACCAGAGCACAGTATGCTCCAAACAATTTCAACAACAGTTATAACACAAACATAAACTTCGACCACCATCATTCTTTTCCTGCCTACTTATTTCTCATTTTCTATATGCACCTTATTTTTCTTCGATTTCTTTGTATACTAAAAATAAAATAAAATAAAATAAACTGTTTTTAAGAGGACGTACAGAAAGACGGAGGAATACCCACAAAACAACCATCCATGTGCTATGTGTGCCTACTAAAATGATCTCATATCAGCAACACTAGAAACTGGAAGCAAAAATTATCAAAATTTTATAAATATCAAATCTTGCTAATTAGACTGAGATTAGGCGCAGTAAGGAAACAAGCCCCCACATGGGAATCAAATTTTGTTCACTGAATACATGGAAATATCACAATCACCAGCTTGCATTTTTGTTTAATGGTATTTCTTGTCTCATACAGAAACGAGTTCTCTTTTTGTAAGCGCTGACTGAAAAATGAAATATGAAGTGCAAAATGAAGGGGAGAGATGTAATACGGGCTTCTGAGCTGCAGATTAAAGTGAAGATTATGCTTGAAGAAGCAACAAAGTCACTGGATCAGTTAAATCGATAATTTGCATAGGCTGGGAATACCTTACCATTTTGAGGATGAAATTAAGCATATCTTGATGTATATTAACAGAAAATATAGTGACAAGCCAAAGATTAAGTATTTCTATGCTACAGTTTTGGAATTCAGAGTTCTAAGATAACGTGAATTTCTCTTGAGGTTCAAAAGATGAAACTTCAAAGATCTAATTTAAATCGAGCTACAAGTTTTGTGTTCTTTGTCCATTTGATGAAACTTGAATTTTACTCCCCAAAAGTAGTATATTTCAAATTTCAACTTATATTAAAACATCATAGATTAGCATAAAAATATACGCATACCAAACATAAAATTTAAGTACAACATATGGGGGCTTCAAATAGAGAAGTCTAGACTCAAAAATGTCTCCTATTTGTTTAGGAATATATGGTTGATTGAGTCAAGAAAAAGGTTTAACTTGGGTTATATACATGATAAATATTTAGGGAAAGATTTATTGTATTATTCAATTAAAACATTATTTAACAATTAATGTATTAAATACAAAAGAGATGTAACAACAAAACTTACTCCTCCTTAACCAATATAAGATGGCCATCATGAATAAATCCTATTAAACTTGTTGACAATTTGATGAAATTAATGACAAAATACAATAACTCAAAGTGGATAAAAGCTATTGATGTGAGAACTTGGCTGATTGAGGAGATATTAGAGTGAGAAAGGTGATTTCAAGACAATATTGGAGTCATAGGTAGTTTGGTAGCATTTAATTATTCTTTTATTATTGATGTGATGATAATTAAAGATAAAGAATTATCATACTTGAGCAAGATCTTGATCATCTCCATCCCATTTATCAATTGCCTGAAGCAGATACTTGGTAGCAGCCGGGTAGAACTTTCTTCTCAACATTACTGCTCCAAGTTCAAACAACTCTGTCGCACTAGCATCACCACTTCTCACTTGCTCCTGAGATTTATTAAAATAGTAGTATCATGAGAAATAGATAGAACAAAAAACAAAACTAGCAAATTCTGACACCAAATTTAAGAAAAAAGAAATCGAGTATCTTTAGAAACTAATAGGATACAAGTTTTCACGGTCCATTTATGGCGCCCCCAAGGGAGCATCATAAAAAATGCCCACTTGGCTAATGGGCATTGGATGTCAAGCGGGGTCCACCTAACAAAGGGTGACAAATGCCCACAGTGGGCACCACATTATAAAATTTCCTCAGGTTTTCACTCTGGCATTGGGTTAAAACAAGAAAAGATGTAAAACTTGTCCATAATACACAGATGAGGAAAAAATCTTAATAGCAACTTAAAAAAAAAAAAATAAAGATGAAATTCCTACAATGGAACTGATTAAAGCATTCAAACTCATTTTATTCAAAACTAATTTTCAATCACAAATTCTGCCAATTTAATAATCTATACATAAACCCAAAAAATATTCCCCAATTTTTAACCACAAATTCTCCGAAAATTCAGTATTACAAAACACATTATTTGAAATAATGGATCTCAAACACACCCTAAGTATTCTGGCAAGTTTATCAAGAAAGGTAAAGGTAAATAGAACTTTAAAATACTTAGGAGCCCTTGATAAAAAGGAGTAATGAACATTCAAACAAATTCATTATCCTTTTTTGTAACGACTCGGGTCCCACTTAACGGGCTGTCCCGACCTTTAGATCGACGACATACTGTCTCCACTATACCAACACGAGTCTTTTCAGCAAGCTTTGTCCTCACTCGCACACTCCTCGAGAAAACTTCCCAGGAAGTCACCAGTCCCAGAATTTCTCCAAGTCAAACACATTTAACTATGGAGTTTCTAATGATGGACTTCCGAAAAGTTGGGACAGTACGTCGTCGTTTAACAGCCGGAACAGTCCGTTAAATAGGACCCGGGTTGTTACAAATGGTATCAGAGACGGCGCCAGCCGAAAATCTGAAACTAAGTGCTATGCGGGACAAAGTTCTATGCCATAGGGTCGGACCCGGGTTGTTACATATTTTATTTTAGTAGCTTAGTAGCCTATATATTGTTCAACTTAACTTTGTTAAATGGTTTCTTCTATTAGATGAAGGGCTCGGACACTACGTTTAGAGGAGGAAAGGTTTTGGCCTTCGGGGGGATGCTTCTTTCGAAAGCATAGTCCTTTCGTAAGGATTGTGCTCTTGAAGGCTGGAGAGACTATATAAGAATAATCTCTGTACCGAGACAAACTATAAAGTAAACATGACTGAGACAAATACTGAAGGAATAACATAACTTATATAACTGTCTGCCAAAGAATTACGAAGAGTCTAGTTCTATCTATGAATTTACTAATAAATCTAAATGAATATTAATCACAAATTACGCAATCAAAGGAAGAATGAAAAAAATATAACAATGTCACGTAGAATGTGGAAATATTTTAAGATCCTTAACATTTACAAGTAGTAAGACATAAGGTGAAATAGGCAAATGCTTATCCCTATCCCTATATAAGAAAAGATTCACTTTGTTGGCACTATTCATAAGCCAAATAAGCCAATTTAGCAATTGATAAACCAAATAACCCATTTTAGCTTCCTACCTATATTATCAATTATCCATATTCCCTATCCCTATTTTTCCAATATTTTCCCTATATAATAAAAGAATCTATTTGGAAGGCGCTATTCATAAGCCAACAAACTCACCTAAGCCATTTGAACCGCCACAAAGCAGAATGAGCCGCATGAATTGAATTCTGTTCTTTTTCGATTTTTTATCTAACAAAAATGGGTCTATATGGTTCTTTAAAAAGCTGGTTCATTAATATGGGCCTTGCAAAGTTTTATGACTCATTAATAGACCTATTAATAGGATTTTCTAGAATCAATTTAGTCTTTGATCTTGTTTCTTTCAATTAAACACGCAAACGCTTAACCCTAAAATTTCTTCTACGTCTCCATGCCAACATTCAGCAATAGGAAGTTTATGCCGACGCTTCCGCCGCTGTGAAGATACTGTTACAATGAGTTTTTTTCGTGTTTTTTGCTTCTTTTTTCTCCTCTTTGTGTTGTCATTTTTTTCACGTTCAAGTTTCGTCGTTCGGGTCATCGAAACTTTTCTTGCAAAGATAGTCTTCTAATTTTTTTCCCCTTTTAGTACCTGTTTTACTTTTCAGATCTAGCTTATGTTTTTTTTTTTTTTCTAAATAGTAAAATAAACTTTTGATTGTATAATATCTTGTTCGTTGAATTTGATTTTTTTTTTTTTTTTTTTGTAATTAAGAAGAAATTGTAGATCATTATACCAATTAAGAACCCAACTTTGAAGGTATGTTGACTACATATTTCATTTTTTCCCTAAAATACAGCAATAGGGAATACGTTTGTGATACATGTGATTTTTGAATTTTTTTTTTTTTTTACTAGAACGTCTACAAATCCTATTTCAAAAGTAATTTGATAGATGTAATTTTTTATTTTTAACTAGAACTTCTATTGTTTTTTGTTTTGTTTGGAAGGCTTGATATTTAGACCTTTTGTGAATCCTACTTCGAAAGTAGTTTTTTAACACATACAATCTAATTTCACCAAAACATATTTATTCTTTTTTTTTTCTTTGGTCTATGAATCTTGCATTTTTTTTGTGTATACTAATTAGATGCCTGTAAAAATAAAATTTGTGTTTGGATGTACATATAAAATTGATCTTTAACTGTGCATTTCTTGTTATGTATTTTGTTTTTGGTGATCTTTCATTTCATTTCTAATACATTTTGTTTTGTCTATACTCTTCCAGTTTAAGATCAAATATACAGTGTCTTAAAAAAAATGCAAGCTTAGATACATCTAATGTGTAGATAAATTATTTATTTTCCCCTTTTTACCCATTTGCATACATATGTTAAGGTTTTGTTCTATGGTGTAATTTCGAATGAGTAACTTTCCGTTTTGATTTCAATCGAAGGTTGACAAATCCACTGACTGTTTTTGGGAAAGTAGCTGAATTGTAAGTATTTCTTTAATTTATAGTTATTTTTCCATTGCTTAGGAATGTTTTTTACTGTGTTTTTCGTTCTCTATGTTTGTATGTATGAACAAACGTGTTTTCTTTGTGTTTACCATTTTAGAATTCACTTTCAAAAGTAATTCTATTAGCACAGACACACTTTCATTAGGGATAACATACTTCTTTTTCTTGAGTTTAAGTTTAATTTTCTGATTAATGTGATTATTATTATTATTTATTTATTTATTGTGCTAAGATGTCTATTGCTTTCTGTTTTGGTTGGAAGGCTCAATCTTTATAATTAATGTGATTATTATTATTTATTTATTTATTGTGCTAAGACGTCTATTGCTTTCTGTTTTGGTTGGAAGGCTCAATCTTTATACCTTTTGCGGATCCTAATTTGAATGTATTACTTTCAATACATACATTCTAATTTCACGAAAGCATATTTATTTCCTTTTCTTCTTTTTTCTACATTTTGTTGTACGCTAATTAGATGTATGTTTCAAAAAAAAAAAAATCGTGCATTTGGATTTACACATAAAATTTAAATGTATCATTTTCTTCACTGGCACATGTATACTACATTTAAAATGCATCACTGTGATTTAATTTGAAATTTCTTTTATATTACCTTTTAGGGTCTCTCAATGTCGAGTAAATTATTTTCTAAAGCAATCCACAGAAAAAGAAAATACAGCTTCCAATAGAACGTTTGCATGCTATTACATACTCAACGAAATTACGACACGTGCATCGCACGTGTGTCAAACTAGTTTAGTTATAAAATATTCTTACAACTTTTTCGAAACAGGCATGTGTTTTTTTTTTTTGGTTAAAAAAAGACTTAATTTATGATATAATTATGTTATCTGCATTTCCTACTTTTATAGTGGTGAATTTTTTTTATTTTTTATTTAGATCCTAACATCTTTGGTAAAACACACGAAGTATGTGTGATATTGAGTTGCATCCCCACTATATCTGTAAAATTTTGTTTATAATTAATAAACCCATGCTTTTGGATAAATAACTAAAAGCTAACTGTTTTCCTACCAACTACCCATCCTATTGCTCGTTCTTTCTCTTGTTTGGAGTTTTAGGTTAGGGTTGAAGCAAACAATATCATTTACAAAGATCAAGTGAAAATATGCAAGTACTTACTTGTAATTCTTTCGCAGAAAGATCAAGCTCTCTGCGCATAAGGACTTGACGGATTACAAAGAATGTTCCGACTCCAAGCAAGGCAAGTAGTAAAAGCAGGTACGAAAGCTGGATTCCCAATTCAAATAACTCCCCAACCTCATAGACGACATTTGTTCTTACATCTTCATGTGCTTGTACCATTTGTGCCGGTATCAACCATGAACAACATGAGAAAGAAGATACAAAACATAAAGGCCTTTTAATTCTTGTTATATCTCCATCAACTGAAAGCTTCCTTGAGAATTCTGGGACAGAATGGGGATATCAATTTCAAAATCTATTTACAGTATGCTTAACCAATGCTATATAGAAATGATACCTGTAAATATGACCGAAACCTAAATCTAAACATTGACAGTCCAAAGGGGTCAAGTAATTACCTCCAACAGGCCAAATAGAACAGAATACCATATGAGAATTTACGGTTTGAATATAACTTAAAACACACCAAAAACTGATATTCTATACTCTAAATAGTGATAAATCCATCCAGTACAGCTCAAAAGTCAATGAAGATTATTGCTTTGGAGAGAAGAACTACTCTATTTTTCCGCTACTTTTATAATCACTATTATACATTTTCTTAAATATATATATATTTATATATATGTTTCCATTTTCTATCAAAAAAAAATAACTTATAGATTTTATTAATAAAATGCTCATTGTTTAGAGGTTTCATAAGAATGTACAAGTAATGTTGATCATTTGACCTTCTGGTAGCATGAGCCAAAATCGTTAGACGTAATTCAGGATTGTAACCATGTTTGATTGATCTTAAACTTTTATGTTACTTAACTTGCCAAAGATGATTTTTAAAAGTTACTCCAAAAAATCGGGAGTGTACCGAATATTACCCCCAAGAAATCACTTGGGGTTAAACCAAAGTTGATCGCCTGGGGAAGCATTTAGTTAACAAAACTATTTTGCACTTAACCAAGCGATCACTTGAGTTTATACGAAACAATCACTTGGGGTCAAAAATGTAAGCTTCTGAATTTTCTCTATTTTTTCTTTTTTTGACCATTTCCTTGTATGTAAAATTTATCCTATGCGAGATGGATGAGATTTCTTTCTGGTAATTATCTCAATAACCACTTGTGTATATGTATTGTTACCCAATGAATAAAATTCAAAAATATATATATATATATATATATATATATATATATATATATATATATATATATATATAATTTCAAATTGTGTTCTTTGATATGGTATCAAAGACACCTTCAATCTCCTATTCGTTACTATAGGAATTGAAGTTTGGATTTTGCTCACAATTTTTTCCCGTTCAATACCTTATGTTTCAAAACTTTTTTTTTTTTTTTGTATCTTATATCCACTATAGTAGAGGGTGGTGATTCTTCAAAGAAGAGTAATTTTACAACAATGGTTGGACTTCATGTATGAAACTTCTATGATAATAGTAGAAATGTAAGGTGGAATATTCTTATATTACTTAGTTGTGAAAATGATTACAAGACAATCTATATATAGAAACACAAAATACATAATTTGCCTACTAGTCCCTAACTATTCTAAACTACTATTTTGGTCCATACAACATTAATTGTACATTTCAACTCTTAGCCTCAAGTTGATACACAGATAAAGTATCAACTTGGAGATGATGTAAACATCCTACTACTTGAATTGCAACTTCAAGTAGTTAGTAGAGTGCTCCCCCTTTCTTCCAATTACAATAGTCTTCTTGGGTCGATGTCCATAATGAAAGATTGTTTGGATACATAAAAATCCACAACCCGCAATGGCAATGTCAACGTCAACGGAACCCTTACTCCGAAAACAAATATAGCAGCTAGCACAAAGAGACATAACCTCAGTAGAAAAGAAAATTGCCTAATAATCAAGGCCGACTTAATATCTTGAATTTGTGAATGGAAAGCTAATAAAAGATACGAAGAAAAATACGCGACAACAAGGAAACTGAAAGTTTAGGGACTGAATTGACAAAATCAAAAAAAAAAAAAAATTAGGGGTTGAAATGTATTTTTGAAAAATCAAGACCAAAAATACAATTGTGATAGATCAGAGTCTGAATTTGTAAAATTTAAAGGTTAGGGGATCAATATGCCATATTAGCAAAGATTGGGACTAATATGAAAAAGACTAAAATTTCGATGGCTAACTTGTAAAAACTAAATCACAAAGGCCCAATTGAAATAGCCCAGCTAGTCCACAAGTCAATCTTTCCAAGGAAAATATGAAAGGCCCAAGACTTGTAACAACCCAAAAAATAGGCCTAAATAAACCCAAATAACAAAATGGGGTAGCTAAGAGAAAAACACACTTATTGGAAATTACTAGATCTCTTTTATTTGGTGGCCAAAGGTCTACTTGATAAATCGTACACCATCTAGTGTTCTTAATTTTAAGATACCATTAGATGTCCTATCTGACTATTGCACTCTTCCATCGGTGGTTCTTTTAGCTCCTAAGATTTCTGGTAGCCTTTTTCCACTTACGCTCCCATCAACATACTAAACTTGAACATCGTGTTGTGAAATACGTCTTTATAGGATATGGAATCAATCAAAAAGGATACAAACGTTATGATCTTGTCTCTAAAAGGAATGCTCTTCTACAAACTATTGCCTACTAATTCATCACTTCAGGGGGACAATCAAGGAGAAATGATCTATCATAAAGAGCTGCAGGCTTTCTTTCCTATTGGTACAATGTCTCATCTAATAGTACCACAATCATTGGGCCAATCTTCTCCTAAAGTACTTCTAATTCTAACCATATAGTTTTTTATAATATTGAACCTCTTGCTAATAATAATACTAATAACGCTGAACATCTTTTGTATGATAACTATGAAGCTCGGACACGAAAGAAATGGCGGAGTACCCGTGTCGACACGACACGGGTACGGGTATGGGATCCGGACAGGATCCTGCAATTTCAAATCGGACACGGCTGGAAAAAATACAGAAAATCGGAGGGAAGTAAGAGAGAACCTTACGGTGGAGAAGAAAATAAAACCTAGCGACTATTGCGTGAAGAAGAAGAAGAGAGAACCTAGCTGCTGCGTGAAAAAGGAGTACCTTGCGGGTTGCGGCAAAGACGAACTTTACAGAAACCTAGTTGCACTCCTACTACGTGCAATGAAGAAGAAGACCTGGGTGGCTAAGCTTTTAAAATGGGCTTTTGAAATGGGTTATTATATTGTAAACTGGGCTTGTAAATTGGACTCTTAAATTAGGTTTGTAAATTGAACTTTTAAATTTAGATTTAGGGCTTTTTTTGGGCTATTCACATTTTAATTGTAAATTGATAAAATTATCAAATTTCATACTTCTTTCTTTTTTCTATTTTTGTCGTGTTATTTTATACACTGTACAATTTGTAATTTATTTTTTATTTTAATTTTAATATGTGAAATTTGAGGGGGACAAAAATAGTTAATGTATGAAAAACTGTACCCATGCACTTGTGTCCAAAATTTGGACTCTTTTTTCCAGTGTCCCGTATCCTAAATTTTAGAAAAAGAAGGATCCCGACACTTAGATCCGTACCCGTAATCGACTCTCGTACCCGTGTCCGAGCATCATAGTCTGATAACACTGAACACCCTCCTTATCATCCCCCACTAGCCACCATGATCTAATCTCGATATATCACCTACTAGATATGAGTCTGACCCTAATTGCAAAACTAGTTATCACATTAGCGACTATGTGACGTCACATAGACTGTCCAAGTCAAATGCATCTTATGTGCTACAATTATCATCTGTTTCTATACCTAGTAAAATGCAAGAAACTTTAGCAAATGTTAGATGGACTCAAGCTATGGTAGAGGAAATGGCTGTGCATGAAAACATTGACACTTCGGAGATGGTGCCTTTACCCAAGGGAGAGAAGGCTATGGGGTGCAGATGGGTGTTTACGGTGAAACAAAAGGCGGATGGGACCATTGAGAGGTATAAAGCTTGATTAGTTGCAAAAAGGTATGCACAATCTTATGGGATCAATTATCAATGCACTTTTGCACCGTGTTTCCAAACTTATTATGGTAAGGGTACTCTTATCCTAGCAACCAATCGGATTGGCCACTTCTTCAATTCGATGTAAAGAATGTATTTTTGCATAGAGATCTTGCAGAAGAAGTATATTACGGATCCTCCTCCAGTTATAGAAAAGTACTCAAACACTACACGGGTATGAAAACTTAAGAGGGCATTGTATGAATTGAAACAATCTTCGAGGGCTTGGTTCGGTAGATTTACCAAGTACATGAAGAACTTTAACTATAAGCAAAGCAACTCAAATCACACATTTTTCTCGAAGCACAAAGAGGGTAAAGTTACTGCATTAATTATCTATGTTAATGATATGGTGGTTACAGGTGAAATTGAAAGCTTATAATGACACTTGGCCTCAGAATTTGAGATGAAGCAGCTTGATAATTTAAAATACTTGGGAATTGATGTGGCCCGATCAAAGAATTGTATTTTCTTATCTCAATGGAAATAAATTCTTAATTTGTTAAATGAGGCAGGCATGTTTGGATTTAAGCCAGCTAATACCCTATTGAGCAAAATTATAAGTTGTTCTTATGCTTGAACGCAACTCCTTCAAAAACTTGTGAAAAATTGATTTATTTGTCTCATGCTCGCTCAAATATTGTATATGCAGTAAGTGTCGTGATTTAATTTATGCATGATTATCGTAAACTCGATATGGACGTTGTTGAGAGAATATTGAAGTATTTGAAATCTATGCCCGGGAAAGGGTTGTAGTTTACCAAAAACAATCACCTAAAAGTAGAAAGATATACTCATGCGGTGGGTAGGTTCAATCAATGACAGAAGCTCTACCTCATATTACTTCACTTTTGTCGAGAGAATCTTGTGACTTGGAAAAGTAAAAAGCAACCAGTGACAGTAAGATCTAGTACAGAAGCGAAGTATAGGGGTATAGCTCTTGGGGTATGTGAGTTACTATGATTGAAAAATTTGTTAGCAAATTTGGAAGTTGATTCTCAAGATGCAATGAAACTATACTGTGATAACACTTCAGCCATTGAGATTGTCCACAATCCAATTCAACATGATCGGACAAAGCATGTAGAAGTTGATAAAATTTCATTGAGGAAATGCTTGAAGTGAGTGTCATGGTGTTTCCCTTTGTGAAATTTGAATATCAATTAGATGATGTACTCACTAAGGCCATGGCGAGCAAAGCTTTTGATGATGTCTTACACCTCAAACGATCACTTGGAGTAAAACCTAGGCAATCGCCCAGGGACGAGTTTAGCTAATAGAAATGTTTTCAACTTAAACAAGTGATGGCTTGAGTTTATACAGTCGATCGCTTGGGGTCGAAAACTGAAGTTCCAGAATTTTCTCTATTTTTTCCCTTTTTGATTATTTTCTTGTGTTGTAATATTTATCCTACGCAAGATATGCAAGATTTGTGGTAAATATGTCGATAATAACTTGTATATATGTACTGTTAGCCACAATGAATAAAATATCAAAAAAAAAAAAAAAAAATCTTTAAAATTTTCTTCTTTGACAATCTTTTCTAAAGTGTAAGTCTTAACTAGCTTTCCAAAAAAGTAACTTTAAAGCACACACATTTATGCTCTGAATAGGTGTAGATGTAACCATATGCTAAAAGAAGCTTAGATTGTTCAATGGTAAATAACAAACATAACAAGGATATAAATCAATGTGAATTAGCTACTGAAAAGAAGAAATTGTATTACCTTCAAGTTTGGCCAAGGTCAAGGAAGATGACATTTCCATTTCCTTTTCGAATGTCTGTGTACATTGACAACCAAACATTAAGGCTAGTCAGAACATATTGAACAGCACAATCAAAATTTAGTTTGTTCTAACAAAAAATGTAGAACAAGGGTATCATTTAATTAGTTTCTTTATCTTTAAAGAATAGAAACCAATATCTTATACGTCCCTTGAGCTTGAGATGAATCATGAAGGAATTTAAGAACGAACTCAGTTGTTTCGCCGATGAATATGCAACTTGACCATTCACATCCATCCCCATTTGTAACAAATATGATAGTTAAGCATTTTTATTACTCAATTGTGCACTCTTCCTTATCACCAAACTACAAAAAACTCAAATTAACCTCTCTTTTCTAGTTCATATATACAGTTCGTCACTCCAAATCTTAAGATCACCAAAAACCAAACATAGCAAGTTATTTCACAATATAAGAAAATTAATAACAAATCACATACACGTCATATATGCAAATCCCATACCAAAATCTAAAAACCCGAAATTCCAAAAGATGAACTAAGAAGATTGCAGGATATACCCATGCCTGTAGAGAGAGTTTAAGGGGCCTGAATTTGCGCTTGGTGGGTTTTCTTGAAAAGCAACATAGAGCCGTCCCATTACTATGGAAGACTGAAAATTCATAAGAAGTTGGATGAAACCTGTTTCTCGGTGTTAGATTTGGGATAAAAATAGTGGTGCTGTAAGAATGTTGCAAAGGAGGTGAAAAGGTGCACTGGATTAACATTCTCCTTTTCTATCTGTAATTTGTTAACTGTGCGTGTTCTTGGTGGTTTTGTGTGGGTAAAGGTTGATATTTTGGAAGCATCAAAAGAGAAAATCTTGGATCATTCTTCGGATAATTTTGAACTATTGAAAAGATAAAAGTTTTATCAGTTTATCCCAGAGGATCAGCCAAGCCAATTCTTTTATGGGATGGGAAGCTTATAACCCGGGCCCAACCGGACCTGTTATTGAACCGGGAGTATTTTTGTGATTTTAGTTTGGGAAAATAGCACTACTAGTCCTCAAACTATTATCAACATGTAAAAAGTATGTTGATCCTTAATATTTTATTATAGATGCACAATCAATCTTTAATCACTGAAACTTTCCAACTTTTTACTAAGCCCCTTTTGGAATTGATAAAAATCAAATTTTTAATAGATTTTGATAAAAGTTGATGAATGAGAAATTGAAAAGTTGTGAGACCAAAAAATGTGCTATTAAGATTAAATGTCAACTTTGAATTAGATTAAAATCTATTTTTGTGCTACCAAATAGGAGCTAAACATTCATATGATCCCAGTTTTATAACCGTATTAAGCTGACATTTGCTTTAAAATCTGAGTCAACGTCTAAAAAATTGAAGTGTTGTATATTTTTACAAGGATGACATGACGATTCATTTTATATTTCAGTTTATATTTGGAAGTGGTTAAATTTAAGTTCAGTGATTATATGTTGTGAATCTTACAAAATTTGTTGATAATAAGTGAAAAATGTTTGTAAGTTATACAAAATGTGTGGAGAAAAGGTATATTTAATCAAAAATAATTATAAAAAATTACTTCCCAAACATACTTGTAATAGAAATTTTGTTGGTTTCTATTGTCGTGACCAATTGTGCTACTATAATTAAATTTTGAGGATCAATTAATTTAAATAGATAAATACTTGGGGACTATTTCTTCAACTTTTCCCATATCTATTTCTTGGGTTCTTATATTTTTTTGTGGTTGCCAATGGTCTTGCATTTATGTGGTGAGTGGGGGGGGGGGGGGTAGAACACTAGACTAGGCTAGTGAATTTATTTAAAAAATAAAATAAAATAAAATTATATATATATAGCTTTGTTTTTGAAGTATTTTCTAATATTACGGTCCATTTGATGGAATTTGGGTGAAAAGAAAACGAATTTCATGAAATCGAATTCATGGGAATTAAAAGTTTAATGCGTTTGATTAGTTTAATTTTCTAGGTGGAAAAAGTGGAGAATTTTTCAAGTTTTATTGTTTGATTGATATTATTTTTCATGGTAAATAAAACAAAAATTAGCTATTTTAATAAAAAATATATTTTTTTTTTTTACATTTGTATTTGATAATAATAATGTTATTTTTTGAAAAAAAATAAAATAAGTCAATTAACAACAATAAAAATTATCAAACGAAGCGTTTATGGTTTGTCGTATAAAGGTGGAAACAAATTATCACCCATTAGCTAAAAAATTATTTGCTTTAAAATCAAGGAATTGCATAACTTTCAAGAAAAGTAGGAAAACCAATTTCAAAGTAAAATTAGGCTATCAAACATCTATTTAAAAAAATAAAATAAAATAAAATAAAAATTTGGTAAATGAATTCCTAATTCCTAGATAAATCTTGATTATCAAACAGGTCATCATAATCTCATTTTTTTTTCTCATCACTTCACTTCATTTCAGTATCATCAGTATATATAAAAGAGTGAGTTGGGTGCACCACACTTCAGTTGTGGTCAGTACTATTTTGTCCTCTCATGTTTCTTTTTCCTTTTTTCCTTGATACTTATTTTGATTTTAATACATTTTATCTCTTATTTTCAATCATGTTCCTCAATAAAAAATATTACACGTAAATCAGAGTTTTTCCTTATTTTTTAATCATACATTTTTAAAATTCCCTATTCAAAATTACACTTTCTAAAGAAAAAATCTCATTATAATGGATATCAAACAAATGGTTTTTTTCTTTTTTTAGGTAGTACTCGAATACCCAACAATTTCATTTTTATGCACAATCTAATTGTACGTTACTGCTTTTTCCATCTCCCGACACAACAACTCCATTTATACACGCAACAACGCACTATCATAACTGGTTTTCTCTACACATTCAATGTTTAATTTCATTACAAACTCATCTTTTTAATCTAGAACCCATATCACAAAACCTTGCATTCTAATTTTCACCTTCCATTTTGAGATGCCTTATAAATTTATTTTCAATTTTTATGCATTTATTCTATTTTACCATATTTCTTTTTTAGAAAAATAAAATAATATTATATCCATCCGTTCTAAATATAATTTTCACTTTTATTTTTAGAGTATAATTTGATAAAAAAAGTATTTATTTTTTGAAATCTTATTTAACCCTTGTTTGATGCTCCTACTTTTTGATAAAATTTACTACTTTTTTCTACAGTAATCAATCTCAACCATAAAAAAGTCAAATTTTTTTACTTTTCAAACCACTTTTTAACCACATGATTTTTCAAAACTATCTTTTTCTCAAAAAATAGGAACATCAAACAAGGGCTTAACTTTAGTTTAAACAAATAGTTAAGAGCGGAAGATAGCCGGAAATTAGTTATTTCAAAGTATTTAATTATAAAATAAAACTATTAAAAAGCAATTGTAACCTTTTTTGAGTTTCCCTAGTGACAAATTCATGAACCATGATTAGGTACCTAATACGCAATTGTCTCGTCATCTGGGAGTTGACACCAACCTCAAACCCCTACATTGTCACCAATGTTTCAACACCCGACTGGGACATTGACCCAAAAAAAAGGGGGTCAAGGGTCAGTAGGTCGACCGTCGACCCGACGTATTATATAAAATTATCCAAAAAATTAAAAAAAGCCAGATAATAGAAATTGAGACCAATAATATTTTTTTAATTTTAGATTTTTAATATTATTTTAATTTTTTGAAGATATTCAATAATTGTTTTATATAAAACTAGATTTTTTTACATAAAAATTAAATATATAAAACACTATAACAATAATATTTTTTTTAATTTTAGAATTACTAATTCAAAGAAACTATAGATTTATTGTTGTTATTTATATTTATTATCATAATTTATTTCAAAACTTTAAATATTAAAGTTATTTTAAATTATTATACTAATATTAAAATGTAAATATTAGGAGAATTGAATAAATGAAAAAAAATCAAAATATAGGGGATTGTTTCAATTTGATATGACCGTTTGTTTGTGTTCCATACTCATTAATTTAAACTAAAAGTTAAAAAGAAGTGGAAAAGTGAAAACAAGACATCAGAAAATGCAGTGTTTATATGCTGAACTGATGCTATGTAAGGTGTTGTTTGGTCACTCAAACTTCAGTTGCTGGGTAACTATTATTGGCAGCCCTTTAAGTTATAATTAAAATATTTTTCCAAAAAAAAAAAGATAAAAAGGCCAAAAGGTCGAACCGCCCAACCTGCGAAAATCGAGACGGGTCAGCGGTTTGCTTGAAAACCGACCGGGTCATCCAGTTGATGTCCGGGTTTCTTAAATCCCTTTTTTTGAAATTTTATAACCCGATTTTTGGACCGGGTCACGGGTTTCCCAGTCCTGTCTGAATTGTCACACCTACAATCAGGGGTTGGCGTGGGTTGGACCGATTTTTTGCCCAACCCGAACACAACCCAAGCATGAGATCAAACCCAACCCAACATAATCAAGTTTCGATCGGGTTAGGTCGGGTCGGGTGGTTTGGGCTTTGGTCCAATTAGCAAAAAATCTTGAAAATTAAAAAATTAAATCCATAAATCAACTATTAACTCAAATCAATTATGAAAAATACAATAAGCTCAAATATAATAACATGAATACTTGCTAATAAAACTAAAATATATTCAAACCATATTCGAATTTCATCCAAATTAAAAATGGGTTTGAGATTCTTGAAATTTAAATGGTTCTATATTTTTAAAATTTTTATTAGGTTGGGTTGAGTTGGGTTGAGTTGAGTTGGGTTTTTCACCCAACCCACAACCCAACCCAACCCAATCCAACCAATTTTTTTTTGTAGAAACCGAACTCAACTCAATTTTCATAAAAAACCAACCCAAACTGATCTGGTTCGGTTGGGTTGGTCGGTTTGAGCGGTTTAGGTGGGTATTAACCCATCCCTACCAACAATGCAAAACTAATGAGCTAATGCTCAACAAAAAACAATATGCATGATCATGCACATGAGTTTCAATTATTTCCTCATAATGATCTCATTCTCAAACTTCACACATTCTCAAACTCATACGCATGAGTTTCAATTCATTTCCTCATAATGCTTGTCTCTGCAATAAAAGTCACAAATTGTCATTTTCAAATTCTTCAATTGTCTCAACTCAACCTCTTGAAGTTATATTTTCTGACGTTTGGACCTCTTCGATTTTCTCAATTAATGGCTTCAAATACTATGTAATCTTCATTTGACCACTTTACTAAGTACATATGCTTTTACCCACTTAAACATAGATTCGAAGTCAAAGAAGTTTTTATCAGATTCAAATCTATTACAGAAAATCACTTTAACTTACCCATCAAAACTCTCTATTCACACAATGGTAGTGAGTACATCGTCCAAGCCAATTTCCTCTCCACCTCTGGTATCTCACATTAAACCACTCTACCACATACACCTAAACACAATGGATACTCTGAAAGAAGGCATATCCATATAGTTGAAACAGGTCTTGCATTACTCACTCATGCTTCCTTACCTCTTTCTTACTGGACTTATGCCTTTGTCATAGCCATATATATTATAATCGGAATGCTCACACCCACTTTAAATCTCCCCCCCCCCCCTACACACACACACTTTCCAAAAATTATTTCACACTACACCACATTACTCTAAATTAAAAATCTTTGACTGCTTATGCTATCCTTGGAATAGGCCTTACATATCACACAGACTACAGTCACAATCCAAACCTTGTGTTTTTCTTGGCCACTCTCTCACTCAATGTGCCTATTATTGTCTAGATCCATCAACCTAAAAAATCTATGTCTCCTGGTATGTCAAATTTGTTAAGTCTCAATTTCCATATGCATCATTATCTAGTACACCTCCTTGTCCTCAACCAAACCCAACCCCATTACCACCTAGATACCTCCACCTATTCGGGTTGTGCCACCAAACCACAGTCGCCATTCACAACACCATTTGAAGTCGTCCTTCATCAGCACCCTCCATGTAAAGCTTCAACACAATCTCCAATGACTATTCCACCATTCAACCTAACTCCAGACATCAAAGAGCCACAACACCCCCATTCACCTGCACCCACTCCTACCTCATCCATAACCGACCCAACATCACCACAACCTGAACCAACCAACCTAACATCACCACAACCCCCAACAAATTGAACTTGGTCCCATTCCCACTCACTCTATGAACACGTGAGCTAAGAACCACATTTATAAACCTATCAAGAAACTGAATCTTAATACCCAACTAGTAAAATCCAATGAACTTGAACCAACATCAGTAACTAGATCCCTTAACGATCCTAAATGGCGCTAGGCCATGTCTGCTGAGCATGATGCTTTAGTTCGAAATGGCACTAAGGAACTTGTACCATCTGATTCTCACCAGAATATAGTGGGATGTAAATGGATTTTTCGTATTAAACGTCATTCTAATGGTTCTATTGACATGTTTAAAGCATGTTTGGTAGCAAAGAGCATTCATCAACACCCAGGAGTTGATTAACACGACACTTTCAGTCCCGTTGTCAAACCAACAACAGTACAAGTTGTTCTAAGCCTTGCCGTTTCTAGAGGTTGGAACTTACATTAACTAGATGTCAACAATGCATTTCTTTAAGGACACCTCTCTAAAAATGTTTTTCATACAACCACCAGGTTTTATTGATCAAGATTACCGTCATATATTTGCAGACTTCGAAAGGCAATCTATGGCCTCAAGCGAGCACCTCAAACCTGGTATCAAGAACTTCACATTTTTCTTCTTCAGTGAGGATTCAAAAGTTCTCATGCTGACACCTCTCTCTTTGTTCTCACTGTTGCTGGCCATATTATTTACCTACTCATGTATGTGGATGCTTTAATCATCACATGTGAAAATCCTTAGCCAGTTGACTCTTTTATTAATGCTCTTTCTCATAGATTTTCAATCAAAGATCTTGATCCGTTATCATATTTCTTAGGCGTGGAAGTAGTACCAAATCAACATGGTATCTTACTCTCTCAAAGGCAATAAATTTTGGATATAATGACCAGAACCCATATGATTGATGTCAAACCTGTGCTCACTCCCATTCCTACAAGTCCACCACTTATGTTAAACTCGGGCACCCCCGGCCCAGATCGATCCCACAGACTACCGAAACATTTTTGGTAGCTTTCAATATCTACTGATCACAAGACCTCTTTGTGGAACTATAAAACGATGGCCTATAAATACATCGTCAGTCACCATTGTATCTTCATGCAATTACTAATCATTTCCATTGTGATTTATCATTAGACTTACGAGCCTATTCTGACGCACAAGGATAATTTTTCTTCTACCAATGCATATGTCATCCACCTTGATCGCAATCTTGTCTCATGGAGCTTTAAGAAACAGAAAATTGTTGCTAGATTTTCAGTAGAAGCTAAATATAGATTAGTAGCTAATGGATCAGGAGAACTCAACTGGATTTGTTATCTTCTCACTAACCTTGGCATAGAATTCCCATGTTATCCAGTTATACACTGCGACAATGTTGGTGCATCTCAGCTTTGTTCCAATTCAGTGTTCCACTCCAGAATGAAACATGTCGCTATTGATTTTCACTTCATTCGGGACCAAGTTCAGAATGGCGTCCTTCATGTTGCTCATGTAACATCAAAAAATGACTGTTTGAGTATTTGTATTTGAAACATTATTTACGAGCATAAAAAATAAAAAAGATAGTCTCACATTTCTACTCCGATGTCTAGTCCCTTTCCTATCACGTATTAAATCTAACCCAATCTAGCTCGACTCCCTCGTCACACCTCATTACCCCCATTCCTTTCCATCTTGTGTCTTCTCTCTTACTCACTTTCCTTGTGCTCTCCTCTTCACCCGTCTCCCTAAAATTAGTTCACGCGCTACAATTTCTACTTGGTTTACAAAGAATTGATGTAGGATTTGAAGGTAGGAGCTACGAGAAGAGGTGATAGGAGCGAGTGTGACAAAAGGAGCCTTAGAGGGAGGATACGCCTTGTATCACAAGTACGAAATACTTTATGTTCTTATTAAAATAATAAATTAAATATAGTTAATGATACAACACTGAAACGAATATGAGAAATTGTTTAACCTTTATCTCTATTAATTGCGATGAGAAAATATCATATTTATTTAGGAGTACTGACTAGTACAAAAGAAAAAACCCTATATTCGTTAGACCATTCAAAGACTATGAAAATAATCTACAAAAATTCAAAAGATACAACGATGTCAAAAGAACATGGAAATATATCTTTTAACAATTTTGAACATAATTTAGTATGGCAAAATCTTTCCCTCAACGTTTCTTCATCCTGATGCATTGTGGCTGCCTGAACGGGAACATGATTCCCAGTTCCCACGCTGTATTTCTGGAATCGACTCAATTTTTATTATTATTATTATTATTTTTTTTTTCAATCGTGAAGATAAAAAATAAATAAATAACGGAGCGTTTGGTAACACTGTAATAATTTTTAAATTGTTTTTTTATTATTTTTGAGATAAAATATGTGGTCGAAAAATAAAAAGAAAAAATTTGAGTGATTGAAAAGTAATTTAAAACATTGTGTTATTTATAATTTAATTTATAAATTATAATAATTACATTCCAAAAGTGAATAAAAGAAAAACAAAAGACAGTCTCATCACTAACCACAACCGGTAAGGTGGTTGAACTTGTAAGCTTGGAACCTCCGCCCTCTTTCGATGCATACGAGAATTCCATTCTATTTTCTTCCAAATCACACTTGAAAATCCGCTCAATTTTCAAATCTCTCTGACTCTCTTCTTTCTCTCTCACTATACACGCATATTAAGTAAAACAATGTCTCAGCTCCTCCAAACCACCTTCGTCCCCACCACTTCCCCCTCCCTCCGCCGCCCACTAACCCGTATAACCCACAACTCGACCCGGGCCCTCCCAATCCACTCCAAGATTCGAGAAATTTTCATGCCGGCGTTGAGCTCCACCATGACGGAGGGAAAAATAGTTAGCTGGATCAAGTCGGAGGGGGAGAAGCTCTCCAAGGGCGATTCAGTGGTGGTGGTGGAATCCGACAAGGCGGATATGGATGTCGAGTCCTTTTACGATGGGTACCTCGCCGCCATTATGGTGGAAGAGGGACACTCTGTCCCTATTGGTTCCCCCATTGCCCTTCTTGCTGAATCGGAAGATGAAATAGCTGCCGCCCTTGCGCAGAAATCATCATCATCCTCCTCTGCCGCCGCCACCACCGCAACACCGGCCCCCGCCCCTGCATCCGCCCCAGATAGTATTACTAGTGGTGACGCTCCCAGTGCCATTACAACTGCAAAAGTTAGTACCAGAAGCTCTATTGCTAATGGTGAAATGGGGTCCTCAGTGCACCCTGCATCCGAAGGGGGAAAAAGGGTTGTGGCATCGCCATACGCTAAGAAATTGGCAAAGGAATTTGGGATGGATTTGATTGGTCTAGTGGGGAGTGGCCCTAATGGGAGGATAGTGGCAAAGGATGTGGAGGAGGCTGCGGCTGCAAAAGCAAGTACCGGTGGTGCTAGTGAGGCTGCTAAGCCGAGTCGTGCTGGTGCTGCAGTGGAATTGGGGTCCGTGGTTCCGTTTACAACGATGCAGAGCGCGGTGACTAGGAATATGGTGGAGAGTTTGGCTGTGCCAACGTTTAGAGTTGGATATACAATTACCACAGATGCACTGGATGCTTTGTACAAGAAGGTAATCTGGTGAATGATGATCATATTAACTGATTCATTGAAAAATTACGTCTTTTTGAGCTCTGCTAAATGAAGTAGTTGAATGATCTATACTCGCTGGAGTACGGATCAATAGAAGAAATTGTCGTGTGCTAGTGATGACTGTGAGGAAAAGCTTTGAAATTTCTGATTTTTGATGAATATATATTCTGTCAGTTACTGATTGATTAGCATAAAGATTCCTTGAGGATTCAATTACAGATTTTGATAGTGAATGATTGCATAATTCAGATATTGTAGGTAGAAGTGGGAATAAGTTGGAATATGCCAGTGTGTAGATTACTAGAAAATAATCTGGTTGTGCAAAAATATGCTTGTTCATCAAAGAAATAAGTGGAATCAACTGAATTTTATTTGAATAACGAGAAGGGTGTAAATTTGTTTCAATGTTGAAGATTTAGCCCCTGCTTGACAATCATTTTAAAAGAATTTGGTGTTTTGAATAGTGATTTTTTGAATTTTTTTTTTGAATTTTTTTTGGTTTATGTGGATAATATTTTAATGCGTGAACGTGTGGTAGAAAATGAGTGTTTTGAAAAAAGTTAACAGGGCTTAATGCACGACGCTTGTTTTGTTATCATGTTCAAATTGTTTAATGAGTAACTTAAATCAAGATTTTTTTAGATCAAGTCAAAAGGAGTGACCATGACCGCAATGCTAGCGAAGGCAACAGCGCTTGCCCTGGTTAAACATCCCGCTGTTAATTCTAGTTGTCGAGATGGTAAGAGCTTTACATACAACAGCAATATTAACATTGCGGTTGCTGTTGCCATCGATGGTGGTTTGATTACACCAGTGCTTCAAGATGCTGACAAAGTGAGTATAGGCTAGTTTTGTCGATTTTATGATTGGCCTGTTGCGTTTTTATGTTCTCACTTTTTCTAGAGTCATGGTACATTAAATTGTTTTTCATTAAACCTGTTTGTAGATTGATATATATTCCTTATCAAGAAAGTGGAAGGAGTTAGTCGATAAAGCGCGAGCAAAACAACTCCAGCCTCACGAGTATAATACAGGTACATTTGTTTTTTGATTATTTCAAACCGAATTTTATTTTTAACCTAGAGCTTGTAGCTGAAACATGGTTCCCCATGCATGGACACAGAAATAGAACTTGAGGATTGAAAAATGGAGTTCCTTAGTAAGATACCGGGCAATTCGTGCAATATGAAGCAAATTATACTTTTCAATAAAACGTAATTGTATTTTTCATTTTTGATTGCTTAGAGCATGGATGCACAAATATTTGCTGTTCCTGGTTTGAATTTTCCAAGTTATTTGTCACTCGTGCATTTAAGCCTATGTTTGGAAAACTTGTTTAAAAACAAGTTTTTTTTTTTTTTCAATACAATTTCTCAAATAACTTTTTAACCATACATATTTTCTCTCTCTACTTTTTAACCCATATTTTACCTCGAAAATGTAAAAAAACATGTTTTTAAACAAAAAAAATTTAACAAACAGAATATAAATCGTTTTTGATTAATAAACTTATGCAAATTGTATGCATGAAAGAACATTAACTTGTTAGGTACATGGAGTACAAATTGTACAATTGTTCAAGTGAGGAGAGTAAGGACTGTAGAAATTGTTTTTTCTTCTTTAGTGCTGTAAAAAAGTTAAGCCTATAGTTCGAACATGGAACTGCTAGAGCATTGAATTTAGGTGACTGTATATCATTTAAAATGTATCAATGACTATGAAGGACATCTTACTATGGTGGCATGTTCATGTCAGATCCATATCACGTTGTGTCGCATATCGAGAATCATGGACACTCAAAAGACACGTGTCGTGTTCTCTATTAATAAGTATGAAAATGAGTTTAAAGATAACAATAATTATATGCATGGCCCTAATTTTTATGAAAAATCTCGTGTTGTTGTGCCCATGTTGTGTCGTGTCCGTGCTTGTTAGTTTAATACAATTTTTGCTTTTATACAATTGACTAAGGTGAATGCCACTAAGTATTTGTGATTTTCGAAACTACGACATGTTTACTTTGTTGACACTATAGATTAATGACCAGATCCCTAATTTCGAGAACAATAATAAAAGCACATCTCTGTTGCATCTATCGCAAGGAGAAATAAGGCTTCCTCTAGAATCCTTTGTATAGTGTGGGAATGCCCAATATACCCCTATAGTAAAATAAATTTTCCCAAGCATGTTGATATGGAGCCGAGGAGAAAAGTTGAAGTATAATATACTTCGAAGATATTACTCTCATTTGGTCCTTTCATCCATGGATTCCTAAACTTATTTTGTTGATAAGCCAGTGTTTGGCTCATGTTTATAAAATTGTTTATAAACAATTATAACACTTTTTATTCACACATTTCAAGGGACCACAAGTACTACCCACTTATCTCTATCTATTTATAATTTAGACCATTTATAAACACTTCTCCAACATGCTTTAAATCTTCGATCTGATAGAGCCTTATCATGGCTCGTTTAGCATGGTTGAACCTGTCCTAAGGCTAGAAAACCTGAATGAGTTAGGCTTGATCCTCTCATGAACAAGCTCGCAAGCATACTTTCCCAGTAGGTTTCATATATTCATCAAGTTCTTGTTTATTGTAATTTTACAATTCAAATGTAATCTAATGGAGAACTTCTATATTCCCAATGGTAAAATTGTTTTGTGACATTCAACCAGTGGTGGAGTCAGGAGTTGAAATATGTGAGGCCTAATTTAACTACGAAAAAAAATTTCACAAACAAAATACTATTATATTAAAGATAGAAAAATAAAAAATAAATGAATGTTAACAGAAAAAATTGAGAATTCAGTGCAGGCCTGGGACCCCACTAGCCCGCACCTCCCTCGTCCACTGAATTCAAATGGTCTCTTCTATACTTGAAAGTGACTTTGAAACTCTTAGCATTCAGCTTTTACAAATTTTACAACCTGAGTCACCAACCTCATGTTTTTAACTTGAACTCGCTAGAAGAAAACACGCCGCAGCCGCTGACACAATCTGATATTTGATCTTAACTTGTTGGATAACAACCATGACTTTGAAAGAATGAAATAAACAAGAACTACACAAGTGTAATGACAATCTTCTGTGGGACGGATTGTTCTGCAGCTTTTTCTGTACTCTTGTAGATGTTCTATTGACGTTCTTTCTTTTCTTTAGTCACGCTACTATATATATAACTTTAATCCCCTATAAGTCTTGCTGATATTTGCTCATTTTACAGGCACGTTTACCCTATCTAACCTTGGAATGTTCGGTGTTGACCGCTTTGATGCCATCTTGCCTCCGGGAACTGTGAGTGTTCAAACTTAAGTTCCAGAGAATTATTTCCACTAGATTAATCAACTAGAGACTGTAAATTATCTCTTTAAATGCCTTAGAGCGCGTTTTGTGTAAGCTTATTTGGTGGCATTTTCACAGGGCGCGATAATGGCTGTTGGTGCATCTCAACCCACTTTGGTTGGTACAAAGGACGGTCGGATTGGCCTGAAAAATCAAATGCAGGTAGATTCTGTCATTTTAGTGCTTTTAAGTGCTTATAAGTTGTGGATCCTATAAAATGTTTGAATAATTAGAGCTTGTTTGCTCTATTTCTTTTTTTCACTTTTCTCTCAAATTTATTTTCAACTACACATTTCTATGCGACCCACTATTTTTTACACTTTTCAATCAATTTTCAATCACACATTCCCAAAAAAATTTAAAATTCTTCAAAATCTCTCAAAAACTACCGACATCAAACAAGTTAAGTGTGGTGAATTGTGGCTTCGAACAAAAAGTGTGGATAAGAAGTATGTTTGATTATAGCCCTATTTGACAGAGATTAAAATTAGATTTTTGGTGGATTTTGATAAAAGTTGACGAGATGTGTGGTTAAAAAGTTATGGGACCCATGAGATACATGGTTGTGATAAATTGTTGACTTTGACTTTGATAAAAATCTTATTTTTAATCAAACGTGCTCTTTAATACGACTTCTTTTCTTTTCTTTCACCAAATCTTGTTCACTTTACTGACATTCGAATGCAATTCTTACAGGTAAATGTTACTGCAGATCATCGTGTGATATATGGCGCTGATTTGGCAGCTTTCTTGCAAACCTTGGCTAAGATAATCGAGGACCCCAAAGATCTCACCCTTTAGTTTCATATCGACACGAGAGGTTTAAGTTTTTGTTAGCTTATTAGCTTTTCTACTGGAGCTCGATGGAATAACCTTGTCAAAGAATTCAGAAGTTAATCTCCTTCGGAAAAAGCTGGAATTTGTTTTGTCGAGGAACGATTAAATAGTTGCATTCTCATTCATGTCGTCTTGATCAAGTACATTTTGTTGTTTCATCAGTCGTTATAAAGTTTTTGCTGAGTTTGTTTAGTCAATTTTATTTCGCTTGGCATGTACAAGTTGTGACACTGAAATTGACAAGTATGTTTCATATTGTTTAAAAAGAGTTTTTTTTTTATATTAAATAAATGGTTATTTTTAGGAAAATTGATGGTTGAGATTTGATTGAAAAGTCAAATATTGTTTAAAAAGGAGTTTCTCATTTGAACTGTTATGCTAATACATGTATTTACTTTTAAGTAAGTTATTTGTTTCCAACTTTTATGAATAATAGAATTATTATTTTGATTATTACTCGCTTCACATGACACGTTTGGGTAAGATTAAAAAAATGTTACTTTTTTAAAAAAAATGTTACTTTTAATTAATTTCTTTTATTATTTTTTTGTAATCTCCGAACATGTAACTTACTATTTCTTACTTTGAGTTAGGTAGGCAAGTTATTCGTTTCCAACTTTTACGAAAAACATAATTATTATTTTGATTATTACTTGTAAGTTTTAAGCTCGTAAGCTTCACGTAACATGTTTTATAGACGAAAAAAGTTACTACTGCATCTTGTGCTGACTGACATTGTCTAACAATACACGTTAAACATGTCATTACGTGAAAAATTGATCCTTTATACGATCTAATATTTGACATCCAAAATTTTCACAATTAAGTTCTTGTTTGATTTTCATTAAAATTTTTTCATTTTTCTTCGATACTTAATCTTAAGTATTCATTAAAAGTCAAATCATAATATTTGATTTTTCTACAAATTTCTACTATCCATTCTTCTAAAAATCACTATTTATTAAAAAAAAAAAAACGAATTTTAACTAAAATCAAACATACTAAGTAACGACAAAACTTAAATGATTTATTATTCGATCCAATAAGTTGTTAATCACATCATTTAAAAACTCAAGTCATTAGTGAGTTAACATATCAAGTCCCTCCCATGTTTGATCGAGTTTTTAATTTTCATTTTTTTTTTATTAAATATTTAATATTACACATTTTTCATAAATAAATGGCAAATAGATGTGGACCCAAATCAATCTCGACATGTTATGAGGTATATGTAAGCATCTAATCACAGCTAACATGCTGTAAAATGTGGTCACAATGTTTTTTAAACAATATTATTTTTGTGATAATTTGTCACTCAACTCAATAATACAACTTTGATTGTGATGATGGGGACCCACCCAAATTAATGTATCCTGTATTTTCACTCACATAAACAAGATAGTATAGTGTAACAAGTTGTAGCTGTTGAACTAAAAATGTTCACGTAATCAAAAACCAAACCTTCCATACACAACCACCCCATTAATTCTTCACACCTCTTTTTACGCAAGCCAGAACACAAATCCATGGCCACTGAAGAAGAAGACTTCAGCTTCCCCGCCACGACCCCTGATTCTCCTCCGCGCTTCATCGACTCGCCGCCCCTCTGGCGCCCTATTTCCGTCCCCCCACCTCAACAAAAACCAGAGAGAGTAGGTGACAGAGAAGAAAGCAAAGAAACTAATTACAACAATCAAAGAAAGAGCTTTTTGTGCGGTATGAAGATCGAGAGAAGAGAAGAAGAAGAAGAAGAAGTCGGTGACGAGCTTGAGGAAAAAATGGACAAGTTGTGGGAGGATTTGAATGAAGAATTCTCAATAAAACTTGTGGCAGATTCTGATATGGCTTCATCTGATAGAGATGTACAAATTTCGTGTATTAAAACCTTAAAGTTGTCGAAACCTAATGGAAGCAAAAAACTAAGCATTTTATTGCTTATGAAGATCTTGATGAGAAAGGTTTTCTTTGCACATAATACTAGTAGTTCTATCAAGAACCGGGCATGATGACATAAACATTAATTTGTTGAGGAGGATTGGAAGAATTGAATGTACATGTTTTGACTGTTTCAAGTCTTTTGTTTGGTTCAAATAGAATAATGACGACTTATTACATCATCGTACGTTCATTTCATTCACATGTCTCATTAGAACAATAGAGTTAACATTTTATTGGATGCTTCGTTAACTTTGCGTTATTATGAATAAATTATATTGTAAGGACGCTCAACGACGTAATACAACAATATAATTAGTGGTTTGATAAATGGCTCATTGGCATTTTGTACATCATAGATAGAGATGTTAATTTGATTTATTGAATCTTTTGATGAATCAAAGAAAATGACTAAAGATAAAGATATAAGTTTCATTCATTGGATCTTTTGATGAATCAAAGAAAACGACTAAACAAAGAAAAGAAAAAAGAAAAAAGAAAAAAAAAAAAAAAAGAAGACTTAATTTGTGTTTTTATATATTTGTTATAGGTACAAGTGTATGGTAGAACAATTTTTTTTAATTTGATGATGATGATGATTCCATTTGCATTTGATTGCTTGAATGCATAGTTATTTGTCATCTATCACATAAACAAACATGTCCAAGCTGTAATGCGCATACGGTTGGCAATGGCCCTCTAACCTCAGCTCATGTTCAAATATAGATTCGGCTCGATGGCTCATGGGTCTCATCTCACGAGCCAAATCGTCCACAAGCCGACTCATTTTATGATTAACACAATAGGCACCCAAAAAAAAAAAAAAAATTGTTAATAAAGTAAAGCCAAAAAAGGAGCAAGCAAACAAGCCCAAACAAAAATGAATTCGGTTTCACCCATGACTCGTCTCAAAACGAGCTCTAACGGACAAGCATTGAACTCATTAATTTCACTATTGGGTTCAATAGCCTCTTTGAATCACAGAAATGCTAACAAGAGAAAAATAGAACTTTGACCGCGGTGACGGATCCAGAAACTTTGTTCAGCTCGGGCGGACATCATAAATTTTTTTTCAACCAGGACAGATTTCAGTAAAATAACAGTATTTTTTGAGTTGCAATCCAAAAAACTGCAAAAAGGTCTAACTATATTTTTTCCGTTGAATTTAACACGGGTGGCGGACCTACCTCGACAATAAGGTAGATGTCCCCCCATTTCAACACAAAGACTACCCAATTAGACAGAAATTAGTGTTTACCAAGGGGTCTTGTTGGACTTTTGTTTGCCAAACCACCATAGGGCAGTGATGTATCTTTATTAGACTTCACAAGTCATTTGGCCAAAAATTGAAGAGTTTATAAGGCCCGAGATGCAAACCAAAATTGACGTGTTGTTTGGGGATGCATTCAGTAATGATAGCAAAATTTCGAGTAATCATAATGTTATGATTGATACACAATTGTAAGGTTACACATATAGTCCAAGTGGGAGATTGTAAGGATTTTAATCGATCGTGTGGGCTTATATGTGAATTATTGTGTATTAAATAAAAGGCTATCAAATTTGGTTTAGCTCATTTAAAGTGATCTAATAAGGATTATATATATATATATATATATATATATATATATATATATATATATATCGGGCTTTAATGCATCTAATTAATGTATGGGCTTTTATGTGTAGATATCAGGCCATTACCTAATTCATGATGGATCGAATTAGGTTAACTGGAAATTCAGTATATAAAGTCGGTTATGGTCCCTGAATCATACGTATTGTTCATTCTTTTTGACATCCCATCATCAGAGAGAAAATAAGGATTACGTATCTATTTAGAAGATTCAACCGTCGAATCGTTCATCGTGAATAACGTTTGATTAAGGTGCGCTTCCGTTTCAGTTATTTAATTCTTGATAATTCAGCATGATGATGTTTTTGGATCATAGATAAATAATTTATCTGTGATAAATTTTCTAACAAAAATGTCTTATTTTATACTTGAGGATTAATCATGACCCTTGGATCAAAACTATCGTTGACTGTTTGGAAAATTATTGTTTATAAATGACGTGTCAACATTTCATTGATCAATTTTTTAAAAGTAAAATGGTTGGTGAAAATATTTGATTAGTCAAAATTGTTGATTTTAAAAAAAATGATTCAATGAGATGTTGTCACGTTATTGTTTATAAACAAAATTTATAAACAACATTTTACCAAATAGAGGCCAAATGTTTCAGGCAAATTATTATTTCTACTACATGTTTATGATTTTTGGCATGTATAGCACTTTGATATTATGAAGTATTTTAAAAATACTCCACGTCATTTATTAAAACAAAAAGTAAAAATATTGACTTATTCATGCTCTTCATTGTTTTGTCTATCATTATTCACTTAAATCGGTTAGGATAAACAAAAAAGATTGTAGTAGAATTTTCCTTGTAGAAGTGTACATAAAGGTTTATCTAGTTGACAATTTTTTTTGTAGAATTTTATCAAGAACCGTAAGAAGGGGATTAAAATCAGATTTTCAGTAAATCTTTATCTTTATTTTTTCTTTATCTTTTTCTTTTTCTTTATCTTTATTATTATATTATATTATATTATTTATTATTATTATTATTATTATAATATTATATTATTATTTATTATTATTATTATATTATCTTTATCTTTATATTTATATTTATCTTTATATATATAATAAAAGTAGAAGTGAGGAGAGAGAGTCATTTTGGAGGGAAAATTGCATTTAATTACTATCTCTCCTCACTTTTACTTTTATATTTAAAAAATAAATAAATAAATAAATAAAAGATAAAGATTTTTGTAAGAAAAATTATTATTATTATTATTTATTACATATTTAGTAAGAGTTGTAAGAAATGTACTATGTATAAGTGTGTTACATTGAAAATAAAAATAAAAATTAGATTAATATATTTGAACATAAATAATGTGATATCTATGTAAATGTGTTATGTAGGAAATGGAAAAATTGGATTAATATATTTGAAGATAAATAAATGTGATATCTATGTAAATGTGTTACGTAGAAAATGAGAAAAATTGTATTAATATATTTGAACATAAATAAATGTCATATCTATGTAAATGTGTTACATTGAAAATGAAAATTTTGGATTAATATATTTGAAAATAAATAAATAAATACATGCTATATAAATTTGTTAAGTTAGAAATAAAAATTTTGAATTAATATATTTTGAAAATCATTATATAAAATCATTTAAATTTTACTTCATAATATGTCAATAAATGAGTATGTTCTTCAATAAGTATATTATAAAAATAATTAATTATTTGCTATCAACTTTTTACCAACAATGATAAATTGGTAGAAAATTTAATCATTTCATCATTTTGACAAAAATTGATATGTTTAAAAAATAAAGAAAAATAAAATATATTAATTAATATATTGGATTTCGAATAAAATATATGTAAGCACCATATTAAAAATAAAGTTAATTAAAAATTAACATATTAAAAGGAAAATAGGTGATAAGGCGGGTAAATTTTAAAGAAAAACGTAAATAAAAGTCAAAAGAAACTTTATATAAAAAATTTAATTACATGTCAAACTTTGAGTGACGTGCTATAGTGAGTGTACATGCATAATTTTTTATTTTGATTAGATTTTTTTTTTTTTAAAAGTTTCAAATTCAATAACATGTGTTATGTAGGAAATGAAAAAACTGGATTAATATATTTGAATATAAATAAATGTCATATCATATCTATGTAAATGTGTTACATTGAAAATGAAAATTTTGGATTAATATATTTTAAAATAAATAAATATATGCTTTATAAATTTGTTAAGTTAGAAATGAAAAAAATTGAATTAATATATTTTGAAAATAAATAAATAGAATTATTGAAATTTTACTTCCTAATATGTCAATAAATGAGTAAGTTCTTCAATACGTATGTTACAAAAATAATTAATTATTTTCTATCAACCTTTTAACCACACGTATTTTCACTATCCAATTTTCAGCCACTACTTTTTACTTCAAAATCATAAATAAACAAGTTTATAAATTAAACATTATTACCAAATCGAGGTTTTATCATTTCACCATTTTGACAAAAATTGGCATGTTTAAAATACAAGGAAAAATAAAATATATTAATTAATATATTGGATTTCAAATAAAAAATATGTAAGCAACATATTAAAAAATATAGTTAATAAAAAATTATAATATATTAAAAGGAAAATATGTGATGAGGTGAGCAAATTTTAGAGAAAAACGTATAAAAAAAAAATTATGTACATTTATCATTTTTTATTTTGAATATTTTGTCTTTTTTAAAGTTTCAAATTGAATAACATTTTTTTATTGAAGTTTTATTAAAATTATGTTTTTTATTTGATGTGATTGAATCAAGATATTTTCAAAATTATGATTTAAAAATTATATATTCCATGCATCGCACGGGTAGACAACTAGTCTATCTATATCTTTATATATATAAAAGTAGAAGTGAGAAGAGAGAGTCATTTTGGAGGGAAATTTGCATTTAATGATTCTCTCTCCTCAATTCTACTTATATATATATATATATATATATATATATATATAAATAAAAGATAAAGACTTTTGTAGGAAAATTTATTATTTATTACATATTTAATAAGAGTTATAATAAATATATTATGTATAAATGTATTACATTGGAAATGAAAAAATTAGATTAATATATTTGAACATAAATAAATGTGATATCTATTTAATTGTGTTATGTAGGAAATGAAAAAATTGTATTAATATATTTGAACATAAATAAATGTCATATCTATATAAATGTGTTATATTGAAAATGAAAATTTTGGATTAATATATTTGAAAATAAATAAATACATGCTATATAAATTTGCTAACATAGAAATTAAAATTTTGAATTAATATATTTTGAAAATAAATGCATAAAATAAATATAGAAAAGATAAAGATTTTGTAGGAAAAATTATTATTTATTACATATTTAGTAAGAGTTGTAGTAAATGTAATATTTGTAAATGTGTTACATTGGAAATGAAAAAATTAGATTAATATATTTAAATATAAATAATGTGATATCTATGTAAATGTGTTATGTAGGAAATGAACATAAATAAATGTGATATCTATTTAAATGTGTTATATAGAAACTGAAAAAATTGTATTAATATATTTGAATATAAATAAATGTCATATCTATGTAAATGTGTTATATTGAAAATGAAAATTTTGGATTAATATATTTGAAAATAAATAAATAAATACGTGCTATATAAATTTGTTAAGTTAAAAATGAAAATTTGAATTAATATATTTTGAAAATAAATAAATAAAATCATTGAAATTTTACTTCCTAATATGTCAATAAATGAGTAGGTTCTTCAATAAGTATATTACAAAAATAATTAATTATTTGCTATCAACCTTTTACAGCCAATGATAAGTTGGTAGAAAATTTAATCATTTCATCATTTTGACAAAAATTGGTACGTTTAAAAAATAAGGAAAAATAAAATATATGTAAGCAACATATTAAAAATAAAGTTAATTAAAAATCATAACATATTAAAAGAAAAATAGGTGATAAGGTGGGCAAATTTTCAGAGAAAAACGTAAATAAAAGTCAAAAGAAATTTAATATAAAAAATTTAATTAAATGTCAAACTTTGAATGGTGCAGTACACTGTGTGTGACGACCCGAATTCTCTTCCATTCGAGTGCCACTAAAAGTGACTCATATCATATTATCGAGACTTAAATAGTAATGTAAAATTATTCAAAAGAATAATTAGAATCCCATAATTTTATTTGTGAATAAAAATAGAACATAATTTTCTTACATAAAGTTCAACATAATTATCTCATCAATCTTAACCACTTTTGCCACTTCCATGTTGACCGCCTCGAACCTTCAATTATCTGAAAATGGTAAATATCGTGGAGTGAGATTTATAAAATCCCAGTAAGTATACCAAGCATAAATTTTCTTTTGAAAGCATATGGATCATTTTCATCATAACATAGGATAGGATCGAAATACTCATAAACATAGGGAGACACAAGAATTTTACCGAACTTAAATGGCAAGAATTCTTATGTGTAGCGCTACTAAACTCCGGTCCCCTTAGCATAATCATAAACATATCATATGGAACCCATAACAATCTTGTGAGATTGATTTCATAGCAATGATCCAAACATTTTCATAAAAACATAAGATATACTTACTTGTCATAAAAACATACTTACTTTTCATAAAAACATAAGGTGTATTTACCTTTCATAAAAACATACTTACTTTTCATAAAAATATAAGATATACTTACTTGTCATAAAAACATACTTACTTTTCATAAAAACATAAGGTGTATTTACCTTTCATAAAAACATACTTACTTTTCATAAAAACATAAGATATACTTACTTGTCATAAAAACATACTTACTTTTCATAAAAACATAAGGTGTATTTACCTTTCATAAAAACATACTTACTTTTCATAAAAACATAAGATATACTTACTTGTCATAAAAACATACTTACTTTTCATAAAAACATAAGGTGTATTTACCTTTCATAAAAACATACTTACTTTTCATAAAAACATAAGATATACTTACTTGTCATAAAAACATACTTACTTTTCATAAAAACATAAGGTGTATTTACCTTTCATAAAAACATACTTACTTTTCATAAAAACATAAGATATACTTACTTGTCATAAAAACATACTTACTTTTCATAAAAACATAAGGTGTATTTACCTTTCATAAAAACATACTTACTTTTCATAAAAACATAAGATATACTTACCTTTTAAAAGATTAAAATGAAGTGTAGTAGTAAATGGACCAAAACTTTCTTGACCACCTTGAATTTCTCTTACTTGTGGATTTTGTCAAGAGATTGGAAATAAGTGTATATGTGTAGAGTTGTGTGTAAAAGAGATGAGTTTAAATAGATGTATAAAGTTGGCATATTGTAAACATAATCATTCAATTCTATTAATTTTAACACATCCTTTTCTTAAAGTAAAGCACCATTCATATACTTTTCCATATTTATACAAATATTATGCTCTTCATGATTACGTATAATGGAGTCTTATCAACCATTCATATACTTTTCCATATTTATACAAATATTATGCTCTTCATGATTACATATAATGGAGTCTTATCAACCATTCATATACTTTTCCATATTTATACAAATATTATGCTCTTCATGATTACATATAATGGAATCTTATCAACCATTCATATACTTTTCCATATTTATACAAATATTATGCTCTTCATGATTACATATAATGGAGTCTATAATTCATTCATATACTTTTCCATATTTATACAAATATTATGCTCTTCATGATTACATATAATGGAGTATATAATTCATTCATATACTTTTCCAAATTTATACAAATATTATGCTCTTCATGATTACATATAATGGAGTATATAATTCATTCATATACTTTTCCATATTTATTAAATTAAGATTCTCATAATTATTATATATAATGGAACCTCTCATGCTTGCATATATTTTCTTAATTTCAATAATAAAAATAATTTTTGTATAAATAAATATTGGGATAACATTGAATTAAGTACTTGGACTTAATATACTTTAAATCAAGAGAATGGAGATATAAAAAAGAAATTCGGAATTTAATTTAAAATCGAACGATCTCGATTATTTCTTGACTTGGCTATACGAATACGTCGTGGCGTTAACTTAATAAAAATGGGTGAAATAGTAGCGACACGATTTTCTATTAAAATAATTATTAATCGCGTAAAAATTCTTGGTCGCTACAAACTTACCCCCTTAAAATAATTTCGTTCTCGAAATTAATCTTACTTGATCTTATGATTTCTGAACACTTAATCAGAATCTCTTCTTCTTCTTCTTATGTAGCATCATCGCTACCATATTTAACCCAACCATATTTAACCCACTGGACTTTGACTAAATGCATCAATTTGTTTTCTTAAGACATGGACTTTTCTATCAATAATAGACATATGTCTACTCATAAATTCTTCTGAATCAAAATGAAAATTCCCAATCGTATGTGATATTTCATCATATCTTGTAGTATTCATGTAACTTGTCATTTATCATCGTATCATGTGACCTCAAATATTCGTATTAATATCTCTAAAATTTCAATAAATCTTTACTAACATATCATACCATAATAATTTGTCATTTCTTCTTATCACCAAATATCCCAAAATAATTAAAACGATTACCTGAATATTCTCTATGTAATATACCCAAACATGTTATTCACATATCAACATAATCATCAGTTTATCTTTCCAATATTTGTAACCCAAAATTTCTGCAAAATTCAATAAACAAATATCTCCCAAATAATTAAAATTCTTAACTCAAATATCATAACATTTCCCGTAAGGTATTCCTTTCACTTGCACAAACTTATTAATCCTGATTCAATACAGTCCTTATTTCACTTTCACGTATCCCCGTATTATTTCTATACCTTGATTATTATATCAAAATATCAGTACCCAAAATCCAAGAAAATATTCCATATCTCAAATCCCGTCATCATCAAATCTTCCTTTTATCAAGAAAGTAAACGGCGCATAAACTCTTGTTCCCTCTTTTCCATTATTCTATTCCGCGCTTTCTTACTGGAATCAATATCACGCGGATTCCCTCCGATCCTTAATGCTTTTAAATAGTTCATGCTGGGAAGAGGTTAGATTCATCAAAAACATGGATATCATTCTTACAAACATTCGCAAGTATTATTCCAGTCTTCCAATGAATGATCTGAGGAAAATTTATCGAATAAGACTCGAAAGATTGAGGTTGCTGATGGCTCATGGTGTTTCAGAAGATGTTCGCTGGTTGATCGAAGCAAAGGTTCGACTATCTGGTGAATTACCTATGACATTTCCAAAGCACATGCCTGGTTTAGGCAAAAGCACCTTCGCAAAGAAACGAAGAGCAAAAAGGCTGAATGGTTGCTACAAATGTGCTCGTTGGAACTGTGATACTCGTTGCAAAACAGTAGGATATTCTTCTACTAATCGGGATGATAAAAATCAAATTCATAAAGGGTGGACTGAGTAAGGAGTCTTTGGATGATATTCGACTGACTCTTGAGACGCACCCAAGTGGTTATGTGCAACGTGAACTTCTCTCCTTATACGCTCAGTTTAACGAGGACAAAAATCGTTATAGTCTCCAAAATATAATAGCAAAAGATCCTGTTTGCCAGTCTGTTTTACAAAATGAGGCTTCTGGCAGTTCAACAATGATATAAGGTAAATCTCTTGATACACATTTAAAATATTTTGCTGTTTTCTTTCACGCGTTTTGGAAATAAAATATATTTTCCTTTCTCGAGTTTTGATAAAGCTGGAAATAAATCACCGAAAGGTGATATCTTTGGTAAAACAGTCAAAAGTTGGCCGATTTTGTCAAAAGTAAATCTTTACTTTTTCAGAATCAATCAAAAACAGTAAGTTTTTCCGGCTTTAAATAGCCAAACATATTTCATAGTTCAGGTATCCCAAAATCACATCTTCTTCGTAAGTTTTCTCTTCTATACTATCAAAGATGGAAGCACCAAAACTTCGACAGATCAAAACTATTTGTGTATTTTGTGGATCAAAAGTGGGGAAAGGCTTCAGTTATCTAGAAGCGGCCGTAGATCTTGGAAAGAAACTGGGGGAAAAAGGTATCACTCTTGTGTATGGGGGTGGTAGCAGTGGTCTAATGGGTTGTGTTTCCCAATCTGCTCTTGCAGAGAAATCAAAAGTAATCGTTGTCATACCTGTCCCTTTGGTAGATGTTGCAGGCAAAACACGAGGGCATGAAGTTCAAACCTTATCTATCCATGAACGCATAACTTGTATGCTATATGGTTCTGATGCCTTTATAGCCCTGCCCGGAGGTTTTGGTACCTTAGAAGAAATCTTTAACATTACCTCGTGGGCTCAACTAGATCTCCATACTAAGCCTATTGGGCTTCTGAATGTTAACAATTTCTTTGATGGTTTGTTAATCTTTCTTGATTATGCTGTGGAACAGGGATTCATCTCTCCATTTTCCAGAAGGCTTCTTATTTCTGCTCCTACTATTGATGAACTACTGGATAAGCTGCAGTCATATATCTCAATACAAGATCCAGCAGGGGTTAAGATAGATTGGTCGCAAGGAAGGGGAATCAAGCGAAAATGGAGTCCGGTTAATGTAAACTTAACTTTATGAATCTTAGAATAGGTGGGGGTAGAGTACGGAGTATTCTTACTCTCGAGACACCCCTCTAATTTCCTAGGATTTCCTTAATGTTTAAATCTTGTGTGTACCTCAAAGGTTCCAGGTGGTAGATTACGGAGTATTCTTACTCTCGAAACACACCTCTTTGAAGGTTTCTTTATTTCCTCAAAAGGTCAGAGGTGGTAGGATACGGCTACTCCGGAAACACATCTCTCAATTTGAGGAATTTCCCATGTTGCTTTCTTTTGCTTTTGCGTGTTTCATGTATTTCTTTCCAGTGTGACTCTTGTGTGTTCTCCTTACGAGAAAATAATAATATCTCTGTTATCATCTACTAAATCTCGTTTGTGATGTAAATGAATTTGCATGTCTAACCTCAATTCTCTTAGTGATTGCATACCATACTATGCTCTTAATTCCAAACGATAAAATTCTAGGCAGAGTTTCCTTTGAAATTTGGACTTATTCAAACCGTAAGCATACTTCATAACTCACAATAATAAATAATTCCACATTTGATCACAACGATCTAAAAATATTGAAAACGATTCCAACACTTCAATATCATCAAAAAAATATCCCATAATTCAATTCATAATTCCTCAACATAACAATTTCAAATCATATTTTTCAATATCACAATATCACTTCCTTCCATACCTTAATTGGCTCAAAAGATTACTCATACTTATATTTATAAGTCATAAATCATATTCCCAAAATTTAATCACAAGGCCAAAGTTCATAATAAATTTCTCTTCAATATAGAGGCATAATTCACTTACTCAACATAATATCCATTACTTAATTCCCAATAACCAAATCTTTAAATCTCTAACTTCATAATGCTTCTCATAAAAGTCTCATTAAAACCACTTATAATCTTAACATCTCATAAAACTTCATAAAATTGGCTCGCTATTTCTCATTAAATCTAAATGATAGATAATCTGAACATATTTCTAATCATTTCTGTTGACTTCTCATACTTAGTGTCATGTCTAAAATCAATTATACAAAGTCCATTTAAGGTTCATCATTTCTAAACTCAAGGACAACAATTATTTTGAAAATCATTCTTAAGTCATATTATTCCCATTATACTCAACACCCGTTCTCTTTCTTTCTTTTCTTTCCGAATTTTTTTTTTTCAGAATTGAAACTTGAAGAGTGGTACCAATAATCATCCACAGTTTTTCCTTGCTTTTAAGCAAAGGTAGTGATAAAGGGATAAATTATTGAACCGAAAATTGAAACTTGAAGAGGAAGTACTAATAACCATCCACAGTTTTTCCCTTGTTTTTACACAAAGGTAGTGATAAAGGGATAAATTATTGTACGAATTCATTATTAATTTTGTTTGTTTAATATATTATTCCATATATTTTGGGCAAAAGTTACAACCCAACTTAATTTCTAATTGAGTCAATCTTACTAAGCTTAATATGCACCAAAATTCATATAAATATCCTCTCTGTCTCATGATTCTACATTGAAAAGAATAAAAAAATTGAGTCTTCTATCAATTTATATCATACTTAACATGTATATTATGTGTAACACATAAAGATTCATAACATATGAAGATTTCATACTTAACATGTCTTAATAAAATCGTAAATGACTTGCAAAGCATATAACATACCTGGTTCGAGGAGTCAATACGTGGAGAGTGACATAGTAGAGTGATGAGTTAAAATATTTCATATAATCTTATTTTCCTTTAATCAACAATAATTTAATGTGGTTGTATCCAAATCAACATTTTCTTGAGTCATAATTCCTAATTAATCACAGTCTTCAAAACAAATCCAATATCGATATAGTAATTATCTCCCCATCAATAATTAATAACTTAACCCAAATAAAATTTATCGTCAAATCTTATTTTTCCTTTAGTCCCCGAACTTCTAGAAATTTATCAAAGACATCAATATAAACATCATATCACTAACTAATTATATTCCATAAAATTTTCAGGACATTACAAACTCCCTTGCTTAAAATGAATTTTGTCCTTGAAATTCGCACATCAAATTTCATCATGCTTTTCAAAATCATAACCATACTTGACATGTGAAAATTCAATTTTTTTTTATAATGAATAGTGATTTCGTTCACTGTTCATCATGAATAGCACGTCGTTTTACTGTTCACGTGAATAGTGATTTTTTTTTTTTTTTTTAAAGAAATAAAATTTCAAAAATCTACAGAATCATTTTTAAAACTCTTTGCTCTGATACCAACTGTGACAACCCGAATTCTCTTCCATTCGAGTGCCACTAAAAGTGACTCATATCATATTATCGAGACTTAAATAGTAATGTAAAATTATTCAAAAGAATAATTAGAATCCCATAATTTTATTTGTGAATAAAAATAGAACATAATTTTCTTACATAAAGTTCAACATAATTATCTCATCAATCTTAACCACTTTTGCCACTTCCATGTTGACCGCCTCGAACCTTCAATTATCTGAAAATGGTAAATATCGTGGAGTGAGATTTATAAAATCCCAGTAAGTATACCAAGCATAAATTTTCTTTTGAAAGCATATGGATCATTTTCATCATAACATAGGATAGGATCGAAATACTCATAAACATAGGGAGACACAAGAATTTTACCGAACTTAAATGGCAAGAATTCTTATGTGTAGCGCTACTAAACTCCGGTCCCCTTAGCATAATCATAAACATATCATATGGAACCCATAACAATCTTGTGAGATTGATTTCATAGCAATGATCCAAACATTTTCATAAAAACATAAGATATACTTACTTGTCATAAAAACATACTTACTTTTCATAAAAACATAAGGTGTATTTACCTTTCATAAAAACATACTTACTTTTCATAAAAATATAAGATATACTTACTTGTCATAAAAACATACTTACTTTTCATAAAAACATAAGGTGTATTTACCTTTCATAAAAACATACTTACTTTTCATAAAAACATAAGATATACTTACTTGTCATAAAAACATACTTACTTTTCATAAAAACATAAGGTGTATTTACCTTTCATAAAAACATACTTACTTTTCATAAAAACATAAGATATACTTACTTGTCATAAAAACATACTTACTTTTCATAAAAACATAAGGTGTATTTACCTTTCATAAAAACATACTTACTTTTCATAAAAACATAAGATATACTTACTTGTCATAAAAACATACTTACTTTTCATAAAAACATAAGGTGTATTTACCTTTCATAAAAACATACTTACTTTTCATAAAAACATAAGATATACTTACTTGTCATAAAAACATACTTACTTTTCATAAAAACATAAGGTGTATTTACCTTTCATAAAAACATACTTACTTTTCATAAAAACATAAGATATACTTACCTTTTAAAAGATTAAAATGAAGTGTAGTAGTAAATGGACCAAAACTTTCTTGACCACCTTGAATTTCTCTTACTTGTGGATTTTGTCAAGAGATTGGAAATAAGTGTATATGTGTAGAGTTGTGTGTAAAAGAGATGGGTTTAAATAGATGTATAAAGTTGGCATATTGTAAACATAATCATTCAATTCTATTAATTTTAACACATCCTTTTCTTAAAGTAAAGCACCATTCATATACTTTTCCATATTTATACAAATATTATGCTCTTCATGATTACATATAATGGAGTCTTATCAACCATTCATATACTTTTCCATATTTATACAAATATTATGCTCTTCATGATTACATATAATGGAGTCTTATCAACCATTCATATACTTTTCCATATTTATACAAATATTATGCTCTTCATGATTACATATAATGGAATCTTATCAACCATTCATATACTTTTCCATATTTATACAAATATTATGCTCTTCATGATTACATATAATGGAGTCTATAATTCATTCATATACTTTTCCATATTTATACAAATATTATGCTCTTCATGATTACATATAATGGAGTATATAATTCATTCATATACTTTTCCAAATTTATACAAATATTATGCTCTTCATGATTACATATAATGGAGTATATAATTCATTCATATACTTTTCCATATTTATTAAATTAAGATTCTCATAATTATTATATATAATGGAACCTCTCATGCTTGCATATATTTTCTTAATTTCAATAATAAAAATAATTTTTGTATAAATAAATATTGGGATAACATTGAATTAAGTACTTGGACTTAATATACTTTAAATCAAGAGAATGGAGATATAAAAAAGAAATTCGGAATTTAATTTAAAATCGAACGATCTCGATTATTTCTTGACTTGGCTATACGAATACGTCGTGGCGTTAACTTAATAAAAATGGGTGAAATAGTAGCGACACGATTTTCTATTAAAATAATTATTAATCGCGTAAAAATTCTTGGTCGCTACACTGTGTGTGCACCATTTTTTATTTTGATTAGTTTTTTTTTTTTTAAAAAAAAATTTTAAACTCAATGACATGTATTATGGAGGAAATGAAAAAATTGGATTAATGTATTTTAAAATAAATAAATATATTCTATATAAATTTGTTAAGTTAGAAATTTAAAAATTGAATCAATATATTTTGAAAATAAATAAATAAAATCATTGAAGTTTTACTTCCTAATATGTCAATAAATGAGTAGGTTCTTCAATAAGCATATCACAAAAATTATTACCAAATGGAGGCTTAATTATTTCATTATTTTGATAAAAATTGACATGTTTAAAAAATAAGGAAAAATAAAATATATCTAAGTAACACATTAAAAAAATATAGTTAATAATAAATTATAACTTATTAAAAGGGAAATAGATGATGAAGTGGGCAAATTTTCAGAGAAAAATGTAAATAAAAGTTTTAAAAAAAATTATATAAAAAAATTTAAATGAATGTCAAATTTTGAGTGGCGCGGTATACTAAATGTACATGTAACATTTTTTTATTTTGAATAGTTTTATCTTTTTTAAAGTTTCAAATTCAATAACATTTTGTATTGAAATTTCATTTAAATTATGTTTTTTATTTGATATGAGTGAATCAAAATATTTTTAAAATTATGATTTAAAAATTATATATTCCGTGCATCGCACAGGTAGACAACTAGTAATATATAAAAGTAGTTGAGTCAACCTCAGTCAACTTCACTGTTTCCCTCCAAAACTCTTGTACTATGTGCAGATTTTATTTATTTATTTATTTATTTTTCCAATTTTTGGGGACTTCAATATTTATTATGTTCACACTACTTATATTCCCTATCCAATAATCAACTTCAAGACCCACTTAAAAAATAATTGGGCATTCAATATTTATTTATTATTTTCAAAATCGCTGACGTCTACTTACAGTCTTCAATATTTGTTGTGTTTACATGGCTTCTATTTCCCGCCGCCTAATTACACTGGAAAGCCAGTTATTTTCTTCTTCTTTTTTCCTTTTTCAGAATTTGTTTCATTTTTTTCCCATTTTTCAAAATCAGTTTATTCATTTTTGTTTTCTATATCTTTTTTTTTTTTTCCATTTCCCTATATACAACCTCTTTCATTTATGTTACATATAATTATTATGAAGATATACACAATAATAAAAGATTCAATTAAATGATTATTTCTTTGAAAAAATGTGTATTGTTTAACATGACCGCTCCACTCCACATTCTATTTATCACGTTTTATGATTCAAAATTTTTGGTGCGGTGGTAATGCTTATTAGTTATTAATATTACAAACCAGTTGAAAATAAAAAATAGTAAATTATTTTTTGAAAAGGTAAAAATGATTGGCACTACTCTTTTCTTCAAGACCTGTGATATTTTGAGTCGTTGAACATAAATTTGGGTTTCTAACAAAAAAGAAAAAAATATTAAAACAATAATATTGTAGAGAAAGCTTCGAAAACAATATAGAATGCAAAATTATTTTAGACTAATAAGAGGATTTGTTAATAATTTATTTATATTATGTTCTAGATTTCTCTATTGGGGTTGCAATGTGTTAACTAATGTTGGACTATTTAGAATAGTTTTGGGTTTGATAGATATGTTAATGGTTTCGGCCTTTGAGTGAAGAAAAACATATTATTCATGGGTCAGTATATACATTTGATGAAATTGTATATCACATTGTATAAAAAATAATAAAAATAAGAAACTAGAATTTATTTATTTTTTTAAATTTGCTTTTATCGAGAAGTTGTTTTTTTATTTTTTATGATATAAGAACGATAATTTGTTTGATTTTACTTATTTATATTTGGCTTTTTGTGTTAAAACCTCTCTTTTCATAAAAAAAAATGTGTTCTTCTAACGTTTTCAATCTTACAAATAAATATTTGTGTTCACTTATACAAATTCAAAGTAAAATTTTTATGTTAAAAATTATGTTGAAATTTTATTACTAGATAATACTCTCTCTGTCCTACAAAGATAGTCCACAATTTCTTTGTTGCCCGTATAAAAAAGATAGTCTACTTTATTTTTTAAGAGTGAAATTAATATTTTATATTCCATTTTGTCCTTAATCTGTGTGAAAATGAGTAGAGGACTATCTTTATGAGATGGAGAGAGTACTAAATTATAAATCACATCATACATATAGTTTTTTTTTTTTTTTTTTTTATAAATAATCTTATTTTTAGTTATTTAGTACATCTAAAAATTGGAGCTCTTTTTTATAGCGTATTATTAAATTATTAAATATTTTTATAGATAATTATATTTAATAAGTAATTAATCTCTTATAATAATTGTGATATTTTATTGGTCTTAATTTTATGGATAAATATTTGGTTCAGTCATACAGATCCAATGTCAAATTCTCAATTAAAATTATATCTAAAATTTATACACATTCGTATTTTTATAAATCACGTTGTATTGAAATTTTTATAATTAAATCCTATTTTTAAGTTATTTATTACATATACATATTAAAGTTCTTTCCTATGTTGCATTATTTATCAAAATTATTTCAATGACAATTACATTTAATTCTTAATTAATTTTTTATTCCAAAAAATCTCATATCACATTTTTTAACATTAACGGTTAACAAATTTATCTATATTGTTTGAAATGATATAGTTATTAATGATTTTTGTCCTAACTGTTAATTTAAAATTTCAAAAAGTAATTAACCATACCAAGATATTCTTTGCTATATTTTAATTCAAATTTTATGATATTTTTTCACAATAATATATAAATTGTCTCCCAATTTACTTAACTAAAAATTGAGATGATCAATATTAAATTATAATTTCAATCAGAAAATAATTACGTTGTATAAATATTGAAAACCTAAAATATCATAAATTTGATGCAATATCTTTGTCAACCTCGCAATTTATTATTATTATTATTATTATTATTATTATTATTATACATGTTGTTTTTCATTGTCAATGATCAAAATATTGAATTTTATCTTTTATATGCATGGTCTCTATTATTAACTTTTTCATCTGTTGTTTGAATGTTCAGAGTACATGAATACTGGAGATCCTACATTTAAGTGTTCATTTTGCAAGGAGAATTTTTGGTTCGAGGATATAGTGAATAATCGTTACAAAACTTGAAGATCATATTCTAAAAGGTCAAATTCTATCTGACAGTAATGCAGGATACAAGTTCTTTATTCCAAGGATATCGTTGAGCTATTCGAATTTTAGGATACTTATTAGATTTCAAAAAAAACAATTTTCATTGATGGTGTCATATGCCGTGACTATCAATAAGAATCAGGCACAATCATTTTCGCATGTATGACTTCTCCCTAAAAGGTTGATGTTTATACATGAAACTAATAAATGATGAAGTTATCTTTTATTTGTGAATGTTATTTATTTTGTTTAAGAGTTCATTTAATTTCGAATAGGATTATTTTTATTTAGAAGTTTCTTCCCGTGCATCGCACGGGATGATTCACTAGTATATATAAAAGTAGAAGTGAGGAGAGGAGAGAGAGAGTCATTTTGGAGGGAAAATTGTATCTAATGACTCTCTCTCCTCATTTCTACTTTTATGTATAAAAAAATACGTAAAAATAAATAAAGAAAAGAGAAATTTTTTTGTAGGAAAGATTATTATTTATTACATATTTAGTAAGATTTGTAATAAATATAATATGTGTAAATGTATTATATTGAAAATGAAAAAAATTAGATTAATATATTTGAACATAAATAATGTGATACCTACGTAAATGTGTTATGTAAAAAATGAAAAACTTGGATTAATATATTTGAATATAAATAAATGTGATATCTATGTAAATGTGTTATGTATGAAATGAAAAAATTGTATTAATATATTTGAATATAAATAAATGTCATATATATGTAAATGTATTAAATTGAAAATGAAAGTTTTGGATTAATATATTTGAAAATAAAAAATCCATGTTATATAAATTTGTTAAGTTAGAAATGAAGATTTTGAATCAATATATTTTGAAAATAAATAAATAAAATCATTAAAGTTTTACTTTCTAATATGTCAATAAATGAGTAGGTTCTTCAATAATCATATTACAAAATTAATTAATTATTTGCTATCAATTTTTTACCACCAATGATAACTTGTTAGAAAATTTAATCATTTCATCATTTTGACAAAAATTGGTATGCTTAAAAAATAAGGAAAAATAAAATATATTAATTAGTATATATTGGATTTCGAATAAAATATATGTAAGCAACATATTAAAAAATAAAGTTAATTAAAAATTTTAACATATTAAAAGGAAAATAGGTGATAAGGTGGAAATTTTTTTAGAGAAAAACGTAAATAAAAGTAAAAAGAAATTTATACAAAAAATTTAATTAAGTACCAAATTTTGAGTGGGACGGTACACTGAGTTTACATGCAGATTTTTTTTTTTTCAAATTCAATAACATGTGTTATGTAGGAAATGAAAAAATTGAATTAATATATTTAAACATAAATAAATGTCATATCATATCTATGTAAATGTGTTACATTGAAAATAAAAATTTTGGATTAATATATTTTAAAATAAATAAATATATGGTATATAAATTTGTTAAATTAGAAATGAAAAAATTGAATTAATATATTTTGAAAATAAATAAATAAAATTATTGAAATTTTACTTTCTAATTTGTCAATAAATGAATAAGCTCTTCAATATGCATGTTACAAAAAATAATTAATTATTTTCTATCAACTTTTTAACCACACATATTTTCTCCCTTCAATTTTCAATAACTACTTTTTACCTCAAAATCATAAATAAACAAGTTTATAAACCAAACATTATTGCCAAACGGAGGCTTAATCATTTCATCATTTTGACAAAAATTGACATGTTTAAAAAACAAGAAAAAATAAAATATATGTAAGTAACACATTTTTGAGTGACGCGGTATACTTAGTGTACATGTAGTATTTTTTTTATTTTGAATAATTTTGTCTTTTTTAAAGTTTCAAATTAAAAAATATTTTGTATTGAAATTTTATTGAAATTATGTTTTTTATCTGATATGATTAGATCAAGATATTTTAAAAATTATATATTCCGTGCATCGCACGAGTAGACAGCTAGTTTTAGTAAAAGTTGATGAAATATAAGATTGAGAAGTTGTGAGTCCCATAAAATATGTTATTAGAATTGATTGTTTACTTTAACTTATATTAAAACTTAAGTTTTAATTTGTACCAAACATGGGTTAAACACAGAGTAAGTACTTTCTATCAAATACTTATTAGAATCTCGTTTTCACCTTTGATAAGCATAATATAGAATTATCGTACTGTAGCTTTGAGACATTCAAACTTTAGTAAAGAATTATTTTGACCATGAATCTCATAAACTGTTCGGTGTGATTAATAATCTCTTAGAGGAAACCAAACAGATGTTACACAGAACTTGATGCCCAAATCAATTGAAGAGGACGAGGAATCTTGTTTGGCAAGATTGATCAATGCTCTGGAAGAAGCAAAAGCCTTGTTGAAGAGGACGCACTAGTACAAAATCGCGCATAAAAAATGGGGATTATGCGTCGTTTTATGTAACAACCGACGCCAATTGAAAACACGGTGACAATTTTGTAAATAAATTTTAAGTAAAGGCGTCGGTTCCTGTTGAACCGACGCCCAAAACCCGATTTTGGGCGTCGGTTCTTATTGAACCGACGCCCAAACCTCGGTTTTGGGCGTCGGTTCAAGAGAACCGACGCCCAAACCCCGATTTTGGGCGTCGGTTCAAGTGAACCGACGCCCAAACCCCGAGTTTGGGCGTCGGTTCAAGAGGAACCGACGCCCAAAACCCGGTTTTGGGCGTCGGTTCAAGGGGAACCGACGCCCAAACCCGGATTTTTTTCCGCGCCCTTTTCAATTGTATAATCCGCGTAACTCACTTCAATCACAAAACTCTCTCTACGCCCAAACTCTCTCCACTCTCTCCACACCGAAGCCGCCACTGCCCGCCTGTCGCCGCACCGCCCGCCCGTCGCCGCACCTCCCGACCGTCGCCGCAAGGTGACCTTAAATTTCTACCCCCTACTTAGTTTTTTTATAAATGTGTGTGTGTATATATATACACACATATATATCTATGTGTTTATATAATGTTTGTGTATATATATGTATGTATGTATATATATGTATGTATGTATAATGTTGAAGCGTAAGTCAGGCCCTGAATATGATGTGTGGAGTATTGGTGTAATTACTTACATTTTGCTCTGTGGCCGACGCCCCTTCTGGGACAAAACTGAGGATGGCATATTTAAAGAGGTGGGTACTGCATTTCATTCTTGATTCACGGGTTTGAAATAGTGGATAATTCTTAAAATTTTCTCTGAACTTCACAATTGGGTTCCGTGTCATGATGTTTGCTATTAGATTTTCCTCGCAACTCTCCGATTTCATTTATTTTGTCCTCAAATTTCCATTAAAGGCTTGCTTTGGATTCTCAACCTTAGATAAAAAAGATTAAGTAGATAAAAAGTGTTGGCATTGAGTTTTATCTTCATGATAAAATAAGTTTTTATTTATTTATTTTACTTAATTGATTTTTTAACACTCCCTCAAGATTTCAAATATTTTGACATGTCCCACCTTATTATTAATATATCATTTGCATTTGTGGACTTCAGCATTTAAATTTCACAGATTTGGTTATTCTTTGATTATAACTGTATGTATGATATTTGAAGTTTCTAAGAAACAAGCCTGACTTTCGGCGAAAACCATGGCCAAGCATAAGCAATGCAGCTAAAGATTTTGTGAAGAAGTTACTAGTGAAAGATCCTCGTGCCAGACTTACTGCAGCGCAGGCATTATGTATGTATTTGTTCTTCTGAAAGGCAATACATATTTATATTTTACGAAAAATGGGGTTATTCATATCAAATGGTTTCAGAATGAATTATGATCCTACAATAACGATGTGAATTTACGAAGGCAAGGGTGATTTTATTCACATACTAACCTCTCCATGTGTAGAAATTTGTCTTTCCTCCATGTTTATTTGTAGAAAGACCAAACGTGGTCTTTAGGCTTTTACATTTTGAGAAAAAAAAGTGGACATTCTTCTTCCTTCATTTACTGAGGGTTTAAAACGATGATTACATTGATAGGATTAGCTTTATGTTTGTCTCCCTGTATGTATGTAAATCGATGAATTTCTGTTGTGATTGTTGAGAATTTATTTCAATAGCAACTTGCCTCTTTACAGGTTATATAAGTTCAATTTATAGGGGAGACTCTGCCAAAATTTCTGTAGAAAATTTAGAGTATTTTTTTTTTTTTTGGTAACTTGTTCATATAATTTATTAAAATTTTAGGGTTTTCAAAATGTATTGGGCCCAAGGAGGTGTTAGGACGAAAGGCAATACAACGTGGCTAAAAATAAAGGTACGAAAACACATTTAAAATTTATTGTAATGTTTTGAATTATTTTCATATTCTATTAAGTTTGATTATTCATTTTAGTTTTCAATGTGAAAATTTCAGTGTCCTCAGCAACCTGGAGGTTCTGAGTGTGGCTATTACGTTATGAGAAATATGTATGAGATAGTCACAGAACACTTCCAGCTTCCTTCGTTAGAAAAGGTATAAGTAATTTAAATTAGAGTTTTTAATTAAGACTTTATATTTTATTATAAAATAACTAATAATATGTTTTGATTGTTTGTAGGCATTTAAAAAATACTACTCAACGGAGGAAATCTTTGAAATTCAAAATTTATGGGCCAAATATTTCATTGATAGGTGTGTGTAAAATGACGCGTATCCAAACTTAAATTTACATATGTGTATAATAAAACAACAATCTTGTATATATAATTGTTCTCTATTTAATTTTATTATGTATATGTCGATTATATATATATATTTGATGATGCGCATGTGGAAAATGTTCAAGTCATCGCGAGCCACGTCCAAATGACTGCAAGTCACAACCTGCAGCGGCTTGGGTCACGACCTGCAGCGGCCTGGGTCACTGCAGGCCATGAACTGCAGCGGCCTGGGTCACTGCAGGTGTGAAAAAAAAAAAAAAATTGAACACTTTAGGCGTCGGTTCTAAAGTTTGAACCGACGCCTAAAGTGTTCATTTTTTTTTTTTTAAAACTTGAAGCGTCGGTTATTAAAAAACCGACGCATAAAGTCGCACTTTAGGCGTCTGCGTCATAGGCGTCGCCCCTACAACCGACGCCTATGCCCTTTTACAACCGACGCCTTTTCCACTTTCTGTACTAGTGACGAGGAATCTTGTTTGGCAAGATTGATCAATGCTCTGGAAGAAGCAAAAGCCCAAGGCTGAGGAAGAGTTAAAAATGAAAGCCAAAGAAGAAGCAAAGGCGAGAGCAGGTGAAGAAGTAAAAGTGAAAGCCTGAGAAGAAGTGAAGCTAAAGGCTGGGAAAGAGAAGGAAGCAAATGGCAAAGAAGGTGTGGACGTCATTGGAGTAGAGAAACCTAACAATGAGGATGTTATGGCATTCAGGGCGGACCTAAGGTGAGGCATTGTGGGGCACGTGACCCCACTAAATTTTTTTATTTTTTATTTTTTAAAAAAAGAAATTAGAATTTGAGATTTTAGTTTGTTAAAAATTTATGTTTAAAAACATTTTTTTTATGTTTTTAATGTAAAATATGTGGTTGAAAGTAGAGAGAGAAAATTAGTGAAGTTAAAAAGTGGTTTAAAAAATTGTATTATTTAAAAATATGTTTAAAATATTTTTTGCTATTGATCTCTTTTAAAATTTACATTTGGGGATTGAATATATTTTTACAATTGTTTATTTGTTTGTTTGTATTAGTTATAGATAAATAAAATTGTAATAAAATTTCAAGTGTCTCTTCATTTTTCGCAACATTTATACAACTTTGACTATGGTGATTGGTATTTGTTGAATATCTGTTTACAATTGTTTATTTGATTGTTTGCATTAGTTATAGATAAATATTTGAAACGTAAATCTGCATTTTCTAAATACTCTTCCTAAAAAAAAAATTCGGGGGCGCTGCCTCCGAACCCCCGTAAACTCCACCACGAATAATAAAAATCCATCTTTATGTCCCACTAAGATAAAACGTCAGCATCCGCCACAGATCTAGGGACTAAATCTAATAATGCAAAAGAAAATGGACATGCCTCTAATTGATGATATATGATGCTATGATTATTACAATTGGTCTTTGTACGTTATAATAATGTAAAACATGGATGACTGCAAACAATTACATAGTAAAATTACAAATAACTTATGTTCCATGCTAATAAAACCAACTCAAAACCAAAGTAGCCACCCACTAGTTTCTTTCAATTGTAGGAATGAGGAACCTGTATATCACAGAAATCCATCAAGTATCAACATACATCCATGAGATAAAAACAATAGGTACTTGTAGGCTAAGACCCTGTTTGATTGATATTATAAAAATAAATTGAAAATTTAAAAGGTGATTTATTTAGAAAATGTGTAGCTAAAAGTTATGGAAAATTTTTGGGTTTAAGCAGAGACGGATCCAGTACATGGCGAGCTAGCGCGGTCGTGCTAACTGCCTTTGCCGGAAAAATGAAATGGCCGATGAGTGGTTTGTTACGAACAACCAGCAGTTTTGTCGCACATGAAGAAGATGAAGTTGTTTCAGAGATTTGAGCTTTTTTTTGGGACCAGAAACAGCTAACTTTTTGGGCTTTTTTTGTTTTCTATTTGGACCGTTCAAAGTGGTCCAATTCAATTAATCATACAGAGAATCCTTTATTACAATTTACACGACTGCCTCAACTCTTATTGGAAGAATGAGAAGGATTCGAAGAAGGTGAAAGAACAAGAAGGGATTGAAGAAGGCAGCGGACATGGAGGCGCCTCCACCGCCACCTGCAACCTTCATTGATGTTGAGTGTGCCACTCTTGAGTTGACCTTATCCTCCTCTACCAGTCGGCAACCCTTCCCCCTATGGTATTACTGTATTGTGATATTCTTTTGAAATTATCTATTTATCATTTCATTTGAGAATTGAGATTTCTTCGCTCTTGATTTGAATTGCAGAGGTTAGCTAAGCTTGGGCTGTTGGTCAACAAATGGAAGCAGCCAACATGTGCAGCAATAATGAAATTTTTGACCTAAACTTGATTCTCAATTTCTCTCGGTTCTTAGATACTTTGAGGCTAAACCTTGATTTTAGTTTTGATTTGTGGGAATTGTGACTTGGTAAATATTTGATTTTGCAATGAGATCACTTTGAATCCCGTATTTCCCTTTGTGTGAATTGTGATTTGATGAATATTTGATTTTGCATTGAGGTCATTTGTAAACCTCGTATTCCCCTTTACGTGAATTGAGAATTATGATTTGGTGAATATTTGATTTTGCAATAAGGTCACTTGTGAAACCTGTCCTCCCTTTTGCATGAATCGTGAATTGTGATTTGGTAAATATTTGATTTTGCAATGAGGTCACTAATTACTTTTGAACCTCGTATTTCCCTTTGCGTGAATTGTGAATTGAGAATTGTGATTTGGTGTATTTCTTTAGTATACTTATTGATTAATTAATATTAATTAATTAAATAATAATAATTAATCTCCCTGTTGCGGTCGTCATCGTGCCAATGTCGAACGATCTAGCTGAAATTTCATCCTGAATCCATCCCTGGGTTTAAGTGCAGAATATTTCTTGAATGAATGTGTGGTTGACTTGGAAAGATCAGAGACAAACAGAGGCTAAATTACATAATCCTGTAAGAAAATGCCCAAGCATTAATATCCAGTACAGAATTGACCGACCAAAACATATAAATCTGAGAACAAAATGGCATCCAGAATCCAGAATTCCAAAAAGTACAAAGTGTAATTGAATTATCATTGCTCAATATCTTGGTATAAAAATATTGGATGCTTCATTTTTCCTATTTCCATATGATATTTGGATATTAAATTGAACGTAGTCTCTATGAATTTACCAACCCTTTTCCCCTCCAAGTAAAATGAGGGACCACCAAACTGAACTTGTTTTTCTTGTTTCATGTCGATCAAAGCAATATGCATCTATCATTTTCTATCATTCTTCATGGTTTGGCATCTTATATTCAGTGTGATAACAGAATCACCACTATGCAACTTTCCAAATCACTCAGAAAGAAACGGTTTTACCCATGGTGATTTATTTTGTTTTAAGAAAAATAATTTTATTCTTCTTTCATGGAATACAAATTCAGATCTATTATCATCGACCAAAAATAGAAAAATAATAAAAACAAGTTGACCCAAAACATGGAACAATTGCATAGGTGAAAAGCCTATAAGCTGTTATGGGCAGTGACTGATCTAGGACTAAAGTCCAACTAGAGGGACCGGCGATTGATCGTGGACCATTGACGGATGACGGCGCAATAGCTAAATTTTGTATTTAATATTTAATTAAATAATATTAAAAACTAATCAATAAGTATATCATCCTAACATCATCTTCAATGTTAGGATTATATGAATCAACTAGGGCCTTTTCCTGGATTCGACTCAAGATCATTCATATTGAATGCAGTGTGAAATTTTGTTTTGTTATCAAAGTCTTATAACTCTTGTAGTCTTGTGGTTTATTAGAAGTAATTGCGAGGCCACTAGAACTAGAATTACTAGGTTGAAAATTCCATTTAGGTTGAAAAAATGTTCCATTATCTATAAATCAACTATCACAATTCACAAATCAAATCAAATACTCAACAAATCTGATATCCCAATAAACACAATCACAATTTAGAAGTCAAATATTCACCAAAATCCAAATCACAAATCACAATTCACTATATAATTCATTTCACATAAGAGGAATACGGGCTCACCAGTGAACACATTCCAAAAACTTAACATTTACACAAAATTTTTGAATAACATTTCAAATTCAAAACTAAAATAAGGCCAGCCTCACGTACCTGAAATTCAAACGATGAGAAATTAAGTGGACACTGGACATTGGACTATTTACTCCTTAGGGCTTAGAAGTTAGAAATTGATAATCTAACAAAAATTGAGAAATCAAGATTAAAAGTTAGAAATTACAAAATATATAAAATTACAATTTACAAAAACCAAAAAATAAGAATTTCTTACCATTACCGATCTGGACTGCTGCCTGCTGGAGGAGTGCCACCTGCGTTGATGGTCAAACCGTCGAACTGCTGGAGCGGTGAGCCTGGAAGAAATAGTGCCTGTTGGAGTAACAGAGTGGAGAGGCTGGATTTGGATGCGTCGAGCGACCGGCGACGATCGACTGAAACGCTGCTGCTGGCTTGGAGGTTGGAGGGGCGATTGTGGAAGGGTTGAGCTTGAGAGTCAGATTTGGGATGGGATTTAGGGATTTGGGCAAAAAAAAAAAAAAGGGATCTCCTTCCTTGCGCAACGCCACAACCGGCGCCAGTGGCGGTCAGGTAGCACGGCCGCGCTACCTCGCCTAATGGTGGATCCACCACTAGTTATGGGGAAATGTATAAGATGAACACATCGGAATAGAGAATATTAAGATGAATGTAGACTCAGAGAGATTTATGTCATAAGATTGACAAGATTTACATAATAAAACAATTTAAAAATTGGGTGAACATAAACAAAGCTTGTTATGATCATGAAGGATCTACATTCACTGGATCTCCGAGTAAATATAGCGATAAATAGAACAGAGCGGCTGAAGAGGATGTATGTAGCTGCTATTTTGTTCTTTGTTATGCATGTTGATGTTGGTTTTTTTTATATCACAGAACATATATCAGAGTTATAGTACAAATAAAAAACTTCATAAAACCGATCGAATAAGTGCCACACAATGTCAAATATAGCATCACCAGGATTCGTTATTTAATTCACTTAAAACTGACCAACAAAGTAACAAAAATAGGCAACTTCTTATTCCAAGTAACTCTTACAATTACCTGAAACAAATGATTACCAGAGAGCCTTTCAGGAGTTGTACTTGGAACAGATTGATCATCAAGAAAACTGACATTAACTTTGGAATGCTGGTAGATTCAAAGTGATTCCTCACTGGACAAATCATCAATATTTTTTCGGCTTTTGTTTTGAGAAGATTCTCCACCATGGCATCTGATGAGTATAAATTTTATTCACACCCGAGCATTTGCAAAAGCCTCAAACCCGAGCTCTTTGACAAAGTATAGTCTCATAATCAAATGTGTAACCTCGATGACCACCATGAACCCGAGGAGGACTTCAACCCCGACAATCATTTATATCTCGAGCATATCCTTTGTCCTCATCCCCGAGCAACATATGAACCTCGAGGCCGAGCACTTAAACATTACACCATACACCATATTGAGAACCCCGAGGACTTGAACAACCCCGAGGATAATATAACCCCCGATCACACTTAAAATGTCCGTGGCAAAGACGTTGCCCCGACCACTCATAATACCCCCGAGGATAGAATACCCCGAGTACATATATCTCACTAAAAAGGTGCATGATGTGCTCGGGGCACATAATGCTCGGGTCACGTCTCTCATTGATCGGGCATGACTTGATTTGATACGTGGAGTCTACAACCTCCTAATTCCAATAGAACTCATCTTCCAACAGAATCATATTTAAGTTTTACAACCTCATCCCTAAAAAATAGGAGGATGATTCCTAACAGGTATTTCAATCCTATCATAATTCGTCCATATATCACTATAAATACATGGCACTCAATCATAATTCAGGTACACAATTATCTCTACAATTTATAGCATCTTGCATAAATTTTCTCCTTCCTCTTTACTGATTTAAGCATCGGAGGGGCGACGATGACACACCTCCTCGCCTTTATTGCAGGTATTCGGAGATCCAGTTCGTTCTAGTTTATTGCTCAAGCTCGAAATATTTCAGGTGCGATTTTTAGCATCATCATTGGCGCCGTCTGTGGGAACCATTACTAGAAGCCATGGTTAATACACGTTCTGGACTTCCACAAGCAACATTACCTGCTCATGATCATCCTGTTGTGGGGGAGCAGGTGCCCCCGACGTTACCAGCAAACCCTACTACATTACCAGGAAATCAGACATCACACCCCCAACCTTCTGTTGATACCCAAGCAGCATTGGAGGAACTTTGTCAACAAGTCGCTGCATTGACTCAGTTGCTCACGCAGCAGAACCAGCGTACGCCAACACCCGAGGAAGGGAATGCTTCATGGGTCCAACCACCGAATCATACTGCTAGGGCAAGTACCTCGGGACTACCCCCGTCACCACCGAACATGACAAGTTCAAGAACAGTAGCCATGCCCCCTGTCGAGCTTGCGAGAATTATCTAGGAGGGAATAACAGTCGGTATACGACAAAATACTCAGGTCCCAGCAGGTTTCACCCCGAACACTCCATTCACACCAGAGATTTTAGCCTTTCCCTTACCAGGCAGGTTCAAGTTCCCGAGGATGAAGGAGTACGATGGTACAACCGACCCCGTAAATCATCTCAATGTGTACACTGACGTCATGAATTTGCAAGTTTCCCCCAATCAGGTCATGTGCAAGGCATTCCCCCAAACCTTGACCAGTGCTGCTAGGGATTGGTTCTCAACTCTTGAACCAAACTCAATTTCGAAATTCGCAGATCTTGCCAATAAGTTCTTGACTTTCTTTGCGAGTAGTAAGCGCATAAGGAAAACGGCTGCCTCGCTTATGAGACTCAGTAAAGGACAAGATGAAACACTGCGTGAATTCATGACCAGGTTCAATGCTGAAAGACTACAGATCCCTGATCTTCATATCTCTACCGCTGTATCTGCTCTTACTCATGCTGTAAGATGTGAGTCTTTTAAGATGTCTCTATCGAAAACACCACCAAAGTCAGTGACCGAGCTCCTTACTCGAGGAGTGAAGTACATCAATATGGAAGAAACAATGTACCCCAGGAAAAATAGCCCGAGCACTGAAAGTTCAGACATATAGAAAGTAAGCCCGAACACAAGAGACAACATGACCATGGTACATTGAAAGATCAGGCTCGGGGAAAGCAAGAGCATGACCCTCCTACACCCTTCACATGTCTGAACGCCACAAGGGCAAGTATTCTCATGGAAATCAAGGATCTGGAGGAGTTGAAGTGGCCATCAAGAATCAAGTCTCATCCGGACACGCGAGATAAGAGCAATTATTGCGAATTTCATCATGACCATGGGCATACCACCGAGGAGTGCCATGCATTACAGCGAGAGATTGAATCCTTAATAAAAAAGGGGTTTTTAAAATCTTACATCAGTACTGAAAAACGCCCAAGGAATGACCACGTTCAATGAAAGTCCGAGGATGAAAAAAACCCACGACCTAAACAGTAAACGTCGTCGTTGGTAGGACAGCATCAGGGAGAGACTCACACAGCATCAGCCCAAGCCTTGCTAGCTACTGATCATGCGTTATTTTATAAGTTGTATGAGTTTTCATACCCTAGTCTTTACCATTTTTTATTTTTTTTTCATTATTTCGTTTTTCTTTTCTTACATATATCATCAGGGGCCTACATGCCTACCTTTAATTTCACAGTAGATAGGTTTGTCTATATAGGCGTTAGGGGATGTCATCCCCAAAAAATAAAAATTGCTCCTTCATCAATGAACACACAAAGTCTTGCCCCGCGCAAGCACTAAAAGCCTTGCCCCGAGCAAGCACACAAAGCCTGCCTTGCCCCGAGCAAGCCCTCAAAGTCTTGCCCCGCGCAAGCACACAAAGCCTTGCCCCGCGCAAGCACTCAAAGCCTTGCCCCGAGCAGGCACACAAAGCCTTGCCCCGCGCAAGCACTCAAAGCCTTGCCCGAGCAAGCACACAAAGCCTTGCCCCGCGCAAGCACTCAAAGCCTTGCCCCGCGCAAGCACTCAAAGCCTTGCCCCGAGCAAGCATACAAAGCCTTGCCCCGCGCAAGCACTCAAAGCCTTGCCCCGAGCAAGCACACAAAGCCTTGCGCTGCCTTGCCCAGCGCAAGCACTCAAAGCCTTGCCCCGAGCAAGCCCTCAAAGTCTTGCCCCGCGCAAGCACACAAAGCCTTACCCCGCGCAAGCACTCAAAGCCTTGCCCCGAGCAATCCCTCAAAGTCTTGCCCCGCGCAAGCACATAAAGCCTTACCCTGCGCAAGCACTTAAAGCCTTGCCCTGAGCAAGCCCTCAAAGTCTTGCCCCACGCAAGCACACAAAGCCTTGCCCTGCGCAAGTACTCAAAGCCTTGCCCCGTGCAAGTAAATAAAGTTTTGTCCCGCACAAGCATACAAAATACTTGCCTGTGCAAGCACACACGGCTACCCCGAGCAATCAAGTAATCAAATTGATATAATTAAGTCCTCGGGTCTACATAAGCTCAGGCTTATTCCTTGCTTAATATAAGCTCTTGTCTATTTCTACTTAACATAATCATCGCATCGTGATACCTCACTATTACACATCCACCTCTCCCCTAAACTCGATAATGGATGCGCGGGGGCCTATGATGAGTATAAATTTTATTCACACCCGAGCATTTACAAAAGCCTCAAACCCGAGCTCTTTGACAAAGTATAGTCTCATAATCAAATGTGTAACTCCGAGGACCACCATGAACCCGAGGAGGACTTCAACCCCGACAATCATTTATATCCCGAGCATATCCTTTGTCCTCATCCCCGAGCAACATATGAACCTCGAGGCCGAGCACTTAAATATTACACCATACACCATATTGAGAACCCCGAGGACTTGAACAACCCCGAGGAGAATATAACCCCCGATCACACTTAAAATGTTCGTGGCAAAGACGTTGCCCCGACCACTCATAATACCCCCAATGATAGAATACCCCGAGTACATATATCTCACCAAAAAGGTGCATGATGTGCTCGGGGCACATAATGCTCGGGTCACGTCTCTCATTGATCGGGCATGACTTGATTTGATACGTGAAGTCTACAACCTCCTAATTCCAATAGAACTCATCTTCCAACAGAATCCTATTTGAGTTTTACAACCTCATCCCTAAAAAATAGGAGGATGATTCCTAACAGACATTTCAATCCTATCATAATTCGTCCATATATCACTATAAATACATGGCACTCAATCATAATTCAGGTACACAATTATCTCTACAATTTATAGCATCTTGCATAAATTTTCTCCTTCCTCTTTACTGATTTAAGCATCGGAAGGGCGACGAGGACACACCTCCTCGCCTTTATTGCAGGTATTCGGAGATCTAGTTCGTGCTAGTTTATTGCTCAAGCTCGGAATATTTCAGGTGCGATTTTTAGCATCATCAGCATCAATGCTGTGGGATTCAGAATGCTCCTCGTCATCTTGTCCAACACCAATGTCGGTGGCTCCGTCAAATTGACGCAAAAACAACTTCCTCAGATCAATCAAATTTCCAAGAAAGTAAAATCTTCACTGATTAACATCTGGAATTTGGAAAGCATAAAAAACTCAAATCAAATTAATTAACATAATAAAAACCATCAACCTAGGATATACAATTTACAAAATTAAAATTGGTCATAGATTTCTCTGCATTTTTTTTTTTTTTTTTGAATAAAAGTGGAAAAGAGTTACCTACCTTGACCTTTAACAGATATCTCAAGCAAGCGCAAAAACAAAAGATCGAGGTTCGGTTGAAGGGGTGGCACCACCGCCAGAGTACAAGTTCAGCCTTCAATAGCTCCAATTGCAGAACTGCTGCCAAGCCAGCTTCATTAAGTAACTTTACACCCCATTATATAATTTATTTATAATTTTCCTAAACCTAAGACACATCATCTAACCTAAACCTAGGAGGCTCACGTTACTTAAAGCCTGCAGAGATCCATCCAATGGTCCTCGCCTGCAGAAGATTGGATCCATCCAATGGTTCTCTCAAAGGAGCAATTTGCGGACTGAACCTATAGCAAGCCTTGCATCGCCTTAATGCCCCCACTTGGGTTACAGGCACCCGTTGCTGTGCCCGGCAATGGGTAGCATCAGCAAATGGTAATATAAAGTCTGAAATAATTTTACAGATTCTCGATGTGGGACAATATTACGAAAACGACATAGTTTGACAGAAATTTCGACGCATAAGATTTCTTCGCGAGAACACAAAAATCCTCCGGCTTGATGTTGGTGGCGGCAACTCTGATACGTAGTAGTAGACTCGATTCTCCGGAGCAGAAAGCAGTAGCGTCTCTGGTTCGGGTCGGATCCTTTGTAGAACAGGTTTTCCATCACTTTTTTTTTTTTTTTGGGGGTGCAGACTGCTGCCCATAAATTTTGTATAGGTTGTCGAAAACTAGTGTCTTGTCCTTCCCATGGGGGCAATGTTGCAGCTCGGACACGACGAACACCCGCCCTATATTCTACTCCACGGCGATGATTGTCGGATGAATTTTCAAGCGTATTGTAAACGGGGAAATGGGAAGAAGATTTTAGGGAACAAAATGGGCTAGCCAACTAATGAAGAATCGGCCCAGTTATGGCCCATAATTTTAACTTGCATATTACGCTGTTTTTAATGGGGGATTTTATTGAAGGGGATAATACATAAATAATGTGTTTGAAAACCCACATTTCAAAAATAAGACTAAACATCCATAATTTCAAAAATTAAGTTGTAGATAATATTAATTAATTAAATTAAATAATTAAAATATTTTATTAGTCATATATATTAAGGTCACAACACTATATCTCAAGTCACAAAAAACAAATCTTATATTTTAAGTCACAAATAATTTTAGGGTCACAAATAATTAAAATAGTATATCACAATTAAATTTATTTTTAAGTCACAATAACAGATTTTTTAAGTCACATAATATAAAACCAAACGATCACAAATGTCAAATTAATAAAAACTTAGGGATATTTTGAAGTCACAACTTGTCAAATTATTAGATCACAAATCTTTTAAGTGACGATCAACCACCATTTTTTTGGATCACAACCTATCAACCACAATTATTAAGGTCACAACCATCAATTTTTTAAGGTCACAAGTAAGACTTATTTTAAGTCACATTTATATTTCAAGTCACCACACCACCTCATCACCGTCGACGCCAATCGCCACCGGTGCCAATCTCCTGTCTCCAACCAAAAAACCGTCACTCACCACCGTTGCCGCCACCCGCCCTCGCCACCAGCTGCATTATAGCAACTACAACCACCACTGCCCTCAGCCACGACCACCACCAACAAAAATCACAAAAAAGACCAAAAAATCAAAAACCTCAGAGGCGGCAGCAACGAGCACAGCTCTGTGAACACAGTCTTTTTTTTCTCACCGTCGCTACCATTTTCGCCCCCATCACCGTCCCCGCCACCATCACAGCGTCTGCTTCAACCTCGCAACCGCACTATCCGAGAGACGCCGCAGTGATCCTCTTCATCGCAGCTGCACAAAGGGCACAACAGACAAGGCACAGCGCAATGCTTCACAGATCGTCTACTGTGCTTCATCACCACCACCATATCACTCCGCGCCAACAATAACTACAGTGTTGCTATCACCAGGGTCAGGGTGGGATAGGAGATCTTCGCTGCGGGTCTTGTAGCGTCGGCTATTGCAACAACAGCTACGATGGGCGCTTCTGTGCAGTTTATGAAAATGGTGCAGCCGCCAATGGATTCTGCTTCGCGTAGGGAAGAGAGGGTGGGGAGAGAGAGAGAGAGAGAGAGAGAGAGAGAGAGAGAGAGAGAGAGAGAGAGAGAGAGAGAGAGACAGGTTGTTTCTGTGTGTGGGGGGGGGGGGTGAAATAAGAGGAATTAGGGTTTGGAGTAGAAATATTGTTTGATAAATTTATTTTAATTTCATATTATTAGCATTAAAAAAATTAAAAATTTATTTAACACCTGATTTTTGAAGTTATTCAAGTTTAATCTTATTTATGAATTTGAATCTTTAAAAGTAGGGGTATGTGTAATTTCCTCTTTATTGAAACAGGCGGGTGAAACCTTTGTTTTATATAAATGGCCACCAATGTATAAATTGTATATTTTATCCTTAATAAAGTGAATTATTTTCTTTGTAAGATACATTCCTTAATTTAGTTGGATTGATTTAATTCAATACTTCTTATTATATTTAGATTTTTTAATCTTTTAAGTTCTTCTAAAAATGTTCTATATTGTGATAATTTTTCAAAAGATTTGGGATGATATTTATTAGTTATATATCCTAATATTATTCTTTCTGAAACTTCTTCTTCTATATCTTCGTATTCTTTTATAATTCTAGGAATTGTATTTATATTTTTAGCTGTTTCGACATAATCAAATTCTATTCTATTTAAGCAAGCATAGTCAATATCTTCGTATATATTTTTCAGTTTAGATTGTCTAATAGAATATATATTTTTATATTTTTCAACAATAGCTAATAAGAATAAAATTTCTTTGTTCTCTCTATTAGAAGTTGATGCTTGTGAAGTGTCCATAAATTTTAACTTTCAAGTTGATAAATTGTTATACAAACTTTTTGCATATAGGTCCATTTTTTAGTCTAGTAAAATACAATAATTTACAATATATTGTTCGTATTTTTCTAAAAGCCTATTGTATTCTTCAGAAGATATATTCTCACTTTCCATTTGATGTTTAATATCTTCCCTTTGTTCTTTCAATTTATTCAACAGGTCATCTAATAATTTGATTGTATATCCTGGCATTAAATTAATGTTGTATTATCATTAGTCGTGATTTTATTATATAAATTCATTCTTTGTTGTGATATATTAGAATAGTCTACAATATATTGATCACAATTTTTTGAAAGTATATAATATTCTTCAGATGATTCATCTATATCCATTAATTGAGATGTAATTTTATCTATTTTTTCCATTATTCTTACTAACAAATTATCTAGTCCTTTAATTGTATATCCAGGCATTTTTAAAATCAAACTGCAAACACAGATGTATAAAGTAGTTGTAAAATAATCTATAAAGTTTCAAGTAACTTTTCAAATTCTATCAGTGTTTGAGAATTGATAATATTTATATGAGTCATGATATCCAGGCTTGGTTCAAATGGTATATTATACTTTGAAATGTTCTTTTTTCTTTTTACTAGTTTATCAATTATATCTTGGATATCTTGTATTACTATAGATCTTACAGTACCTCGAGCAAAATTTTCTTTAAAACTTTTTAATATCTTTTGTGATGCATAAAGTTGTTCTTAGTATCCTATTTTATCAATTTCAATTTCATTCTCAATTCCTCTTTTATTTTTAATATTCTTGTTAACTATATATGGACCTCTCTTATATCTGGATTTTCTCATGATGTAATTTCTTTCATTCATGTAATAAAAAATATTCAAAAATTGGTAAAGAAAGATTCATCGTTTCCATCACTATCATAATCTAATATGGGATCATAATTATTGTCACTACTGAATATATATTCTAAATATAACTCATTATTTATTTCAGTATTATCACTATCAAGTCAAAAGTAAATAATTAATTTTGTAATTTCTAATCCTAATAATTCCTTTAATTTTGGAAAAAAAAGCTAACAAACATGGCATATAAATGTGATACAACTTTTTTATTTCATTATTGGGTCTAGTAAATTGTTTATGCATGAATAAATGTTCAATTATGCTATGATAGTCATCCTTATAAGGACTGTTTTGATAATTAAACTTAATAATTATAAATTCTGACATGATAAAGGCTCTTCTTCCTCCTAATTCTATAAATATAGACATATTAAGAATACTAACATCTTTTCCTGTTCTTTGTACCTTCGTATTCTCCTTCTGTTGTTAGTGACCTTCAGGCTCACATGTTTTTGCTTATCACACGCTCTAACGGCCTCCGGTCTCTACGGGTTATTAGCAACACCTGGATATATGCCTTCATTGTATAACACTTTGATGGGAAATATTTAGGACAGAGTGTAAGAAGTTTTGATGCAAACCACGTAGCAATTGTAGCTACGCAACCCACAAATTATTGGAATCGACCCAAGAACGCCAAGAATCACGATTTAGAGATTGATTCAAATTAATTGAATCAAGCAACCAACACAATCAATTGATATGTTGACCTCTTGATCACAAAGAAGATAAATCTCACCCAAGATTTGAACAAACAAGAATTAACTCGCAAGTTCGGATTTTATTCAATAAAGAATAAGAATGTGAAAGCAATTTGCCTCTCAATTAATATATCAAAGTTGTCTCCGAATAATGAAAATTACATCCCTATATATAGGGTCAAAACTAGGTTAAAGAGTTCTAATTAAATAAGGAAACAATTACCTAAAAATAAGGAAATAAAAATAACCTAAAATTCCGCGTATACATGTTTACGGCCGTGACTACTTTCCTTACGGCCGTAAACTTGTTTCTGACTCACTCTTACGGCCGTGACATATGACTTACGGCCGTAAGTCCAAAACGTCCAAACTTCAATTTTTAAGCAGCAACTCCATTACGGCCGTGATATAATCTTTACGGCCGTAAACTGCAATTTCTTCAAAATTCCGTTTTAAGCAGAAGGTTGATTACGGCCGTGAGGATTTTTGAATTACGGCCGTAATTCTCGAATTTTGGCAATCTTCTTCGACGGCTTGGATGAGGTTGATCCACTCGTCGTTTTGGCTCGGCCCCAACATGAAACTTGCTTCTTTCGATGACACGAACATTGTTTTGGCCATTGTTTCTTGAACTAACTTGTCCATTGCTTCCTTGGCCCTCTTTGCTTGCAATCGAGTCATCGATCCTCCTTTGATCTTCAACGGATCTTTGTGCGGGCTTGTATCCGTGGTCTGGATCACATCATCCCCTCCCTCTTCGAAAGGATTCGACCTCGAATCTGTACCTGCATCAAACGGAGATAGATCAGAAACATTAAATGAAGCCGAAACATTATACTCACCAGGAAGGTCTAATTTATAGGCATTGTTGTTGATCCTTTCAATCACTTGGAACGGACCATCCCCTCGCGGTTGTAACTTTGACTTGCGTTGTTCTGGAAACCGCTCCTTCCTCAAATGTAACCAAACCCAATCACCAGGTTCAAAAATGATGCCCTTTCTTCCTTTGTTAGCCTGCGAAGCATAATGTTCATTTTTCTTTTCAATCGCCAACCTCACCTTGTCGTGGAGTGCTTTAACCATCTCAGCTTTTTTCTTGCCATCTAAACTACTACGTTCATTCACAGGTAAAGGAATTAAATCCAATGGTGTTAGCGGATTAAAACCATAAACAATTTCAAATGGTGAACACGAAGTAGTAGAATGTATAGCCCTATTATATGCAAATTCAATAAATGGCAAACACTCTTCCCAATTTTTCAAATTTTTATTGATTATGGTGCGCAATAATTGAATCATTGTCCTATTTACTACCTCGGTCTGTCCATCGGTCTGTGGGTGACAAGTTGTAGAAAAAAGCAATTTTGTTCCTAATTTATTCCACAAGACTCTCCAAAAATGACTAAGGAATTTAACATCCCTATCCGAGACAATACTTTTAGGCACTCCATGTAAGCGCACGACTTCCCTAAAGAAAATTTCAGCTATGTTTGTAGCATCGTCAGTTTTGTGGCATGGTATGAAATGTGCCATTTTACTAAAGCGATCTACTACCACAAAAATCGAATCTCGACCCTTCTTAGTCCTAGGCAATCCCAAAACAAAATTCATAGAGATATCGACCCAAGGTTCACTAGGGACGGGTAAAGGCATATATAATCCATGGGGTTTAATCCTAGATTTAGCCTTTTTACAAGTAATGCATCTATTACAAACCCGAACCACATCAATTTTCATTTTAGGCCAATAGAAATGTTCACTTAGGATTTCAATGGTCTTTTTAACCCCAAAATGACCCATTAAACCTCCACTATGGGCCTCTCTCACAAGTAACTCCCTCATTGAACACCTAGGGACACACAATTTATTTTCTCGAAATAAATAATCATCATGTTTAAAGAACCTATCCACAGCCCCTTTACCACAAGACTCATAAATATTAGAAAAGTCCAGGTCATTAGCATACATGTCCTTAATGTATTCAAATCCAAGCAATTTCGAATGCAAAGAATTTAAAAGAACATACCTTCGAGACAATGCGTCAGCCACCACATTTTCCTTACCTTGTTTGTACCGGATGACATAGGGAAATGTTTCGATTAACTCTACCCACCTTGCATGTCTCTTACTCAGTTTAGCTTGACCCCTCAAATGCTTCAAGGACTCATGATCGGTATGTATCACGAACTCCCGTGGCCACAAGTAATGTTGCCATGTTTCCAAAGCGCGCACAAGTGAGTATAACTCCTTGTCATATGTGGGATAATTAAGTGCAGCCCCTTTTAGTTTTTCACTAAAATAGGCGATTGGCCTTTGATCCTGCATTAAAACAGCTCCAATGCCTAGCCCTGAGGCATCACATTCAATCTCAAAAGCCTTGTCAAAGTTAGGAAGTGATAAAACCGGTGCTTTACACAACATATTTTTGATTGTTTCAAATGCATGCTCCTGTTCTACTCCCCACTTAAATCCTACACTTTTTTTGACAATTTCTGTGAGTGGTGTGGCAATCGTGCTAAAATTTTTAACAAAGCGCCTATAAAAACTAGCCAAGCCATGAAAACTCCTAACCTCAGTTATGCTTTTAGGTGTTGGCCACTCTTTAATAGCTTTGATTTTCTCTTCATCTACTTCTATCCCTCTAGCACTAACCACATAACCAAGAAATACAACTTTTTCCATGCAAAAATCACACTTTTTAAAGTTAGCAAAAAGTTGCTCTTGTCTTAAAACCACAAGCACACACCTAACATGCTCCACATGCTCATTCAAAGTTTTACTATATATTAAGATATCATCGAAGTAAACTACAACGAATTTACCTATAAATGCACGTAAAACATGATTCATTAAACGCATAAATGTGCTAGGTGCATTAGTAAGTCCAAAAGGCATTACTAACCATTCATACAAGCCATACTTAGTTTTAAAAGCAGTTTTCCACTCATCTCCTTCTTTCATTCGAATTTGATGATAACCACTCTTAAGGTCAATTTTACTAAATATGCTAGAGCCATGCAATTCATCCAACATATCATCTAACCTAGGAATAGGATGACGATACTTTACCGTTATGTTGTTGATGGCCCTACAATCAACACACATCCTCCACGTTCCGTCCTTCTTCGGCACAAGTAACATGGGTACGGCACATGGGCTCATGCTCTCCCTTATGTACCCCTTACTCATTAATTCCTCAACTTGCTTTTGAAGCTCCTTCGTCTCCTCGGGATTGCTCCTATAAGCTGGACGGTTTGGAATGACTGCTCCAGGTATAAAATCAATTTGATGCTCAATACCACGAATGGGTGGCAACCCACTAGGTATATCCTCCGGAAATACATCGTCAAATTCCTGCAATAAAGAAATAGCCAAACTAGGGAGGGATTTGTTAGTTTCATCAAAGGCAAGGAATGAATCCTTGTACAATAAAAGGACCATTGGTCGTTTTTCCATAAATGCTTTCTTGACTTCACTCCTTTTTGCGTAGAAACTCATTTTTCTTTCTTTTCTGGCGCTCTTCGCTCCCTCTCCTTTTTCTGAGGTATGTACCCCAACACTCTTTTTTTCTCTCGCCTCTCCTTTTTCTGGAGTCGTGGCTCCAACTCTCTTTTCCTCTCCTTTTTCTGAGGTCGTGGCCTCAACTCTCTTTCTCTCATTTTCCTTTACTCTTTTTTCTTCATCATTTTTCAGTTTTATTTGATCTTCATACACTTGTGACGATGTCAATGGTGCAAGTGTAATGGTTTTTCCCCCTTTGGTAAAGCTATACCTATTTTTATACCCATCATGCGTGACCTTCCTATCATACTGCCAAGGTCTACCCAACAAAATGTGCCCGGCATGCATAGGTACCACATCACACATAACTTCATCCACATAGCTACCAATAGAAAAATTCACCAACACCCTCCTATTCACCTTAATTTCTCCACTATCATTTAACCATTGAAGCCTATAAGGTTTAGGATGTTTTAACAAAGGTAATCCTAATTTTTCAACAAGTATAGTACTAGCGACGTTAGTGCAACTACCGCCATCAATAATCATACTACATACCTTGTTATTAATGCGACATCGAGTATGAAATATGTTCTCCCGTTGTTGTTCCAAATCATCCGTGTGGATTTGGGCACTAAGAGCTCGCCTTGCCACTAATAACTCGCCATGCTCCCCGGATAACACATCTTCATCCTCACATATTTCCTCCAACGCTGGCATATCGCTATAATCCTCTTCCTCACTATCACTCTCCATAGTTCCATCCTTTCGCAAAAGCACCACTCGCCTATTAGGACATTGAGACGCCACATGTCCTCTCCCCAAACATTTGAAGCATTGAATGTCTCTACTCCTAGATGGTTGAGGTTCCCCTTTAGGTACAAATTTATTAGCTTGTTCCTCCTTCCCTTTTGGTGCCTCAAACTTCCCTTTTGATGCTTCAAACTTTCCTTTAGAAACAGTCCCTTCTCCTTTACCTTCCCACTTCGGCTTCCAAGAAGAATTAGTACCCGATTGATACCTTGCTGTCCCCTTCTTCTTCAATTGCTTCTCAACCTTTATAGTCATGTGCAACATATCCTCCATCTCCAAGTAATGTTGTAGTTCAACCACATTAGCTATATCCTTATTCATCCCATTCAAAAACCGAGCCATCGTAGCCTCCCTATCCTCTTCTACATTAGCTCTAATCATCAACAACTCCATCTCCTTGTGATAATCCTCCACACTCTTTGATCCTTGGTATAGACTTTGTAATTTTTGATGAAGCTCCCGATGGTAATGACTAGGAACGAACCTCTTTCTCATGATAGCCTTTAATTCATCCCAAGTACTAACGGGTCTCTCGCGATTCCTTCTCCTAGAAGTCACCAATTGATCCCACCAAGTAATAGCGTAATCGGAGAATTCAAGTACAGCTACTTTAACCTTTTTCTCTTCCGAATAAGTGTAGCAATTAAAAATTAATTCCATCTTCTTCTCCCATTCTAAGTATGCTTCCGGATCACTCCTTCCTTTGAATGACGGAATTGTCATCTTGATGTTGTTCATACTACCATCCATTCTATCGCCACCAAGATCTCTATCCCTTCTTCCATGCCTAACTACTCTATCCACAATTGCCCCATCGTCAAAATCACTACCTTCTTCATTCTCATCGACCCCCTCTACTCTACGACCTTGCCCACCTTGCCTACGGACATTAGGCACTTCCCGAGGTTGTTCAAGCCTTTCTAACCTACCTAACACATCCCCAAACAACCGCTCAAAACGTTGTACCATCTCTTCCGTCATGTTGGCTCGATCGTTGTTTTTTGCAGTAGAAGATTGTTCAGACATCCTAACACTAATGATTATATGCCTCACGTGTATTTCGCTCGTGTATCACTCAAATTAGGCTTTTACCCTCTATTGATCTCACCTCTCTGCCTTTTTCCACTCAATAGCTTTCACCCCGATTGCTTCAAAGAACGAATCCGAACTCAAACAAGTTTAAACTCGATTGCTTCAAATCGAATATAAGTGAGAAGTAATGAATTTGTTGGAAAACTCAAAGAAGATCTTTAGATAATTAAATTTGACTTTATATAGAACTTGACACTTTTTATGGAAACTAGGATTGTTTCAAGAAAATAATTCTTGAAATCAAATATCAAATATTTTAATTGAACTGAGAATTTTCGTTTTTTTTTTTTTTTTTTAATTTCTCGAAAATTCAACTACGAGAAAGACGCAACAAATGAAATTTAATTTGGATAACAAACGAAGGAAATAACGACTATTGAATTTTTTGTGACACTTTTCTGGATTAAAGACTCAAAGCTGGAAGAACACGAAGAACAAGAATAAGAAACTCAAGAAAACAAAAACAAGATATAACCTTGATTTTTGGAGCCTAAGCTCTGATACCAGATGATGCAAACCACGTAGCAATTGTAGCTACGCAACCCACAAATTATTGGAATCGACCCAAGAACGCCAAGAACCACGATTTAGAGATTGATTCAAATTAATTGAATCAAGCAACCAACACAATCAATTGATATGTTGACCTCTTGATCACAAAGAAGATAAATCTCACCCAAGATTTGAACAAACAAGAATTAACTCGCAAGTTCGGATTTTATTCAATAAAGAATAAGAATGTGAAAGCAATTTGCCTCTCAATTAATATATCAAAGTTGTCTCCGAATAATGAAAATTACATCCCTATATATAGGGTCAAAACTAGGTTAAAGAGTTCTAATTAAATAAGGAAACAATTACCTAAAAATAAGGAAATAAAAATAACCTAAAATTCCGCGTATACATGTTTACGGCCGTAGTAAGTCCAAAACGTCCAAACTTCAATTTTTAAGCAGCAACTCCATTACGGCCGTGATATAATCTTTACGGCCGTAAACTGCAATTTCTTCAAAATTCCGTTTTAAGCAGAAGGTTGATTACGGCCGTGAGGATTTTTGAATTACGGCCGTAATTCTCGAATTTTGGCAATCTTCTTCGACGGCTTGGATGAGGTTGATCCACTCGTCGTTTTGGCTCGGCCCCAACATGAAACTTGCTTCTTTCGATGACACGAACATTGTTTTGGCCATTGTTTCTTGAACTAACTTGTCCATTGCTTCCTTGGCCCTCTTTGCTTGCAATCGAGTCATCGGTCCTCCTTTGATCTTCAACGGATCTTTGTGCGGGCTTGTATCCGTGGCCTGGATCACATCAAGTTTTCTTAATAATATTTCTTGTTTTAGGAAATAGAATTCAGAAGATAGAATTTTAGAAATTCATCATATTTTTATAAATCTACTGGAATTTTATTGATAATATGAAGATTGAAACAAGGTTGGCATGAGAACTTTCAAAGACAGAGGATTTTTTTTGGTTTTCTCACAAGTTGAGTGCTCACGTGATCTCTTCCTTTCAACTAGCCCGGAGGCCTCTATTTATAATGTTACATTGGACACAATTACATCACTGCTTACATCATAAACTTTAATAATTTTACAGCTTTTCATAATACTATAAGGGCACATAAGGACACACCTGTCTCTCTATTATTTATTACAAGGACACACATTTCCTTCTATTATTTATTTCCTCACATGGCCCTTACATGGGACTTTCTATTTTTTTCCATACTTCATCCTTCTTTAATAAAGCAGATACCAGCTGTCCATCAATTTTTTTGACATGAGGGGCAATTTCTGATAATGCATGCCTCTTGTAGAGTTGCAAAACTTCCATGAATCTGATGAGTGTCAAACTTGTTGATGTATTCTTTCAAGATTGTTGACTTTTCTTTTCCTCCATTAGTAAGGAGGGTTCATCCATTATATTGGCATATGCATTTGAATTTTTTATCATACAAGGTTTTGGAAATATTATAGAAAATCTTAATTCCCAACACCCTTTGAGATCTAAACCATGATCTTATGGTACATGTTTGGTATTTTTTCCAACTTCTATCTAGAAATTTCGAGCAACATATCCAATTGTGATAATATGCTCAGCAGTATAATACATCATTCCATCAATTTCAGGATGGATTGAATTAAATTTTAAATATATAGGCTTCCTTGGGCAAACTTGAAAATCTCTCCTTTTAATAAATCATCAATTTTTTAAATTTCTTTCAGATCTTTTCCTGGATAGATAAGATACAAAAATTCATAATCAGCTGTCATTTTTTTCATAACAGGATATCCTTCCTGAGTAACGATCAATAGTGAGTATACATGATCTCCAAACGAAATGTAATAACAATAACATTCTTGGGGTTCATATATAATTCTGGCAGTAGTTTTATATTCATCTTCACTTGGTAAAAAAAGGGAAATCACCTTCCTCTTCAGCATGAATTTTAATTACCCTTGTATGTTCGTCTTTGGCATTGATTGTTATTTTTTGAGGGCTGGTTTCATTTATGGTCACTTTCTTGGGACTTGGACCGGTTCTTCTTTTTTAATCGTTTGTCCACCACTGCTTTCAGAGGATGTACCTGCTTGTATTTTTTTATATAACTTGTTTGGTATCAGCCTGTTTGGTAATTAACGATCCAAACAGAGATTCAATCTCAATTATGTTATCGCTCAATTCTTTAGTATAATTGTAATGATAATTTGAGATATCCATCAACTGCTTGAAACTTTCTTAGAGAGTCTCTGCTAGTTGCTCAATTCCAGGTTTTATATTTTTAGCTTCCTCTGTGAGGAAGTTTATTCGCTGCTTGGCATCTATCAAGAATTTTTTGATATTATCCACCTACAAATTCAATATTCTTGGTTAAAAAATATGCAAGATAATTATTGACACCTTTAATATGAATTATATCAAAATTATAAAATGCCAAATAGGCTTTCCATCTATGAAGCCTATTATATTGAGGTTCTGGTGGTAACTTAGTTTTTACTAAGCTTACAACTTGAGAATTATCAGTTTCAACCATGAATTTTTTGGATAATAAAAGTAATGAAAATTTTTTTATTCCTCTGATAATTGCTAACAATTCTTTCTCATGGGTAGTATAATTTATTTCTGCTTGGTTAAACGTTCCACAGGAATATGTACAAAGTTCATTAAGATCTGTTTTTAATATTGATGTCCAATATTTATCTGAGCCATTAGTATTAACTATTAGATTATCTTTTTCATCTGGTAATCTTAATTTTGGTAAATTTTTACATTCTTCCTTGAGTGATTTAACAATATCTGTGTGCTCATCACTCCATCATTTGGTATTTGTCTTTCTGAGTAAAATCTGGATTTTATGTCCCTTTTTTGAAAGATTTTCAATAAATTATTCTGCATAATTTAAACATCCTAAGAATTTTTGTATTTGTTCTTTTGATTCTAATTTATCTTAAAAATTTTCTATCTTTTTAGATATGTGAGTTTATAGTTTTATTCCTTTTTTACCTATTGATAATCCAAGAAAATCAATTTCTTATTTTTCTATTATAACTTTGTTTTTTGAAAGAACAATTCCTTCTTTTTTATATTCATTTATAAATTTTATTAAATGGTTTCTATGTTCTTCTCTATTATTAGAGCATATTATTAATATATCATCAACATATATAATTAAAAATTCATTAAATTTTCTAAATAAGTTATCTATTTTTCTCTGATATATTTGTGGTGCATTTTTTTAAACCAAATGGCATAACCATCCATTTTCTTATTTTCAAATCTAAAGATAATTTTTGCATTTTCTTGAACTTATTATTATCAAAAGTTACTTTTAATCCATAACCCTCTATTACTTCATATTCTTGTATTTTATTTAATTTATATAGACTTCTTGATCATAGTATTCTTCAATATCAAATATTTCACTTACTTCACTTTCTATTTCTAGATATTCTTTTTGTTATATCTTAACTTGCTTTTTGTTAAAATCATGGCTTATATGTCCAATTTCTTTACAATTCCAAAATTTGCATTGACTTTTGTCTTTCTTTTAAGTTCTATTTTTCTGTTTTTTTTATTTGGATTATATCTTCTTTTGTAATATATTCTCTTAGGTTTTTATATATCTTTTCTAAAAGTTTCTGAATTTTTTAAACTTTCTATTTTTATATTTTCTTTCATTTTTTTTTCTCCTTCAGAGTTACATCCCCTTGGATAGGTTTTTCCATATCTTCAAAACATATTCTAGTTAATTTTCCTGATTTCTTTAATAATTGTCTTTGTTGACATATATATGCTAATCTTTTAAACAAAAAATTTATCCTTAATCATAATGTTCTAGGTATTCCAGGGTTAACTCTGATAAATTTTTAAAATTCTATTTTAAATTATATTCCCCAAGATCTTGGTAATTTATTGTAATACATATCTCTGCATACTTCTTGATTTTCATTACTATAGAATTGGATATAATAGTATTCTTTGAATTCACAAGTGTATTATTTGATTTTACATATATGACATATTGTTAGATTTATTAATCTCATTCTTGCACTATCTTTTTCTCTAATTGATTCTGTTTCAGCATTACTTATCCAATTTTCTCCTAAAAATTCATCTGCAATATAATCTACTAACTTTTTTATACTTTTTTTATCTGATTTTATTATTTCTACTTGTACATTCCTTCTTATTAATGCTTTCATATCACTACTTATTCCTTCACACCAATTCCTAACATGTCCTTCAAATGATGCTATTAAAAAATCTATCATTCTTTCAGTATTTTTCCATGTATCGTCTTTATTGTATAAAAAAAATAATATCATTGAATCTGCCCCACGTTAATAAGATTTTTTTAGTATCTATTTTACAATCCAAATCTAGTTTTGTTCCTCCACGATTAATAGGTTTATCATAATTATTATTTGGTTCAAATCTATCTCTATATTTATTCCCTTTAGGTGGTTGTCTATTCCTGATTTTATCATAATATTGTCTATGTGATTTACTAAATAAAGGTACATAACTTTCATCTGAATCTGATAATTCTTATTTGGAAGTTCCTATTGGAGCTGAGCTAGGTACTCCTCCAGTATTCATTAAAACTTAGTATTTTTTAAAATTTTCTAAGCTTAATTGGTCAAAATTTTCTATAGGCAAGTCTAATTCTTCATCCATTTTTATTTTTTTTTCTTTAGTTTTTTCTTCAATTTTTAATTTTCCTAAAGTTTTTTCTATATTTTCGTAACTCTAATTCTTCTTCTAGTATTTTTGGTAATATGTTTTTTTCTAAATTCATCATCCATACTTTCTACTTTCTATTATAATTTTTTTTTTGTTCAAAATGTTTCTTTCCTATTCTATGCATTTCTTTTTCTATGAGTTTTTTTGTGTCTATTTTCTTATCTTTGTTTTTATTATTTTCTTTGAATTCTCTAATATCTAGTTTTAGTATATTTATATACTTCTTTTAATTCATTTTTTACTTCTTCAACATCACTTATTAATGATTTTATTAGTATCTTCAGATTTTCAATATATTCACTTATTAACATTTTATACTCTTGGTTTAGTAGTTTGGGTTTTTTGTAGCTTAAATAGTTGTCATACATATCATCTATTTTTATTTCTAATTTTTTGATTATTTCTTCTATTGATATGACTCTTTCATTATCATTTTTTCCTTATTTTCTCATTTAACTTATCTATCTTTTCTATAATTATTCCAATTTTATCTTGATTAATTAATTCTCCTAATTTTCTTTAGAATTCTTTTAAAATCTCTTCATCTATATTTTTTACTTCTCCTATCATATCTATTAATTCTTTAAATTGTATTGTTAGTCTATTTTGAATATTTTGTAATTTCTCTTTGGTATTCATATCTTGTATATTTAACTATTGTAATTTTTCAATAGTTAATTTATCTTGTAAATTTATGCTTTTATATGTTTGCCATTAAAAAAAAGCACTTATTCAATTTAATTGCATATTAAGAAATCCGTTTGAATTCTCCCCATGAGCTTAATGGTTGAAACATATTTGTATTAACTCCTTTTATTTGGTATGATCATATAGGAAGTCTAATATTTTCTATTACTTGTTTTTCAAATTTTATTTTGGAAATTCCGTCATTATATTCTTCCTCTGGCATGCTCAACTTCTAATCTTAGTTTCGTATCATATTTTACTTCTTTACATATCATTATATTATATTCACAAAATTTTTCAATTGATCTTAGCATTGATTTTATTTGTTGTGCTCTATAATATTTTATGTAGTATTTTATTCAGTTATATCATATTTTTCCATATTGATTTTTTCTTTGTTATTTTGAATATAAGTATATTAGGTAATTGTTTTAGAATTGTATTAAAGTATTTTCTTTTATTTTCTAATGATTTTAATCTTAGGAATCCTTTTCTTTTTATATTTCTTTCTTCTATCATTTGATCTAATAGATTTCCTCTTTGTTCTATTATTGAATCTAATTTTTCATTTATTTTCATATCTAGATATTTAATAAAGGATCTCATCTATGGTATTCCATATTTCTCTGTGATGTCTCTTTGTACTGATTCTTAGATGATGTCATTCTCTATTAAATCTAATATTTCATTTATTATAAAATCTTCTTTTATTATATTGAAATTTATTAGATCATAAATGTCTCTTCTTATATCTTCATCTAAACTTTTTAAGGCTCTTAAGATTTCTATTTTTTCATTATCAGTTAATATTAATGTTTGAATGATTATGAATTTTGGTGTATATATAATATATTTATTTTTATTTTTATTTTTTGTCATATAATATTTATCTTTTAGATCTGTCATATGGCTCTGATACCAACGAAGGGGATGCTACAATGAGCGAATAAAAATCGTATAAACAAAAATCAATTAAATTCATGTAATTTTCTAGGGACCTATTTGAAGTTTCCAATTCTTGATGGTTATGAATGATATGTTATACATAAGGGTATTTTAGGTAGTTTCTAATGTCTAAGGTTATTTTCATGAATTGATAAATTTGCAAGGTCATTTTCATAAATCATTAAATTTGCAAGGCCAATTCCATTGTATACCACATTTTTAATGTGAGATATAGGGTAAATGGCCAGCCCAAATTCCTATTTTATGTAAATAGCATTTGACCAAGTTTTTTCCATTTAAGAAAATAGTAATAAAAATTAATTTTGTTGTTTACTACTATAACCTTCAGTTTCAAAAAGACAACGTTTTCCCTCTCAAGCTACCAAAATCACAAACCCACTTTCAAAACTCAAAAATCCGACGTTGCTAAAATTCCCAAAATCGGCTTCAGTTGTTGAGAACTTCCAAGAAGAATCTGACCCTGATTTCATCACCAAGGTATGATTTCAAGATTTTTTTTCTTTCTTTATGTCCTCATATTTGACATTGGGAAAGTGAAATTTCATTTATTGACTTGGAGGAAATTGCAAAAATTTCATGATCAGTCGTTACAAATTTACTTCTCTTTAGAACCAACGTTCACAATGGGCATAGAATCACATATTAGTCTTTTGTTAGAAGTAATCCTACTGACTGTCATGTTCACATGAAGTTCCTCCAAGTTATGATACAACTAAAGCAATTACTTCTATTAGAACTCACACTTTAACCAGCTTGTATGGAAAGGATGAGCAAAAATTTAACCAAGCAGATCTTATTAGTGACGGGCACGTTAAAAATGAGTTAAATTGGTGAATTTACTCACAATATAAGAATAATTCTGTTATTTTCAGTTATTGTGGGTAGATTATTGGATGTTTCTTACTACAAGTCTATTTATTATGTACTTATATTTTGTTTTCTTTGGTTCCCTTAACTTTTTCCTTGTCCTAGAAATGTTTTTAATGATGTGAATCTGTACATTTAACGAAATTAAACCCCTGTTAGATTATGTTTTCTGGTTGAATGCTAGTACACTTGTCTGTCCTCGAATTGATTGAGAACATATGTTAAGATTTAAGATCTTTATTTTGTAAACAACATTGCTCTCAATAGAGAGTTACGGTTTAATCAATATTCTTTCCCCTCCAATTTCTTATATAAAGTTGGATTTTGTGATAAATAAAAGTTGCTAAAAGTTGTGATATTCAATATATACAGACACTTTCTTCGAATATCTTTCCACCTACAGTTTTGTTATAAAATTAATCCTTCAATTTGGATGATATGTGAGAATTTGATGTAGTGATTTAGATTATGTGATTATGTGATTTAGATTTAAAATTCTCTGATTTGATATTGATTTGAGAATGATGAATTGATTTTGAGAAGTAGAGATTTTTTCGTTTATTAGATTATGTGCCAATATTTATATTTGTTTTATCAAGACTAAAAGTTCTTACTAGATAATCTATCCTAAGGTTATTTCTATTTTGATTTTCTTGAATCAATTTGAGAAGCCAATCACCTTCAATTTCATTTAATTGCCTTAACTCGGCACCTCCATTGGCTTTTTACAAAAAACTAGGACTGAAGTTGATGCAAACCACGTAGCAATTGTAGCTACGCAACCTACAAAATATTGAAATCGACCCAAGAACGCCAAAGAATCACGATTTAGAGATTGATTCAAATTAATTGAACCAAGCAACCAACACAATCAATTGATATGTTGACCTCTTGATCACAATGAAAATAAATCTCACTCAAGATTTGAACAAACAAGAATTAAACTCACAAGTTCGGGATTTATTCAATGAAGAATAAGATTGTGAAAGCAGAATAGCCTCTCAATTATAATATCAAAGTTGTGTGTAATGAATAATGAAAATTACATCCCTATAAATAGGGTCAAAACTAGGTTTAAGAGTTCTAATTAAACAAGGAAACAAATAACTAAAAATAAGGAAATAAATAAAATTGCTAAAATCACGCGTATATGAATTTATGGCCGTGACTAATTCCTTTACGGCCGTAAGACGCTTTCTGATTCTCAGTTACGGCCGTGAGACTTTATTTACGGCCGTAAATCCTTTTTCCTCGAAAATTCATAATTTAACAGAAACTGCATTACGGCCGTGACACTGTAAGTTACGGCCGTGAGTAGTGTATGTTACGGCCGTGAATTTGTGATTTCATAATTTTCTTCGACGGCTTGAATGAGGTTGATCCGCTCTTCGTCTCGACTAGCTTCCAACATGGAAATTGTTCATTTTCCTATGTCGAATGTTGTTGCATCGTCCGTGACTTGACTTCTCCTTTGAGCCCCTATCCCGGATCACATCATTCTCCTCTTCTTCAAGATGATTCGTCCCGAATCATAGCTTGGTTCATGGTGTTTCAGCGCACCGCCTGGATCAAAAGGAAAATTCTTGCCTCCATTACATAGGCTCAACCAGTAGTATTCTAATACTTGAATTGGATGGAAGAGTCGAAATATGAACTTCCTTGGTCATATGTGGAGTGGCTCAAATCTCCAAGTATATTCAACCTGCAAGAAAGATTTAAGCAAAATAGGGTGGGGAATGTTAGTTTCACCAAGTACAAGATAGGGATCCTTGTACTCATGGTATATCATCTCCAAATCCTCTTCCCTAACAACGAGGTCCTTCTCTTCACCTCCTTCCTTTGTTGCAACTTCTTCTACATTTTTAGTCTCAACTACCTCTTCCACATTTTTATTTTCAACCACACTTTCATCCTCAATCACCTCTTCCACAATTTTATTTCCTTGTTCATTCACCTCCTTACTACCCAATTCTTCATCTCCTACTTCAAATTTTGGAATTTGATCAACCGTTTCTAGTTTCAGCTTCCCCTCCTTCTTCTCAACATCCCTATCTCGAGGTTCCTCTTGCAATCCCACTACAACTTTCCTCTCACTCTCTTTTTTTACCTTCCTCGAATCGTCTAGTGCTTCCTCGAGTGTCAATCCATACAGTGTGAATGTTTTCCCTCTCGTAAGAATCCTGTATATGTGCATACTCTTATAATATATTGCTTCCCTCATACGACTCCACGATTTTCCCAATAAAATATGACAAGACTTTAAAGGCACTACATCACAAAATAAGTCATCAATATATTTTCCACGGGTGATAGTCACAAGGACTTGCTTGGTTACATGGAACTCTCCAAATTCCCTCATCCACGTTACACAATAAGGTCTACTGTGCGGTATTAGAGATAATCCCAATTTTTCAATCATGGTGATATTAGCAAAATTAGAGATGTACTCCCTATCAATAGCCAAACTGCACAGCTTATCACCCACACGACATCTAGTCATGAAAGTAGGATCGAACTTATAATTCATCCCTTTATGTAGCTTTAAAAAATTTGAGAGACTCAAAATAAGAGGATCCAGATATTTACAAATATCAAGAAGAAATTTAATGTTGACTTGAAAAGGAAAAACAATATTAAGAATTTTAAAGAAATTCAAGTGGTTCTTGAATTTTGACTAGAAATGAAAGAATATCAAGAATCTTAATTTGACTTGGAAGACAAGGATCTATCAAGAATTTAAGAAAATTCAAGAAAGTGGTTCTTGAATGATTTATTTATTTATTTATTTTTTGAATTTTGGGTGAATTTTCAGAATAAAATAAATAAATAAAAAAATAATCTTTTTTTTTATAAATCCGAAAATTCGACAACGAACACGACAAAACAAAAGGAACTTAATTCGGATAAGAATTAAGCAAAAAAAAAACACTTTTGAAATTTTTTTGGAACGATTTTCTGGATTAAATACTCAACAAACTCAAGAACAAGAAGAATGTAAAAAAAAAAAACTCAACAAGATATGGATGATTTTTATGGGACTCGATGATAATCATAAAAATCAAACTGAATAGAAAACTCAAGAAAACAAAATAAAGATATAACCTTGATTTTTGGAGCCTAAGCTCTGATACCAGATGATGCAAACCACGTAGCAATTGTAGCTACGCAACCTACAAAATATTGAAATCGACCCAAGAACGCCAAAGAATCACGATTTAGAGATTGATTCAAATTAATTGAACCAAGCAACCAACACAATCAATTGATATGTTGACCTCTTGATCACAATGAAAATAAATCTCACCCAAGATTTGAACAAACAAGAATTAAACTCGCAAGTTCGGGATTTATTCAATGAAGAATAAGATTGTGAAAGCAGAATAGCCTCTCAATTATAATATCAAAGTTGTGTGTAATGAATAATGAAAATTACATCCCTATAAATAGGGTTAAAACTAGGTTTAAGAGTTCTAATTAAACAAGGAAACAAATAACTAAAAATAAGGAAATAAATAAAATTGCTAAAATCACGCGTATATGAATTTACGGCCGTGACTAATTCCTTTACGGCCGTAAGACGCTTTCTGATTCTCAGTTACGGCCGTGAGACTTTATTTACGGCCGTAAATCCTTTTTCCTCGAAAATTCATAATTTAACAGAAACTGCATTACGGCCGTGACACTGTAAGTTACGGCCGTGAGTAGTGTATGTTACGGCCGTGAATTTGTGATTTCATGATTTTCTTCGACGGCTTGAATGAAATGGTACGAATCAGGGTGGGCTTGACGGGAAAATCTATAATTCAAGCCAAAAGAAGAATTCAATCAGGTTCGGAGAACGTCAAAGATCAAACATTGCTTGTACGAAGAAGGTTCGAGGCTAAACCAAGTGAGCAAGCCAAGAACAGCTTTATGATTCGGGACGAATCATCTTAAAGGAAGAGGGGATGATGTGATCTGGAAAAGAAGCTAAGAACAATGTTATGATTCGGGACGAATCATCTTAAAGGAAGAGGGGATGATGTGATCCGGAAAATGCGTCAAAAATGAGAAATCAAGATACGGGCAATTCAACAATATTCTACATGGAAAAATGAACAAGTTTCGTGTTGGGCTCGAGTCGAGATTCAAATCAGATCAATTAACGTCAAAGGATCAGAAAATTGGGCAGAAACAGACTCACGGCCGTAACACCCATTTTTACGGCCTTTTCAGATATATAAGGGAATATCTCACCTTTAATTTGAATCTCCAATATGATGGACCTTTTCAGATTCTTGAAAAGATAAATGAGAATGCATATAAGCTCGATCTTCCAGGTGAGTATAATGTGTCTGCTTCATTTAATGTTGCTGATCTTTCTCTGTTTGATGCAGGTGATGATTCGAGGACGAATCCTTTTCAACAGGGAGGGGATGATGAGTTTCGGAGTGGCTCGACAAGCGTTGACCCGTTGCACGTGCCCGTAGGACCAATAACGAGATAAAGAGCCAAAAGAATCAAGCAAGCAATGTAAGGATTCATGCAAGCATGGATGGACGAGTGCTCGAGTGCAAAGACTTCATTTACATTGCATAACAAAGTGGAAGAGGAGCCAAAGTTATTACAATGCATTTGGATCAAGGAAGAACAAGAAAATAAGGCAGAAGAAGGATCACGGCCGTAACTCCCTTTTCACGGCCGTAAAATGCTATTGGCGGATTTTGACAGAAAGGCCTTCACGGCCGTAACAAATCTTCTTACGGCCGTAACTGAAATAGAGGACTTACGGCCGTAATAAATGTCTCACGGCCGTAACCCAAGATTTTATAACTTATATTTTTTCAGGAGGTTGATTACGGCCGTAAAGTGGATTGTCACGGCCGTAACAAATGTTTTTAATTTTGAGTCCGTAGCTTTCTTACGGCCGTAAACTCGTAAGTCACGGCCGTAACTTAGGTTCCGAATTTTAAGATAATTTTAGGAGTTTAGTTTATTTTGAACTCTAGTTTATTTTTAGTTGCTTTATTTTCTTTGCCTATATATAGGGCTTTATTCAGCATTGTAAAATACAACTTTTTATCTTGAGATTAATGATATTGAAGGTGAGATATTCCCTTATATTTTCTTCGTGTTCTCGTTGAACAAATTAAACTTATCAAAGGATTTAACAACCTTTGTGGCGTTCCCCCTTTGTGGTTCTTATCTCCGCATCGTAACGGGTTGTGGGTTTAATATACCCATAGTTCTTGCGTCGTGAGGTCGGGGTTGCATTGTTACCGTCTACTATCTTGGATTTTAGAGCTTTCCGGCGTTTAATTCCGCGTGTTCTTGGTGATCCCCATAACGGATCACATCATCTGGTATCAGAGAATGGCCAACTCCCAAAAGTATTACGGAGGTTAGGAGCTTCCACGGGTTGGCTGGGTTTTATAGGAGGTTTGTTAAAGATTTTAGCACACTTGCAGCACCACTAACAGATTCTTTGCAATTGTAGCTACGCAACCTACAAAATATTGAAATCGACCCAAGAACGCCAAAGAATCACGATTTAGAGATTGATTCAAATTAATTGAACCAAGCAACCAACACAATCAATTGATATGTTGACCTCTTGATCACAATGAAAATAAATCTCACCCAAGATTTGAACAAACAAGAATTAAACTCGCAAGTTCGGGATTTATTCAATGAAGAATAAGATTGTGAAAGCAGAATAGCCTCTCAATTATAATATCAAAGTTGTGTGTAATGAATAATGAAAATTACATCCCTATAAATAGGGTTAAAACTAGGTTTAAGAATTCTAATTAAACAAGGAAACAAATAACTAAAAATAAGGAAATAAATAAAATTGCTAAAATCATGCGTATATGAATTTACAGTCGTGACTAATTCCTTTACGGCCGTAAGACGCTTTCTGATTCTCAGTTACGGTCGTGAGACTTTATTTACGGCCGTAAATCCTTTTTCCTCGAAAATTCATAATTTAACAGAAACTGCATTACGGCCGTGACACTGTAAGTTACGGCCGTGAGTAGTGTATGTTACGGCCGTGAATTTGTGATTTCATAATTTTCTTCGACGGCTTGAATGAGGTTGATCCGCTCGTCGTCTCGACTAGCTTCCAACATGAAAATTGTTCATTTTCCTATGTCGAATGTTGTTGCGTCGTCCGTGACTTGACTTCTCCTTTGAGCCCCTATCCCGGATCACATCAGAAGTGATCTTGCTGGTGCAGAGATACAGTTAGGAGGTGAGATTTCTTCAAAGATAAATCTATATGCCCTTTTATATGATGGTCATTGTCGTGATATTTGTTTGTGACATATGGTAGTCTCAAAACACTTTTCAGTCTAAGTGGACCATCTGAGGTTATTTCTTTTTAACTATTAGAAGCACCCATAAAAATTAAGACCCCCCTTTTTGGCTCACTTGCAGATAACACTTAAGATACATATGTGACACACCTTCAACCTCTTTTCAGCTGTATGTGTTACCTTTAGAGAATGCTAAACAACTTAGGGTGAGCAGGACTTATTCAAACTATTAAGTTTGATGCTATCACTTACTATAAATTGCTTGAATCAATATGCCATAACATTAGTGTTGTCCAGCTCATGTAGTAATTTATACTAAATATCTTTCTACGATGCCATGAAAGAGGATATAATGGAGAGTAAACAGATGGTTTCTAAATCCAATTGTGAGGAAATGAGAGAAAATTGAAATTCTTGCTATGAAAGAGGAGGATATACAAGGGTTAGAAGGAAATGTCACGTTCCTTGGCCAATTTTTGTGTGCTATTTTTTCAATGTTTCTTGAAAGATGGTTTTTACATTCATGGTTATCTACGATGATGTATTTTTAATTCTTGTTTGTTAAAAGGTAGGTTAACCTACCCTCAGATTTAGAAGTTAGGTTAACCTACCATCAGAGTCGGTTAACCTATCAGATGGTAGGTTAATCGACCACTGACCGGCCGCTTTGGTTGGTTAACCTACCCTTTGTTTAAAATTTTCTTATGAACTCTATATTGTTATTTTAATCTTTTTGTATGTTTCTTCTTTATTTCCTTGTCCTTTTTGATCGTGTAATTAGCACTCATTTAACTAAAATTGTCTTATATTATGTAGGATGGAGTTTCAAATAGACGTTGATGATTGATTTACTTAGGAAATGTACAAACCTGTGTAACTTAAAAGCCAAAGATGCGGTATACAACGCACTGGATGAAGATCATCAAATAGCTTTTCGTTGATCTTGTTTTCAAAAATTCTATTCGATGAGGGTCAAGATCTTGTTTTCGAACTTGTCTTATATTTTGTATTTTGTAAATCACTATTTTTGTTCCGAATTTTTTTTTTTTATTTTGATCATTAAATTCCTGAGAGTTTTGAAATTTATTGTTTAGGAATTTCATGACTTGTGTGGTTGTATAGGATTATTTTGGTTCTGGATACTGGAAAATTCTTCAGCAGGTTAACCTACTCAAAACAACCCAGGTCGGTTAAAGGGTAGGTTAACCTACCTCGTAACCGACCAGGTGTTAGTTCAAGAGTAACTAACCAAGAAGGGGGGGGGGGGGCGGGAGGGGTGAATGAATAGGTTTATAAAACTTTTTCGATAAATAATCTCAAACTTAAAAATCAATAGGTACAACTATGAACACTTAATGTTGTAAGTAACTTAACTATCTATGTAGTGTGCTATAAATGTGTAAACTTAATTGATAAAGCAAGTATAGCACTTAGAGATAAAGTTGCACACTATAAATTGAAGGAATGAAGTAAGCGCAATGTAAGTAAGTAAAAGAGATAAGAGGATGCAAACACGATTTATAGAGGTTCAATCAACCAATGTGATCTACATCCTCTGATACCGAGCTTTCCGTCACGAGTAAGGCCAAACCCACTATATTGAAAACTTACAATAAAGAGTACCAAATCCTTAAGTGACTTACAACAAGGGACACTTACCCTTAGGTGACTTAAACCAAGGAGCACCTACCTTTAACCAACAATCGAGTTTTCACAAGGCTCTCGAAACCACAATATATAATGAATTGAATTTACAAATGAAATAACTCTCTTGACAAATGATATACTCAAATTAAGTACCGAGAGAGTTAGGCTAAGACTTCAATAGATAGCAATGAATTAAGCTCGAGTGTTAGAAAAAACCTTTGATGCAAATGATAATGAAAAGTTAAATACAATCAAACAAAGTTTTTCAAATAATCTCTTGTTAAATTATTGAATCAAATTAAGTACCAAGAGATACCACACTTGAATAATTAACAATAAGTTAAGCTCAAAGTTTTTAGGCAATGAAACTTTGATGAATCAAATGATCACGAAAAATGTAGCACAAATAATCAAAATTCCTTAATTGAAATATCTCTATTTTAAAACAATAAAATAATTTTAGAACAAAGAGAGACTTATACTTCAATTTCAATATATATAATGTGAAGACGTTGAAGAAGTTTATACAATGTAAAATCAAGAATCTTCACAAAAACTTTCTTTCAAAAACTTTGAGGAATTTTGATAAAACAAAGTTTGGATCAATCAAAATTTTCTAATAAAAATAGATGAATATAAATCAAGTAAGAACAATGAATTTTTCACAAGAAAGTTTTTCTAAAATCTTCTCTAAGTTTGTTAAAATTGAATGCAAAATAGATGGCTACTTATAGATCAAATTATTGAAGTTCAGTCACTTTCGGTTGACAATTTCTGGAGTTTCAGTCGACCGAATTATAAAAGTAGCCGTTATGAAATTTCAACCATTGGAGTTTTGGTTGACCAATTTTGGTTGACCGAAGGTTAACTTTTGGTTGATCGAAAGTTGACTTTTGAAAAACATGAAAATGCACTATTTTTAAGTTTCTAACTTGTTTTTAAAGTAGTTTAACATAGTATAATCATGATTTAAGATGAAATAGCCTTTGAAAAGCAGTATTGACTTAGATAAAAATATTTTATGCAAGTGACGAATTTTCAAGTAAGTTTTTTGATGCATAAAAATTATTTTCGAGCTCGTTGGATTTCATCGCTAAAGATTGAGAGTGTTGTACCTTTATGAAGGTTAAATCAACTCTTGAACTTTAACTCTAAGCTTATATGCTTGAATTCTTAATCTTCATGTTATACTTTCCTACTTGGATCTTGATCTTGAATATCTTTGATTCTTTCTTGATCTTCTTTGCGTCTCATGTGCTTGATTATATGATTTATATCTTTGAGAGACGATTTGAACATTGAGTCATTTGAATATTTATCATTACATGAAACACTAGAAGCACACTTGTTAATAACACAATATATTCTTGTTTGTTATGATCAAAACAATAAGGTTAAGTTAACTATAGTTCAATACCAGGTCGGTTAAGTGGTAGGTTAACTGACCCCTTAACCTACCTGGTCAATTTTTTAGGCTTGAATCGACTGAATAACCTAAGCCTAAACCCTAAAAAATCGACCTGGTCGTTTAAGAGGGTTTAACCTACTCCTTAACTGACCTGGTCGATTTTTCAGGGTTTAAAGGACTAAATAACCTAAACCCTAAACCCTCAAAAACTAACTTGAAAGTAGGTTAACCTACCCATTAACAGACTGGTCTGTTAAGAGGTAGGTTAATCGACCCCTTAATCGACTTGGTCTGTTAAGAGGTAGGTTAAACCAACCTAGTCGGTTAGCTACTTTTTTGAATCTATCAAAACATTTAATTATTAAGTTCATTAAGTGTGACGTGAACAATTGAGTTTAGTAATTGAGATTGAAGTTCAGTTACTTTTGTGAATCTATCAAAACGTTTGATCAATTATTAAGTTCATTAAGTGTGACGTGAACAATCGAGTTTAGTAATCGAGATCGAAGTTCAGCTACTTTTTTGAATCTATCAAAATGTTTGATAAATTATTAAGTTCATTAAGTGTGAAGTGAACAATCGAGTTTAGTAATTGAGATCGAAGTTTTGAAACTCTTTCGAATCTATTAAAACGCTCGATTTAAGTTCATTAAGTGTGACGTGAACAATCGATTTTAGTAATGAAGATCGAAGTTGTGATATTTTTCCGAATCTATCAAAGCTTTTGATCAATTATTAAGTTCATTATGTGTGACGTGAATGATCGAGTTTAGTAAGCGAGATTGAAGCTCTGCTAATTCTCAAAACTATCAAAACGTTTGATCAATTATTAAGTTCATTAAGTGTGACGTGAACAATCGAGTTTAGTAATCAAGATCAAAGTTCAGCTACTTCTTCGAATCTATAAAAATGTTTGATCAATGATTAAGTTCATTAAGTTTGACGTGAACAATCGAGTTTAGTAACCGAGATCGAACTTCAGCTACTTTTTCGAATCTATCAAAACGGTTGATCAATTATTAAGTTCATTAAGTGTGACTTGAACAATCGAGTTTAGTAATTGAGATCGAAGTTGTGATACTTTTCTAAATCTATCAAAAGATTTGATCAATTATTAAGTTCATTAATATTGACGTGAACAATTGAGTTTAGTAATCGAGATCGAAGTTGTGATAATTTTCCGAATCTATCAAAACGTTTGATGAATTATGAAGTTCATTAAGTGTGAAGTGAAAATTTGACTTTAGTAATCGAGATCGAAGTTCAGCTACTTTTTTGAATCTATCAAAATGCTTGATCAATTATAAAGCTCATTAATTGTGACGCAAACAATCGAGTATAGTAATTGAGATCGAAGTTGTGATACTTTTTCGAACCTATCAAAATGTTTGATCAATTTTAAGTTCATTAAGTATGACATGAACGATTGAGTTTAGTAACCGAGATCGAAGCTCAGCTACATTTTTGAATCTATCAAAACGTTTGATAAATTCTAAAGTTCATTAAGCGTGACGTGTACAATCGAGTATAGTAATCGAGATCGAAGTTAAGCTACTTTTTAGAATCTATCAAAATGTTTGATCAATTATTAAGTTCATTAAGCTTGACGTGAACATTCGAGTTTACTAATCGAGATCGAAGTTCAGCTACTTTTTCAAATCTATCAAAACGTTTGATAAATTATAAAGTTCATTAAGCGTGACATGAACAATCGGGTATAGTAATCGAGATCGAAGTTGTGACTAAAATGACTTAAATCCGACAAAAAGGAAAATGTGAGGACCAATTAATCTAGTCGATTAAGAGGTAGGTTAACCTACGTTAAGGGGTAGGTTAACCTACCAATTAACCGACTAGACTGCGGTTTACAAACCATCGTCTCGTTTTGGCCCTGTTTACCATGATTTTCAAACCGCGGCCAAGTCGATCAAGTGGTATGTTAACCTACCACATAATTGAACAGTTAATATTTACTCAATTTGATCAGTGTGGTAAGATAACTGATCATTTATAAGTAAGAATTTGAAGAATTAAGTAAGCAGGTTAACAATTGATTAATAAACTATAAAGTCGGTTAACCTTCTTCACTTAGGTCGGTTAACCGACTTCGAAGTCGATTAACAAACTATGAAGTCGGTTAACCTATTTGTTTGAGTAAAATCAGATTACCCGCTGTCTAGAATAAGATTTTCGTAATGGATTAAGTTTACACTACAAAATTCCTCCCAGAACAAGCTAAACTCATATAATTACATTTTAAACACATCAAAGAAACTAAAATAAGATTAATTTTTGAATATCTTACCAATATCAAGAGCATAAAACTTAGGGATTTCTCAACATTTGAGAAAATGGAAGATGATGAATAGTTCTGCTACAAATCTATAGAAGGAGCACCTGGAGAGATTACAGATACTAAAAATGAGTTTATTACAATAACTGAGGATGTTGATGGAAGGATTTTGAGAAACTTAGTCTAAAGTAGCTGTTGGTTTTATTGAGGATTTTTCCTTCTTTTTAAATTGTTAGGTAATGTTGAAAATTTAACAAGATAACCAGGATAATTTAGTCTTTGTATAAGGATTGAGGCCCTTTTAACTTATCAAACAAAAAATTGTCTTGTTTAACTTAAGAGTCTCTGACCAAGACCCTTTATAAATCCCCCATTTTTAATTGGGAAAAATACATATTTTAAATTACAAATTTCAAAAATAAGATCAAACCTTCATAATTAAAAATATTTTATTAATTATATTTATTGGAGACACAATATTATATAATTTCGGTTCATAAATAAAAATATTTTAGGTCAAAAAATAATATTAGAGTCACAATTCATAGTTAGACTACAATTATTTAAGATCCCAATTAGTGATGGTAATGGAGAGGTTGGGGTCAGGTACCTCCGACTCGAATTTCGGGTCTGGTCGGGTGGGTCAACCTCGTTGCCCAGTTTATAGTCCCTTTAATTTTATTTTATTTTAGTTCTTTCAATTGTTTTTTTTATTTTTTTCCTTATTTATTTTTATTAATTAATTTATTCGTTGCGGCCAAACTCGAGCGGGTTGGGGGAACCTAGTCTTTTTGGCCCCATTCAAGGCGGGTTCGGTCGAGTACCCGTCGAATCGAGTTTTTTTTACTATCTCTAATCCCAAGTCACAACCATCGTTATTTCTGATCATAGGTCACGATTATGAATTATTCAAGATCCAAAGTCACAACCACCATTTTTAAAGTCACTAGCAAAACAATTATAGGTCACACTTTCACAATGTCACAGTGCCGCCACCTCCTCCGATCAGTAAGATCCACCGCTGCAGCTATCCAGAAGATCTATCGACCAGCTCCATCCCGACCACCAAAACAACAGAAAAATCACGAGTGCACCCCACTTACCTCCTCCTCCGATCGGCATTTTCTAAGGTCGCAAGAAAAGAATTAGGTCACTGTTTCAGATCAAGGTCATAGCAGCCACAACGACCACCTCTTCCTCCGATCACCAGTTTCTGGTGTCCCAAGCAAAAAAATGTTCGGTCACTGTTTCAGATCAAGGTCACAGCTGCCACAATGACCACCTCTTCCTCCTCCTCCGATCACCAAGACAATAATTGTTTCCAAGACAACACCATTTCAGCACAACAACTCAATAGCACCAGCTGCACCACCACCAATCACTAACATTTACAAAATCCAAACAAAAATCTAATGGAATCAGTCAATTGAGTTGAATAGGAGCAATTTTGATTGTTGGTGTAGGGACAACACTGTTAGCTTATTGGACCCATTGATGGGCAATAGTCCAATGGTTGCAGTCGACCTCACGATGGACTTGGGGTGTTCAAGAATAGAACCACCTGCACCCGCTCATGGCAGTAGGAGAAGGGATTAGCCTTGCAAGTGACGGTTGCCGGCACCTCTTGCACACCTCACACATCCATACATGTTCATGACTAATAGTTTTGTTCACTCGATGTAGTTGAGCTGCTGCTTGATAGAACAGATGGAAGCCTCAAGCAAGCAGCGGTGTCTCTGCTTGCCTTGAAATCTCCGGTGTCAGTTACGATCTAAGCAGGGCCGGGAGTCTGGCGGTGATGGTGTGTGGCCGTAGGGTAAGGGAAGGAGGCGGTGGTTGGTGGGTTGAATTGAGAGAGATGGTATAGGTATAGAGATAGAGAGAATAATTAGGGTTTGGTGTAATGTTGTGTGGTGTAAGATAGAGATAAGATTGGATAATTATTTTAAATTTTAGAATCTTATTATTTTAATTTTAATTGCAACCTGATTTTGGAAGTTATACAACTTTGATCTTATATTTGAATTTGATTTCTATAAAACATGTTTACCTCTAATTTCCTCTTTTTAATTAGCCCTCTTTAGCCCCTAGTTTTGGGAGAAATTTTTGGTTTAGAATAATATTTTTGGGAGAATGTGTGGTTAAAAGTTGTTAGAAAAGTTTGCTTGACTGATTGACTGTTTTAAATTTTTGATTTTCAAGAATTTGGGGCCAAACAGGGGCTTAGGGCTAAAAATAGCAATTGCACTTACAAAATAAATAAATAAATAACTTTTATGTGGATTTTCTGATTCTCAAATTGATCACATTTAATAGTTCGCTTATATTACCAATCTGGGAAGCACGGAAACCTCTATGGACCAAGCGTTTCGTTTCAGAAACATTTCGGAAACTCGAAAAAGAGTTTCCTATTTTTTAATTAATTTTGGAAACTCTATGAAAATTTTCGGAAACTTCTAATTTCCTATTTTTAATTAAAACATGTTTACCTCTAATTTCCTCTTTTTAATTAGCCCTCTTTAGCCCCTAGTTTTGGGAGAAATTTTTGGTTTAGAATAATATTTTTGGGAGAATGTGTGGTTAAAAGTTATTTGAAAAGTTTGCTCGACTAAAATGGACAGTTGAAATTGAGTGTTTTAAAATTTTGATTTTCAAGAATTTGGGGTCAAACAGGGGCTTAGGGCTAAAAATAGCAATTGTACTTACAAAATAAATAAATAAATAACTTTTATGTGGATTTGTTGATTCTCAAATTGATCACATTTAATAGTTCGCTTACATTACCTAACTGGGAAGCACGGAAACCTCTAATGATCAAGTGTTTCGTTTCAGAAACATTTTAGAAATTCGAAAAAGAGTTTCTCGTTTTTTAATTAATTTTGGAATCTCTATGAAAATTTTCGAAAACTTCTAGGAATTTTTTTGAAAACTTTAATAAAACTTTTACTCCAAAATATTATAAATTTCACATGAAGTAACTAACTTCATTAGGACAACCTAGTTCTTCATCATATTCTTTAAGGAATTGGAGTACATATTTTTTTTATTTATTCGATGAAGGGAAACAAATTAACACCAAAACGTGCTGAAAATTTAATTTTTATTCACAGTAACCTACGTCTTTCATTAAGAAGATGCCCAAAATATTATGTCAAGGAAACTAAAATATATGATTTATAATTGGAGATCAGTTTGACTCTTTTGAAGATATTGAAATAATTGATATCGCAAATCTTTTTTTAGATAACCAGATATGGAAACCATGTTATTCGATAATCATGTTGATAGTGCTATAGACATTGATAGCCGTGATAGCGTTATAGATATCGATAGCGATGATGTAATTGAGTAAATTTGATTGTGATATTTTTATTATTATATTTCATTGAAGTATTTTTTTTTATTAAAATTATATTAAATAATTTTTTAAAATTAAATATTGCATTTAAATAAATATTTAATTAATTTTAATATAGAGTTTCCATAATGTTTCATTTCCTATAATTTTCAAAAATCACGTTTCCTCTTTCCCGTTTCGTTTCCCGATTCTGTTTCCATGCTGCTTAGTTACCCATCTAACACATATAAATTAAAGGTTTATTTTATGTGGATTTGCTGATTCTCCACTTTGTCTTGAAGTAGAAACAATCTGAGGACGAGAGGACTGTACTTATCTCAGAGTTTATTACTTCATTGATGCACTTTTTCCTGTGCATTAATGGTTGCTTTGTACATGGGTGATTGTTGTTCGTTGTGCAAGCTGTGGACTCATATGTAGTAGAGGAGAGATTGGTATTTGCAGAGTCAGCCACATGAGTATAACTTTATTTATGTCCACCGTCCTATAATAAAAGATCATGTTTGCTATAATCTTTTTATGTTTAGATGCAACTATATTTAGTGAATGTCTTTATTTGTATTTTGGTATAATATTTTGCGTTCAATGTTATATTGATTTACACTAAAAGTTAAAGGTCTTAATATAATTTATTGTATTTTTGCACCTATATATTATTTGAATAAGTTTTAAAAAAATTATATAATATAAATTCTATGGGACAAATAATATTCTTAGCACACAATTACGCTATCTCCATTAAAACTTATTTGTTGGTAAGCAGGATTTAGCTCACAGAATTATTTCCACTCAAAGAATTATTTCTAGGAAAATCACGATTTAACCATGAAGAAAATAATAAGTCAGCTAGCTAGTTGTTTAGTCAGTTAGTCTAGTCAGCATCCAGCTGGATTTTATCACACGCATTTTGTTTTTTTACTGAATCTGTTTTTACTTGCATTGGATATATACATATATATCTATTTTCTCATTTTCTGTAGAAGTAGATGATATGAAATAAAAGAGTAGTTTCTCTCCAGTTTTTTCCTTCTTCTTCGATCTTTAATTTCTTCATGGTATCAGAGCCGGAATAAATCAAATCGAAGGAAATGGATGCTACAGGAACAAATGCAGCTGAAAAATCAGCAACTGATGCAGAACACGAACATAGTTTCAATGGAGAACCACTTCAATTGCAAGGATCGGATAACCCAGGAATGTTATTGGTAAGTTCACAGCTTACTGAAAATAATTACTTGAGCTGGAATCGCTCAATGAAGATAGCTTTGGGTGCTAAAAACAAACTAGGGTTCATAGATGGTAAATTAGAGATTCCGGATGAAAAATCAGCAGAATACGAGAGATGGAAACGAGTGGATTGTATGATCATATCCTGGATCCTAAATTCGATCTCAAAGGATATTGTGGATGCATTTTTGTACACAACTTCAGCTCGAGAATTATGGATTGAACTGGAAGAAAGATTTGGTGAGTGTAATGGATCACTCCTGTATCAGCTGCAAAGGGAAATCAGCAGTTTGAATCAAGGAAATATGTCTGTAGTTGCCTATTATACGAAACTTAAGAAGTTATGGGATGAATTTGCATGTCTATTACCAATTCCAGCCTGCAGTTGCGGAGCAGCTAAGGAAGTTGCAGATATGAACACTTTCAACAGGTTAATTCAATTTCTCATGGGTCTAAACGATGGTTTTGATCACATTCGTAATCAAATACTTGTTATGGATCCCTTACCCACCGTCAACAAAGCCTACTCCATGATTTTGAGAGTTGAGAAACAGAGATCAGTGCACCAAGCATATTCAGATTCAGCTGATAACACTGCATTGATGATTAAAACGCAAGGAACTATCAGGGGAGGAGGTTATGGACGAGGATCAGTAAGGGGGAGAGGCTTTTATGGAAAAGGTAATACAGAGGATAGATCAAACATGTATTGTAGCCATTGCCACATGACTGGGCACAATAAGGAAGGATGTTTTAAAATTAATGGCTATCCGGATTGGTTTAGAAAGCCAAAGGATCAGAGAGGCAGATTTGCATACAGTAAACCTTTGGCAAACATGGCTGAGACACCATTAAGCATTGAAGGATATGAAATAGCAATGGATGATAAATCTCCTTCTCTGAGTACAGACATATCTGGTATTGTGCAATAGGAAATCATGAAGTTTATGAAGAATAAAATGCAGATGAATCAAAATGGAGCTGTGAATTTTGCACATTTTGAAGGATTGGCAGACTTTGCAGGTATAAGGTCTACTGAGAATTATCATAATGTTTTTACTGTGCTTGATAAGTTAGAGATAGGATCTTGGATATTGGACACAGGTGCTAGCAGTCATATGTGCACTAATTTGAGTCTGTTTCATGATTTCAAACCTATTTCAATTCATACACCAGTCTATCTTCCAGATGGCTCAATAAAATCTGTTACACACATAGGGAGTGTTCTGCTCAATCATAGATTGAAACTCATTGACACTCTTTTCGTTCCTAGCTTCAAATTCAACCTCCTGTCAGTTGCAAAACTTGCTTAAATTGCCCAGATCAAATTCATATTCTATCCTACACATTGTCTATTGCAGGACCTTCAGACTGAAGAGACTCTTGCCATTGGGAAGCTAGTTGGGAAACTCTACATTCTTGAGAAATGTAGCTTGTTTAGGGACACATTTTCTTCTATTCCTTCTGCAGTATTAAATAACTCTTTTCTTGAATCTGATTCATGCAAGTTTACTGATGCTAATTGTAATAATACCATGACTGAATGGCACTATAAACTTGGTCATGCCTCAATTCCTGTTTTACAGCATCTTGATTTCATTCAATTTTCTGATATTGATTCTGAAACTTCCATATTGCAACAATGTGAAGCTTGTCATAAAGGAAAACAACAAAGATTGCCCTTTCCAAAAAGCTCTATTCACACAAAAACCATTTTTGACTTAGTGCATGTTGATTTATGGGGCCCCTATAATCAGCCAGCCTTATCAAAAACCCCATACATGCTTACCTTGGTAGACGATTTCAGTAGATGTACCTGGACTTTTTTGATGTCACACAAAACACAAGTTACAAAAATCTTAGAGGGCTTTGTATTGATGATACAAACACAGTTTGGAAAGAAGATAAAGTGTATTAGGAGTGACAATGGGTCTGAATTTACTAGCAGGGAATGCCAACTCCTTTTTCACCAACATGGCATTATCCATCAAAAATCGTGTACCTATTCTCCTCAACAAAACGGGGTAGTGGAGAGAAAACACAAACATCTACTTCAAATGGCAAGGTCTCTAATGTTTCATGCAAATTTACCACTTAAATTTTGGACCTATTCCATTCTTATGGCTACATTTATTATCAACAGATTGCCTAGTCCTGTGCTACATTGGAAATCACCCTATGAAATCCTTTATGCTAAGAAACCTGATTACTCTTTGATAAGACCATTTGGTTGTCTTTGCTATGCATCAAACACATTACCACATAAAGCCAAATTTGACTCTAGGGCATACAAGTGCATTTTTATAGGATATAATTCAGGACAAAAGGCTTTTAAGCTGTATGATCTGGGGTCTCACCAGCTGCTGGTTTCTAGAGATGTCAAATTTTTTGAGGGAGTTTTTCCCTTTCAAAAACAAATTGAATCTCAAATTTCCACTCCTTTACCTGTCCCTATCAATGACTCTATTCCTATTGTTGTTAATGATACGCATAATGCATCACCATCAGGTTTTTTTACCTCAATTACCTGCTTCATCAGACCAATTTACCACACCAAGGCAGTCTGTCACACGCAGTCAATCTTTTCCTACTGATGTTATGGAACCTTCCTCCTCTCATTCCACTTCTTCCTCTTCAATACCAACTTTATCTGAACCTGTTTCTACCAATGTTCAACCCCCCACCCAACTTAGAAGAAGCTTAAGACAGACAGAAAAACCAGCTTGGCTTCAAGATTTTGTTCTAAATCCTTCAAAACCCAAATTTGTACCTCCAAATAGTGCCCTCATTGCAAATAATAAACCAATTACCTCTCCACATTTTCCACCTACATTTCGATACTTCACATCTCCACATTTTAGTGACACTTATGTAGCCTTTTTAGCAAATGTGTCCAAAGTTCAGGAACCTACCTCATACTTACAGGCCAATGAAAATTCTGATTGGATCAGGGCTATGGATGATGAGTTGAGAGCATTGGAAACGAATCATACATGGGAACTTACTTCTCTCTCACCTGGGAAACATGCCATTGGGTCTAAATGGGTGTATAAGGTCAAAATGAGTCCAGATGGCACTATAGACAGATTTAAAGCCCGGCTAGTGGCTAAGGGGTATAATCAAATTGCTGGAATAGATTATGTTGACAGTTTTTCCCCAGTGGCTAAGTTGGTAACTGTCAGACTCTTTATTGCAATTGCTACATCCAAATCTTGGCCTTTGCATCAATTAGACATTAACAATGCTTTCTTACATGGCCATTTGACTGAGGATGTTTACATGAAACTTCCAGAAGGTTATACAAAGGGCAAACCTGATCAAGTTTGTAAATTGAGAAAGAGTCTCTATGGGTTGAAACAGGCTTCAAGAGAATGGAACACAGAATTTTGTGCCAAGCTTCAGAATTTTGGTTTTGTTCAGTCCAACCATGATTATTGCCTGTTTGTTAAACAGTCCAGTACATCATTTCTTCTACTCCTTGTTTATGTTGATGATGTTCTTCTCACTGGTAATGACAACAAAGATATTGATGAGTTCAAGAAATATTTACATCAACTTTTCACTATCAAAGACTTGGGCTTTGCCAAATATTTCTTGGGGATAGAAATTGCTCGTAGTGATTCTGGAACTTACCTTAACCAAAGAAAGTATGTTCTTGATATTCTTCACGATGCAGGACTTACTGGAACCAAACCAACTTATACTCCTCTTCCTAAAGGTGTTAAGCTTTCGGTGGACTCAAGCCCGGTTCTCCCTGATCCTGATAGATACAGAAGATTAGTTGGAAGGCTTCTCTACCTAAACCTTACGAGACCGGACATCACATTTGCTGTCCAGCAATTAAGTCAATTTGTTCATCAACCTCGTCTTGATCATTGGTCTGCAACCATTCATCTTCTTAAATACCTCAAAGGATGTCCATCAACAGGCCTATTTTATCCAGCAGAAAATGATTTTCAGATTGAAGCATTCTGTGATGCTGATTGGGCGTCTTGCGTTGATACTAGGAAATCTGTTACCGGTTATTGTGTTTACCTTGGTAAAGCCCTCGTTTCTTGGAAAACAAAGAAACAGACGACTGTTTCTCGATCCTCAGCAAAGGCTGAGTATAGGAGTCTTGCTGCTACGGTATGTGAATTGCAGTGGGTGTCTTACGTATTGCAAGACTTCAAAATCCCTGTATGTCTACCAATTCCTCTTTGGTGTGACAATAAGGTGGCTCTTCATATTGTCGCTAATCCCGTGTTTCATGAGCGTACTAAGCATTTGGAGATCGATTGTCATTTAGTCCGCAACAAATTCAAAGAAGGGTTTATCTTTCCACAGCATTTACAGTCCAAGTCCCAGCTTGCGGACCTCTTCACAAAAATACTTCCAGCACCTCAGTTTTCTCTTCTTCTTTCCAAGTTGAGATTGCATGATTTTCATCAATCTCCAACTTGAGGGGGGGATGAAGAAAATAATAAGTCAGCTAGCTAGTTGTTTAGTCAGCATCCAGCTGGATTTTATCACACGCATTTTGTTTTTTTACTGAATCTGTTTTTACTTGCATTGGATATATACATATATATCCATTTTCTCATTTTCTGTAGAAGTAGATGATATGAAATAAAAGAGTAGTTTCTCTCCATTTTTTTCCTTCTTCTTCGATCTTTAATTTCTTCAAACCACAATATAATTTATACCATGTGCCCAAAAAACCTGTTTCATGGGCTAAATTAATGTTATAGCACACTAGCAATTTTGTTGGGAAAGATCTTAGACGACAAATTGCATTTTTCAAGATCTTAGGCGACAAATTGCATTTTTCTTTTAAGGGTTCATACTTCGTCGGAAGAAACCTTAGCCTACAAAGTTTCAATTTTTTTTCGTCTTATACTTATTCTCCATTTGATGTTTGCCCCCACAAATTTTCCTTCAAAAAGTTTTCGTCTTAAAAGGTTTTTGCCCACAAATAAAATTTTCTATAAAATTATTTTGTATGCGAAATATAAAATTCTTACTGTGGCTCTAGAGAAATGATTCTCTAAAGGCGTAATTCTACTAAATAACTTTTTGAAACATGTACTAATTAATGGGGGAGGGATGAAGATTTCCTTAATTCTTCCAATAGTTTTGAACATCCTGCTAAACTCAGGAACTGATTTTGAATACCTTTAAAGAAGTGTAAAAGTCATTACATTGCTCCTTATGAAGCAGATAATGCACCTCAATTTTCATGGCAAGCAAGAATCTGCCTATTCTCAAAATATAACGCAGTACGTAATGACATGTTAGGCGACTTGCATTCGACATGTTTCTTCATTGTAGCCACGGGTACTCAGCTCTCCGCCAATATTTCAAGCACCAATGCGCCTTAGCATAATGTAAGCAAATAATCTGTATCCTACAAACATGATCAATAAAATGCCAATGCTCATAGCAGGGTGGATATTTCCTCTAATATCTTCCTCGATAAATTTGCAGTCGGCTCTTTCTCGACCCCCGGATGAGCAACCGAGTAACGAGGAAATCGCCTTTCCATCTCCATATTGAACACTGATGAGAAGTCTATAGCTATAAAATGTGGTAGAAATGTACTTGATCCATGACATAAAGGATGGTACTCTATGCACATAGTATCCTCCCGTTAGCACGAACGCTAGCATTGTGACAGTCACCATCGTCGAAGCCTGTTTCGCGTCCATAATAAGTGCACCAAATGCAAGGCCGAGCCCTTGGGACGCAAGAACATAACCGAGCACGACTATGAGCGTCATGAGAAAAGCATTGAGTTCGGGTTTTAGTCCCGTCATCCAATAAACTACAGCGAGGAATAATGTGGGCAGTATTAGTTCCATAGGCAGGTCCCCAGTGATTCGAGCCATGAAATATGATGAGAGCGTGTACATACCCGAAGCTCGTTCCTTCGCCAAAATTGCTCGTTCTTGAGGAAACGCAAATGCGGCGTTGAAAGACGACAAAACACCCCAGAAGATCGAAATGAAGAAAAGGAGGCCGAGACGATCCTGAACATCCGTGTAACAGGAGTGCCACCACATGAAACCGGCTAAAAACGAGGCTGCAATGACTTGGAACACTCTCAATGAATTGAAGGTCTCGTGCTTTCTTTCCTTGAGATTTCTTCGTAAGAGAATGATGAATTGATTGAACCACGTCAAAAAATTATCGACACAAATGTGTCTAGGTTCTTCGAAGATCACCGTATCTGTCGCAACCACACTCGGGGCATCGGTACAAAATGCTTTAACCTTTGGAGCAAGTAAATTATTGTAAGATGATACGAGGATTTGCCTCACACTAGGCTGCTCTTTCTCACTTGTACCATCAACTTGGCATACCCCTGCATATGTTATAGATAAGTCAAGATCCACATAGATTATTACATCAAAAAGGGCAGTAAATTTTTCCTAATAATAGGATGCAGAAGAGGGCTAATTAAAGGTTTTCAATGTTGGAAGTGAGTTGGGAATCCACTGAAAATAATGGTGGTAATGGACCACCATTTCCACTTCCTTTTGTTTCAAATAGTTATTAAAAAAAAATGCAAAGAATGCACAAGAAAAACAACGAAATCCCATCAAATTAATTAGATAACATGCTAGTTAACTGTATTCTGAAACACGAAAACAAATATTAATTGGATGATTAATCTATCAATCCAGCCATGACAAATATTTAACAAAAGAAAATCAAATTCAATATATTTTTTTAGGTGGAGTTATTCAAATTCTCTACTTCTTAGGCCCATATCAACATTCTAGTCCGATGTATCAAATATAAATGATTAATATTTCGATACCATTCATTTGTAATCCAAGGTTGAGTATTTGGTACATATATTTTATCCTTTTAACATGTTCGCTCTATTCTACGTGAAAATCCTGACTCCACCACTACCAATGACCCAATAGTTTTTTCGTTGGATGCAATCCTACGAAAGCAATCTTGTCACCACTATATCAAATAAAAAAATAAGCAAACAAAATATCAACTTCTATACATACATGAACATTAGAATATATTAAAAAAGTCAAAATGCATTCCACCAATGATTTTATATTAGCCTCAAGATATATCTTATATAACCTCTGTTTGATAAACGAGTTATAAACCAATTTAAAAATCACCCAATTTTTCAAATTACTTTTTAAACACACATATTTTCTCTTTCCACTTTTCAATCACACATCTTACCTCAAAATCATAAATAAACCAGTTTATAAATAATCTTGGGTTACCAACCTTTCTTGAAAAAAAAAAAAAGGACAATAAAGCAAACATATATATGTCATAATTTATGATATCAAAGTTATAATACTTTCATAGTTTCCTTCAAATAAGAACACACACACACACACACATAGGATAAAATTTTATAAACGACCTTTAAAGGTCGAAGCCATATGTTATGTAAATTCATGGAAAATGAGAAGTATGGAATTATCAGCTTTTATCTGACAAAGAATGGGACAGAGATTGAGTTATGAAGATCAATGCACCATTCTCTCCATTTACTCTAAAGTGTCCTTCAATCTATAGATTATGGAGGTGGGCACCATTCACAGAACTCCACTCCAAGATAATGGATTCTAAAGATATAATGTGTGTGTGAGGATATAATATGCTCTTCTCAAGGAAAAATACAAACATGTCACTTTCTCAATCCTTTCACCATAACGAGCCAATTCAATAATATGTATTTCGTCTAATTTATCTCTTACTATCGGTTCCTATTTGTCTCCAATTGTTCAATAAAAAGGGCGTCGTAATAGTTTTTTAAAACAATGTATGATTAAAGCGCTTGTTTGGTTCACGAGAAATCTACTCCATATGTACTAATTATATAGACTGATTTGACTTTTCACACAAATTAAGAAAACATATTTAATGTTATTGAAAATGTAATTTTTGTAAAAAAAAAAAAATCTCAACTTATCCTTATATAAGTATCAAAACTATTATTATTAGAAGTAATAAATGTGGGTACATTAATAAAAAAATAAAATAAATACTTCACAACAAAAAAAATGTTTATATAATTGGGACAAAAGAAAAATGAAAGGTAGCTTATATAAATGGGATGGAGGGAGTACTAAATTTTTTCAAAATTCATTTTCAATCATACATTTTTATGAGATCCATCTCTTTACACAAACTTTCCAACCCACATTCAAAAATTTCTCCAATTTATCCCTACATCAAACAGGCACTTAGTAGGGGAAAAAATGAATTTGCATATAAAATATTTTATTGTAAGAATATACGATTGAAAATGAGTTATTGAAAAAATGGGTTTCCAAAATAATTGGAGTTATGAATTCCACTCATCTCTAGTCAAGTCTTTTTGCACCGACAGATTTGAATTTTGAGGCAAGAAGTCCTAACTTTGCTGTGTGAAAATGACAAAATTTGGAACAAGTTGTTGCATACCCGACTGATTGAAATAAAGTCTTCAAATTTTCTTCATAAACTCCAAAAAGGCAAGCTGGCTAATTAAATGCCCCGATGATAACAAGCTTGTACGTGTAATCTAACTTAAAAAGTTATTATTTTGAGGGGGGGAAAAATGACACGAAGAGTAATTTAAAAACAAATTGACTACTTGACGATCTTTCCAGATATAAAGGGTCATAAATGACTCACACTTTAATCCTTAGCATACCCAATTTATCTAAAATAAAGTGACACAAAAAAAACCTTAGAACATTAAATGCTACCTTAACTTTAGCACTTAGGTCCTAGAAAAGGATTGAAGTTGGTTGCAATTTTTAATGTCTAAAGTGGATGGCCAACCACATCTTAGGGGCCTGTTCGGCTGTAATTTAATTTATCATCATTACAAAAATTTAAATTACATAATTTTTCATATCACTTTTTAACCATTCACATTTTCTCTCTCTAATTTTTAACCCTTCATCTTACCTAGAAAACACGAATAAATCAACAAATAATTTCAATTCCTTGATTTGACACAAAACATTCCATATTAAATCTAAAAGAAGACACCCTTAACCATGTCAATTGACTCTTCCATCTCAAACACAAATATGGGATATGATAGATTAAACTAAATATCAACGACAAGATATCTGATTAATAACATTTATTTACTACGACTTTCGTGTATACTCTTTTAACCAATCACGTTTAATGTACTGGAGCCCTCTAACTAGTATGAGAAAGAATGTGAAACGTCAAGAAATAATTATACTACAATCTAAACTTGAGGCAAGATGATGGCGAATATAAGATTGAGCATATGGGCATCAGGATACGTTAGATAACTCATTTTATAGTAGTGGTCACCCACATGGACCATAAGCCTCACTCGAACCTATCGATTCAATTCAAGTCTTGCTAACACCGTGCGTGTCAGGGGGCTACGTACAAGCTTGTGGAAAGTACTGAAAACATGACAATGACACGAACACGATGACGATTGTATACTTGTATAGAGACAAAGATTACGTACCATTAGCGAGATCAAGCAAAAAATCAGCAGGATTCATGGCAAAAGACGGCGAAAACCCAACTGACCCAAAATAGTTCATTGCATCATTCCCCTTACCAAAGTAAATACATCTCCCTTCAGACAAAACCAGCACCAGATCAAAAATCTGATAAACCCGGCTAGACGGCTGATGCACAGACATCACCACCGTCTTCCCCTTCTCCGCCGCCATCGCCGCAAGAGTGTCCACTAACCGGAAAGCCGCCGTCGAATCCAATCCCGACGTGGGTTCGTCGAGAATCAGCAAACTGGGATTCAGCAGCATTTCATGTGCTATGCTAACTCTCTTTCTTTCTCCACCGGAGATTCCTCGTATCAAACTGTTGCCGACAATTGTAGTTTCACATTTAACCAAACCCAATTCTCGTATAACAGATTCTGCAATGGAGACTTTGTCATTTTTCGACATAGAATTTGGCAACCTTAAAAGTGAACAAAAGATGAGAGTTTCTCGAACTGTCAAGTGGGGGAAGAGAACATCGTCTTGTGGAACAAACCCGGTTCTCTTCAGGACCGGTTTGGTTAATTTGCGGTCGTTAGCAAGGATTTTCCCAGCAAGACCGTGGCCGTGGTGGAGGCGGCCGGCTAGTGCATTTAGTATAGTAGACTTTCCGCTGCCGGAAGGGCCCAGTACTGCTAGGATTTGCCCCGGCGCCACCATGCCGGTGATCCCATCTAATATCATGCGTTCTTGATCATTGGCGGCAGTTGGATTTTCCACGTCGGACGATGATGTGGGCCCCCTTGCTATTATCCTTCTTAAGTTGTTGCCTTTTGAGTCCAGCTTTATCCTATAGCTCACGTCGATGAACTGCAAAAATTCATGTACAATCATCAAGAAATTATTAACAAAATTAGTTTTGAAATATTGATCGTGTGTTGAAAGAATCTACGAGTTTTTTTTTTTTTTAAAAAAAATATTGATTTTCAACTGTTAACTACACATACAAGTTACAACGAATTGACACATACGATGAGATAAATGTTCATAAATTTCACACTCAAGATTCAGTATATGCATCCTTTTGTTAATTAAGTACCTTGAGGGTTATTGGATAAGAAGAGGACATGATAGAATGCAAATCTTTGGAGGGTTCTTCGTTGAGAGTTTCTGAACGTTGAAATGTCTGAAGTTTAGTCATACTGTATATTTTTCTCAACCATGTGAAGGGATGGCCAAGATTGGAGTACTAGTTAATTTTATTTATAAAAGTGTGTAGAAAGAAGTATGGAAATGGAGCTAGAGAAGTGAGAACTCTTTCTTAGTACTCATCCTCCATCCCTATTTATTTAGTTGAATTAATTTAAGTGCACAATTGTGGTGATAATGTAGATGATAATTTGATGATGTAAAAATATTATTGTTGTTGATTAAAAGATGATGTGATGTATAGAAAGAGAGGATTACCCCACATAGATTAATTGTGACCCTCATTATGATCCTAGGCTGAAGCAAGAGTGTATTTAGTTTTGGGCAGCAATGGTTGTCACGTCATACTATAAACCCAACACTACATTTGCTACGTGGCGTAGCACCCACAAAGCCAGCCCCACTTCCCTACTTTTCCTAAAATAAAATTGCTAGGCTATGTTTGATTTATCTTTTCCATGTATTTTTCACATTAAAATATTTGATTGAAAATTGTTCCAAATGTATTTTACATACTTATACATGAAAATATTTTTCATGTCCAAATTTTCAATCAAATACAAATGGAAGAAAATATTTTACTAAAAAGGTGATTTTACATGAAAAATTGAAGCAATCAAACACACTTTATAGGTTCCTTTACTACTTCTTCTGTCCCGTGAAGATAGACTTACTCCTATTTTTACATAGATTAAGAAAATGTCAATTAATATAGTTGAAAATATATTTTCTTTTTACATTTTACTAATATATCCCTACATTATATAGCGTAATAAATATAATTATTTTATATTTGTTGATAATAATGAGTATTAAATAAGAGTATATTTGAAAATTTAAAAATATGTTGACTTTCAATAAAGAAAGTGGCTTATAATTTGGGATGGATAAATAAGGAATACAAACCTATCTTCACGTAACATATTTTACTAAGAGGCCGTTTGGTAACGAAAAAATTTTTGCTTCAATTTTTCAAACTCAATCTCAACCATCATTTCTTAGTCAAACCCAGAATTTTTTACTTTTCAATTTTTTTTTTTTTTTAAATCACACATCCATAAAAAAAAAAAAAAAAAAAAAAAATCATATTTTTTCACATTTTCAAATAGGCTGTGGATCAAAATTACTATAAATAGAAGTGTTTCAAAATATACAAATAGTCCGTTATTTTTCGTCCTACCTGACTTATTTTGAGTGCCGACTTTCTCTCTCTTACTTAAGAGAGAGAGAGAGAAGCAATGGGAAACAGCAACTATGGGAAGTGAAATAGGCAATTAGTGCTCTCCTCCATTGAGATGTGAAAAATAACAGCAGGCACCTAAAGATACAGATATAGATACATGGTTTTCAGTATATATGGATTAGGTTGGAAAAAGTGAGAGAAAATCAAAGAGGATTCACCAAGAAAATAAGCAATTTTTCAAAGGGTGCAGATTCCAGAGGATATACATGTAGGGTTTTGATTTGCTGTTTGTATAAATATTTTTCTCTTTTTCTAATGGATAAAGCTATACTTACTAACAAAATAATACTAACAACTTACTAACATAAATTAATACCTATTTTACCCTTTAAACTAAAATTATAAATAATACCTTATTTCACATATTATCTTATTAAATTTAACACATAATAAATCCTAAAAATTTAATTACTTTAAAATTTTTATTACTTATTTCATAATTAAAAATATTATGCCTGTTTATGATCCACATATACTTCACGAAAAAAGAAAAAATTTAATTAGAAGTTTACATAGAGAATATTTAGAATTGGAAAGATTAGGAAGAGACTTAAATACTGATCCGATTGATATAGAAAAATATAGAGAAATCAAAAGGCTAGTTTTACAACATAATGAATATTTAAAATTAAAAGAAAAAAACTTAATCAGACAAAAAGATATAAGATATATGGATGAATTTGAAGAAAGATTTTTAAGAAGAATTAGACAAAGATTATAATTCCGCAAAATAAAATTTCACTATCACGATCCAACCCACAGTGGTATCAGAGCCCGTAGTTATACTTAGAAATATATTTAGAAAAATGTCTAAAAGACTACCAATAATCGAACCTGGAGTATATAATTATAAATCTAAAGATTTACCAAATAACAGCTATTGACCATTAATAACTGAAACATATGGAAAATTTATACCATTTATACTATTAGGAGAAGGAGGATTTGGAGAACATAAACAATTAAACTGGACAAATTTATTTTTACTAAATAAATTAGGAATAAGTTTAGATAAAACTACAGAACAAAATTTAGAACAAGCAAAAAACCCAGAACAAGTTCAAGAAATTATCAATAATTTACCATTAGAAATAAGACAAATGATAGAAATAACTAATGATTATAAGGATATAAACAAAAATAAACCCACACAAATATTAGAAGTAAAGCAATATGTGAATAACCTATCAAAACAATTAATAACCTTAGAAAACCAAATTAAGCAAATAACTGATAAAATAAATTAAATAGGAAATATGGTAGGAGTATATGAAAACCCAATAGAAATTACAGAGCAAAAAACTATTATAAAACAAATAAATATGATAAGAACAATTAAAGAAGACGAAATAGGGAAAAATGATTTACATAAAAGATTAGATAATATACAACAAAATATTGGAATTATAAACCAAAATATAACAAAAATATATGATGAAATGAAAAAAAGAAAACCTAAAAGAATAATAACTGACAAAGAATCTAAAGTCATCAATAGATTAGGAATAAATATGATTACTGAACAAATAGAAAAATTTATGAAAAATCCTAAAGAAAAAGATGAAGCAGATTACATAACAGAAGAAGATTATATAAAAAAATTTAAAAATCTTAAAATAGAAGAAATTAATATGAATGAATAACAAAGAGCTTTAATACCAGCAGGACAAAATCTACCAGAGTATATACAGCAACTAGGAACTAACCAAGTTAAAAAAGAAAATACAAGTAATACTAATCCACAAAATACACCAGAAATATATATACGAATCAAAGACAAAACACAAATTTTAAAACAAATAATTTTATACCACAACAAAAATATTACACCAAGCCAAGCAAAAATTATCCTATAGAATATACACCATGGAGAAGTATGGAAACACAAATTAGTTCAGAAGGAAGATGGATAGATTTAGGATGTGTGCAAGATGTAGATCATGAATTAGAATTATTGATGAAATCTATGGCTATGATGGCCTATACCAAAGAATTAACAGGAAAGCAATTACAATTAATGTTAGAAAATACATTTATAGGAATCACTGCAAGATGGTGGGGAAATTTAACAGAAACTTATATAGGACAGATTAGAGGAAATGACCAAGATGAAATAGGAACTATTTTAAGCAGATATGAAGATGCATTAAAAAGAGAATATACATTATTAATAGACAGAGATACCAAAATTAGCTCAAGACTAAGAAATAGATATTTATTAGAAAATATATCAATATGTGATATGTGTTACTTTAAACAATTTGTATGTGAATTTAGAGAATATTTTGAAAAGGCAGAATATAATCAAGAAACATATGGTATGGAAATTATGAACCAAATATTCTTTAAATTACCAAACCCATGGAATTTAGAATTATTTAAGGACTGGGAAAAATTAGAAATACCATTAAGTAATAATAGTCTAGGAGCAATAATACAATTTATAGAAATGAGACAACAAGAAAAATGTATGGAAGCAAATAATATGATAAAATTCCATAATGCAAGTAAAAAATCATTATGCTGTGATAAATTACAATATAAACCAACACAATGGGGATGTCATCTAGAAAGAAAATATAAGAAAAAGAAATATTATAGAAAAGATAAATTTAGAAACAAATTGACTAAATTTAATAAATACAAAAAGCCATATAATAAAACATTTAAAAGGTATAGAGTACCATATAAGAGATACTTAAGGCAAAAACAAAACAAAACTAAAACATACCCTAAAAATCCTAGAAAATGTAAATGCTATTCATGTGGAGAAATATGACACATATCTCCAGAATGTCCTAAGAAAGATAAAAAGAAAAATATGATCTATATTTCATTAATAGAAAAAGAAAATTACAACTTATTACCTATTGAACAAGAAGAAGAATGGGAAGAAATTCCTGAAGATGAAGAAATTTATGAATTAAAAGAACATGAAGTAATAAATACAATAATGAAATTAGAATCTTCAGAAGAAAGTGAATCTAGTGAAGAAGAATATTTATATATAAATATGATTAGATAAATTAGTGAAGAAGGTACATCTAAAGAATATGAATATCAATTAGAAGAAAATGAAGAACAACTAAATGAAAGATTAATATTTAATCCTAAAATGTATGAAAAGATCTTAAAATCAAAATTAGATGTAGAACCAAAAGAAATATTTAATTTACCATGTTGACAGAAAAACAAAGAAATAGCATATGTAGCAAGAAACCATAGTCACCCTATAGACATAAGAGATACTACAGGAAATACATTAATGCCTATAATAAATGAAGAAATTATAAGACAAGAAATAAACATATTGAATCCTGAACTAAAAGGAAAAATAAAGAATATATATTTAGGAGCTGTACAAATTATAGCAAAAGCCTATTTTAGAGAAGGAATAGATACACCTATAGAATTCTATATTATGGATGATAGAATTGTAAGTTCAGTACAAGATGCTCTAATAGGAATTGTAACAGGAAACTTAATGTATCAAAAAGTAAAATTTACAATAAGACCAAATTTCAGCATAAGTATGGGAGAACAAAATAAAAATAAAGCCTTAACATTATATTACAGGTTAAGAGGGATAGATATGGAACCAGGAAGTAAAACTATAAGTTTAACTATTAGAACAATATATGCTTTTACTAGTAAACATGAAGTAAAAATTAAGAATGCTACAAGAACACATATAATGGAACCCATATTTCAAAATTTATTAGAATACAAACTAGCTAAAGAAAATCCAAGAATGACAATACCAGAAGATATAGAAATAGATTTCAATCAAGCTAGAAGATTAGTAAATATGGATAAACCACAAATAGAATTTGGAAGAAGATCAATTAACCTAAGAAGAAATACTAGTACAAGACCATTACCTGAAATAGAAAATAGAAATGATTCAGAAAAACAAATAATGACAAAAATACATAAAAAAATACCAAGAATGAATCTATCTAAAAGAAATGAGACAAAACTGTAGCGACCAAGAATTTTTACGCGATTAATAATTATTTTAATAGAAAATCATGTCGCTACTATTTCACCCATTTTTATTAAGTTAACGCCACGACGTATTCGTATAGCCAAGTCAAGAAATAATCGAGATCGTTCGATTTTAAATTAAATTCCGAATTTCTAAAAATATCTCCATTCTCTTGATTTAAAGTATATTAAGTCTAAGTACTTAATTCAATGTTATCCCAATATTTATTTGTACAAAAATTACTTTTATTATTTAAATTAAGAAAATATATGCAAGCATGAGAGGTTCCATTATATATAATAATTATGAGAATCTTAATTTAATAAATATGGAAAAGTATATAAATGGTTGATAGATTCCATTATATGTAATCATGAAGAGCATAATATTTGTATAAATATGGAAAAGTATATGAATGAATTATATACTCCATTATATATAATCATGAAGAGCATAATATTTGTATAAATATGGAAAAGTATATGAATGATTGATAAGACTCCATTATATGTAATCATGAAGAGCATAATATTTGTATAAATATGGAAAAGTATATGAATGAATTATATACTCCATTATATATAATCATGAAGAGCATAATATTTGTATAAATATGGAAAAGTATATGAATGATTGATAAGACTCCATTATATGTAATCATGAAGAGCATAATATTTGTATAAATATGGAAAAGTATATGAATGAATTATATACTCCATTATATATAATCATGAAGAGCATAATATTTGTATAAATATGGAAAAGTATATGAATGATTGATAAGACTCCATTCCATTATATGTAATCATGAAGAGCATAATATTTGTATAAATATGGAAAAGTATATGAATGATTTATATACTCCATTATATATAATCATGAAGAGCATATTATTTGTATAAATATGGAAAAGTATATGAATGGTGCTTTACTTTAAGAAAAGGATGTGTTAAAATTAATAGAATTGAATGATTATGTTTACAATATGCCAACTTTATACATCTATTTAAACCCATCTCTTTTACACACAACTCTACACATATACACTTATTTTCAACATCTTGACAAAATCCACAAGTAAGAGAAATTCAAGGTGGTCAAGAAAGTTTTGGTCCATTTACTACTACACTTCATTTTAATCTTTTAAAATGTAAGTATATCTTATGTTTTTATGAAAATTAAGTATGTTGTTATGAAATGTAAGTATATCTTATGTTTTTATGAAAATTAAGTATGTTGTTATGAAATGTAAGTATATCTTATGTTTTTATGAAAATTAAGTATGTTGTTATGAAATGTAAGTATATCTTATGTTTTTATGAAAATTAAGTATGTTGTTATGAAATGTAAGTATATCTTATGTTTTTATGAAAATTAAGTATGTTGTTATGAAATGTAAGTATATCTTATGTTTTTATGAAAATTAAGTATGTTGTTATGAAATGTAAGTATATCTTATGTTTTTATGAAAAGTAAGTATGTTTTTATGAAAGGTAAATATACCTTATGTTTTTATGAAAAGTAAGTATGTTTTTATGAAAGGTATTACCTTATGTTTTTATGAAAAGTAAGTATGTTTTTATGACAAGTAAGTATATCTTATGTTTTTATGAAAAGTAAGTATGTTTTTATGAAAGGTAAATACACCTTATGTTTTTATGACAAGTAAGTATATCTTATGTTTTTATGAAAAGTAAGTATGTTTTTATGAAAGGTAAATACACCTTATGTTTTTATGAAAAGTAAGTATGTTTTTATGACAAGTAAGTATATCTTATATTTTTATGAAAAGTAAGTATGTTTTTATGAAAGGTAAATACACCTTATGTTTTTATGAAAAGTAAGTATGTTTTTATGACAAGTAAGTATATCTTATGTTTTTATGAAAATGTTTGGATCATTGCTATGAAATCAATCTCACAAGATTGTTATGGGTTCCATATGATATGTTTATGATTATGCTAAGGGGACCGGAGTTTAGTAGCGCTACACATAAGAATTCTTGCCATTTAAGTTCGGTAAAATTCTTGTGTCTCCCTATGTTTATGAGTATTTCGATCCTATCCTATGTTATGATGAAAATGATCCATATGCTTTCAAAAGAAAATTTATGCTTGGTATACTTACTGGGATTTTATAAATCTCACTCCACGATATTTACCATTTTCAGATAATTGAAGGTTCGAGGCGGTCAACATGGAAGTGGCAAAAGTGGTTAAGATTGATGAGATAATTATGTTGAACTTTATGTAAGAAAATTATGTTCTATTTTTATTCACAGATAAAATTATGGGATTCTAATTATTCTTTTGAATAATTTTACATTACTATTTAAGTCTCGATAATATGATATGAGTCACTTTTAGTGGCACTCGAATGGTCGAGAATTCGGGTCGTCACAAAAACAATTTGAAGTTATGATAGAAATTAGAATAAAAGGATAATGAAAAGAGCAGAAAGTATTAATAGATACTGGAGCAACTGTATCTCATATAAAAGAAAACATAATAGGAGACTTAAAACTTAAAGTAACGAATAATTCAATTCAAATACAAGATTATTTTGGAAATATTCATCCCATGGATACTTATGTAGAATTACTAATAAGAATAAACAAAAGAAATGAAATAATCATAAACATGTACGTAGAACATACAGGAAAGGTAAATACAGAATTACTATTAGGAACAGACTTCTTAGAGCAAGTAAAACCATATTACATAAAAGATGATAGAATGCTATTAACAATACAAAATGAGAATCTAGTTATACCAAGGTTATTATGAATAAAATACAAGGAGGAAGAGAACATATTTATATACTAACCAAAATGAATTACAATGAATATCTTAGCAGAAATTATCATGCATTGTTTGATACAGGAGCATCATCATGTTTATTTAAAGAAAATGTATTACCCCCAGAAATGTGGAGTAATAAAAAAGATAATGAAGAAAGAATAATACTTGCATGATTTGATGGAAGCACAAACCTAATAACTAAAATAGCAAGGAATGTTAAAATACAAATAGGAAAATATGAATTACAAATACCTTATGTATATCAATTTGATGATATGCCAGGGGATATATTATTAGGAAATAACTTCATAAAACAATATTATCCAATAACTATTGATGAAAAAGTTATACTTTTATCTACCCCTTGTCACCATATAGCAATAGCAATAAGAATTAATGATCCTTATTGTAGAGAAAAAATGCCTCATATAGCAGCTAAGCGTGGTGAGGATAGACAAAAATTAACACAAACAACACAATTTATGCCTAATAAAAATAGAATAAATCTAGTACAAGAACATTTTGATCAAATTGTAATAAAAAATATTACAGAAAAATTATTAAAATTATCAGGAGATAATCCTTTGGAAAAATGGCACATAAATAAGCTTATGGCAGAAATTATACTAGAAGATGACACTAAGATTATTAGTGTAAAATCAATTAAACATACACCAAAAGAATTACCTGAATTTGAAATGCACATAAAAGAAATGCTAGAAAAGAAATTCATTAGAGAATCTAACAGTAAACATAGTAGTCCAGCCTTCATTGTAATAAAACATTCAGAACAAAAAAGAGGAAAATCTAGAATGGTAATTAATTATAAAAGGTTAAACACTTATACAAAAGAATTAAAATATCCAATACCAAACCAACAGGTATTATTTAACCAAATTAGATGAAAGAAATATTTCTCTAAATTTGATCTTAAATCAGGATTTTATCATATTATGTTAACTGAAGAATCTAAACATTTAACAGCTTTTACGGTACCACAAGGATTTTATGAATGGAATGTATTACCTTTTGGATTTAAAAATAGTCCAGGAGAATTCTAAAGGTACATGGATAAAATATTTAAAGATTATTATCATTTTATTACAGTATATATTGATGATGTTCTTATTTACTCTGAAACCAGACAAGACCACTTAAAACATCTAAATATTTTTATAGATATTGTAAGGAATAATGGAATTATATTATCAGCTACAAAAATGGAGATAGCTAAAGAAAATGTTGTAGCGACCAAGAATTTTTACGCGATTAATAATTATTTTAATAGAAAATCGTGTCGCTACTATTTCACCCATTTTTATTAAGTTAACGCAGCGACGTATTCATATAGCCAAGTCAAGAAATAATCGAGATCGTTCGATTTTAAATTAAATTCCGAATTTCTAAAAATATCTCCATTCTCTTGATTTAAAGTATATTAAGTCCAAATACTTAATTCAATGTTATCCCAATATTTATTTATACAAAAATTACTTTTATTATTTAAATTAAGAAAATATATGCAAGCATGAGAGGTTCCATTATATGTAATCATGAAGAGCATAATATTTGTATAAAAAATGGAAAAGTATATGAATGATTTATATACTCCATTATATATAATCATGAAGAGCATAATATTTGTATAAATATGGAAAAGTATATAAATGATTTATATACTCCATTATATATAATCATGAAGAGCATAATATTTGTATAAATATGGAAAAGTATATGAATGATTTATATACTCCATTATATATAATCATGAAGAGCATAATATTTGTATAAATATGGAAAAGTATATGAATGATTAATAAGACTCCATTATATGTAATCATGAAGAGCATAATATTTGTATAAAAAATGGAAAAGTATATGAATGATTTATATACTCCATTATATATAATCATGAAGAGCATAATATTTGTATAAAATTGGAAAAGTATATGAATGATTTATATACTCCATTATATATAATCATGAAGAGCATAATATTTGTATAAATATGGAAAAGTATATGAATGGTGCTTTACTTTAAGAAAAGGATGTGTTAAAATTAATAGAATTGAATGATTATGTTTATAATATGCCAACTTTATACATCTATTTAAACCCATCTCTTTTACACACAACTCTACACATATACACTTATTTCCAATCTCTTGACAAAATCCACAAGTAAGAGAAATTCAAGGTGGTCAAGAAAGTTTTGGTTCGTTTACTACTACACTTCATTTTAATCTTTTAAAAGGTAAGTATATCTTATGTTTTTATGTAAAGTAAGTATGTTTTTATGAAATGTAAGTATATCTTATGTTTTTATGTAAAGTAAGTATGTTTTTATGAAATGTAAGTATATCTTATGTTTTTATGTAAAGTAAGTATGTTTTTATGAAATGTAAGTATATCTTATGTTTTTATGTAAAGTAAGTATGTTTTTATGAAATGTAAGTATATCTTATGTTTTTATGTAAAGTAAGTATGTTTTTATGAAATGTAAGTATATCTTATGTTTTTATGTAAAGTAAGTATGTTTTTATGAAATGTAAGTATATCTTATGTTTTTATGTAAAGTAAATATGTTTTTATGAAATGTAAGTATATCTTATGTTTTTATGTAAAGTAAGTATGTTTTTATGAAATGTAAGTATATCTTATGTTTTTATGTAAAGTAAGTATGTTTTTATGAAATGTAAATATACCTTATGTTTTTAAGAAAAGTAAGTATGTTTTTATGAAAAGTAAAATACCTTATGTTTTTAACGAAAATGTTTGGATCATTGCTATGAAATAAATCTCACAAGATTGCTATGGGTCCCATATGATATGTTTATGATTATGCTAAGGGTACCGGAGTTTAGTAGCGCTACACATAAGAATTCTTGCCATTTAAGTTCGGTAAAATTCTTGTGTCTCCCTATGTTTATGAGTATTTCGATCCTATCCTATGTTATGATGAAAATGATCCATATGCTTTCAAAAGAAAATTTATGCTTGGTATACTTACTGGGATTTTATAAATCTCACTCCACGATATTTACCATTTTCAGATAATTGAAGGTTCGAGGCGGTCAACATGGAAGTGGCAAAAGTGGTTAAGATTGATGAGATAATTATGTTGAACTTTATGTAAGAAAATTATGTTCTATTTTTATTCACAAATAAAATTATGGGATTCTAATTTATTCTTTTGAATAATTTTTACATTACTATTTAAGTCTCGATAATATGATATGAGTCACTTTTAGTGGCACTCGAATGGTCGAGAATTCGGGTCGTCACAGTTGGTATCAGAGACAAGAGTTTTAAAAACGATTCTGTAGATTTTTGAAATTTTATTTCTTTAAAAAAAAAAAAATACTATTCACGTGAACAGTAAAACGACGTGCTATTCATGATGAACAGTGAACGAAATCACTATTCATTTAAAAAAAAAAAAATTTGAATTTTCACATGTCAAGTATGGTTATGATTTTGAAAAGTATGATGAAATTTGATGTGCGAATTTCAAGGACAAAATTCATTTTAAGCAAGGGAGTTTGTAATGTCCTGAAAATTTTATGGAATATAATTAGTTAGTGATATGATGTTTATATTGATGTCTTTGATAAATTTCTAGAAGTTCGGGGACTAAAGGAAAATAAGATTTGACGATAAATTTTTATTTGGGTTAATTAGGCCCAATCTTATGTAAAGATGCGAAATGATTAATAATAATTTTTTTTAAAAATATTTTAACTCATCACTCTACTATGTCACTCTCCACGTATTGACTCCTCGAACCAGGTATGTTATATGCTTTGCAAGTCATTTACGATTTTATTAAGACATGTTAAGTATGAAATATTCATATGTTATGAATCTTTAAGTGAAATATACATGTTGAGTATGATATGAATTGATAGAAGCCTAAATTTTAATTTATTCATTTTAATGTAGAATCATGAGACATAGAGGATATTGATATGAATTTTGGTTCATATTAAGCTTAGTAAGATTGACTCAATTAGAAATTAAGTTGGGTTGTAACTTTGGCCCAAAATATATGGAATAATATATTAAACAAACAAAATTGATAATGAATTGTACAATAATTTATCCCTTTATCACTACCTTTGTGTAAAAACAAGGGAAAAACTGTGGATGGTTATTAGTACTTCCTCTTCAAGTTTCAATTTTCGGTTCAATAATTTATCCCTTTATCACTACCTTTGCTTAAAAGCAAGGAAAAACTGTGGATGATTATTGGTACCACTCTTCAAGTTTCAATTTTGAAAAAAAAAAAAAAAAAAATGATTTACGAATGATTTTCAAAATAATCTTTGTCGTCAAGTTTAGAAATGATGAGCCCTAAATGGACTTTGCATAATTGATTTTAGACATGGCACTAAGTATGAGAAGTCAACAGAAAGGACTAGATAATATTTTCGAATTATTCATCGTTTAATAATATTTTCGAATTATTCATCGTTTAGATTAAACGAGAAATAGAAAGTCAGTTTTATGAAGTTATGATGAGATGTTGAGATTATAAGTGATATGATTTTATTGAGATTTTTATGAGAAAAATTATGAAGTTGGAGATTTAAAGTTTAGGCTCTTAATTATTGAGAAATAAGGACTTGATATGGTGATATTAGAAATTATGATTTGAAATTTCTATGTTGAGGAATTATGAATTGATTTTCTGGAATATTTATGATGATATTGAAGTTTGATGAAATTGTGATCAAATGTACAATTAGTTATTATTGTGAGTTATGAAGTATGCTTACGATTTGGATAAGTCCAAATTTCAAAGGAAAACTCTGCCTAGAATTTTATCGTTTGGAGTTAAGAGCATAGTATGGTATGCAATCACTAAGAGAATTGAAGTTAGACATACAAGTTCATTTACATCACAAACGAGATTTAGTAGATGATAACAGAGATATTATTATTTTCTCATAAGGAGAACACACAAGAGTCACCCTAGAAAGGAAATACATGAAAACACGCAAAAGCAAAAGAAAGCAACATGGGAAATTCCTCAAATTGAGAGATGTGTTTCCGGAGTAGCCGTATCCTACCACCTCTGACCTTTTGAGGAAATAAAGAAACCTTCAAAAAGGTGTGTTTCGAGAGTAAGAATACTCCGTAATCTACCACCTGGAATCTTTGAGGTACACACAAGATTTAAACACTAAGGAAAATCCTAGGAAATTAGAAGGGTGTCTCGAGAGTAAGAATACTCCGTACTCTACCCCCACCTATTCTAAGATTCATAAAGTTAAGTTTACATTAACCGGACTCCATTTTCGCTTGATTCCCCTTCCTTGCGACCAATCTATCTTAACCCCTGCTGGATCTTGTATTGAGATATATGACTGCAGCTTATCCAGTAGTTCATCAATAGTAGGAGCAGAAATAAGAAGCCTTCTGGAAAATGGAGAGATGAATCCCTGTTCCACAGCATAATCAAGAAAGGTTAACAAGCCATCAAAGAAATTGTTAACATTCAAAAGCCCAATAGGCTTAGTATGGAGATCTAGTTGAGCCCATGAGGTAATGTTAAAGATTTCTTCTAAGGTACCAAAACCTCCGGGCAGGGCTACAAAGGCATCAGAACCATATAGCATACAAGTTATGCGTTCATGGATGGATAAGGTTTGAACTTCATGCCCTCGTGTTTTTCCTGCAACATCTACCAAAGGGACAGGTATGACACCGATTACTTTTGATTTCTCTGCAAGAGCAGATTGGGAAACACAACCCATTAGACCACTGCTACCACCCCCATACACAAGAGTGATACCTTTTTCCCCCAGTTTCTTTCCAAGATCTACGGCCGCTTCTAGATAACTGAAGCCTTTCCCCACTTTTGATCCACAAAATACACAAATAGTTTTGATCTGTCGAAGTTTTGGTGCTTCCATCTTTGATAGTATAGAAGAGAAAACTTACCAAGAAGATGTGATTTTGGGATGCCTGAACTATGAAATATGTTTGGCTATTTAAAGCCGGAAAAATTTACTGTTTTTGATTGATTCTGAAAAAGTAAAGATTTACTTTTGACAAAATCAGCCTACTTTTGACTATTTTATCAAAGCTTTCATCTTTCGGTGATTTATTTTCCAGCTTTATCAAACCTCGAGAAAGGAAAATATATTTTTACCAACCTTTATCAAAACGCGTGAAAGGAAACAGAAGAATATTTTAAATATGTATCAAGAGATTTACCTTATATCAATGCTGATTTGCCACAACCTCATTGTGTAAAACAGACTGGCAGATAGGATCTTTTGCAGTTATATTTTTGAGACTATAACGATTTTTGTCTTCGTTAAACTGAGCGTATAAGGAGAGAAGTTCACGTTGCACATAACCACTTGGGTGCGTCTCAAGAGTCAGTAGAATATCATCCAAAGACTCCTTACTCAGTCCACCCTTTATGAATTTGATTTTATCATCCCGATTAGTAGAAGAATATTCTACTGTTTTGCAACGAGTATCACAGTTCCAACGAGCACATTTGTAGCAACCATTCAGCCTTTTTGCTCTTCGTTTCTTTGCGAAGGTGCTTTTTCCTAAACCAGGCATGTGCTTTGGAAATGTCATAGGTAATTCACCAGATAGTTGAACCTTTGCTTCGATCAACCAGCGAACATCTTCTGAAACACCATGAGCCATCAGCAACCTCAATCTTTCGAGTCTTATTCGATAAATTTTCCTCAGATCATTCATTGGATGACTGGAATAATACTTGCGAATGTTTGTAAGAATGATATCCATGTTTTTGATGGATCTAACCTCTTCCCAGCATGAACTATTTAAAAGCATTAAGGATCGGAGGGAATCCGCGTGATATTGATTCCAGCAAGAAAGCGTGGAATAGAATAATGGAAAAGAGGGAACAAGAGTTTATGCGCCGTTTACTTTCTTGATAAAAGGAAGATTTGATGATGACGGGATTTGAGATATGGAATATTTTCTTGGATTTTTGGGTACTGATATTTTGATATAATAATCAAGGTATAGAAATAATACGGGGATACGTGCAAGTGAAATAAGGACCGTATCGAATCAGAATTCATAAGTATGTACAAGTGAAAGAAATACCTTGCGGGAAATGTTGTGACAATTAAGTGAAGAATTTTAGTTATTTGGGAGCTAATTATTTATTTGAATTTTTTGGTTACAAATATGGGAAAAGATAAGCTGATGATATTATGTTGATTGATGAATAATATGTTTGGATATATTACATAGGGAATATTCAGGTAACCATTTTATTTACTTTGGGATATTTGGTGATAAGAAGAAATGACTAATTATTATGGTATGATATGTTAGTAAAGATTTATTGAAATTTTAGAGATATTAATACGAATATTTGAGGTCACATGATACGATAATAAGTGACAGGTTACATGAGTACTACAAGACATGATGAAATATCACATACGATTGGGAATTTTCCTTTTGAGTCAGAATTTATGAGTAGACACATATGTCTATTATTGATAGAAAAGTCCATGTTTTTAAGAAAAACAAAGATATGCATTTAGTCAAAGTCCAGTGGGTTAAATATAGTAGCAATGATAATACCTAAGAGAAGAAGAGAAGAGATTCTGATTAAGTGTTCAGAAATCATAAGATCAAGTAAGTTTAATTTCAAGGACGAAATTATTTTAAGGGGGTAAGTTTGTAGCGACCAAGAATTTTTACGCGATTAATAATTATTTTAATAGAAAATCGTGTCGCTACTATTTCACCCATTTTTATTAAGTTAACGCAGCGACGTATTCATATAGCCAAGTCAAGAAATAATCGAGATCGTTCGATTTTAAATTAAATTCCGAATTTCTAAAAATATCTCCATTCTCTTGATTTAAAGTATATTAAGTCCAAATACTTAATTCAATGTTATCCCAATATTTATTTATACAAAAATTACTTTTATTATTTAAATTAAGAAAATATATGCAAGCATGAGAGGTTCCATTATATGTAATCATGAAGAGCATAATATTTGTATAAAAAATGGAAAAGTATATGAATGATTTATATACTCCATTATATATAATCATGAAGAGCATAATATTTGTATAAATATGGAAAAGTATATAAATGATTTATATACTCCATTATATATAATCATGAAGAGCATAATATTTGTATAAATATGGAAAAGTATATGAATGATTTATATACTCCATTATATATAATCATGAAGAGCATAATATTTGTATAAATATGGAAAAGTATATGAATGATTAATAAGACTCCATTATATGTAATCATGAAGAGCATAATATTTGTATAAAAAATGGAAAAGTATATGAATGATTTATATACTCCATTATATATAATCATGAAGAGCATAATATTTGTATAAAATTGGAAAAGTATATGAATGATTTATATACTCCATTATATATAATCATGAAGAGCATAATATTTGTATAAATATGGAAAAGTATATGAATGGTGCTTTACTTTAAGAAAAGGATGTGTTAAAATTAATAGAATTGAATGATTATGTTTATAATATGCCAACTTTATACATCTATTTAAACCCATCTCTTTTACACACAACTCTACACATATACACTTATTTCCAATCTCTTGACAAAATCCACAAGTAAGAGAAATTCAAGGTGGTCAAGAAAGTTTTGGTTCGTTTACTACTACACTTCATTTTAATCTTTTAAAAGGTAAGTATATCTTATGTTTTTATGTAAAGTAAGTATGTTTTTATGAAATGTAAGTATATCTTATGTTTTTATGTAAAGTAAGTATGTTTTTATGAAATGTAAGTATATCTTATGTTTTTATGTAAAGTAAGTATGTTTTTATGAAATGTAAGTATATCTTATGTTTTTATGTAAAGTAAGTATGTTTTTATGAAATGTAAGTATATCTTATGTTTTTATGTAAAGTAAGTATGTTTTTATGAAATGTAAGTATATCTTATGTTTTTATGTAAAGTAAGTATGTTTTTATGAAATGTAAGTATATCTTATGTTTTTATGTAAAGTAAATATGTTTTTATGAAATGTAAGTATATCTTATGTTTTTATGTAAAGTAAGTATGTTTTTATGAAATGTAAGTATATCTTATGTTTTTATGTAAAGTAAGTATGTTTTTATGAAATGTAAATATACCTTATGTTTTTAAGAAAAGTAAGTATGTTTTTATGAAAAGTAAAATACCTTATGTTTTTAACGAAAATGTTTGGATCATTGCTATGAAATAAATCTCACAAGATTGCTATGGGTCCCATATGATATGTTTATGATTATGCTAAGGGTACCTGAGTTTAGTAGCGCTACACATAAGAATTCTTGCCATTTAAGTTCGGTAAAATTCTTGTGTCTCCCTATGTTTATGAGTATTTCGATCCTATCCTATGTTATGATGAAAATGATCCATATGCTTTCAAAAGAAAATTTATGCTTGGTTTACTTACTGGGATTTTATAAATCTCACTCCACGATATTTACCATTTTCAGATAATTGAAGGTTCGAGGCGGTCAACATGGAAGTGGCAAAAGTGGTTAAGATTGATGAGATAATTATGTTGAACTTTATGTAAGAAAATTATGTTCTATTTTTATTCACAAATAAAATTATGGGATTCTAATTTATTCTTTTGAATAATTTTTACATTACTATTTAAGTCTCGATAATATGATATGAGTCACTTTTAGTGGCACTCGAATGGTCGAGAATTCGGGTCGTCACAAATGTAGAATTTTTGGGATCTATAATAAGCCAAGAAGGAATAAAACTCCAAAAACATATTGGTACAAAAATACAAGAATTTGACAATCATATAAAAGATAAAACACAATTACAAAGCTTTTTAGGACTTGTAAACCAGACTAGGAAATATGTACCTAACCTAGCAAAACATTTAATTCCATTACAAAAAAGATTAAAAGGAAAAACTAGATGGACGCTTTGGTCTAAAGACGAAGAAGAAGAAATACAAAAAATTAAAGACCTTTGTAAAGAATTACCAGAATTAGAATTACCCAAAAAAGAATGTGATTGGATTATAGAAACCGATGCATGCGAAACAGCATGGGGAGTAGTACTTAAATATATTTATCCAAATGAGGATGAGGAAAGGATTGCACAGTATACTAGTAGCAGTTTTACTCAAACTCAAACTAATTATCATATAAATGAAAAAGAATTATTGGCTGTAAAATTTGCTATTAAAAAGTTAGAATTATTTATTGTTACTACAAAATTCAAAATCAGAACAGATAATACACAAGTTAAATATTGGTTAACTAAAGAAATTGATCCAACTATTGCAAATAAAAGGTTAATTAGATGGCAAGTAGAACTTAGCCATTATGATTTTGAAATTATTCATATTAAGGGTACTGACAATGTTATTGCAGATTATTTATCAAGACATGGAAGACATACTTAAGAAAGTAGAAGAAATTAACTTGGCCATGGGTCAAATGAATATCAACTATTCAAATCTATTCAACCATGTGAATACTTGCATGGCGCAGATTGTACAAATTAACAGTGAATTAGCCTTTTACAAGTCAAGGGTTAATGCTCTTGAGGAAATGTACAAAGGAGGATCCCAATCCTCTCCAGTGAAGAATTTATCTGTAGGACTTCCTATTGAGGAAGAAGTATCTAATGTATCAATTATTGGAAGTTCATCTTCCAAAGCCATTAGCAAAACTATTGAACCATCTAAAGAAACTTTTTTAGAAGCTGCGAAGAAACCAGCAATCGCAACAAAGGAACTATCAGAAAAGGAGAAAGTTATGAAGAAACTAGAGACATTCTTGAAGTATGTGGAGTATCTAAACAAGAGGACAAAAGAAGGAGAATGGCTAAGGACAATTAGCCATCAAAAAATCAATAAAGCAATTATTTTTCCAGGAGCAGAACCAAGAACACTCAGGGGACTGTTTGACCAAGGAATTATTCAGTGCATCTACCATAGCAAGGATATGAAGGAAATATCATTATTACCTAATTCTATCAAGGCAGCAGTTAAAACATATTTTGGAATTACCAAAGCTGAAAAGATCTATGTCAGGATTTACTCAGCCATTCCATAATTTATTGATGAAGAATTTCTAAGGGCAGAACATATTGTAAAACTTGGAGTAACTAGCAAAGCTATTCTTTCAGAACCAGAAATAAAACCATTTAACAAAGAGGAACAGATACAAGCTATTCCAGAAAAAAAGGGCACTGGGATTTAGAGTAATGTATACCGAATTAAGGGATACCCTTACACAAACTAATGTTTGGGTATATGAATCTAATGATGACAAATTATTGATCTACAATATTGTAAGAATTAATCAAGTTAATTGTCAATTATGGAAATTAAGAGAATATGCTGAGAATATACTTGTCAGCAATTTGGATCTTAGCAAAAGAGCCTATGAATATCTACATCACCTAATGGAGGTAGAAACGGGTCACAAATGTAATAATTGTGGGGACATACTCAATTATAATGAAGATGAAGCCTACCTTATCTGAACATGAATTATTCAAGGCATGGGGGTCCAGACCCATGTGAAACTTTAGAAAAGCAGCAAAAATTATTGTAACTTTAGCTTTACTTTATCTACTTTAAATCTTAGCCAAGTATGTAAAAGATAGGGAATATTATCTTGTTCCCCAGCTTTGCTTTTACTAACTATAAAAGGAGGAGTCTCTCCTCATAGTAAGCATCCGAGAATCATATTAGTTTTCAGTAATAAAAATCTATATTCTCTCTATCTATTGTCTTTCTTTTCATTCCTAGTTCAAAATTTTCTTTCATCAAACAAATCCAGAAACAATTAGCAGAATGTATGAGTAACTAAATTCACATAGATATCTATGAAGTCATAAATTAGTTAGTAATACTCTATTTATTTATGAGTCCATAAATTTATTCTTTATAAAACTTTTGTTAAAAGAGTACATCCAGAGGTAGGAAACGAAACTGGATTGTGCTGAACCTCTTTGAAGTGTTTATTTAAGTATTAAACAGAAAGTGTTGGAGTAAGTCTTTCGAGCATCCTTTAATGCGTAAGTCTTTCGAGCAGCAACGATCTTCTATGAAGATGTGTTTAATACTTAGATAAATAACTGAAGAGTATTTGGTCAAAAATCTTTTAAAATCAGATTTACAAAGAAACGTGATGGACCCATAGATAGAAAGAAATATTATTAATTATTTATGGTGGATTATATATCGTCTTTTTTTTTTAATTAATATTATCCAAGTACTGTTATCATAGTCTTAAATTTATCAATTTGCTTATGATATATCTTACATGTTTTTACATATGTTGAAAATTTGTTTTTACTATTACTAGAATTAACTATTGGAAGAGGATTTGAATTAATAGCTTAAATTTAAATATTTAGTTTTATAATTTATGAATTCAGAACATTTAATAGAATTAAATCCTTCAGAAGTAAATGACTTTAAGTATTTAAGAGAAGAAACAATTAAACAATTAGAAGTTATAAGAGAAGATTTAGGAAGATTTTATGATTTATTAGACTACGCAATAAAAGAACCGTCATTTACAGATTTTTCACAATTTACTAGAATTATAGTAAATAAAGGAAGAATAATTAGTGATCTAGAGAAAAAAATTGAAGAATTAAATATAATTATTGAAGAAAAGAGTTTAACATATAATAGTATATATTACGCATTTTATGTAAACAATAAATTTAGAGATATAGACATAACATCAGAAAATTAAAAGAATTATAACTAGAAGGATAACATAGTAATTGAACATTCAAAATTTTTGTCTTTTAGTCGTTAGTACAACTGTTAGTACAGTTTGTTAGTACATATAGCAAGGTCCTTTTCTACTCTAGGTTACAGGTTTTCGGTTGACTGTGACACAATTAAGGAAAATATCCATGCATTCTTAATGTTGCTTCTGTTATAATTTCTATTCTAAGGGTCTATATTTGTAGGTGCTCCTAAGTTGGACTTTATTTGTTGACCAATTACGTTGCAAATAGAAAACATGTTGATTTTAAAGAATTTATTTGGAGAAATAATATTTTGTATAATAATTTTTATGAGAATTTACTATTAAAAAGTAGGAATTTTTTATGAATTTATGTGTAATTACTTTATTAATAAATATTTGGTTGAAAACATGAAAATGAAAAAATTTGATTAAGGTAAGGAAGGCGGGTTCACATCGCTATCTAAGCGCAAACGTGCCTCTTCCTGGTCAATCAATCCATCCGGGAGGCTAGAGGGCTATTCATAGTAAGAACAACGTCAAGGAAGGACGTCTTATTATGCTCACATGGATGGTCTTTTCTTTTAAGGCGTCCCAGAAAATGTTAATTTATTATTTATAAAGAGGGCCAAACATGAGGTAAAAATATACAATTCTCATAAACAAGACTGAATTACACATGAAACTTTTCATGAAAAAAGACCTAATTGTACAAGAAACTGCATATTCTTGCATTTGAGGAAACATTAGAGTTTAGGGTGCGCAGATCAACCATGAAGAAGTGTACTATTATTTTCGTAGATGATATTGTGAATGGATGCTCTGCGCTTCTGTAGTGAAAATGTCTGGGATTTTTAAATTTTGAAAATTCATTAATTCGTACACATGTTTTGTAGGCTATTGACGTAGTTCACAACGATGTGGTAAAAGCTTGACAATCACCGAGAATATAATGGCAAGACTAGATGATCCAAATATACCGTATGATCCCATAGTTATAGTACGTGACGTGAAACATGAGCTTGGTGTGAAAATTAGTTACAACAAGGCAAGATGGGGGAAGACCACTACTTTGAAGAACTTGCGTATACCTGGAGGACAGTTTTCAAAATCTTTCTTCATACTGCCATTTTCTTGGAGAGATGAACCAATGTACAATATTTTCACACAAAAATTGATTCACATTATAAATTTATTACTTTTTTTATACTTTTGATGAGAGCATATACCTAAGTATTTGCAATATTTACATCGTTTAATATTTGTTGAGGATAGTCACTTGAAAGGTCGATACAAAGTACTCTATTATTAGCATATGCTTAAGATGCAATGCAAACAAACTAATTTATTTTTAAGGGAGTTGTGGATTAGACAACAAATAAATTGTGGTTGTGGTTTATGTCAAAACCGAAGGACATTATTGGTGACTTCGAGGACCTTTTTTTCGTTTTCAACGGGAAAAAAGTATTAAAAAATCTATATATGAACTATCTCCTTTATCTCTCCATAGTTGTTGTATGTGGCATATGGAGAATAATTTGATTCGAAGACACAATATTGCTAGTGCAACAATTTTCTTGAGGAAAGCTGCCACAACATATCGTGTTGAAGAATTCGACAGACTGAGGGGATAACTTTCTATAGTTAGTGCTCATTCTACATCATACTTGGAGAGAGCACAATTTGCATGTTGGCACGATCACATTTTGTTGGAGATGGATACAATATTAGGACAAACAACAATGCAAAAAGTTTGAACTTGATGTTTAGGCATGCTCATGGGTTACTAATCACATTTGATTCGAGAACTAGGCTACAAGCACATGATTTAATTTATAATTTAACACAAGATGGTATTTCAAGTTACACAAATTGTGAATTTTCTGGAAAATACTTGCACTTTTAGTGCATTCTAGTTGAATTATATTCCTTGTTCACATGATACTGATGCTTCTTGCTTGTGGCGTACTTCATTGTACAGTTTATGCTCCCCGTTTGGCACAACTAAATACTAGAGAAGCGCTATGCTGAGGCAATTTATCTGGTCGTGAGAGTGCTTAATTAGGATGTATCAACATATATTCATTCAATTCCAATATAAATATAACTACCAAATGTACATCATCCGCTAGGTAGTCCACCAACAAAACTAAGAAGTTTGGATTTTAGAACGGTGGAAGAATCAGAAAATGCTCAATGTGCAGGCGAGTAGGGCACAACCATGTGACATGTACAAGTCATGTTGGAGCTTCTCAAGATTAATTAAGTTATGATAGGACTTCTAGATTTTTTTGGTATGTTCAGTTAGGGTGAAATGTACTTAATATGATTGTTACTTAAACTAGCTTTTTCCGAACTATTCTCATAAAAAAAAAAAAAAACATTTTTTTTTATTTGAAATGAAGAAAGTTATGTTTCAGGAATACTGTAATAGCGAACTATCGTTGTCGACATCTAAGTGTTGGATTTCTCGACAATTCACACCACAAGTGTAATAGACTAAACAAACCTTAAACAAAATGATCGATTTCACCCACACATTAAAGGACTTACGTAAATAGTAAAGAACATAGAAATCATAATGAAGTCCGTAGAATAAATATATTGTATTGACCAATATTATCAATCTTTGACATTTGAGATGTCACTTTGTTATATTCCACTTCACTATGCGAGACAATCACCTCTTATGGTAGGCATATAATATTGTTCACATCTTTTTTCTAATTCGCCAACATATGGAACCATGTAGTTGAAGACTTCTTCGTAATCTTCATTGAATATTGGCGAGATTGGGGATTAGTACCTTGTTTATGTTGAGACAACCATCACTTTTGCAGTCACTTCCTAACCCGAAACCATTGGAGTCCTCATTCCCAGAATCGTGATCCATCGATTCACCAGTGGATGAACCTTCTCTGTCCTCGATTTCCAAATCAGCAGTGTCGCATTGGGAATGTAGCATGTCTCTCTCTATGTCATCCAGAATCCTCATCCAATGGAACGAGGGTAGAAATGTGTGGCATATTCAGCTTTTCAATAAACGAGCAAAGAGTAAGATAGACTTAGAGCTACATAAGTAATTCTGAATGAAATAGATTGTACTATTGAACTTATGTATTATGGTGAAAGGGAATAAATATTGTAGACAAGCAAATACCTCGATATTCTCAAAGAAGTCCTCGTATGTGCTTCGTTGCAGTCTAGCTAAGAATCCTAGGTTTATTAAAACCTAGTCTCTCGTTCCTACACAGCCTCATACCTTCATATTTGATGGACATAAGCAACAGATAGTCACCAATACTTGCAGTGCATCTACCAATTATGTCTAAAAAATATAGAGTACTTGTACAATATATTAATGTTTTACCTGCATTGTGATGAGGTATCCATGATTGGTGTAGGAAATCTCCTTCTTATATAGTCCTTTGCATCTGTAACACCCTGATAATTTTCCTTGGCTAGTAGCTTCTCTGCCTACAAAACCTAGATAAGGCGATGGAGTGCCTTAATCTTCGATCCATAAAACTCGAATACTTCTTCACCTTCTTTGCGAAAAATAACTTCCTTCTCGTGGCACATTATAACAGAACGATTGGTGTTGAGCCAATCCATACCCAAAATAATATCGAAGTCTTTAATTCGAATAATATTCAGGTCTTTCCAATACTTGACCATCAAAATCTACTTTTACTGCTTTCACTATTTTATTAGTATCATAGTTCCTCCTGACGGTAAAAAAAACCTTGAGTGTGCTACCAGTTTCTTCTCTTATCAAAATTCAATGTAGCTAGGCATACCTCATATATAAAAGAATTTGTATGTCCTTATTAATAACTTAAAAATCTTTTAAACGAGGATACCACGAATAGAAAATGTCTTAAATCAAGACGACATAACTGGAATGGAATATTGGACAAGAATAATACTAAAACTAACTGTCACTTTTCCACTCAACTCATCAAGCTAACCATTTATGCTTGATGGTGGTATAGTTGGCTGTGGAATAAGAGTAAATCTTTGCGTACCAGGGGTGTAGTCTGGTGAATCACGGGAGAAACCTAGTGAGCCGATGTATAATCATGGACGCCCGACTCAAGTCAGATACTACTAATGGCTTGTGGTTCTATAGCTACTCTTCGTGATTAGATACAATCACTACTTCTGGCACGGGTACTAGTGCAGAGGCTCAATAGCGGCCACACCGCATCACGAATTCATCACAGACTGTTCGAAAACTTACATTTTCTCCCAGATGTCTCTTTATGTTGGCATAAAACTCATTTACTAGGTTTTATTCATTATCTGGGAAAGTTAATAAAAAGTGGCCAATTGACTGAGCGTCAGTCGTCCTAAAGTCACTAGTTATTGCGTCATAGCTCGATGTTGTAGTAAATTACGTGATAAGTGTATTTTATACACTTATTTCTATTTTAAAAGTAGGATTATATTTGTTTGTTTAAGAATATTTGTTATTTATTTAGTTAGTATTTGTTTATATTTCAGGAATAACGACAAAGTCGGGAAAATAATGTAATTGAAAATTGGATGATAAAAGTGTCAAAGTGTGCAAATGAAGAGTGGATGAAGTAGATCAAGGGCTCAATTGGAAGAATAATCAAAAAAGAAATCAAATTTGGAAGAAATTAGAAGTTTAAGGACTAAAGTATACAAATCAAATGAAAAATGACCAAATTGCACATACTCAATGATTAATTCAGACCATGATAAGATACTTGAGGATTTCTAGGAGTCAATTGAATGCAAGTATAAGTCAAAAAGGAATGAAATATGGTGAGAATATTACCATACATTTATTCCAATCAAACAAGATTTCTGGCAGATTTTTATTCGGACTTTGAGAGCTAATTTCGGGGAATTAAACGTTCGAATTGGGAAAATCCTATTTCAGAAAGAATTGTAGTCCTTTAAGTTATATCTCAAATTCATGTTGAATCACCTAAATCGAATAAGGGAATAGAAAGACATGATCAAAATACTGAATGCTAGGCAAAGACAGAAAGATCTCCCGCAAATGTAACTTTCCTTGTTCGGTTGGAACTCTTTTTTAAGCCAATTTGGACGTGATTTTCAGCCACTTTTCGACTTCTACTAATAAGGAATAGAAACAACACATTAAGGGTTTCCAATTGTCTTGTTTCATGATAAGTGTAATTTATACACTTATTTCTATCCTAAAAGTAGGATTTTTATTGTTTATTCAATAATATTTGCTATTTATTCTAGTTGTATTTGTTGATCTTTCAGAAATAACCCAAAGTCGAGAAAACAATGGAATTGAGGCCAAAATCGAGCAATTGGATGTAAAAAGTGTCAAAGTAAGCAAATCAAGAATTGATGCAGTTAATTAAAAGGGCTAATTGGAAGAAGAAATCAAATTTGGAAGAAATTAGAAGTTCAGGGGCTAAATTGCAACAATCAGAAGTTGGAGGACTTGCTGTGCAATTAAAAGACAGGGACCAACTTGTAACATTTAAAAGTCAGAAATTGCCTTCAACCTTAATACCATGCGGTCGCTCGGCCAAAAAAATCAGCGACTGAAACTTACATGCAGCGTCGAGCGATCGCGCACTTTTGAACCGTGCGGTTGCAAGGTTATTCAACTGGGCCGCAGCTGGGCTTTTTGCGCAGAATTCAGCAGTTTTTTTTTCCTCAATTAACCTAGACTTCGTTGAAATCTATAAATACAGGGCATAAGGCAAGAGATGAGGGGTTCCAAACTTGTCAAAGGTGATCCCGAAGGGCTGTCGAACTTTCTAGGAACCAACTGGCGCATGATTGAAGATTCTTCTACAACATGGTGAAAAGGGTGATGAACTCCAATTATCATAGTTGTAATTTATCTTTTATCATATTTTTAGGCTATAAATCTTGTGTAAGGATTGTGATGAAGTTTTAACTATTTGATTCCATGTTTTTACCAATTATTTAATATATGCAGTTTATGGATTTGATGCAATTAAATAAGTGCATTTATTATTATGCAATTGTTTGGCCAGCTTTTGTGTGATTGTCTTTATGATTTTCTATGTTCGAAAGAGTAGGATTTCATTAGAAGCTATTTAATTGCCACAAAGTCCGATAGGGGATAGAAATATACTCATATGCTTTGTGTTATCCTATATAGTGTTCATTGACCTTTAATACTTTTCTAATTGGTTAATTGTCATAGAAATATAGTCAATTGGCATTTAGAGATAGGTTTTTATGCATCGCTCGAAAGAGGACTTAAAACATTTTAGGAATATGGATATTCAAAACCCCATAAGTTGTATTTAAATGATTTGGTCAAATACATGGATGAATTGGTTAAAATGGATTCATAATTCTAATGCGTTTGTTTTTATAAGTTTTTAAATTCAAATTTTATTGTTTTTTTTAGTTTAATCTTTAATTCAGTTTAAAAATCAAATATTTCCAAATTCAAAGTTTTTCTTGTTCCGGTTAAGGTAGTAATCTAAAATACAATTTAACATAATCTCTGTGGGATCGATACTTGGACTCACGTCCACTTTATTACTTGCGCGACCCGTGCACTTGCGGAGCGTAACAAGGTTTTGGCACCGTTGCCGGGGATTATTCTTTAAATTTATTTTTAATTTTAGTTTAGTCACTAGTTTCTCAAATTTCTTGTAGTTGTATATGCTACGTTCGAAAAACGAGGATCTTTTTTAAGCTGACCCGGAAATAGAAAGTATGTTACATCGTAGATTAAGAGAGGTTAGAGAACTAAATAAATCAAAAAATCAAAAAAATCAAATGGGGAACAACAACAATCTTCTGCCCCCTGCTGATCTAATAAATGAAGATGACATGTTGATGGGTGACTTCATGACACCTCAAGTGGTTCAAAGTCAATCCAGCATAGTCTATCCACCATTTGGGCAGACAAACTTTCAACTTAAAACCAATGTCATAAGTATGTTCCAAAATGGACAACAATTTCATGGGAGACTTGATGAAAACCAACACACACATTTTTTTTAAATTTTTAGACATGTGCCAACACTTTCAATATCAGGGCATGTCTGATGATGCTATCAGTCTCAGGTTATTCCCTTACACTCTAAAAGATAGAGCTGTTGACTGGTTAGATTCTCGCCCCGCTGTGAGTATAACCACCTGGAACGATTTGGTTCAGAAGTTTTGCACTAAATTCATGCCCCCAGCGAAGGTTTCCAAACTGAGACATGACATCACTGTGTTCCAACAGTATGAGGCTGAATCTTTTGATGATGCATGGAATAGATTTAAGGGTATGCTGAGAAAATGTCCAAACCATGGGATAGCTAGAGGAGACCAAGTGAAGTTTTTCAATGAAGGATTACTTCCTCATTTTAAAAACATGGTTGACTCCTCATCAAATGGTGCTTTGGGAACAAAGACCATCGGACAGACATTGGAGCTCTTTGAGAGGATAGAAAATACAAATGCCATGTGGGGATCAGACAGGGTGGTTCCGAAGAAGACACAGGGAGTCTATGAAGTGGATGCTTACACTGCCATATCAGCAAAGATTGACTCCTTGGCTGCGAAAGTGGAGGGCATAGCACTGGTGAGTCATTCATCTAAAATTTCTAAATTGACTTGTGATGAGTGTGGTCCAAACCATGCCACTATAGATTGCCCTATTCTGGCTTGTCCAGTGGAGCAAGTTGACTATGTACAAGGGAGTCAACGCCAGAATAATCCATACTCGAATACCTATAATCCAGGTTGGCGTAATCATCCAAATTTTTCTTGGAAAGATCACTCAAATGGACACATTGCGCCCCAATTCAACATAGAAGAGAGAAAGCCTACATTAGAAGAGATGATTGGAAAGTTTGTGGAAAAGACAGAGCTGTTCATGTCTAAAACAAATCAGTTCATGAGAAAAACTGAAACCACATTCCAAAATCAACAGGCATCAATAAAAAATCTGGAACATCAGGTGGGGCAGATACCACAACTTATCACAACCAGAGCCCCGGGTACATTACCCGCAAAAACTGAGGTAAACCCAAAGGAACAACTCATGGCTATAAGTGTAGTACAAAATGAGATAAGTGCAATCACTACACGTAGTGGTGTACAACTTCCTGAAATTGAAGTAAAAAAGACAGCTGAAGTTCCTGAAAAGCTTGTGGAAAGTAGCGAGAAAATGGCTGAGAATGAAGATAGCCATGAGGTGAAATCAACAATTAAGCCTCACGAGTCTCCTATTCCATTTCCACAAAGGCTAAAGAAACCAAGAGAGGATAAGCAGTTTAACAAGTTTGTAAATATGCTTAGAAAACTGTACATAAATATTCCTTTCTTAGAAGCTATCACACAAATCCCAAGTTATACCAAGCTGCTAAAAAAGATGATGTCTAGCAAGAAAAAGCTTGAAGAACTTGAGGAGGTCACTTTGAATGAAGAATGCAGCGCAATCCTGCAAAACAAGCTGTCACCTAAGCTCAAAGACCCAGTGAGCTTTTCAATACCTTACATTATAGGTGATTTAAAATTCAACATGGTCTTATGTGACCTAGGTGCAAGTATAAATCTGATGCCCCTGTCTTTATACAAGAAATTGGGACAGGGTGAACCAAAGGAAAGCAATATCAGATTGCAACTGGCTGATCGATCAATCTGTTACCCATATGTAGTTGTGGAGGATGTATTGGTGAAAGTTCACAAATTCATGTACCCAGTGGACTTTATGATCTTAGATATGGAGGAAGATGAGAGTTTGCCTTTGATACTTGGTCGGCCATTCCTAGCCACTGCACGAGCATTAATTGATGTAGAAAAAGGAGATGTAGTGCTGCAAGCTGAAAATCAAGAGGTGACTTTTACAATGATGCAATTTGATGTCCATGAACCAGAACTAGAAAATTGCTCCAGGATAGATGTCGAGTTGGAATTGGCGTACTGGGAGATGTATGAATACAAGGTAAAGGCAGATGATGAGGCTACACCATCCAATCTAAAACCAACTTGAGAAATGTTTGCCAAAAAGTCTAACTCTAGACTATAAATGAAGCGCTTGTTGGGAGGCAACCCAATTTTTCAAACTCTTTTCTTTAGTTTTTTTGTTTATTGCTTTTGAGTTATTTTATTGCTTGATTGTTGTTTAGTTGCTTGACAGTGCATTTTAGGAGCACTAGTGTATTTAGAGTGCATGTATTGAGTTTTTATGTGCTTTAAATAATTCTAGTATCCTATTTTGCACGTTTTTGCACTTTTAGTTTCCATTGCATTATTATTTGTTTTGTCATTTTTCATTACAATCTTCCACTTGAGAATCTAGCTTAGGACATATAGAGATAGTTTTGAAGTTGGTTGCATGCATTGGAAGGTATTAAGGGGTCGAAAACGGGGTCTAAAATTGAAAAATGAAAAAAAATTACAAGTCACTGTCCAGTTAAACCGTGCGATCGCACGGTGTGATAACCTTGCGGTTGCGCGGTCTTCTGCTGAAAGATTCGGCAGAATGTTTAAAATGCTGTTATTTTTCATTTTCAACCACTTTTAACTCGATTTTCCTCCCCCAAATCATCCCGCATTGAGTCCCCATCCGGTCCCCATTATTTTCACATCATTTTAACTCAAAGACATGCTTTACATTGCATTCAAAACATTAAAAGGTATGAACTTTTTACACAATTTCACAAAATTATGCATATACTTCTTGTTCTTCATTCTTTTTATGATTTGTGAATTGTAGATAAGTGGTGATGGGCTTCGGTTAGAACTTGGAGACATTGAATTATGTTTATTAGGTACAAAATTTTGGTTTAATTCAAGTCTCCAACACTATGTGTTCCATTGATTTCTTCATGTGCATGCTAGGTGTTCGATTTAATGTCACAATCAATGTTTTTTGTGAGTTTCTGCAAATCTTTTTGAATGATCACATTCACTACATGTTATACATCATTTGTGCATCATTCAATCATTGTTTAATCTGGTTTAAAGCATGAAACTCCACTTAAACATCATTGCACTACACGACATCTCATTGCAAGGTCATTGCAGGCACCAGTGCACCTGTTTTCAGCTTCACTGCACCTACTTTGTCACATCTTTTCATGACCCAAATGAACTTCAAACTTGCTGAATTTTTTATATGTTGTAGACCGAGTTATATACTTTCATATGCCCGAGACATGTCTCGGGAAATTTTCACTTTTTCGAGGCAATGTCAAGGGCTGAAAATCAGTGGTCGACCACTTTTCAAAAATTTCAAAATTTTTTCTAAGTCCTAGTTAGGGAGTGTTGTGTTGATTTTCTTTAGTTCCTATGTGATAATTATGCTTCTAATGACCATTAATGTTTATTTGCAAGGAACATATCATCATGGGACACTTCAAGCCGAACATGGAAAATGAAGTAGATGGTCATTTCATCCAACAAAGCATTCAAGTCAAAGCTTTAAAAATGTGAACACCAACTCTCCAAACTCGGGAAGTACATTAACCCTCTTTGTTATTTCTGTGTTTATTTTCTTTATGTGTTTTGAATACATTGAGGACAATATATGATTCTAGTTTGGGGGTGGAAATCTCATTCATGTGTTTTTAATTACACATATATTCGATTTTGGGTAGAAAATTCATAAAAACTTGAAAATTTTAAACAAAAAATCATAAAAAGTGAAAAATTTGAAAAATTTTGTTGACTTATTTATTTCTTATAACATGATTTGAATTGACTTTTGTGCTTTGGTTAGAAAATTGGACAACATGCGAACTAAATTTTTCTTAACATTCATCCATGTAAGACTTTAATCAAACTTGAGCACATAGCCACTTCGAATAAAAACTTGTGTAGGGAGATGCTTGATAGTTGTGGGGTAAACTTGTGCACTTTGAACGTAGAACTGACAGGAAAATCCCAAACCTCAAGAAAATTAGATCCCGACCCGAAATGTAGAACCAAACTGTTCAAGAAGCAGTTTGGGGGTGGGAAGGTTAGATTGAGTATGCATTGATGGATTCAAGACTTGAAGTTTTAATTTTGCATCTTTAGTGTAAGGGATTTTGATCAACAAGTATAAACCATAATAACCAGCATAAAAAGAAAAATGCTGAAGGTCTTATTCTACTCTTCAAATGCCTTTTTGACTCGAGCAAGTAAGTCTGAGGGGTTCTCTGAACCTGGTACCCTAAGCTCAACTGAGTTGGGAGCTGCTGACCTAAAGCTCGCTACAGTGGTCAACTAGAAAGCAAGTACGAAGAGTGGACTTACACATAAGACGTTAAAACATCTTTAACTTTTCTGTTTAAACTTTTATGACTCGGGTAATTAAGTCTGAGGGGTTCTTCGAACCTGGTACCCTAAGTTCAACTGATTTGGAATCTGCCGACCTAAAGCTCACTACAGGGGTCATATAGAAAGTAAGTATGAAAAGTATTGCACAAAGATGGTAAAAGATAAGGACATTAAAAGAAAAAGTCGTCCATATGAAAGAAAAATGGGAGAAAATGGTATAAGCTTCGTTGATTGAAATTCCTAACACTTTGTTAATTATTCTTGGGCTGTCGTGCATACTTGTCTAGTTCTAACTGCCTTGTGTGGAAAAATACAATTTATACATGTTTACAAACCACATCAATAGGAAAGACCTCGGGATATGAGAGAAAAGCAGTAAGGTTGTACTCATCCATGAGAGGGTGAGGAAAATCAAAAGAAAATCATTGTGGATCACATGGGATTCAAGCCTACTCTTGCATAAAAAGTCACACATTGTCAAGTTTATTTTTGCATAATTTTGCAGTTGATTTTGGCTATTCACACACACACAATGAAGTTGAGCATCAGATGAATGAAATTTTTTATGTTGTTCATATTTCTTTTTCTAAAGTGAATCGTCAATTTGGATTGTTGAAACGCATGGTAAATAAGTTGACGAGAGCAAAAACATATATATATATATATATATATATATTTTATTTAATTTACCTTTTTACATTTATAGTTTAGTTTTATTTTGTTCGAGGACGAACAATAGTTCTAGTTTGGCGGTGTTGATAAGTGTATTTTATACACTTATTTCTATCCTAAAAGTATGATTTTTATTGTTTATTCAATAATATTTTCTATTTATTCTAGTCGTATTTGTTGATCTTTCAGAAATAACCCAAAGTCGAGAAAACAATGAAATTGAAGCCAAAATCGAGCAATTGTATGTAAAAAGTGTCAAAGTAAGAAAATCAAGAATTGATGCAGTTAATTAAAGGGCCAATTGGAAGAAGAAATCAAATTTGGAAGAAATCAGAAGTTCAGGGGCTAAATTGCAACAATCAAAAGTTGGAGGACTTGTTGTGCAATTAAAAGACAGGGGCCAACTTGTAACATTTAAAAGTCAGAAATTGCCTTCAACCTTAATACCGTGCGGTTGTACAGTGCAATAACCGTGCGGTCGCACGGTTATTCGACTGGGCTGTAGCTGGGCTTTTTGCGCGGAATTCAGCAGTTTTTCTCCTCAATTAACCTAGACTTCGTGGAAATCTATAAATACAGGGCATAAGGCATGAGATGAGGGGTTCCAAACTTGTCAAAGGTGATCCCGAAGGGCTGTCGAACTTTCTAGGAACCAACTGGCGTATGATTGAAGATTCTTCTACAACATGGTGAAAAGGGTGATGAACTCCAATTATCATAATTGTAATTTATCTTTTATCATGTTTTTAGGCTAGAAATCTTGTGTTAGGATTGTTATGAAATTTTAACTATTTGATTCCATGTTTTTACTAATTATTTAATATATGCAGTTTATGGGTTTGATGCAATTAAATAAGTGCCTTTATTATTATGCAATTGTTTGGCCAACTTTTGTGTGATTGTCTTTATGATTTTCTATGTTCGAAAGAGTAGAATTTCATTAGAAGCTATTTAATTGCCACAAAGTCCGATAGGGGATAGAAATATACTCATATGCTTTGTGTTATCCTATATAGTGTTCATTGACCTTTAATGCTTTTCTAATTGGTTAATTGTCATAGAAATATAGTCAATTGACATTTAGAGATAGATTTTTTTGCATCTTTCGAAAGAGAGTCTAAAACATTTTAGGAACATGGATATTCAAAACCCCATAAGTTGTATTTAAATGATTTGGTCAAATACATGGATGATTTGGTTAAAATGGATTCATAATTCTAATGCGTTTGTTTTTATAAGTTTTTAAATTCAAATTTCATTGTTTTCTTTAGTTTAATCTTTAATTCAGTTTAAAAATCAAAAATTTCCAAATTCAAAGTTTTTCTTGTTCCGATTAAGGTAGTAATCTAAAATACAATTTAACACAATCTCTGTGGGATCGATAATTGGACTCACGTCCACTTTATTACTTGCGCGGCCCGTGCACTTGCGGAGCGTAACATTTCTTGCCAAAACGCTGTCCAACTGTTGGGAGATCCATTCAAGGCCAAATCCAAAATTGAAGAACAAGGATCAAGGAGATGAACAGAGTGACTTCTATTCATTTTTCTTGTGAATTGTCTTTAATCGTGTTTCTAGGCTAGATTTTATTGTTGGAATTGTGATGATACTTTAGTTTTGGATTCTTTGTTTTAACTTGTTATTTAATTTACACTTTTCATGAGTTTGATGCAATTAATTATGTTTTTATTTTCATCTATGATTGTGGACGCATAATTTTTGATGTTTGTGATAATTTGTTATGTTCGAAAGATTAGATAATTATTATACCTTGATTAATTGTCACAAAGTTCGATAGGTAATAGAAATATACCCATACGCCCATACGCTTTGTGTTAACCACAATAAAATATTCACAAATCCTTTAATAGTTTCTTACACATTTGTATTCGTCATAGAAATATAGTCGAATCATGTGTAGGAAAATGTGTTAATTATTGTCCGAAAGGGAATCTTAGCAACATTAGGAATATAGATTTTCAAAACCCATGAATTGCATTTAAATGATTTGGTCAAAATATGGATGATGGAACAAAGTGGATTCACAATTCTAATATCTTTAATTCATCGTTTTCTTAAAACAAAATTTTCTCACTTTCTAGTTTAATCTTTAATTTAAATTTTCCAACAAAATTCTCAAATTTTCTAGTTCCGGTTAAGGATTTTTAATCTAAAATACAATTTACAACAATCCTCGTGGGATCGATACTTGGACTCATGTCCATTATATTACTTGTGTGACTTGTGTACTTGCGACTCGTGTACTTGCGATTAGTTAACAGTATGTTTTCTGATATTTCTTTGTAGTGTCCCCTTTTGAACGATAGGTATCATGAGAACACTCAATCTAATTTTCTTTGTTGTCTCCTTGTAGAAGGTGACATGTCTAAAATAATTATGCAAAGTCCAGTTAGGATTCTTTAACATCTTTTCTAAATTCGAGAACGGAAATATTACAAAATCATTCTTTAATTCATACTACTTTTAATTATTCCCATTATACTCAAAAACTCTTATTTCTTCTTCTCTTTTCTTTTTAATTCGGATATAATTTCTTTCTCATTCTTCTAAGTCTCACAAATCATTAAAATAGGTATCCGAAAAATAAAATAACATTAAACTTCAAAAAACTTCTTTACCTCGGAGTTGACGGATCGAATGATGGCAGTGACAACTTTAATTTACAATAATTAAATAATATAAAACGTTTCTTGATTTTTTTTTCTTTTTAAAAATTTTGCCTGTCTACAAAAACGGAAACTGGCTCTGATATCAAGCTGTGACGCCTCGAGTTCTAAATACTCAATTCGTCACATCATCGTCTCGTCTAACTTTTAAAATAATGATTAAGCGGGAGAATAATAAATTTTTCTCATACTTGGCAACATTTAATTAAAACCAAATGGTAAATAAATTTTTAATAAGTTGGAATTTCTTGAAATAACAATTCATAAATGCTAGCATTCAAAAAATAAACATGAATAAAATAAACTTTCTAATATTTAATTATTATTGCCACCACGTTCATCACTCGCCTCCATCGCTGACATCTGCAAATATTTGTTAAAAGGAATGAGTATTACATAGAAATACGCAGTAGACTTATTGCCAATTAATTAATGTACATAATAATTGAACACATAAACATGCAAATTATATTGTAACAACATCCTATAAATCATAAGTGCCACAAAGTGAACACAAATGAAAATAGTCTCGTCTCGTCTCATGCAATAAAATGCATATATGTTATGGCATGTTTTATAACATAATAAATATTTCATAAGAAATATGTTCTTGTCTCGTCTCATGCAACAAATACACGTAAGTCACATAAGATACACATTTACATGCAATCATAATATAAATAAATTAATAGGGGCAAGTCTACCTTAATTCGAAAGTTTGGAAGTTGAGGGGGAATAATCATTTTATTCTTCTAAATCTCATGACGCTTGATCTATCGAATAAGAAAATTTAATATAAATTAGTATTTTTTGATTTTTAAAGTTTAAAAATGAATTTAAAGCTTGGGGATTTAACTGAAAAGTATAAAATAATCGACTGGAAAAGTTTTGGGTGATGAATTAGAATTTTCAAAAACGAAAAATGGCTAACTAATTTATTTTCAAAAACAATTAGGAGTGAGGTATATGATTGGCAAAACTTTAGGGCTGAAATAAAACATTTTAAAAACATAACAGGGACTAAAATAAAAGATTTTAAAACTTGGGGAACTTAAGGGTAAATCTTTAAAATCAAATCTATATAATATATAAAAGTAGCTGAGTCAACCTCAGTCAACTTCACTTTTTCCCTCCAAAACTCTTGTACTATGTGCATATTTTATTTATTTATTTATTTATTTTTCCAATTTTTGGAGATTTCAATATTTATCATGTTCACATTACTTATATTCCATATCAAATAATCAACTTCAAGACCCACTTCAAAAATAGTTGGGCATTCAACATTTATTTATTATTTTCAAAATCGCTGACGTCTACTTACAGTCTTCAATATTTGTTGTGTTTACATGGCTTCTATTTCCCGCCGCCTAATTACACTGGAAAGCCAGTTATTTTCTTCTTCTTTTTTCTTTTTTCAGAATTTGTTTCATTTTTTTCCCATTTTTCAAAATCTGTTGATTCATTTTTGTTTTCTATATCTTTTTTTTTCCATTTCCCTATATACAACCTCTTTCATTTATGTTACATATAATTATTATGAAGATATACACAATAATAAAAGATTCAATTAAATGATTATTTCTTTGAAAAAATGTGTACTGTTTAACATGACCGCTCCACTCCACATTCTATTTATCACGTTTTATGATTCAAAATTTCTGGTGCGGTGGTAATGCTTATTAGTTATTAATATTACAAACCAGTTGAAAATAAAAAATAGTAAATTATTTTTTGAAAAAGTAAAAATGATTGGCACTACTCTTTTCTTCAAAACCTGTGATATTTTGAGTCGTTGAACATAAATTTGGGTTTCTAACAAAAAGAAAAAAAATATTAAAACAATAATAATGTAGAGAAAGCTTCGAAAACAATATAGAATGCAAAATTATTTTAGACTAATAAGAGGATTTGTTAATATTTTATTTATATTATATTCTAGATTTCTCTATTGGAGTTGCAATGTGTTAACTAATGTTGGGTTATTTAGAATAGTTTTGGGTTTGATAGATATGTTAATGGTTTCGGCTGTTGAGTGAAGAAAAATATATTATTCATGGGTCAGTATATACATTTGATGAAATTGTATATCACATTGTATAAAAAATAATAAAAATAAGAAACTAGATTTTTTTTTTTTTTTAAATTTGCTTTTACCGAGAAGTTGTTTTTTTATTTTTTATGATATAAGAACGATAATTTTTTTGATTTTACTTATTTATATTTGGCTTTTTGTGTTAAAACCTCTCTTTTCATAAAAAAAAAATGTGTTCTTCTAACGTTTTCAATCTTACAAATAAATATTTGTGTTCATTTATACAAATTCAAAGTAAAATTTTTATGTTAAAAATTATATTGAAATTTTATTACTAGATAATACTCTCTCTGTCCTACAAAGATAGTCCACAATTTCTTTTTTGTCCATATCAAAAAGATAGTCTACTTTATTTTTTAAGAGTGAAATTAATATTTTATATTCCATTTTGTCCTTAATCTGTGTGAAAATGAGTAGAGGACTATCTTTATGAGATGGAGAGAGTACTAAATTATAAATCACATCATACATATAGTTTTTTTTTATAAATAATCTTATTTTTAGTTATTTAGTACATCTAAAAATTGGAGCTCTTTTTTATAGCGTATTATTAAATTATTAAATATTTTTATAGATAATTATATTTAATAAGTAATTAATTTCTTATAATAATTGTGATATTTTATTGGTCTTAATTTTATGGATAAATATTTGGTTCAGTCATACAGATCCAATGTCAAATTCTCAATTAAAATTATATCTAAAATTTATACACATTCGTATTTTTATAAATCACGTTGTATTGAAATTTTTATAATTAAATCTTATTTTTAAGTTATTTATTACATATACATATTAAAGTTCTTTCCTATGTTGCATTATTTATCAAAATTATTTCAATGACAATTACATTTAATTCTTAATTAATTTTTTATTCCAAAAAATCTCATATCACATTTTTTAACATTAACGGTTAACGAATTTATCTATATTGTTTGAAATGATATAGTTATTAATGATTTTTGTCCTAACTGTTAATTTTAAAATTTCAAAAAGTAATTAACCATACCAAGATATTCTTTGCTATATTTTAATTCAAATTTTATGATATTTTTTCACAATAATATATAAATTGTCTCCCAATTTACTTAACTAAAAATTGAGATGATCAATATTAAATTATAATTTCAATCATAAAATAATTACATTGTATAAATATTGAAAACCTAAAATATCATAAATTTGATGCAATATCTTTGTCAACCTCGCAATTTTTTTTTTATTATTATTATTATTATTATTATACATGTTGTTTTTCATTGTCAATGGTCAAAATATTGAATTTTATCTTTTATATGCATGGTCTCTATTATTAACTTTTTCATCTGTTGTTTGAATGTTCAGAGTACATGAATACTGGAGATCCTACATTTAAGTGTTCATTTTGCAAGGCGAATTTTTGGTTCGAGGATATAGTGAATAATCGTTACAAAACTTGAAGATCATATTCTATAAGGTCAAATTCTATCTGACAGTAATGCAGGATACAAGTTCTTTATTCCAAGGATATCGTTGAGCTATTCGAATTTTAGGATACTTATTAGATTTCAAAAAAAATAATTTTCATTGTTGGTGTCATATGCCATGACTATCAATAAGAATCAGGCACAATCATTTCCGCATGTATGACTTCTCCCTAAAAGGTTGATGTTTATACATGAAACTAATAAATGATGAAGTTATCTTTTATTTGTGAATGTTATTTATTTTGTTTAAGAGTTCATTTAATTTCGAATAGAATTATTTTTATTTAGAAGTTTCTTCCCGTGCAACGCACGGGATGATTCACTAGTTTTAATTATAAGCTATTTCTCTTCTCTCTCCCTCTCTCTCTCTCTCAAAACAAACCAAGAGAGAGGAGGTAGAGGGCAGCGGCGCAGGGGCTTTGCCCCATGCCAATTCCAAGTCGCGGCGACGCCCTTTCGCAGGTATTCTACCAGTGGAAGCGCCGCCGGTGAGAGGAGACCGGGGGGGGTAGTATGTGCGTGCATGGGAAGAATGATTTTTGGGCGATTTTGGAGATCGATTTCTTGCAAAACCATGGCTCGTGTTTGGATGTTTTCGGTGGAACTCCGGTCGAGGTAGGTAGGTATCATGGGTCAAATTAATTCTTGGTTTTAGGCTTTAAATTCGGATTTTCTTGGATTGATTTGTGGGTTGATTGAGGTGGCATTTGAGGAGGACAGTGTGGTTGCGGTCGGGTGATGTCTTGGCAACGGTGGTGACTTTCGAGAGGTGTTTGGTGGCGGTGATGCTTGGTGTTAACCCACGGTGGTCTGGTAATGGGTTTTGCAGAATGATAGTCGGTTATGGGGTTCACGATTTTGGAAAAATGATGGTTTCGTCGGTGGTGGTTGTGGCGGTGAACCTGGCGGAAAAGTGGGCAGTCGTGGTGTTTGTTTGGTGAAGGCAGCAGTGGTTGAATGATGGTTGTCTTGTTGTTGATTTATGCAAATTGTGGAGGGTTTGTGTGTTCTGCTATGGGGAGAGTTTGCAGTGAGTTTTCGTGTGCAACGGCAATGTGCGTGTTCGACTATGGAGGGAAGTGAGAAACAAAAATTGGTGAAAAACTATACATTTGCTGGAGTTCTTGAATTGAAGTCGTGAATAATTAGAGGGGAAGTGTATGTATAGATTGATATGGAGAGTATTGTTGTTAGGAAGAAATTGTGTACGATTGGAATATGGAAAAATATTTGTATTGGAATAGAATTGTATTAAAAAGATAATTTTGGAATTAAAATAAATAAATGTTGGAATTAAAAATGATTTTTGGATTTAAATAATTTAGAAACTTGAAATTGGTTTAAGAATCGAATTGGACTCGAGTTTATATTTTTGGCTCGAAGTACTCGACATGGCTAGACGAACATGTTTCAACTTTAATTTGAAAAAGGTGAGATCGCAGTGACACGTCTTTAATAATTTAAATAATTATTTAATAATTGTAAAATTCTTGGTCACTACAGTATCACCAATTTTCTTCGACTATCCACACTTAAAAGATCTTGATCACGCGTTGGTAGATAACTTTGCCCTAAAGGTCGAAAAATATATTCAAATTGTTGAACAAGGGCAAAGTGTGAAGGTCTATTCCAATATTATTGTTCAATGCTATCAAAACACCCTCCATTATTAGAGCCAATCCAAACCTTCTCAAGTTTTGCGCATGATACACAATCGATCGTCCCGAAGTACTTATCTTTTAGTCTGTTTTTTGTGCCATTTTTCATACTCCTAGCCATTCATCGTGTCCCTACATTTCAAACCACTTAATACGGCACACTTAGCCAATTCGATACGAGTGAGGTGATCCTTGATTTTGAACCACAACTCATTTTTACCTTTTTTATCAATCGAAACATTAGTTGTTGCATTAGTTGGGCAGAGAATTACAAATCTGGAAAATTTATGAGAAAACCTAGACATGAATTTTGAAAACCTTTTCTTTGTGCAACATAAAATTTGTTTAGGACCAATTTTATGTACTTTTGGTTATTACGCTGTGAGATGTCCATGTACAGACGATCCTCCTCGAAACACATACTGAAATTCATCTACAAAACAAAAAATTGTGGAAGTCAGGTGATGGACAATGTCATGATATCTGTATAGCATGAAAGTTCATATTGGAATGTTCATGTGTACAGAAAAAAATAGTTCAGGTCAGCCAATATAAGCTGTCGGGAAAACCAGATATAAACTGTTAAGTCCGACAATTTTTCTCTGTAGTTGTTTCAAAAATGTTAGAACATGATCATGTATTCATCTTTGCATTCCATAAATTAGAATAAAAAATCATTACCTCGGTCTGAAGTATATGATGTCATAACATTGTAAATGCTCCACAAAATGCAATGCATCAAGTTCAATACTTGAATGTGGTATGAACACACAATATGCAAGCGATGCATGCTTATTCTATGCACACAAGTAAGACGATAATACAGAATCTCACCTAAATACGTGTGAACGGGTGAACAAAGATAATGTAGGAGTTTCATGAAATGAGCATTGAACAACAAAATATAGCATAAAGACAAACTCTCGATTCTAACAGTTTCTCTTGACAGTTCATTTCAAATTCTTTCTCGATGCTTCTATGTTCTCGATAGAACTCCTGAATTCATAATCAAAACTCATCAACTTCAATGACATTATATAATAAAATAACCTTCTATATTTTCCACACAAATAAATGGCTTGGAATCAACATTTCTCAAATTTAATACAACTGTTCATCAACAATGCATAAAGATACATATGAAATTAATGAAATGCAATCTTATTCCAAAAAATTGAAGAACATATTGAATACAAAATCTCCTCCACGTACACCTTGAAGGATAAATGAAGTCAGACATCCCTAAATGATTATGACATGCACATTCAACACGAAAGTGAAATTCTAGAACATAACTGTAGGGATTTTCAATTTCCTCGATAGTTTATTTGGATGATATTCTAGATGCATGTATAGTCTCCATGAAAATCCATCAAAATCAAGATTCATCATCCTTCAACCACATCTTGATAGAGGAATGGATGGGAGTTATATTGCTATGGAAGCAAAGTAGAGTTGGACAAGATTTGGAGAAAGTGAAACTCTATTTTCTTTTTGGTTATTTCATGTCCTTTTTTCTTTAGTTAGAAATAATCAAAATGGGAATAGGTTAGGGTTGTAGATGTGATTGTAATAGACTTTTTTGGACGACTTTTTGAACTTGTCAAGTCATTTGGATTAGGGAGTTTGAAGGTATTTAAATTTTGTGGATGGGAAAATGTCTTAAAAGTGTCTTTTTGTCAAGATTATTAAAATGTGATCTTTTTGTTGATGCGTTTCTAAGATTTTTCATTAGGTGCAATTTCCTCTTTTGCAATTGACCAATTTTGTGTAATTGGAGCGAAATGTTCCTATCTGTTTGTCTTCATTGCGTAAATTATCTATAATTTTAAAGCTTTGTAAAATATCAAATGTTTATAGAACTAGTTGAGGAATCAGGTCAATGGTCGAGGGTTAACCCGAGGTCGACACGAGGATTAAAATAATAATAATAAAAATATTAAAATTTAAAAAATCATAAACTTAAAATAAAATAAAATAAATTCAAAACACAGGTCAAGCCTGGGTCTAGGTCGGCCGGGTTTCCCAGCTCAGCCTAGGTAGTGTTTCATATAATAATAAATATTTAAATCATTCAATGTTCAAATAGTCTATCAAAGATATAAATAAAAACTATGTGATCAAATACATGAGACGCAAAGAAGAATCCAAGCATACAAGATTAGAGTTCAAGTTCAAGTTCAAGAGTTGATTTAACATATGTAAAGGTATAACACTCTCAATATTTAGCGATGAAATCCAACGAGCTCGAAAATGATTTTTATGCATCAGACACTAACTTGAAAATTCGTCACTTGCATAAAATATTTTTTATCAAAGTCAATATTGCTTTTCAAATGTTATTTGATCTTAAATCATGATTATATTATGTTAAACGACTTTGAAAAATAAGTTAGAAACCTTAAAATCGTGCATTTTTATTTTTTTCAAAAGCCAACTTTTGGTCAACCGAAAGTCCAGCGGTTGAAAATGTGTAATGGCTATATCATCTTTCGGTCGATCGAAATTTACGATTTACTCAGCCGAAAGTTGCTGATTTTCATTTTCTTGATCTATAATAGCCATCTCATTTTCTTTTAATTCCAACAAATATAGAAGAGATTTTACAGAAACTTACTTGTAAAAATTTATTGTTCTTAATTGGTTTATATTCATCTATATTTATAGGAAAACTTTGATTTATCTGAGCTTTATATTATCAAATTCATCAAAGTCTTTGGGAAGAAAGTTTTTGTGAAAATTCTTGATTTTATATTGTTTAAACTTCTTCAACATCTTCACATTATATATTGGAATTGAAGTTTAAGTCTCTCTTTACTCTAAATTTGTTTTAATCTTTTAAAGAGAGAATTTCAATTGAAGAACTTTGATTATTTGTACTATACTATTCATTATCATTTGATTCATCAGAGTTTCATTATCTATACACTTTGAGCTTAACTTATTGTTAATTATTCAAGTCTGGCATCTCTTGGTACTTAACTTGATTTAATTATTTAATAAGAGATTATATTATTTGAAAAACTTTGTTTGATTGCATTGAAATTTTCATTATCATTTGTATCAAAGTTTTTCTTTAACACTCGAGCTTAATTCATTATTATTTATTGAAGTGCTAGCCGAATTCTCTAGGTACTTAATTTGAGTATATCATTTATTAATAGAGTTATTTCAATTGTAATTAAATTCACTATATTTGGTGGTTTCAAGATCCTTGTGAAAACTCTATTGTTGTTAAGGAAAGGTGCTCCTTAATGTAAATCGTCTAAGGATAAGTGCTCCTTATTGTAAGTCACTTTAAATGATAGGTGCTCCTTGTTGTAAGTCACCTAAGGATAAGTGGTTCTTTGTTGTAAGTCATTTAAGGATTTGATACACCTTGTTGTAAGTTATCATTATAGTGGATTTGACTTTTCTCATGACAGAGAGCTTGGTAACAGAGGACGTAGATCACATTGGTTGATTGAAACTTTTCAAATAGGGTTTGCATCATCTTTTCTCTTTTACTTACTTACATTTCACTTTCTCTATTCTTTCAATTTATATTGTGCAACTCTATCTCTAGGTATTATACTTGCTTTATCAATTAAGTTTACACCTTTATAGCACACTACATTGATAGTTAAGTTACTTACAACATTAAGTGTTCATATTTGTACCTATTGATTTTAAGTTTAAGATTATGTATCAAAAATACATTTCACTTTCTCTATTCTTTCAATTTATATTGTGCAACTCTATCACTAGGTGTTATACTTGCTTTATCAATTAAGTTTACACCTTTATAGCACATTACATTGATAGTTAAGTTACTTACAACATTAAGTATTCATATTTGTACCTATTGATTTTAAGTTTAAGATTATTTATCAAAAAATGTTTTATAAACCAATTCACCTCCCCCCCTCTTGGTTAGTTACTCTTGGACTAACAGTCGGGGGTTTCCCAGCCGACCCAATCCACATTTGAAAAGATTGAAAATAATGAACTTACCTTACTCTTTATGTAAACAAAAAGAAATGAAAAAAAAAAAAAGTAAGAATATTTGCTGTTAAAATCTTAATTTTTTTTAATTTTACCTTACACTTTAAACAAACAAAAAGATATAAAAGAAGCCAAAAAAACTTAAAATAATTATACTTAAAATCTCAAAAAAAAAGATTTCCAAAATGTACAAACAAGTCTCTTATAAAACAATTTAAAACATAGTAAAATTTATTATTATTTCTAAATTTACTTCTTTGAGTTATTTTTGTCTAATTTTACTATAAATTTTATTATTCTACATCATCATCTATATATTATTAGAAATGATTTAAAACGGATTTTTGAAAATTGGTGACTTTAACCAAGCATTCGGTACTTCAAACATTAAAATGGCGAGAATGTAGAGATTTTTAGTGAATAGTAAACGCATGTTAAAATGGAATGACTCTAGAAATTTGCTTGATAAAACACATTTTTGAAACACGATTTTATTAGTTGGAGGCATTCTCTCTTATGACCCTACATGTAGACTCTTCCTAGTTTTTAGATTGAAGCATCTCTTAAGATGCCTTAACACTTGGCTTTGATGATTGGAGTACTGTGCAGATCATTTCTTTATTACTCTCTTTCGTCTATGTTTTCTCTCTAGAACCATATAGGGTTCTTCATTTTCTTCTTCTCCTTTTTTTAATTCAAACTACAAATATTTTGTAGATAGTTTGAGTAGTGTGTACTTGGTGTATTTTGGAGGTTTATGTGGTGATGTTTCTTTAGTAACATTGTGTAGAGGCGATAGTGAAGGAATCTTGGATTCTTGTATCCTGTAATCTGTATCATGGCTATTTAAGTGGATCTAGAGCATTTTCTACTTTGTTAGATGCTCAACAGGTGAATAGCACATTTGTTTAAATAGCCAAACCCATCAGTGGTTAAAAGTTTGTTCTTTTATGTTTTCTACAAGTTTTATATTTGGGTGATTTGTTGTTTAATTTTGTTTTAAGACTGGATTTGAGATCAACAAGTAGTATCAGATACATATTCTTTCAAAATAAAACGATTTCTGCTTTTGTTTTTCAGAAACCCTAAATTTTGTTTTAAATACTTGCTTCGCTATAAAAGGAGAGTTCTGTCTGAAATTTTTTTTTTTAAACAAAAGTTTTTTTTTTTTTTTTGAAAAGCGATCTTTTAGATCTTTTCTTGATTCAACTTTTAGTTGTATCTTTGTTGGTGTTTCAGCAAAATCTATGTGTTTCTGGCTGGATCTTTTTAGATCTGAAAAGATGTACATTAACTCGTTCTAACATTGCAAAATCTAAAATAGCAAAATTTTGATATTTTTTGTCTCTTATATATCATATATAATTGTGACTACTTCTGCTAGAAAATGAGGGCTGAGCTAGTAAGATTAGTGGAATTGGATGAGGTTGCTTGGAGCTCTTTCTTTCTTCACCTATTTGATAGTGTTATTAGGAAGTTTTGGAAAACCTCTACAGCTCAAACCTTATGGGAAAAGTTATGAACATTGTATCTAACTAAAACAATGTCTAATAAGTGTTATCATTTAAGAAAAATCTGTAACTTCAGATTTAACCCTTCCTTAAGCCTTGAAGAAAATTATGACAAGTTCATAAAAGTTCACAAAATTGACTCAAGATCTTGCTGACTGTAATGAAAAACTCTTTGAAGATCAACAAGGTGTTTCTCTTCTAAATGCTCTAAGTGAAAAGTGTAGGGAAATCATAACTGTCCTATAATATGGAATAGAAGAATTAATTGTTCAAATTATAATTTCACAGATAACTTGAAATGAGATCTGATTTCAAAGATGCTAGAAGCATAGAGGATTTATATATAGGTGAAAAATAGAAATTCGGTAAGAATAATAACTTTAGAACTCCTACAAGAAGAAGACATGAGATGATAAGTTTAAATAAAGATACAAAACTAAAGGAAAATCCAAAGAGAAAATCAGGAAGTGTTAATAATGTGGCAAAAATGGTTATCTTATAAAAGACTATTTTAAAAGGGCCTCTAACATGAGAGAAAAGCTACATTTAGAAACTTTTGTTGTCATTATGTGTGAAAACGAAAAAGAAAAAAAATCAAAACTCGCAAGGTCTTTTCCTATTTGTTGCAGCAAATAGAGACCTTAATGAATGAGATCTTGACTCTGACTACACTTTCACATGTCCTACAAAGGATTGGTTCCTGACGTGGTTAACCTTAATGGTGGATAGGTTTAGATGGGAAATTATATAAATTGTCAAATAAAAGGTATTGGAACCCTAAATCTTTCCCTAAAGAACAATCATATCCTGAGATTGAGATTAAAAAGAACTAGATATGTTCCTGATTTGAAAATGAATCTAATATCCTTAGGTGAATTAGATGAAGAATATGAAATTGAAATTCATAAGGGCTATACCAATATTACCTTAAATGGAAATGAAATATTCTGCACTCCTAAAGTTAATGGATTTATACCTTGCATGCCAGACCTAATGTTGGCAAACTCTCTGTTGCTATAAACTTTCACTCTGATGCTGATACAATCTAGTATAAAATACTTGACCTCATTCGTGAAAAAGGATTGATAACTTTGAATAAACTTGGTCATTTTGGAAATGATAACATTGATAAATTAAGTTTTCGTGAATAATTTATTATTGAAAAATAAAATAGACTTTCTTTCAAAACTGACATTCATAAATCCAAATCCATATTCGAATATTTACTTGCTAATATTTGGGATCCAACATCTCTAAATACTCTAAGTGGATTTAGTTACTATCTACTTATAATAGATGATTTTTCAAGAAACATTTAGACCATTCTTTTGAAGGCCAAGTCTGATACATTTCAAAATTTCAAACAACGAAAATTGATGAACGAAAATCAAACAAATAGGAAAGTTAAAGTACTTTGAACTGATAATGGTCTTGAATTTTGTAATCATGAACATAGTGGTCTTATAAGTCTTGTGGATATTCCAAACCAAAATTGTTTGGGTATGCATCCTACTCATATCAAGTGAAAGGAAACTTGAACCTAGATACTAAAAATATATCTTCATAAGATATGAGGAAGAAACAAAAATGTATAGACTGTGAGTTAAGCAAAAAGGTGGGTTCAAGGTTATTTTAAACAGAAATGTCATCTTTAATGAAAATGACATGCCCTATCTTGCATTTTCAAAAATAAGATCTAAAGATACTTCTTACGTTAAGAAAACTATCATTGAAAATCAGATTCTTAACTTTGTTGAGCCTGCTATTCAGATTGAGGTGGAATCTACTCAATATGAATATGTTCAAAGCTAAAGTGATGAAGAAAATGATGTTTCATCTAGTGAGACTATTGTGTTTGAGTACATGTTGACCAAAGATAGAAGTAGGAAAAATAAGATTTCCTCTACTAGAATCAATAATGATGATTTTGTGACACTCTTTTTTGTTCTAACTTTGTCAATTCTGATCCTAATATATTTGATGAGGCTCTTAATTATAAAGATTTCGTCCTTTGGAGAGATGCTATGAATTATGAAATTGAATCTTTAATCAAGAATAAAACGTGGTTAGTTAACATGCCTAAGGATCAAAAAGTTGTTGACTATAAATGGATTTATAAAATCAAAGATGGTGAGTCTAATGTTAATAAGAATAGATATAAAGCTAGACTTGTAGCAAAAAAGTTCAATCAAAGGGAGGGGGTTGATTATAATGAAATCTTTCTCATGTTGCTAAATATACTTCTATCATAATATTGCTTGCCTTATCTGCTCATTTTAATTGGAAACTTAATCAGCTTGATGTTAAAACTGCTTTCTTGAATGGTGATTTAGATGAAACTGTTTATATGAGTTAGCCTAAAGGTTTTGAAACAAAATCTAAAACTGAAAAAGGTTTTCTTATTGAAGAAATCTCTATATGGCCTAAAACAGACACCGAGGAAGTGGTATAAGAAATTTAATTCTTATGTTCAAATTCTAGGATTTGAAGAAGTAATTTGATTCATGTTTCTTTTATAAACGCTCTGGTGGACTTGAATCAGTTTACCTTTTATTATATGTTGATGACATATTACTTGTCTGTCATGATAAATCTAAAATTGAAAGAATTAAATCAAAATTGAAATCTGAGTTTGAAATGAAAGACCTAGGAAATGCTAAGAGTATTTTAGGTATGGAAATCAAAAGGGATGGAGAAAATTGCATTTTGTATGTCAATCAGCTTTCTTATGCTATAAAAGTACTTGAAAAAAACTATGTTTGATTATAAATCTGTTACACTGTTTCTTGCAAGTCATTTTAAACTGTCTTGTGATCAATCATCCAGAACACCTAAAGAATCTAAAGAAAAAAAATGGAAATAATACCTTATGCTAATGTTATTGGCTCTATTATGTACACAATGGTTTGGACTAAACCTAATTTGGCTCATGGTATAAGTATCTTAAGTAGATTTATGGCTAACCCCGGTGAAACACAGTGGCTTGCTATAAAATGGATGCTGGGATATTTAAAGGAGTTTTCTATTTTAGGACTTCGATTTAATAAATTTAATGAAGGTATTATGTTAAAAGGATATAAATATTCAGATTTTGTAGGTGATCTTGATAAAATAAGATCAACTTCTTCTTATAAATTTACTCTTTCTAATGGGTGCATTAGTTGGAAATTCCAATTGCAAAAGATAGTTGCGCTATCTTCTACTAAGATAGAATACATTGTTTCTTGTGATGTTGTAAAAGAAGCAATGATGCTGAGAGGTTTGTTGAAGGAAATGGTTTTATAGAAAACACGACCAGGTTGTATACTGATAACCAAAATGTCATGAATTTGAGTAAGAATCATGTATACAATTGATAAGTGCATTTTATACACTTATTTCCATTCTAAAAGCAGAATTTATTGTTATAGTTTTAGAGTAATATCTATTGATTTCTTTATTATTTATTTATATCGCAGAAAATATCCCAAAGTTGAGAAAATACAAGAATTGAAGCAAAAACAATTCAATTGGATGATAAACGAGCTAAATTGTGCACATGATGAGCTAATGAAGTCAATTGAGGTGTAAAGTGGAGCTAAAGTAGAAAAATGAAGATGATCAAGAGCTTAATTGAACAAATCAAAACAAGAAAGAAGTCAATTGAAAGAAATCAGAAATTTAAGAGTCAAATTGCTCTAATCAAAAGATGGAGGATCGAAAGCACAAATAAAAGGCGAGGACCAACTTAAATGAAAATGAAAGATGAAAATGAACTCTAGCCAACGAACCGTGCAGCCGTGCAAAATTTTACAACGCGGTAGCATGACCACACTTAAAATGGACATAATCAAAATTCTTAAGCTGCGCAGCGACATGATTATCCGAGTGGGTAGCAATGGCAATGGGTGGATCAGGGCGGATAGTTTCCAATCCTAACCGCCCTGCCATGTTATAGAGTCGATCCAGTCCGCCCCGCGATCCGCCAGTCAGAGCGGATTTCGGATCGGGGGCGAATCAATTGCATTATCCTCCTGTTGATCCGTTATTTTTTTTGCATAAGCTCTCTGCAATTGAAGAAATATTGCATAAAATAAAAAGATTCAAGACTACTCAAATTACAAAACTTAATAGACAAAAAATTCATTCATAGACCCAAATATTTGCATCAATATTCAGTAATAGAAACCGAATCAAAAATTTATGTGCATTAACAGTCAAGAAAATATGCATTATTGAAGAACTACTTGAATAATTTGTATTTTTGAAATTGGAAAATCCATACGAACAAAAATCCCAATTTCATAGCTGCACCAAAAACTTCGAAAACCAAAAAAAAAAAAAAAAAAAATTAACATAGGAACTAGGAGAAGATCAAAAGATCTGTGTAGTGGCGGATCCTCCGCTGAAATCAAGATGTTAGATCTGTAGCGGTGGTGCAGCCTTCACGTATTGCGGACTCTATAGCATGAGAAACTTGGAGAAGAAGATCTGAAGAAAAGAGTGAGGGAACTGAAGAGGTCGAGAGGCTAGACTCTGGAGAGCAAATGAGCGAAGCTGCAAGTTGTAATGAAATGTTATTTTGGGTTGGGGATTATTATTTTAAGGGTTGGGAAATGGGCTTGGGTGATGGCAATTGAAATGGGCTATTCACAATTTTTTTTTCATCTATTTACAATTGAAATGGGCTGTTTACTTCCAGTTAATTTTTTCATCTATTTTCATTTTAAAAAAATAAAATAAAAACTAACGGATCGCAAGACGAGGCGAATCGGATCGGATCACCCCCGATTCAAATCCGCTCCATGAATTTTCGGATCATGGCAGATCACATAAATTTCGATCCGTCGATCTACAGATAGGGATTTTTTCGGATCGAATTTTTTTGCCATCTCTACGAGTAGGTCATGCAGTTGGCCTGTATGTGGGTTTCAGCAATTTTTCACCCCTTTTCTCCTAGGTTATACCTAAACCTATATATACCTATTGTTGTGCACATTTTGGGGGTTCCCAAATTGTCTAATTTATACTAGAACGCTGTTATATTATCAAAGGATCTATGTAAAGCCAAGGTGAAGATTGAAGATACAAGATCAAGAATATGAACGGGGTGACATCCTACAATCATTCTTGTGCTTTTTTTTTTTTTTTTTAATCATGTATCTAGGCTAGGCATTTAGTGTTAGGATTGTGATAAAACTTTAATTTCTTGACTCCATATTTTGAATTTTCGTTTAATTTATGCAATTTATGGAATTGAGCAATTAAATCTTGCTTTTATTATTATGCAAATTTCTGGCCAACTTTAGCAGAATTCTTGTGGAGTTTTCTTATGTTCCAGAGAGTAGGAATTTGTTATATGTGTTTTAATTGTCACAAAGTCTAATAGGGGATAGAGATATACCGCATATGCTTTGTGCTATCTTTGAAAGTGTTCACAAAATTAAATGCTTTTCTAAAGTTTGAATTCATCATAAAGATATAGTCGGGTCGCATTTAAAAAATGTTTTTATGCATGACTCGAGATAGGACTTAAATAACATTGGGAACACAGATTTTCAAAATCCCATGAATTATATTTAAACGACCAAGTTAAATTATGGATAATGGAGTTAAAGTAGATTCATAATTCTAACATGCTTGTTTTTCATGGTTTTCATAAAAATCCTATCTATAGTAATTTTCTAGTTTAATTGTTAGCTTTAGTTAATCAAATTTCTTACTCGATATATTTATTCCGGTCAAGGAACTTAGTATAGAAATACAATTTAATTCAATCTTTGTGGGAACTGTTGACCACAAAATCCGGCTGGACCTTGGACCAACACGTCTCAACTCCTCTCTCTTGAACGCGTGGATCTCCTGCGCACTGTGACAAACGATCAGTTTGCAAAGGGGGCCGAGGTGGCTCCCGTTTGCACTCCGATGCCAAAGTCAGCGGCCATGTCAAGCAAATATAATTTGAATGCGGGAAATATAAATGCGTAAAAGAGAGAAAATGGAGTGAGAGATATTTATTTAGTTAAGAGTATCAAATTGCTAACCCCTTACTAGGCGGGAGGAGTGCCATATTTATGGGGGAACTCTCCATCTCGGATCATGACACGTGGCATACTTTACACTTGTCTTCACCCTAGCTCTTGGAGGTGACAACCTTGCTTTTTGACTGTAATCATTGCTACATTTCGTATGGGATGGGCGCCTGTCACATCCTGGTAAAGGAAGTGTCCCATCACTGACTCCATCTCTCTTCTAGTCAACGCCATAAAGTGCCCCGGCTGAGTATAAAGCACATCGGCCAGACGTAAACCAGGTCGGCTAAAGAGGTTTTCTTGACATACCACCTCGGAATTTGACCCTAGGTGATATTTTAGACCTTAGCCGTGGGTCGAGGTCCATTGGGCCTCTATTGGGCCCTTGCTGGTGGATCACTGTACTTTTCTTTGGGCCTGGATTCAACACTAGTCCCTCAAATCCGAAGTGATCATTCATGGGCGTGTAGGATTTGTTGTACGCTCGAGGCACTAACTTTGTTATGGTGGCTTTCATATGATGCTGCAAACCTGAAGCCTAGGATGCTGCAAATCTGGAGATTTGGATTTGGAGTAAAGCCGACCCCCTATTCCCGTTCTACTTGTCAAGTGAAAACTGGGATTTTATCAACACGTTTTTTTTTAGGCGGCGCATTCAATATGAAGGGGGCTATCAATATCGATTCCCAAGGAGCAGGAAGGGAATGATTGGTAGCATCCCTCCGCGCATGGTGCTCACAAAGGTAACTGAACGGTTTGCTTCCCTCATTTTGACAGTTGGCAGCTAGATTAACTCATTTCCCAAAGGATGATGATTAAGCATATTAATTATGTGGCTCACAGATCAAGGGTTTTAGGTCACAAGTTTCCCTATAAAGCCTCCTTCTTATTGTATTTCCTTTGCCATTTCCTCAAAGTATCTCGTAGCAATATTTTCGAAAGAACTGTAGCATCTCCTTCGTTGCAGCAATATTTTCAATATTTATTCGAGAGTTCTTTACTCAGCATCCGGATTACATCACTCTGTACTCTCCGTTGGCACGCTGCTCACCCTGTGTGCATAGTTTTGAAGGTATACTTCTTTTCCTTTGTAAATGCAAAGAAACAACAAATTTTTTTTGTTTTTATGTATTTGTTTTTCTTTGGTGCCTCTGATCCACTTTTAAGAATAAATGGAAGGAGTTGGGGGAACGGGTTCACAGGAAATGCTAGCAATGGCGATTCCTGTCAGAGGTTTCTGCACAATATCTTTGTCGATTTTTAGTTCCCGCTTCTTTAGAGAGCAAATTAAGAGGAGGAATCGGAAAACTAGCGGTATAATTTATTTGAGTGATTCTGACAGCGAAGAAGAGAGAAACCAGAACCACATGGCCCATCTATCATCCGAAGAGGAACTTGCGCTAAGAGAGCTTCGAAGCAAACGTGATAGAGATATGGGGAGAGAGGGAACAACTGGTTTTTCTTCTGGTCAACAGGATCCTAATTTAGGCACCAAGACCCCTTTCCAGGCGCATAGAGAGGAGCTGGGGCTCTCAGAGGAGGAGATAGCCCAGGTCGAAGGCTGGGTAGACCTGGTAAATAAAATATCAGGATATCATGTGGACCCTGATCCAAACCCAGATTTGTGGGAGAGCAGCGAGGTCGCTACTGAAATTCGAGGAGTTGATTTGGCTGCGGCCTCGGCGAAATTCAGGATGCCAGAAGGGGTTCGTTTAGTGCATCCTACACCTTCTTTCCGACCATGTTGTCCTCCTCTAGGCCATATGTTACGACACTCTGTCCTGCGGGATGAGGTTACCTCTTCATCCCTTCTTCAGGGCCTTGCTTAGGAGCTATTACTTGTACCCCTACCAGTTGGCACCCAACTTTTGGACACAGGTCGTGGGCACTTGGCTAGTGTGGCAAGAGGTCAACCCTAACCATCCCATCTCACTACACATTATTCATACCTTGTACACTCTGAAGAAATCAGTGAGAAGGGAGAGGGACATGAGGCCAGATGTGAAAGACTAGTATTACTTGTCTTCTAGAGGCTCATATCCTCCTGTCATTACTGGCCAACCTACTTCTATAAAGAACTGGAGGAATCAGTGGTTCTGGGTGGCTTGGGAGTGGCAGAGTTCGCCTGTGGACCCTAGTCCAGAAATTTCAGTTCCCCGAACTCTTCCCCTTCCTAGTTAGTCTTGTGTTTGCTTTAGTGTATTTAAGTGTCATGTGTCACTTGTTTTTTATTTTCCATTCACTTTTCTTTGCCAGCTTTTAACATGTTACCGATTTGTGATAGGGGATACTTTTGCCGGCCTACTCCCTGACACGAATTTAGCGGCCGGTAGGCGTTTGTTCGCTTACAAGGGCACCTTTCAGGAGGTTATTCAACAAAATAAGTTATTCGTCAAACACGGTCTTATGCGAGCCATGGGTGAGTCTGTTTTGTTACTGTCTTTATATCTCATGTCCCCGTTGTTCATAGCCTCATTTTTACTTCTTTTCTGGTTATGTTCCAAAGAATTCCCGTAGATTTCTCTAAAGGGCCTCATGGCTACGAAGATCCCTCCTGCACTTCACCATAACAGTGAAGTTGAGAGGAAACAGAAGGCGGTATTGGCCAACCTGCAAGTTGGGGTGGCGAAGGAAGTGTCCGAGGCGTCTACAGCCCAACTTCAAGGTCCGCTTTCAGCCTTACTGCCACCACCCACTCTGCTGCCAGTGGGTCCCCAACAGCCCAGCAGGGAAGGGAGGCAGATCCTAAAAGAGGCATTGCCAAAGGGAAAGGGAAAAGGTAGGATAGGGGAGGATCCAAGAGGGACAGGGAGACTAAGGATGCCTCAGTGCCGCCTTCCTTGCCCGAGGACATATCTGAGCATGCGCCTGAGGAGGAACCCGCCCCCTTGAAGAGGCTTAGAAGAGGCAAGAGCAAGGAGTCCACTTCTGCGCCTCCGCTACCAATGATAGAAGATCTGGAGGACGAGCCGTCTGTGCTCATTCCAGGCTTAGCATATGAAGTGACACCGGAGGGGGCAGAAGAACTCAAACATATTAAAACCAGCATTCTCCCCAAAGATGTCACTTTCAGCCCTTCACTGTTTGACTCCCCCAGTTCTCCTCCAGCCCGGGCAACATTTATCACTGAGCAATTTTGGACGGAGGGTTGGTCCGCTTTCTCCTATGGTGTCAGTCCGTCCCGAAAGCTGCTCGCCGCCAAGGCCATGAACGTCAGGGCGTTGGCCCTTATTGACGAGGTGGAATCGTCCGCGGAGGAGGTGCAGAGGGACAAGAAAAATGTTGAGACTGCTCTCCGGCATGCGGACAACATGTTAAAGGAGATAAATGACCTAAAGACCCAGCTGTCCATAGCCCGAAAGTCTTCCTCCGAGGAGAGGGCCAATGCTAAGCGTCTCCAGGAGGATAACAATAAGTTGAGACACGACCTCCAGGCCTCTGAGTCAGACGTGGCGGTCTTGTGCAAGAAACTGGATGATTCTAACCATGCACAGTCTATCACATCTGAGGCCCTGGCCGCCGTTAATGCAGCCAAGTTGAAGCTGGAAGCTGAGGTGGCAGCAGTTAATGAAAAACTGGGGAGGGAGCTGGAGGCTAAAGCAAAGGCAGAAGAGGACCTTGCCTCTTTGGAAAAGCGTATGCAAAAAAGGATCACTGAGGTCCTGGAGCAGACCATCACGACACGGGTGGAAAATGCTTTAAATACCAGAGTGTCGGAGGCTGTCCAGAACTTCAAAGACACTTTTGAAGAGACCCCAGAGTACGAGGCTATGCAGAGGGTTTTTGGGAACTTAGGGGCTAGGATGGCTTTGGGGGACGTGAAGGAAGCCTTTCCCACTTTGGACCTGTCCTCCATTGAAGCCTTATACCCCGAGCCTCAAGATGCTCCTGCGGATCCTCTGGATGCATCCGGCAAGGGCTCTTCCGAAGATGTCCCTCCACAATAATCCTCTTCTATCTTTGCCTTATTGTTAGGTTTTTTTTTTTTTTTTTTTTGGTGGCGCCAATGGAGCTTTATACTGCAAATGTAACATTTCAAATTGTAAATGCCTCAATTTTATGAATGAAATGACTTATTCATATTGTTTAAGATTTATACTATTTAAGCTTGGATGTTTCCAAGCACGGATGCCTTGTAATTGTAAATGTCTTGTATGATGATGTAAAACTCCTACATTTACAACTTTGTATGAACTTCTGTTAATGGCGTGAACATCTTCAATCCATACGCAGTGGTCGTAGTGTAAGTTCACAGGAGTCCTTCATTTTTAACAAATTTCGCGCCTGGCGGAGGCATGTGGTTTTGCAACCAAAATAATATATGAACTTTTACGTTTATCCTTTACGCTTGATTACACAGTACTTAGTACACATATGTCTTGCAAATGCTTTGTCTGAATGTATGTGTGCTGCAAACGCTTTGTCTGAATGTATGTATGAAAGTATCAAACATTTCGCGGAAACGTTTAACACTTCGCACAAGAGAGCGCTCTGTATGTATGAACTAACTTAATGCATTCAAGTTTGCTGATTATATCTGACTCTGATCAAGAGTTCCAGTTTATATGACAACATTTGACTAAATATGAATGCTTCCAAACGCAAATGTCGTTTAAACGTATTGCGTGGTTAATGAGTATAGTCCCTCAGATCTGAGTGGTTTGAGGCATTTATGTTTACCAGTGAGATCTGATTTTGAATAACATTTGAACGTATTTAAGTCACATTGTAAGATCTGTATACACAGTTTTGGTTGTACTAACACTTTTACGGTGCTAACACACTCAATTCTTACGCAGTGGTCGCAGTGTGAGCTGATAAAAGTCCCTCGCTTTTAACAAATTTTGTGCATGGCGGAGACTCGTGGTTTTGTAACCAAAATAGTTTAGGGGAACATTGTACCTATTGAGGAGGAATTTTATTCATTGGAAGTAACGACGAAGGTGATCTGTGTTCCAAGGATTACATAGAGGTATCCCAGACAAGTCTTCAATCATGTATGTTCCAGGTACCACCTCGGCAATTACTTTGTATGGACCTTCCCAGTTAGGACCTAGAGTCCCTACTCCTGGATCTTGGGTTGAGGGAAGAACCTTTTTGAGGACCAAGTCCCCAATATTAAAGTGCCGGCTCCTCACCCTTTTGTTGTAATAGCGAGCCATCTTCTCATGGTATCTGGTCATTACCACTTGGGAATCGTTCCGTTTTTCCATGAGGAAATCCAAACTGGCCCTTTGTGCTTCTTCGTTTCTCACTTCGTCGTAATGAGTTTGACGAAGCGAAGGGATCCCAATTTCAACGGAACATACCTCCTCGGCTCCATATGTCAATGAGAAAGGTGTTTCACCTGTAGCGGTGTGCGAGGTGGTTCGAAGCGCCCATAACACTTGTGGGAGTTCATCTACCCATGCGTCCTTTTTGGATTCCAACTTCCTTTTCAGGGTATTTTTTATGGTCTTGTTCACAGTTTCGACCTGTCTGTTAGCCTGTGGGTGATGTGGAGATGAGAACAGTTTTCTAATTCCCAAATCGTCGCACAACTCATCTACACTTCTGTTTTTAAACTGTTTGGCATTGTCACTAACCAGCGAGTGGAGTATTCCAAACCGGCATATGACATTCTTCCAAATGAACTTGGTGGTGTTGGCCTCGGTGATTCTCATCAGTGGTTCTGCTTCGACCCACTTGGTGAAGTAGTCAATTGCCACTATCACAAAGATATTATTACCAGCACCCCTAGGCATAGGACCGATAATATCAACCCCCCACTTTGCAAAAGGCCAAGGGCTAGTCACCACAGTTAGCTTGTGATGCGGCTGATGTGGTATGGTTGCGTGTCTTTGGCATTTATCGCACTTACACACGAAGTCAAGGGAGTCCTTTCGCATAATGGGCCAGCAATATCCCTGTTTGAGGGCTTTACGAGCTAGCGATAAAGCCTCGGCATGGTTCCCACATATGCCCTCATGGATTTCTCTCATTACATACCGTCCTTCCTCTGGCCCCACACATCTCAGTAACGGGGAGGTGTAACTCCGTTTATAAAGTAGGTCATCCAAGAGCACGAAATTCGCAGCGTATTTTTGCAATTTTCGAGCTGCCTCTGGCTCGTTTGGCACTGTCTGGTGCTTCAAATATGCGATCATGGGATTCATCCAGGATCCCTCTTCTTCTACCGAAAATCTCCGGTCCTGGCTCAATAGAAGAAGTCAACACGCGCTCAACTGGGATTAGATTATGTAGCTCTGAATCACTACTGCTTGCTAGTTTGGACAAAGCATCGGCGTTGAAATTTTCTGTTCTGGGGATGTGCTGTAACTCCATTTTTCCGAAGTGCACAGCCAAATCTCTTACTTTCTTCAAGTAAGCGACCATAGAAGGTTCTTCGGCAGAAAATTGCCCATTGAATTGACTTACAACGAGCTGCGAATCGCTATTCGCCACTATGGACTTAATCTTCAGAGCTTTTGCAAGTCTTAGCCCGGCTAATAACGCCTCGTACTCAGCAACATTGTTTGAGTACTCAACCAACTGATCGATCCGGGGCAGTGGAAACTGTCTTTTGGACATGCCTGGTTCAAGTTTGAAAAATCAATACATACCCTCAGTTTCCCATTGTGTTTTGGTACCAAAACAAGGTTTGATACCCACTTCGGATAGCGGGACTCTCTAATGAAGTCATTTTTCAATAGCTTCGTGACCTCGTCTTTCAAGGCCTCATACTTGTCGAAACTCATAGGTCATCTCTTTTGCCTATGCCCAGGGCTTCGTGGATCAATCTGGAGTATGTGACAGGCCTCTTTAGAATCGATCCCAACCATGCTTCCATGCGAATACATCGAGATTTTCAAGTAAGAAGCTCTTCAATCGATTTTTGTACTCAATTGGTGAATCCAATCCGATCTGCAATTCCTTGATTGGATCAAACGGGTCTACACCGAAGCATTCTAGCCTTTCGGCCGGGGTGGAGCAATTGTCTCCTACCATTCTTGGGTCCAGATCTTCCAAATCTTCTTCTAGTGTCATCATGACGTCCTTATTTCCAAAAGGCTCTTCACCCAATCTTTCAGGGTCTGGAGCAGCCTCGGCCATGGCTACATCGCTAATCATGTTCAAGCTTCGATCTTGAAACTTTCGGATTGCGTTCGTGTAACAGGCTCGCGACTCATTTTGGCTCCCCCTTACAGTTGCAACGCCATGCTCCGTGGGAAACTTCATGCAAATGTATTTTGTATGCGTTGCAGCCCCCAAGTCAATGAGACCGGGCCTCCCAATTGAGCCATGATAGGAGGAGATTTTGTACACCACCAAAAATTCCATGGGGATTCTGGAAATAGTTGGTGCTCTCCCTACCTCAGTCATTAGGGTTATGGATCCTCTGGGGGTTATGATGTCTCCCGTGAATCCATATATTAGATCCGGGACTGGAATGAGTGAAGTGATGATCCCCATTTTGTCGAAAGTTACCCGGTAAATCACATTTATTGAGGCACCATCATCTACCATCATCCGCGACAATCCATTTCGGGCCACCACTACCCTTATAACCAATGCATCATTGTGTGGGAAGTGTACTCCAATGGCATCATCTTGGGTGAATGTGATAAATTCTGTCCGAGGAATCCCTACAGGATGTGAATGGATATGGTAATTCACGTTGACGGGCTGCTTGGCCTCTCTAATATACCTCTTTTGGGAGTTTTTTGTACTCCCACCTGGGTGGGGGCCTCCCAGTATTGTATCGATTTCACGGATAGGGAGGTCGGCCACAGGCATAGGTGGCTCCCGCGTGTCTTTAGCATGCGCCGAGGCGGTATCCTGGCCCTTGTTCCTGTCTCTTTGACGATTGTCAATCCTTTCTTTAGTTGAACTTCGGGCCACCGGATTTTTGGGTTCTCCCCGTTTCGGGAGAGAAGTCACTTCCCCTTCTCCCCTACGCCTTTTGGTCAGCTAACATGTGGATTTCCCTACAATCCTCTGTTGCGTGACCGTAATATCTGTGGTAGGCGCAGTAAGCCCCAATCATGGGTTGTTTTCCACTTCGGCTACTTTCCATCTTTCCTTGAGCCGTTGGGGGATTCTGAGAAGGAGTGTTGGAATGCAAGTGGGGGACAGCTTCCGTGATTTCTGCTGCATAACTAGACCCTGTCCCCGGAAACGGACGCGGCGCTCCACCTCGGTTACCGCCGACCCTATCCTTGTTTCCTCCTTTCTTGAGGTTTGCTTCATTGGAATACCCGAGATTGTATCTCCCTTGGGTGTGATTATCTCTGGCCCTAGCCATTTCTTCCGATACAATCTCCTCTTTCATCAGGTCTACCAGAGCATTATAATCCCTTAGTTTCCAGCTCCGGACATCCCTCCAGAACATGCTGGTCATATCTAGCCCTCCTTTCAAAGCGGAAAACATCTCCGCTTCTATGATATTTTCACAGATGTGCATCTCTTCAGTAAACCGAGCTAGGTAATTCTTCAGAGATTCGTCCCTTCCTTGCCTCAGATCTTGAAGGCGTTGGAGTGGGAGCTGGCCAGGCCTGGAGGAAACAAAGCCATTTTTAAAAGTCGTTTTCATATCTCTCCAACTGTGGATGCTGCCAGGAGGGAGTTTTTTATACCATCGTATGGAACTTCCCTCAAGGGTTAAAGCAAAGGCTTTACATTTCAGTGTCGGGGTGGCTCCGTCTATTTCCATGCTGGCGCGGTAATTTAACTGGTGATCGTCAGGGTCACCTCGACCAGAATATTTTGCTATTTCTGACATTTCGAAGTCATGAGGCACAGGGCATCTACGGAGGCCCCCTGTAAAGGGACTTATTTCCTCTTCGTCATCCAACTCGTATGAGGGTAGTTCATTGTTCTCGTCGTGGCCGGAATACATTGGATCATGGTATTGGTCATAGAGAGGCGGAGCATACTCCTGCCATTGTGGTGGCAAAACACGGCCGTAGTTTGGCCTTTCGTGGGTTGGTAGCTCGTTGCGAGATTTTTTCCGAACTGCTTCGGCTCTTCTCTCCTGCCTATTCCTAGGCTCATGTGTTGGGGCCAACCTTTCTGTTCCCGTACCATGTTGGTCCCTATGCATCTGACCCTGCGACATGGCTTCTTCAGCGCGTCGCTCCCGCCTATTTTCTAGGCTCTGTTGCATTGTGCCGACCTGGATCCGTTTGCCCCCGTCGCTGGCCCCTGAATAACCCTCCTATTCGGTTGAAGACACTTCCGGATTTTGCGGGAGAAGCCTTCCTGTGTCTAGCTGGGAGTGAGTTTTGTTCCTCATGTGCTTAATGCTCCGGGCCTTCCTCGTAGAAGGGCACGGATTCCACCTCGGCATATGCCTATGGATCTTGGCAATAATACGAGGTAGTGGCTGCATCGGATGGTGAGTAATGTGGCTGTGGGTATTGCTGAGGCATCATGGGCTCGTTCATAACATACCCTCTGGCCATGTAGGCATTCATCGTAGCAGTCTGTTCTATCTGCTGCTTCTGCATTTCCAGCATTTGGGCCGCCATGCAAGTCATGTCCCGCAACATGCGGCGATTACGGTGCCGACGTGGCGGGTTAGGCTGCGCCACTCCCTCATTGGCATTCTCATGAGGTCCTTGAGGAGCCTCCCCCTAACTGTGCTGGCCATTTCTTCGCCAACAGGGGTTAATATCTCCATCGCTTTCATTCATGTTTCATAGAAATTTCTTTGTTTTAGTTTACCTTTCAAGGATAGATAGACTTTTATCTCAATGCTTCGAGCCTTTTTCAAGGTTGTTAAACTTATGTTTCAAAGTTTTAAGCCTTTTTCAAGGTGAATAAACTTATGTTTCAAAACTTTTTACCTTTCTCAAGGTCACCGAACTTATATTTCAAAGATCTACGCCTTTTTCAAGGGTGAATAAACTTATGTTTCAAAGCTTTTTTACCTTTTTCAAGGTTACCAAACTTATATTTCAAAGTTCTACGTCTTTTTCAAGGGTGAATAAATTTATGTTTCAAAGCTTTTTACAGTCCTCCGCTCTTTTGCAAGAGGTTACTCACCCTTTTTCAGGACTTCCTTTCTATGTGTGGCTTTTCATCATGTGTTTTCGTGGTTAGCAGTATGGTTTCCCACAGACGGCGCCAAAATGTTGACCACAAAATCCGGCTGGACCTTGGACCAACACGTCTCAACTCCTCCCTCTTGAACGCGTGGATCTCCTGCGCACTGTGACAAACGATCAGTTTGCAAAGGGGGCCGAGGTGGCTCCCGTTTGCACTCCGATGCCAAAGTCAGCGGCCATGTCAAGCAAATATAATTTGAATGCGGGAAATATAAATGCGTAAAAGAGAGAAAAGGGAGTGAGAGATATTTATTTAGTTAAGAGTATCAAATTGCTAACCCCTTACTAGGCGGGAGGAGTGCCATATTTATAGGGGAACTCTCCGTCTCGAATCATGACACGTGGCATACTTTACACTTGTCTTCACCCTAGCTCTTGGAGGTGACAATCTTGCTTTTTGACTGTAATCATTACTACATTTCGTATGGGATGGGCGCCTGTCACTTCCTGGTAAAGGCAGTGTCCCATCACTGACTACATCTCTCTTCTGGTCAATGCCATAAAGCGCCCCAACTGAGTATAAAGCACATCGACCAGACATAACCCAGGTCGGCTAAAGAGGTTTACTTGACGTACCACCTTGACATTTGACCCCAGGTGATATTTTAGACCTTAGCCGTGGGTTGAGGTCCATTGAGCCTCTATTGGGCCCTTGCTGGTGGATCACTGTACTTTTCTTTGGGTCTGGATTCAACAGGAACTATATTTGGACTCAAAATCCAATTTATTACTTTTACGATATGTACACTTACGGTTAGAAATATGTTTTTGACACCCCCAAACTAGAACTATTATTCATTCTCAAACAAATTAGAACTAGTCTATAAATAAAAATTTCAAATAACAATTATTTTTGTTATGTTAACTTGTTTACCATGAGTTTCAAAATTTCATACCAAGTATACACTTTAAAAGAGAAAGATGAACAACATAAAAATATTTCTACTTATCCAATGCTTGACTTCAATGTGTGTGTGTGTGTGTGTGAATAGCCAGAAATCAAATGTAAACTCATATAGAAACATACTTGACACCGTGTGGCTAATCATGCATAAATTAGCCTGAATCCCATGTGGTCAAATATTGATTTTTCTTTTGATTTTTCTCATGATTCTCATGGATGATCACAATCTTACTGTTTCTCTTATATCGCAAGGTCTTTTGCTATTTATATGGTTTCTAAACATTCATATTTTGCATTTTTCCATACAAGGTAGTTAGGACTAGATAAGTATGCATAATAGGTCGAAGGTTATCAATTCCCAATTCCACACCCCAATATCTGAAGTTTCAATCAACTAAGCTTATAACATACACTTTTATTGTAAATGGACGAGTTTTTTTTATGTCCTTGTCTTTTTCCCATCTTTATGTAATACTTTTCTCATTTGCCTTTTATGTGACACCTGTAGCGAGGTTTGGATCTATGACTCCCAAGTTAGATGACTTTAAGGCACCAGGTTCTTAGAACACTTAAAGACTTAATTACCCGAGTCAGAAAGGTTACAAAGAAAAGTGAAAGTTATTTTAGCGTCTTATGTGTAAGTCATCTCTCCCTTAAACTTTCTAATTGACCCATTTAACGATCTTTGTGCTGATAACTCTCAATTCAGATGAATTTAGGGCATCAAGTTTTAAAGAACCTTAAAAGCATACTTGCTCGAGTCGAAAATGCTACGAAGAAAAAAATAAGACTATTTAATATTATACTAGTGCTAGCTGATACCCGTTGACCAAAGCCCCTTCAACCAAAGGTACAAAATCTAGAATTCCATATCCTCAACCCATCAATGCATAAAATACTAACATTTCCACCCCCAAACTAATTCTTGAGCGGTTTGATTCTAAATTTAACGTCGGGTTATAAAAAACTTAATGTTTGGGATTTTATAGTCTCCTAAGTTCAAATCGTATAATTTTACCCCCACATATATCAAGCATCTCTATACACAAGTAATTATTTGATAGTGGCTATGTGCTCCAGTTAATGAAGTCCAACATTGATAGATGGTTAAGAAAATTAAGTTCAATGTTTCCCACTTTACTAACTAATGTACAAAATTTAATCTAAACTATGCCCTAAGCAATAAACAAATCAACAAGATTTTTAAAATTTTTTAGACGTTTATGAATTTTATTCCCCAAAAATCGAATGAATGTGTAAATTTTATCACGTGAATGAGGTTCTCACCCCTAAATTAGAAATATACATTGCCCTCAATGTATGTCAAATAGATAATTCAAATAAATTCAAAATAGCAAAGAGGGGTCAAGTACTTCCCGGGTTTGGAGAGGTGGTGTCACATTTTGATGCTTTGATTTCGATATTTCATGAATGATTCAACCATTTTCTTACTTTCTATGTTTACCTGAAATGTCCTATGATGACATGTTCCTTGCAAACAAGAAATATCTATCATTAGAGGCATAATTGTCATGTAGGAACTGAAGCAAATAAATACAACACTCCAAACTATGATATATCAAAATTACTCATTTTTAAACATGGTTGACCACTGATATTCAGCCCTTTACATCGCCTCAAAAAAGTGAGCTTTTCTTATGAAATTTCCTGGACATATGAAAGTACATAACCTGGTCTATAATATGTTAAAGATTCATAGCAATCGGAGTTCATTTGCGTCATGAAAAGGTGTAGTAAAGTAGATGACATGAGGATGAAATTAGGTGATGTGGCAGTGGTGCAATGAAGTTTACTTCGACTTCTAGGCCTTAGATTAGTGTAATTCATGGATGAATATTGAATATACAATATATAACATGTATTAAAGATAATCACCCAAAAATATTTGAAAAAACTCGAAGAAATACTCATTGTGACATTTTATCGAACATGTGGTATGCATAGAGAAAATCAAGAGAAAATATAGATTTGGAGACTTGAATTGAGCAAAAAAAAAAAATTCACCTAAATACACACAATTCAATACTCCAATCAACTAGCCTAAACCCACACTCCATTAATACATGAATTCAAATTTCACAAGAATATTGAAAAATCAAGTAATTCGTGCATAATCCTATAAAATTTGAGAAATTCATACATTTGAAGTGATTTGCAAGTTATAATGAGGATGAATATAATTCAATTCAATGTGTAAAATGTAGGGAATGATTGGGGACTCAATTATGGATGATTTGGGGGGAGAAAAGCGGGTTTGAAGTTGTGTCTTTTTGAATTCCCATGTATTGCTATGATCTGGGAAAATTGCCCGAATTATTACTGTGTGACCGCATGCTACTATTCCTACGTACCCACGCAGGCATAATCTAGGCAGTTTTCCCAGATTTTACTTTTTTGTTTTGTACCATGTTTTAGACACCCTAAATGCCCTGTTATGTGTGCAACCAACCTCCAGGAAATGTTTTCATGTCCAAGACTAGTGTATTATGTTGAAGAGTGTGATGATAAACTATGAAAACAAGCGAGAATTCAATGAAAACTAAAACTACTCCTAATGATCAAAATATGCATAACAGGATACTAGAATTACTTAAAGCATATAACAGATCAATGCATGCATTCTAAACATACTAGTGCTCCTAAAATGCTATGCTAAGTAAAGAAATAGTTCGAAAGCAATAAATAAAGCAAACTAAGTAAAAGGGTTTGAGAAATTGGGTTGCTTCCTGACAAGTGTTACATTTATAGTCTAAAGCCCGACTTTATGGCAAGAATCATTAGGGAGGCGTGAAATAGGATGTTGAAGCCTTATCATCTTCTCTAGCCCTGTACTGAAAGTGCTCCCAATAGTAAATTGTCTAGTCCACATCGATTTTGGAACAATTTTCAAGTAGTGAATCATGGGCATCAAATTGCTCCATAGTGAAAGTTACCTCCTTATTTTCAGTTCGAAGCGTTACATGTCCTTTTTTCACGTCGATCAGTGCTCGTGCAGTGGCTAGGAATGGTCAACCAAGGATTAATGGAATATGTTCATCCTCCACCATTTCCCAAATTATGAAGTCAGCAGGAAATATGAATTTTTCAGCTTTAACCAATACATCCTCCACGACTCCATATAGATATCAAATCAAGCGATCAACTAGATGCAACCTGATACTGCTCTGCTTTGGCTCACCTAATCCCAGCTTCCTGTACACAGATAAAATCATTAAATTTATATCTGCACCAAGATCACACAATACTTTATTAAACTATAAATTACCAATGATGCAAGGTATAGAAGAACTCCATGGATCTTTAAGCTTAGGTGGCATCTTCTTTTGCAAGATTGCGTTGCACTCTTCGTTCAAGGAAACCTCCTCAAATTCTTCAATCTTCTTTTTATTGGACATCATCTTTTTCAATACCTTGGCATAACTTGGAATCTGTATAATGGTCTCCAGGAATGGGATATTAATATGCAACTTCCTGAATATGTCAAGGTATTTGTTGAATTGCTGATCTTCCTTAGTATTCTTCAACCTTTGCGGGAATGAGATAGGTGGATCATAAGGCTTAAGTGTCGATTTCACGTTATTCTCCTCTTCTTTTAAATCAGATGGCTTTTCAGGTGCCTAAACCTACTTTTCAACCTCTTTTGCTCTTCTTGCAGTTGACTCTTTTACATTAACCTCAAGTAATTGAACTCTACTAATCGCCTACACCTCTTCTTCCTCGACTACCTCTATAGCCATGACTTGCTTCTTTCGATTAACCTCTGCATTGTTGGGACGTGTGCTTGAAGCTTTGTTTGTTATGACATGTGCTATCTACCATACTTGTGTTTCCAAATTCTTGATCGATGCTTGATGATTTTGCAAGATAGTCTCAATTTTTCTCATGAAATGATTTATCTGCCCCATAACCATTTAGTCTTCTCCATAAATTTTTCGAACATCTTTTCAAGCTGAGGTTTCTTCTCTTCAGTATGATACTGCGTATTAATGGCCTGTTAGTGATCTTTCCAAGCAAAGTTAGGATGATTGCACCAATCTGTGTTGTAAGTATTGGAATATGGATTATTCTGGCGTTGACCCCTTCAAAAAATCAACCTGCTCCAATTGACTTGCTAGGATGGGACAATCTATAGTAGCATGATTTGCACCACATTCTTCACAGCTCATTCTTGATTTTTCGTTGAATGGTTCACTAGTACTATGCTTTCTATACTCATGCTGGTTTCTTTTGGACCACCCTGTAACAACTCCACATGTCATTTGTATTCGCAATCCTTTCAAACAGCTCCAGTGCTTGGTCAATGGTTTTTGTAGTCAAAGCTCCATTTGATAAAGATTCGACCATGCTCTTGAAGTGGGGAAGTATCCCTTCATAGAAGAATTTTAGCTTATCACCCCTATTGGTCCCATGATTTGGAGACTTCCTTAGCATGCTTTTGAACTTGTTCCACGCGTCATTAAAAGATTCTGCATCATGTTGCTAGAACACTCGAGTTTCATATCTGAGTTTGGTAATATTTGCTGGAAGCATAAATTTAATGCAAAATTTCTGGACCAAGTCATTCCAGGTAGTGATAATTGCAGCGGGACGAGAATTTATCTAATCAACTGTCTTGTCCCATAGAGTGTAAGGAAATAACCTGAGTCTGATTGCATCATCTGATACACCTTGGTATTTGAATTGTTGACACACATTCAAAATTCTAGAAACGTGTGTATGCGATTTTCATCAAGTCTCCCATGAAATTGCTACACATTCTAGAACATGTTTATGACATTGGTCTTCAATTGGAAGTTTGCAAGCCCAAAAGATGGATATACGATACTGGATTGACTCTGAAACTCCAGAGGAGTCATAAAGTCACCAACAAGCATGTCATCCTCATTAACCTAATCCTCTACCTGAGCTATCAGATCATTTTCTTCCTTTTTTTTTTTTTTTTTGCTTTTTCTTAGCTTCCCTCAAATTGAGATGAAGAGTCTGTTCAATTTTCGGATTAAATTCTATAAGATCTCCGTTCCTAGAAACTCACATACACAACCTGAGAAGGAAAATAAAGAAAAAGTGAATGAACCGAATCACAACAAAAACTAACTAAAACTAAAAATAAAAATAAAAATAAAGCAAGTGAGAAATACAAATTAGTGAACATAATCTAGAAATAAGTTTAAAATACGATCCCTGTCACCGACGTCAGAAACTTGTTGCTAACCGCAAGTGTACAGATCGTAAAAGTAATAAAGTAGATTTTGAGTCCAAATATCGTTCTCACGGAGATTGAGTTAAATTTAATTTTTAAACTAAATTCCTTAACCGGAACAAATAGATCGAGTGAGAAATTTGATTAACTAAAACTTAGAATTAAACTAGAAAATAACTAAAGATAGGATTTTTATGGAAACTATGAAAAACAAGCATTTTAGAATTATTAATCTACTTTAACTCCATTATCCACATCTTAACTTGATCATTCAAATGCAATTCATGGGGTTTGAAAATCCGTATTCCTAATGTAATTTTAAGTCCTCTATAGAGCGATGCATAAAAACATTTTTCTAAATGCGAACCCACTTTATCTCTATGACGAATTCAAACATCAGAAAAACATTTAATATTGTGAACACTTTAAAGGATAACACAAAGCATAGACGGTATATCTCTATCCCCTTTTAGACTTTGTGGCAATTAAAACACGTGTAACGAATTCTTACTCTCTTGAACATAAGTAAACGCCACAAAAAATATACAAAAGTTGACCAAAAATTTGCATAATAATAAAAGCACGATTTAAATTCTCAATTCCATAAATTACATAAATTAAATGAAAAGTCAAAACATGGAGTTGAGAAATTAAAGCTTCATCATAATCCTAACACTAAAAGTCTAGCCTAGATACATGATAAAAAATAAAGCACAAGAATGATGGTAGGATGTCACCCCGTTCATATTCTTGATCTAGTATCTTCAATTTTCACCTTTGCTTTGCATGGATCCTTTGACAGTTGAACAACGTTCGGGTAGGAATTAGACAAATTGGTAACCCCTAAAAACGTGCACAATAACAGGTATATATAGATTTAGGTAAAATCTAGGTAAAAAGGGGTGAAAACCCGCTGAAACCCGCGTACAGGCTAGCTGTGCTATCCACTTCGACAAGCGCATGACCGTGCTCCTTTAAATCATGTGGCTGCACAGCTTAAGAATTCGATTCTACCCATTTACAGTGCAATCGTGCGATTGCACGGTAGAACTTCGTACAGCCGCATGGTTCACCAACTGAGTGCAATTTCATCTTTCATTTTCATTTAAGTTGGTCATCATTTATTTGCGCTTTCGATCCTCCATCTTTCGATTAGAACAATTTGATCCTTGAATTTCTAATTTCTTCCAATTGACTTGTTTCTTCTTTTAATTTGTTCAATGAAGCCCTTGAGCTTCTTCCTTCTTCCAACCATGATAGAACAAATCATGTTAATATTAAATTTCATTTTTTTAGAGACATGTTTGAAAAATGTATTATTATTCTTGTTAAAATATCTAGTGAGAATAATCTTTCTGATGCTGGTCCTAAGATTCTTCATTTGAACAAGTTCAAGAAATGTTTAAATATTTTGAACATTACTTGTCAAAGTATATTCAGATTTATTTACTTAAATGTTTTTTTAAAAACCACATTTTTCTCCTTACTATTAAGTTTTCTTAGAAATTATCTAACTTCGTGTTTATTTTGGAAGTGACCAAAGCATATGAAACCTATTGGGTATTCTAGTGAAACTAAATAAGCTGAATTTTTGTTCAACAAGGTGGAGATTGTTAAATGGATTGCGTCTCCAAATTTGTTGTGGTTCAGTTTCAGACATGTGATATCTTGGCTGGATAAAATGCATTTTTGAAACACAAGTTCATTAATTGGACGTGTTTTCTCTTATGACCCTGTATGTGGACTCTACCTGGCCTTTGGGTTCAACTATCTCTTAAGGTGCCTTAATACTTGTTTTTGGTGATTTGGGTACTCTGCATATCATTTTTTATTACTTGAATAGTGCTTGGCTAAGGAGCGAGATTGGCATACCTATTATTCTAAAGGGCGGATTCAAGAGCTAAGTGTCGCATGGAGCTTGAAATCTCCAAATCCGTGACAGTTGGTACCAGAGCAAGGTTTGACTATTGGGATATGTCAACTGAAGGGGATGTTTCTGGCGCTACTAGGATGGAAGTGGCGAAAATTTCAAGTAGTGGCGGAAGGCAAGACACCGGTTAGAGATGGCAAAAAAATTCGACTCGAACCCGCCCCTAATGGGGCGAAAAAAACCCACCCATCAACCAATGGGGCGGGTATGGGACGGTTTCCCCTGACTCGGCCGGGTCGCGAGGCGGGTGTGGGTTTGGTCGTCCAAACTCGAACCCGCCCCGAATAAATAAATTAATAAAAAATAAAAAGGAAAAAAATAAAAAATACCAAAACAAATAAAACAAAAAAATAAAACGGGGCGGCGAGGTTGACCCACCCCGACCTGACCTGCCCCGAAATTCGCGGGGTGGGTGGCGGGTTCTAGTTTCAAAAAATTTCACGGGGCGAGTGGCGGGTCGGGGAGACCCGACCCGAACCCGCCCCGTTGACATCACTAAGACCGGTAACAACGCGCACCTATAGCAAGAGTCGACCGCAAGCTTCCATAAAAGATTCTCTTGAAGTCATTTTCCGCAACATGGAAAAATCCATCGAGATGGTGGAGAAGTCACTCTCTACCTTGAAATGCATCGAGATGGTGGAGAAGTCACTCTCTACCTTGGAGGCTCACACCTTAGAGAAAATCAATTTTCTAAAGGAAGGGCAAGATGCTTTAAGGAGATTTCCATAATGGAGGAAAGGGTGATGGATGTCGTTGCGGAAATCCAAAAGAAAGTGAGAAAGTTATGAGAAGACTTACGAAAGGACGTTGATGCTTGTAGGAAGGCATCAACTAGTGTGGGTCCTAGTATGGTCATGAGAGATCCAAGGATCGATGTCCTAAACCTAAGGAGTTAGATGGAAAGCGAAATGCTAAGGAAGTTGAGAATTTCTTATGGCATTGTAAGTAGGCTGATATAGAATGGGGAAGATTCCATATCAATACTTGGGCTGATTTTAAACAGAAGTTGAAGCAATAATTCTAACTCGGGAATGTAGTATATGAGGCAAATAACAAAATGCAGAAAATTAAGCAAAGGTATACAATTTGGAATTATGTTCAAGAGTTTAGGATATCAATGCTTCAAATCCCAACTATGGACGAAGAATTCTTGCTTTTCCCCTTCATCGACGACCTTCAACACAAGGCACAAATGGCATTGCTAAGGTGTGGAGTTATCACCATAGATGAGACTATTGTGATAGCAGAATCCTTGACAAACTATCGCGTGGAAGATTACTCAAGAAGGAAAGAGACACGGGATAACTATGGAAAAGGTGAGGGAGATGAAGAGAAGGCTTCATCCCACGTAGAGGGAAGATATCCACCCAAACGTGGAAACATCTCCAAGACTTCATTACCTAGGAAGGATTTTGGAGAAAGGAAGAAATCTACTTTTAGTGGTTTCTTTGTATGCAAAGGGCTGCACACGATGAAGAATTTCCCCAAATTAGGATCACTATAGGCTATGTTAGAGTAGCCAAAGGGAGAAGAGGAGGTCAATCATTTAGGAACACTTAACTATTAAACACCTTGGAGGCAGGATCCAAGGGATTGTCTAATAAGAAGCATAAAAGTGAGAGCATATTGTTTGCGGAGTGCCGCATTAATGGGCAAGATGTTCTGACGTTGGTAGACATGAGAGATACCCATAATTTTATCATTGGGGATGAAGCCAAAAGGCTAGGCATCCAAGTCGAAAGGGGAGATAAATGGATGAAGACGGTAAATGTTAAGGCTAAACAGATTTTGGGTGTAGCACGAAGAGGAGCTGAATTCTTTCATTGACAGTGTAGTGGTGATAGTCTCACCTTGGGCTATAATTTCAAGGAAAGAGCGAGATGGTGGTTTTTGTTGTTCCCGCGAAGTGAAGATCATTCGCTTGGCAAATGAAGTGGGTCAACCTTTTTTTGGCTTCGTCCAAACACTTTTTCTCGCTGGTCGAGCTTTCTACAAAAAAAGCGATGTGAGAACGTATTCTCTTATCTAAGCTTCTTTCCTGTGCATTAGCTCCCCCCATTGTAGATGGTTCAGCCACACCCGACTTCATTATATTACGAGAGCTAATCGATTCCTTCACAAGCAACAAAAAAAAGGGAGAGAAGAGGAGATGGAAAACTAGTTTTTAATCTAAAATATGCAGAGTGGCTGAAGCGCGATTAGTTTGTCTTATCTTGCCTCAAGGCAAGGCTATCGCCGAGTGCTAGTGTATAGGTTCTGGGACGGGGTGTCAACCGGTAATAGAATGTAGCTAGATAACTTATGCCACAGCGCATTTATGTGGGATTGAGTTCATGGAACACTAACTTAACCTTCAAGGTCTGATAGTGCTACAGTTAACAGCTGGCATATGGGAGACCCATGCGGATTTATTAGTGGCACGAATGGATAAACAAAAGATTGTGTTGGGATTAGATTTTCTACAAAAGAACAACGCGCCTTGGTTCCAGTTATGAAGGCGTTATGTATTCGGAGGGAATGTGCCTATAATGATCACAATAGTGGAAGGGTCACGTTAGGAGAGACTCTCTCTCTCTCTCTCTCTCTGGGATGCAGCTTGACGAGGAGGTGAATGGATACAGTGTATACTACTTGGGAAAAATTGAGCTTGTCAAAGGACAAAGGATAGAGAAGGAGTCTCATACTCTATGTCGACATAATAGGCGGGGGAGAATGTCACATCTTGAATGTGACCCATCAAAGGAACAAGAAAATTTATCAAGATGTTTGCGTGAGGATGTACGAAAAGGGCAGCTGCCCATTTTATGAACAAAGCATAATTGAGGTTCCTAAAAGATTCTAGAAGCTTGCGAAACATGAAGACTCCATGAAAGAGCCTTGAAGGAACTCTCTAGAACATTAAGGAGAACTCTCCAAGCTAATGAGATTCTAGAATAGTCTAGAAGTTTTTAGATGTAGAAGTTCTCTGGATCTTACATGATAGATCTTTATATAGATATTTTTATGGTAAAATTATTTAGATGATAGATATTATAATAGAATTATCTAGAGAATAGATTATAATCATTGGATTAAGTAGATTTCCATCATCCTTTCTATGGAAGTGGTAGTATAAATATGGGGAAGTGTGCTCATTTATAACCATCCAAGGATTTGAGTGACTTAGCATATAGAAAGATGTCACGGCTCGGTTTTTCCCTACTCATGTGGCATGGCAAGGATCATATATCGTCGGATTATTCGGAATGTGCACTGACATGACCTATGAAATTTCAGGTATATATCAATAAGCCCCTTTCCAGAGTTCTGTTGTACACACATCGTAGCTTGCTGGCCCGTGTATTGGGGAGGCTTTCCCGTATGCTTGCGAGCATCTCGAGTGCCGAATGGCAGGTCCGTTACAAGTGGTATCAAAGCGGGACAGTTCGAACATTGTGTTGTTGGATTGGCAGACCAATGGCGTGCGTTCTGTGGGAACGGTTTTTGGCCATCAAAAGGCGTGACTTTATCATGAGAAAAATGGCAAAACGGCATCAGTGAGCTAATCGATCGAGGGAGGAAAACTTTAGGATGGCGAAGGAAAAGGCATGGTTAGTGCAGTCGTGCTACACGTTTGTTTCATTGAGCATGGCAGTGTATTGAGGGGAATCCACCAAAAGAGGGCAGTGCATTGAGTATGCGTCGACATGCCAGAGGAGCTGCGGCCATGAGGAGAGCCATCCAACCAAGGGATTAGTACAGAGTGCAGGGGCACTGTGAGACGAGGTGCAGGGGCACTGTGGACTCTCATCTGCTAAGGGGGCGGTACCATAAATGTGGGAAACTTGGCAAGTCCTTTGAGGTGGAAGATCAATTGAAGAGGAAGGCCATGTGGGGACATGAGGCAAGCGCACCGCTGCGAGGACTCTAATGGATTGGATGGGGGAGCATCTCATGGCCTGATTTTTCCCTTCTCATGTGGCACGGCAAAGATCATACATCGTCAGATTATTCGGGATGTGTACTGACATGGCCTATGCAATTGCAAGTATGTATCAATAAGCCCCTTCCCAGAGTTCTGTTGTACATGGATCGTAGCTTGCTGGCCCGTGTGTTGGGGAAGGCTGACCCGTATGCTTGCGAGCATCTCGGGTGCCGAACGGCAGGTCTGTTACATAGAGCTTGAGAGTTTGTGTAAAGCACTTATGGAAGAGAGTTCCAAGTGTTTGTCAAGTGTTGTAATATTAGAGATTTTTAATACAAATAATGTATTTTCTCTCTAATATCGTTTATCAGTTTTCCCTTGCTACTTGGTTGTGAGCACTTGAATAGTGGCTGGTTAAGGAGCAAAGCTAACGTAGATATTATCTAACGAGGGAATTTAAGAGTTAAGTGCCGCACGAAGCTTGAAATCTCCAAATCCGTGACAAATTTCTACTTTGGGAGATGCTCAACGGGTGAGTAGTATATTTGTGTGAATATCAGGACCTGTAGTGGGTAAAAATCTTGTGTTCTATTCTTCTACGTTTTCTGCAAGTTTTATGTTTGGGTGATTTGTTGTTTAATTTTGTTTTGAGGCTGGATCTGGGACCAACAATATAGTAATTGTCATAATAACCTATATATGTGTAACAATCGAAAATTTTTAAGTTAATTATTAAATAAATATTTTATTTCTCAATTCGCAAATAAAAAACATTTCATTATAATTTTCCCCATTTTCAAATAAAAACATATTCTTCTAGTCAAGTCAATTATTTTCAAGCCAATGAAATAAATTTATGTCCAAATCAATTTTTAGTCAAAAACTTTATTTTATTCAAACTACTTTAAATTCAAATTCCAATACCAATTTTATTATTATCTAAATTATTTTAAGTACAAATTCAAATTTTATTTTATCATTATTATCCAATTTTTTCTAAATCCAAATTCCATATATTAAGCAATAATATTTCGATAGGAGTTCTACTTGAGTTGTCTTTCCCAAGTCCAAGATTTTTTTTTTTTTTTATCAAAATCGTACTCTAAATCAAACGCTTCCCAACCGATCTATACCTATATATATCCTTCCTCATCACATTCACGATACACAAAATTCATGGTAACTCCAGGGTAAGATTTCCTGTACTTTCAATTCATGCACAACAATTTTCAGATTTATGCTCCAACCACACAGTAATACTTCTTCTTCAACGGTACACAAAAATTAACACAACACATACACAGCCACCAAGCCTCATACATGACACAGTTGCTGAACGCCAACTCCGAAAACCCAAATCAACCACAACCTGCAACCAAACTGCTTCTTCAAACCATCACACCACCCACCGCCAATCTGCACAACTCCACAATCAAGTGTCAATACCAACCGCACCTCTATCATCACATCACGAATCAACCACAATTCCAAGAACCACCATAGTCACCCCAATCAAACGATCGACCAACACTGCCGACCAAACTTCAACACCCACGCACACCGCAACCCATGGCCGACTGAAAAACCACACCACCTTTAACCATCACCTTGTAAAAAAAATTTGATTCACAATCATCCACCACCACCGGCAATCACTGCCCAACCGCAGCCGCCACCTCCAATCTCAAATCAACCAAATATCAAACCCAAAAACCAAGATAATAAATTGACCCACTTACTTCGACCGGACCGTGGTCGGAAATAGCACACCAAGTTCGAACCTGAGCCTCACTTTCGCACCAAATCCACCCCCAAAAACTTCATACACACTCCAACTCACGTCGTCACCACTGGGAGGTGTCGCTACCGTCGACTTCGCCGTCAGTGATCGTTGGATCGGAGTGGGCAGCCGATCGCCACCACTCTCTTTCTTTGATTGATCGACAATATAGAGAGAGAGAAAAGGGATTGATTTTGATTTTAGGGTCCGTTTCATTACACAAAATTTTCCATGGAAAATGGAATATGTTTTCCAATTCCCACTTTTGGTTTGTTTGTTTGACAAAATTTTCCATGTAAAACTTTTTCCGCGGACCCCACTTTTTCTTCCATTTTCCTTGATTTGGTGGAAAAGATTTTCTTTGGGTTTTGGTGGAAAAATATTTTCCATGATAGATGGAAAATGATTTTGGACACGTTTAATCAATTTTGTTGTTGTTAATTGACTTATTTTCTTTTCAAAAAATAACATTATCATCATCAAGTACAAATATATTTAAAAAGTAAAAAAAAAAAAAAAATTTGATTAAAATAGCAAAAAATTACTTTATTTTTCATGGAAAATAATGTCAATCAAACAACAAAAGTTGAAAAATTCCCTACTTTTTCCACCTAGAAAATTAAACCAATCAAACACATTAGACTTCTAATTCCCAGTAATTCAATTACCTAGAATTCAATTCCCTGGAATTCATTTTCTTTCCACCCAAATTCCACCCTCGCTATCAAACGAACCCTTAAATCTAATTCTTTGTAAAATTATTCTCTAAGCCCTTAAGTTTTTGAAAGTTATTTAATTCGGTCCCAAGTTATTGAAATGTTTATTTCAGCTACTATTTTTCCTAGATTTATGTTTTCAGCCCAAAGTATCAAATCCTAAAAGTGAGCCCTTTATATCTGAAAATTCTATTTCGGCCCCAACTCTTTTCAATTCAACTTTGTCAAAGTTTCAATTTAAATCCTAAACATTTTAATTTTTTTTTTTTAAAACTTAAAATTTCGAAATACTAATCTAAGATTTATTATTATTTTTTTTTATCTAGACGAAGTTACGGGAAAAATATAAAGCACTTGAACTTCACATCCAGTTCAATTTTATGAAAAATTTCAAGACTTTGAGATGGGGTTTACATGAAAGCAATTGTGGTTATTTTGTCGTTGTTATTTCTTGATATGTGATTTTAATTGTAATATATAATGCTTCTACGTTTTAAAAGGTTGTCAGTGACTGTAAATACTCCGGGATCGAAAGTGGGTCTTTGGGGTTGTCCTACAATGTACAATTTTATTTAGTGCTAAATACATGTTATCAGGGACTGTAAATAAGTCCGGGATCGAGAGTGGGTTCTTGAGGATGTCCCAAAGTATACAATTCAACAGAAAATTTTGTATTAGTATAATATTCATAATTGGATTTAACTCGGATTGATTGCTGTTTCCCACTGAGTGTAATTCATTATGCTCACCTTCAATATTTTCACCATTTCAGGTTAAGTTGCTCAGCGGTGCATGACAAAGAGCGGGGAAATCTTTGAATAAAATGATAGATTATTTCAGTTAATAAATTTTAGAAAACTAGTATTTTAATTGTTGACTTCAATTCGTTAATTTAATTTCAAAATATAGTATTTCACAAATTTTGGCATTTTGCTTATTATTATGTTTGGTAGTGACAATTTGATTTGAGTAAACTATTTCAATAAATGATGCTTTCACGTTCTATTTCTAAAATATATTATTTTAGTAACCATTTTCTATTTTGTCAAACTAATTTTGAATCTTATTATTTTGAAAGTTTGACGATTCTTTCATTATATTTGATATTGAGAATTTAATTATTTCAGTTAAGTACGCTTCCACATCTTATTTCTAGTTGTTATTTTTTTTTAAAAAAATATATATGTATTTGACGTTTATTAAAAATGACTATTTAAATGAAATTTAGACGATAGTAGCGTTCCGAGTTAACAGAATTTGGGTCGTTATTGTAACACTAAGATTTAATGCTTGACTCTAAGATTTCGTGTAGTGCCTCTATTGTTTTATTGTATCTTGATTAGAACAACATTCTAATGCAGAAATGATCTACTGGGCACCACGTTCAACTCTTATGAAGAGCGACACTGATGTGGGAAGACCGAAAGGTCAATTACTCCATTCAACTGCATTTAATAACCCTCCCCATCCCCAATATTCCATAAATCATCTCTCCCACCCCAAAAATAAACACCCCTACCCCCTTTATTTATAATTTTTCATCTCCTTATTTTCTATCTTCCCATCTTTTAAAATCCACATAAAAAATATTTTTTTTGTTGATTTTATATTATAAATTTAATGAGAGCTTTAATATAAGTATAGTATCAATATATAAAGTTTTGCTATTTTAAAAATATGTTTGTCACATAAAAATTATCAATTCAATTGAAGCATAAATAATTACAAGATATTTCACGTAATTTTTTTAGCTAACTTGAATTTATAGACACAATTTAAAAATTAACAATATATAGTTCAAAAGGAGAATAATTATACGGTGGTTGAAAGTCTTCTTCGTAAATCCCATAGAATGCATTATACTTGTTTTCATCCCAAATAATAAATTCGATAAAATAATTTTGTTTATTAACAAAGAATTTGATATTCTTTAGGTAAAATATGTGGTTCAAAAGTGATTTTGAAAAAATGTGCGTAATTAAAAAAAAACTATTTGAGAAAATACATTGTTATCAAACACCGGTATAATTGTTCTCATTTTGAAGATGGCGACTTGCTACAGGTTTTAAGATAACGGCTTTCATTAGGTCACTGTATAATTCTTCTCATTTTGAACTATATTTTGTTAATTTTTAAATTTGCTTCTACAAATTCAAGTTAGTTAAAAAAATACGTGAAATATTTGATGATTATTTCTGCTTAAATTGAAATGATAATTTATGTGATAAATATTTATATTTTTAAGTAGCAAAAATTTATATTTTGATATTATACTCATATTGAAGCTCTAGTTAAATCGTATAATATGAAATAAATGAAAAAATTATTTTTACATCAATTAAAAAAAAAAAAGACTAGGAAGAAACAAAATAAGGAAATGAAAAAGTATAAGTAACGAGGTAGGGTGAGTGTTTGGGGTGGAATATTAGGGGGCGAGGAGGGATAACTGTCGTACTTTTCTTGCATTTAGCATATGACGTTCATAATAAATGTGAGCTTCCCGCTTAGTAGAGCGGGACTGCATTCTAATATCTAATAAGGCTGCGTTTGATAGCGAGGGTGGAAATTGGGTGAAAAGAAAATGAATTCCAGGGAATTGAATTCTAGGGAATTAAATTCCTGGGAATTGAAAGTTTATGTGTTTGATTGGTTTAATTTTCTAGGTAGAAAAAGTGAAGAATTTTCCAACTTTTGTTGTTTGATTGACACTATTTTCTATGGAAAATAAAGTAAAATTTAACTATTATAATATTATTATTTTTTTTTTTCATTTTTTAACAAGTTTGTACTTAATAATAATAATGTTAATTTTTAGAAAAAAAATAAATCAATTAGCAACAACAAAAAGGATCAAACGTAATGAAAATGGTATAAGATTTTCCATGGAAAATAAAACCTCTTCCCCCCCTAGGAAAACGAATTCATCCAAAACAAGGAAAATACCGGATTTCGAGGCAAGTGGAAAAATGAATTCCATGAAAAACTTAGGCAACCAAACAGCGCAAAGTTGGAAAATCACGTGGAAAACAATATTTTCCACGGAAAACTTCGCCTATCAAACACACTCTAAGTGTCATAAGCAAGAGGCAAATTGTGAACAATCAAATTGTAACGCCCCGAATTTCGTGAAAATTCGGGACGCCACTTCGTTCTTTAAATTTACTTTATTGCAGAAAATCAATTTAATTCAAAATGTCACATTCATTATTTGAAACCTTCAGCGGAAATTTGATTAATTTAAATATAGAACAATTCATAAAACTCGTGTCTCAATTATTTAAATGAAATTAACGATAAATAATTTAACGAGTAACATTCATAAAATTGTCTAATAACATCATCATTTATTAAATTTTGCCACCGCTGCCCATTCATTCGCCGCCTTCTCCGAGATCTGCATAAACTGTTAAAATAATAGAATGACTATTTCGAAAAATACTCAGTAGACTCATCGCCAATAATTAATTTACAGAATAATTGAACACGTAATTATACAATCATACAGTGACATCATCATCATCATATTCTTGGGCTCTTGTATTTTCAAAATCAAAGCTGTTAAAATTATAGGGTGTGGGTAGTCTCGTCTCGTACACTTAAGGCACATAAGTTATGCATAACATCATCATTTCTCATCTTATCTCATAAGAGATATTCTTGTCTCGTCTCATGCATCAAAGCATGTAAATCACGTAAATTTCATATAAGACATGCAATTATAATTTAAACTAATTAGTGGGGCGAGTCTACTTCAATTCACGAGTTTGACAGTTGAGCAAGAAAAGTTCACGTTGTTCTTCTAAACGTCCAAGCGCCTCGTCTAGCCAATAATAAATAAACCTTAAAGTGGTATTTGGAAATCAAACGTTTCAATTGAAAGAGTTTTAAAAGAAGAAATAAAAGTTTAGGAATTAAAATTAAAATCAAACATTGTTGAGATTGGAAATGAGTTGATACTAAAATAAAAGATTTTGAAAACTATTGGGCTAACTCATATATTTTAAATATATTGGGGACTAATTATTTTCATTTTCGAAATAGTTGAGGCTAAGATAAATTATTTGCAAAGCTTAAGAGCTGAATAAAATATTACAAAATTAAAGGATCGAAATAATACTTTTAAAAAAAAAAACTAAAGGGACTGAATTAAAATATTTTAAAACTTGGGACTGAATTAAAAGGGCTTTAAAATGAAATGACTTATTCATAGTTTTTCAAAATCTGTAGGTCTGAGATAGAACATTTTTACATGTGAGGGACTGAAATAAAAGATTTTGAAACATAAGGGCTAAAAGGTAAATTTAAAAAAAAAACATATTAGTGTATATGTATATATCCCTCATATCTCTCTCTCTCTCTCTCTCTCTCTCTCTCTCTCTCTCTCTCTCTCTCTCTCTCTCGTTAGAGAGAGAGAGACCAGAGAACAAGAAGGGGCTACGCCCCCTTCTTCCGTCCAACTGCTGCCGGCGAGGCGCCGTCGGCACGAGGCGGCGGTGAGGATGTGTGGTAAGGGAGAGGGCTTGGGCGAATTTGGTGCAGACACAGAAGGCAAAATCGAGGCTTTGAGGGCTCGGGTTCTTGGCTTTTCTGGCGAAGAAACTTCGATAAAGATTGAGGTAAGTTATGGGTAATGTTTTTAACTTGGTTTTGGGTTTGATTTGGGAGAAAATGGTGTGGATTTGTTGGGTGTGGCTGATTCGATGCGGTGGATGATGGTGGTGGTTCGGTTGCTGACCATGAAGGAGGCAGCGTGGTGGTGGTTGGACGTGTTTCGGTGGATGGAAGGATGTGACTGGGTTTGAATGGAAGTGATGGAGCTCGGTTTGCACTTGGCTACGCTGGTTGCAGTGTGATGGTGGATTTGTTTTCTCAAAAATCTGGTTTGAAGGTGGTGATAAGGTTTCGAGCTTGGTGGTGGTTGCGTGATTGTTTGGACATAATCAATGTGATGGAGGTCTTGGAGTGGTGGTGTTTCGGTCCGAATGGGGTTGTAGGCAGTGAATTGGGGATTTGCAGTCGGACACAGGGTTCGGCTATGGGAATTAGAGGCTGGGGTTGGAGATTGGTTTGGCTAGGGTGCAATGCGGCATGTGTATGAAGTGAATATTCAAGAATGACGATGGGGAAGGGATTGTTGACCTATGATTAACTTGACCTTATTGTTTTGATCATAACAAACAAGAATATATTGTGTTGTTAACAATTGTGCTTCAAGTGTTTCATGTAATGATAAATATTCAAAGCACTCAATGTTCAAATCGTCTCTCAAAGATACAAATCAAAATTATGTGATCGAGCACATGAGACGTAAAGAAGATCATGAAAGAATTGAAGATATTCAAAGATCAAAATTGAGGTTGAAAAGCATGACATGAAGATCAAGAATTCAAGCATACAAGATTAGAGTTGATTTAACATATGTAAAGGTATAATACTCTCAATCTTTAGCGATGAAATTCAACGAGCTCGAAAATGATTTTTTAGTCATCAAGAAACTTACTTGAAAATTCATCACTTGCATAAAATATTTTTATCTAAGTCAAGATTGTTTTTCAAAGGTTATTTGATCTTAAATCATGATTATACTATGAAAAACAAGTCAGAAAACCTTGAAAAATCAAAATCTTGAAATGCTGTTTTTTGAGGTAGATCAGACAGGTCGACCGCATGATTTTGAGGTCAACCGCATGACAAAAGAGAGGTCGACCGCACTGATCTTCCGCACTGCTGTTTTTGAACTCAACGGCTATTTTCTTGCAACGGCTACATTGAGGTCGACCGCATGGATGAACAGGTCGACCGCAAAAGACAGAATGTGCTAAATTTGCTCTATAAATAGCCTTCTCTCTTGCATTCATCAACAACAACTTAGAAAACATTTTATACAAACTTTCTTGTGAAAATTCATTGTTCTTACTTGTTTATATTCATCTTTTATTTTCATAAAACTTTGATTGATCTAAACTTTGTTTTATCAAATTCATCAAAGTTTTTGGAAGAAAGTTTTGTGAAGATTCTTGGTTTTACATTGTTTGAATTTCTTCAACATCTTCACACTATATTGGAATTGAAGTGTAAGTCTCTCTTTGTTCTAAACTTGTTTTAATCTTTTAAAAGAGAGAAATTCCAATTAAGGAACTTTGATTATTTGTGCTACATTTTTCATCATCATTTGATTCATCAAAGTTCCATTGCCTAAACACTTTGAGCTTAACTTATTGTTAATTATTCAAGTGTGGCATCTCTTGGTACTTAATTCGATTCAATATTTTTAACAAGAGATCATTTGAAAAACTTTGTTTGATTGCATTGAACTTTTCATTATCATTTGCATCAAAGTTTTTCTCTAACACTCGAGCTTAATTCATTGCTATCTATTGAAGTGTTAGCCTAACTCTCTCGGTACTTAATTTGAGTATATCATTGTCAAGAGAGTTATTTCAATTGTACATTCAATTCATTATATCTTGTGGTTTCGAGAGCCTTGTGAAAACTCGATTGTTGGTTTCGAGAGCCTTGTCAAAACTCGATTGTTGGTTTCGAGAGCCGTGTGAAAACTCGATTGTAAAGGATAGGCGCTCCTTGTTGTAAGTCGCCTAAGGATTTGGTACTCCTTGTTGTAAGTTACCAAAATAGTGGATTTGGCCTTGCTCGTGACGGAGAGCTCGGTAACGGGGGACGTAGATCACGTTGGTTGATTGAACCTCCATAAATCGCGTTTGCACTCTCTCATCCCTTTTACTTACTTACATCGCACTTACTCTATTCTATCAATTTATATTGTGCAACGCTTTATCTTAGTGCTATACTTGCCTTATCAATTAAGTTTACACATATATAGCACACTACATTCATAGTTTAGTAACTTGTAACACTAAGTGCTAATATTTGTACCTATTGGTTTTAAGTTTGAGATTATTTATCGAAAAAGTTTTATAAACCAATTCACCCCCCTCTTGGTTAGTTTACTCTTGGGTCAACAGGGGATGCATACCAACAATTCTGCAAAGGTTTGCTGAGAATGCTTTCGTGCCGTGAGTTTGTGAAGAGGAAGCAAGAACTTATTCTGTTGATTGTGAATTAATCTTGGTAAATTATGGCAGATTTCATTTAGGACAAAATTGAAGGAGTTTTCAAGGAGGTGATGGCTGATTCATAGGAATTTGGGGAATTTGGGGTTGATAATGGTGCAAAGATTGACTGTAAATTGGAAACGTGTGAAAATTTGTATGGAAATCAGAAAATTCACCTATTGGGCTTTTTTATAAAATGGGCCAAGGAATTTGATTGGGTCACATTGAAATTTGATAATAATAGATTTGATCCAAAATGAATAGAATTTGGGCTTAAAAGTTTGGGTTGGATTAAAATAGTTTGGATCTAAAATAAATTTTAAAATTTGGATTTTAAAAAAAAAATATTTTAAAGCTTGGACTTAAGATTTTAAAAATGGTGACATTGGAATATTCTTAATAAAATTTGGAATTTGACTATGATTAAAATAAATTAAATTTTCCTTATTAATGGCTAGACGAAATTGTGTTTAAAAATAAATGAAAAGGTCGTAACGACACATGTTAAATAATATTTAAATAAGTTACAGAAAATTCTCGATCGGTACACAAATAAACAATTTGCCTCTCGTATTATGACACTCGTCTATTATATTGTCAAGACTCAAATCTACTACATTATGAGAAGCATAAATTGGAGATTATGATAAAGACTACATTTATTGTTTACTACAATTATCACCAATAACAATTATTTATAAATTATATTATTATGAAAGAGTAAATAGCCAAATAAGGACATATCTTTCTATGAGCAACCTATTAAGGACCTTTTTTTTTTTTGGTGCAAGATCTTACCCTGAATCATCTTCCTTGCCTATCCATTTCCTTTAAATTTTTTTTGTTTGTGCAACATATGAAACACGTTTTTGAATAAATCAAGGCCTATAATTTATATATTTGGTTAATTGAGGACATATTGTTTTAAGTATCAAATTAAGGACCTATCATTTCAAAGTTTTGCGTTTTAATTTACTTTTATAATATTGTCCCATCAAATTTCATTTCCCCTTATAACTCTACTGAACAATTCAAAAAATACGTTTATGCGTTTAATAAATTTTTTTCTATTTTTAATTTAAATAATTATCTTTTAACCCTCTGTTGGGCAATACTATTTCGTCTATAAATACACCATTTGAACAATTCAAAGAACATGTTTATACTTTTAATGAACTTTTTCTATTATTAATTCAAACAACTATGTTTTGGTTATCGATAAAAATAGATTTTTTTTAAGAGTAGGGTAAATGTAAAATATTCTATCACATAAATTCTTATCGAAACCATCAATTAATTTATATATAAAGGAAAAAAAATAATTATTCTAATTAAGAATATAAAATAAATAATTTTAAAAACTCTTTGAAAAAGAAAAAAAAAACTGAAATTGAAATTTTTGTTTAAATTTATATAGTCATTGTTTTGTATTATATAATAATTAAGAATATATAATACTAAATTAATGCATATGACTCTTTTTAAAAAAAAAAAAAAAAGGTGTAGCCCACACCCTGAGGGCCCGAACCGACCACGCCCAAGGCCATTGGTTCGGGAAGGTAAATCCAGGTTATGCCTCCAAGGAGCCAGGGTGGAAGGGCTTATGGTAAGCATGAGAAACGCTCAATAACTCCCGCTTGCCACAAGGCCAATTCCACCTTGCGGGGAATCGAACCAAGCACACAGCTGCGCTGAGCACTTACCACTCATCCCCTTTACCACTTGGAGATGTGCCCTGGGGGCATATGACTCTTTTTAGGTAGCATCCTAAAAGGATAGATCCTTATTTGGCTATTAAACTTTTTTCATTAAAAAAATATGTTCATAAATTTAATATCATAAATATTATATAATATTAAATTAATGCGTATGACTCCTTGAGTAAAATATTAATTTAACACATAAGACATGGAATATTATATATATTCTTGATTAGAATAATTAATTTTTTTTCTTTTATATAAATTAATTGATAGTTTCGATAAGAATTTAAGTGATTTTAAAATAAAATATTTCACATTCATCCTATTTTTTTTTTAAAAAAAATCTATTTTCTATCTGTAACTAAGGCTTTGTTGGACGGTGGCAGGGGAGGGAATTTAAATTATTTGTGTTTTTCCAGGTAAGACGTGTGGTTAACAATTGGATAGAGAAAATTTAGATGGTTAAAAAGTGGTATGAAAAATTTGTAAATTAAATTTTATGTTTTTTCTTTTCATTTTCCCAATTAATTCAAGGAGTAGAACACATCATAAAACATAGTTGTTTGAATTAAAAATAGAAAAAATTCATTAAAGCATAAAGATGTTCTTTGAATTGTTCAAATGGTGTATAAATAGTATTGCCCAGTAGAGGGAATAAAAATAATTATTTGAATTAAAAATAGAAAAAAAATTATTAAATGCATAAATTTATTTTTTAAATTGTTCAATGAAATTATAATGAGAAATGATAGGTCCTTATATGATTTGATAGTTAAAACAATATGTCCTTAGTAATTAAACGATAGACCCTTAATAGGCAACGAACTAAAATGATAAGTTCTTAATCGACAGCGACATAAACCGATAGGTCATTATTTGACTATTTACTCGAAAAAAATTAACGAAAGTTGACAGATGTCCTTATCGGGCAAAGAAAGATGATTCGGGGTAAAATTTTGCAACAAAAAAAAAAAAACATAAGTCCTTAATAGACAACGATCTAAAACAATAGGTCCTTATTTGACTATTTACTTATTTCAAATGTAAGTTCAACCAATTCTACTTTTAGATTGAATTGATATCAAACTTTTTAGATATTGGTTCGAACAAATTGGCTGCATTCACGGCATTTAGAAATATTTTGAAACTGTTCTTTATTACTTTTAAATTTCTTTTTCGAGATTATCTCTTTCAACAATCAATAGTCCGATTCCACTTTAATAAAGGAAATAGTCTAATTCCACTTTAAATTTCATATGACCCTCTTCAATACCTAACGAATAATTATAGGAAGACATTTTAAATTGATATTTTTAAGAAAATACATTGGATGATGTAAATAACTATTCCACCACTTATTTTTTCACCACTCAATATATGTACGTCATGTCAAATGTCACTTAAAAATATCTCACTAAAATTATTAAAACCTGACTTATTGCAAGATTCTTACCACAAACCAAAGTTAAGAAGTAAATTATAATTTCCAATTTAAGATCACATGTAAGTAGTTCTGATTATGGTCATTGTTATGGCTCTTAAACAATTGTGAACCACCTTCTTTCAAAGTAGTAGATTGAGCACCAATGTTGCAACTTTTGTTGCTTAGTAAAAGAGGTTTAGCCTTATTGGTCTTATTTTCTAGGATTATAAGAATGGGATGGGCAACTGAAGGTCAGGATGACCTATATTGTAAAAATCAAAACGAAATCAGATCGAAATCATCACTAGTTGACAAGCCACAATAAGCAGTCCTTCTCGGATTTGATTGTTTAGCTTGACAACTGATGGAGGCAACCCAGTTAGCTTGATTCTTAGAGATCGACATATTTTCCAACGTATTCAAAACAATTCCTGACAACCACATAAAGCCCAAGTTGTGCCATGGGTCGAGCACTCCTTTCGGACAAGGACATTCCTTTGGACGACTACATTAAAGTGTACTGGTTGTACTTTGGGTCGACCTACTTAAAAGTACGGTATGATGTTATCATAGGCCAACATTTTCTCTAATTCCGCTAATGGGCTGTTTCTTGGGCACTTTGTCCTAATGCTAAAAGAAAGTTTCCCAATGAACTTCTTACCAAAGAGAGTCCAACTCAAATTAGGGATGTTCTCCGACGTGGAAACATTTTCGAAGAGGACACTCACTCTCATTGGAATAAGGAAGCTTACTTTGAGCATTATAAATAGTAGGCTGGGCAGAAGAACCGGAACCAGTGGTTCGGTTCAATTCCAATTTGGTCCCGATTCGGTTCAGTTCTATTAAAATTTTAAACGGTTCTGGTTCTAAAAATCAAGAACCATCGGTTCCGATCCTAGTTCCGATTCTTAGTTTAAAACCAGAACCAGAACAAAACACGATTTTTTTTTAAAAATTTTTTAAGGTATAAATTAAAAAAAAAATCATCAATTCTTAATCTTAATGCATGTTATCTGGTCTATTAGTTAATATCAATTACCCGACAATTATTAACTCATTCAACATTACAATTATTATAAACAAAACAAATAATAAACAAAAAAACATAGATCAAAAATCATTTTTCTTTCACCGGTTATGTTGTTCAGCTTCAAGCCTTCAGCCGTCAATTCTTCAAGAATCAACAAACAATAAATCTTCACTTTTCATCTTACAATTAATTATTATCTTATTTTCAAGGATTTGTTGGACTTGTGTGATTGTTCCCTGAAAAGGTGAAAATTTTTTAGAAGAAGCACATACACGCGGATGAGGAGATACGTTACTGTTTTGGAAGGGAATGAATATTTTGATGTCAAGAATTTTAAGTGTTGTATTCGCATTTTTATCAAGGTCGATGATCTTACCGTCTTACGACTCTTACCAGCCAAAATTTACTATGGCTTCATCGCTTAAGTTCGACAATTTTAGTTTAGGAAATCGGAACCAGAACCAAAAGAATTGAATGGTTCGGTTTCAATTCGGTTCTTCTCTTTTAAAAAGAATCAACGATTATTTTTTCAAAAGAACCATCGGTTCAATTTCCTAAGAACCAAAATCATACGGAACCACGCCTCGCCTAATAAATAGAGCTCCATTGTTCGTAATTTAAGGTACATTGATATTCTTAAGTCCTTTTCATCTTCGTGTTCCACATATTTTTCAAAAATTTTCAGTAACTACTCCTCAAGTCGGAGGGTGACGAGGACACACCTCGTTGCCTTTTTTTTATAGGTTCATTGGAAGATCATATCTTCTTCTTCAATGTAATAATAGTTTGAGGTCTTGTCAGGTGAATGTCTGAAATTTTACTGTATCACTTAGAAAATTAAATACTTAAAAGTAAATTAAAAGAGATGTTGAGCCCTATTTAAGTATTAAAATCTCAAAATTAAAAAATGAGAGGTTGAACTGGCTAGACCCACTATAGTTGTGGGTTTATATGTCAATTTGGAAGATAATTCAGTCCTAGCTTGTACCATATTTTTTAACGTCCATCTCAAATTCAAAACAATCTTGGATCGAGTTTTGGTTGCCAGATCTAATCATTTTGATCCCTATTTTTTTCCAAAAATATTCTTTTGCGATTCTTACATTGAAGACCCGGAGAGTTTTTTTTTTACTATCAATTATTCCCTCAAATTCATTATCAATCATACATTATTCTCATGTGATTTATACTTTTTACATTTTTCAAAAATTATTTTTTCTTCCATTATTTGTCCTGTGGCCTACCAAATGTCTCATCATCAAGCCTACATTTGCAAAATTAAAAGGAGGTTGACCATTTCGTTGGACCCACATTATCAAATTAATCCACTCCAATCAGTAAATTGCACTAGTCTCTATCACACTTAACATGATTAGGCACCTTAGACCGCCTAATTAATTACTTCCTTCGTCCCCTTTATATAAACTGATTTGAGTTTTAACATAGATTAAAAAAATATATTAAATATTATTAAAAAAGTAAATTTTGTATTTAAGTATCAAAATTATTATTATTGAAAGTAATAAATATGGATGCATTAATAAACAAATAAAATAAGTACTTCTCAATAAAGAAACATGCCTATATAATTTGGATAAGAGAAAAAAAAATGCAGTCTATATAAATGGAAGGGAAGGAGTATTAATACCATCTTCCTATCCATGCACCTTGTTGTAGATTAATCTCAAACATACTCTTGGAGGGATATCAGTAATTTTATAATAAATTATCGAATAAAATTGGAATATCATATATAGGATGGTTAAATGTTATTTAATTTGATTGACTTCAAAAGCTTGATATTTACATGGACATGTTTTTAGCTCATTGTTTTGTTTTTCTTAATTATAACGTTTAATTTAAAAAAAAGGGGTTAAAATCATGCAACAAAGTACGTAAGCACAACTCACTTTACACTTGTAATTATCGAACAAGAATTTAATGGATAAAAATTAAAACATTCTCCTGGATTGGGTAATTGGAATTATAGATTAAATATATACACATTTTCCCTTTATATTTTGTATAAATAAATTAATGAAATGGAATATACTCTCTCAATTACTCCACAAACTGGTATATACTCCCTCAATTACTCCAAAACGCTTTACTTTTCAATTTTCTATATAATTTACAGTAAATATAGCCATTGATTTTAATGGAATCATTATTAATTTCTTTTATATAACTGATTCTGAATTTGTTGAAATAAAAATTAGTTAATTATTATTTCTCTTTTCATTTGGAATATATCTTTTTAAAAAATTGAAAAATCCAACATTTATAACAGAGAATGATTGTATCAGTCCTTATCGCACAATAGGAGATTAATATAAAATTTACTAGTAATTTAAAAATCTCGACTCGTTAAATTAGCTCAATCGAGCACGTTTGGCTAAGTTTATAAATCGAAACTTTAATTATTTGTAGACTCTAGGTTAATTTTTTACAAAAAATGCTAAATGAACAACACTTTTGAACAATAAGGTGAACAATACTCTCACATGAGGTGAGGTTCACATATGAGGACCCCACACTCTATGTGAGAGTGTTGTTTTTCAAAGTGTTGTTCATGTAGCATGATTCAATTTTTTAATATCTTCACTTATTTTCTACTACGAATTGCAATTTTTTTTAATCATATTTTAATTGCAGTTTGGGGGCTGTACTGAATGGATATTCATGCAACCTAAGCATTATCATTACAGCACATCCACATAAAAAACCCACCCACACCCACCCGTATAAATACTCCAAATATAATAGTAAATTAAAAAATGAAGTCTCTGGAGAAATTGCAAAGCCCTAATTAAAGTGAATAATGGAAGCTGATGTTTCTATTTCATAGTGTTAAAACCGCTGTAATAATAGGTGAAAGAGTTTTTTTCTATTTTGAGGGTTTTTGTGGGGTTGTGAAGATCTTGGGAAGTTGAAATAGGATCGGGTAAAGATGGTGAATTTCAGGGTAATTCTGTGGTGTTTTTGCTGTTTAATCGGTGCTTTCAAAGCGTTTGGCAACGTGGTTTTGATTGGGAATAATGTTACCTTGTCTTTTGAAGACATTGAAGCTAATTTCGGTGAGTTGAATTTTTTTTATTTTTTTTTTTGGTTCAAGTATTCTGGGCAATTGATTTTTATTATTATTATTTTATGCAAAATATTGAATCTGGATTATGGAAATACATTGGGAAATGGGTTTGTTTAAATTGTTTTGAGTAGTTCGAGCTGCATAGTTAGTTTCACTTTCTTTCTTGGCTATGGTCGGTAAAAACGTGGTTTTATATGCGATAATTGGATCGAAATCAAATTATTAATATTTTCTCCTTATTTTTGCGTCAATTCAGCTTGGAATTGTGGAATCTGTATTGCAGTTGATTGAGTTACACAGGTCGATTTACTGCTTAAATAATGTCTTTTTAGTTTTTGCCTCTTCTTAAGTACGCAGTTTAAAGAACAATATTGCGGATCAGAAAAGTAAATTTGGATTTATTTTTTTTCTTTTTTTGAAACAGATGTAATATTCTATATAAATTGGGGGAATATTATATCTTCGTGGCTAGTTTCACTATTAGTAGTGTATAGTCGGGATGTTCCATTAGATAGTACTTAGTAGATAGATAGATAGATAGATAGATAATCCCATTTCTAATTCGTTTTCCTGGGCTCGTCTCACCAAGCTTCAGGAAGAGATCCTGTACGTAGGAATCTCCTGTAACGAAGGACCATTCAATATTTTGAATTTGATTCTCGTGGTTTGTGTTCCCGCATCTATCATGTTTATTTGCTCTGCATTTTTACTGATATTATGACTGAATTTCAGCTCCATCAGTGAAAGGATCGGGGATGTCTGGCACATTGCATTTGGCAGAACCTTTGGATGCTTGCTCGCCATTAACTAATAAAATCGGTTCAGAAAAGAATGGTACCAGGTCTCCATTTGTGTTGATAATTAGAGGGGGATGTAGCTTTGAGGATAAAGTCAGAAAGGCACAAGCTGCAGGATTCAAAGCAGCCATTGTCTATGACAGTGAAAATGGTGATTTAGTTGCGAGTAATTTCCCTCCCTGCCTCTTTATATCTGCAATTTTATGGCTTTAGTATTTTGTCAATATGAATTTTAGGCAACACATATTTCTGCAATATCATAATATGTGATCTCAAGTTCAGAACATGTGATGTACATGATTCCTGTGTCCCGGTATTAATTAAATTAATTACTTTTCTATTTTCTTTCCCTCATCTTGTGGTTTTTCTTCAAAATATTGATAGATTAATGACCTCCGTTGTGTATAATAGCTCATAACTCAATGTGCAGTGACTATAGTGAAGTGATCTATGAGTATAAGAGCATAGTAGTATGAGTATTGTGTTTTAGGTTCCTGAAATGTAAGCTCGCAAATGCCGTCTTACATTCTGGATTGCCTCGTACCTTTAACTACAACCAATCATCTCCAACTGATGCAATTCCAGCACTGTTTACTTGGAAGCACCATATAACTCTCTCTTTTTGAGCCAAAGTAAATGTTATTTATGATTTACAAGTTAAACTGATAGTTACTCGGTCTGCAGTAGTCTCGATCTGAAGCAATTTTGGTGTCGAAATTCTCTATTGTTTTATGTGAGTGAATTTGTTAAGATATAGAATTATGTAAGACCAAATCCAAGATTCTTACTTTTCGTATGTTAAGGATGGAGAAGAAGTATAGGATCACTGAGAAGTTTCCTGATACATTGTTACTTGAGCCCTGTTGGTCTCAAGATTTTGTTTGGTGCTCAAAATTTATCCCTGGAAAATATTGATAGTCGTGTCTCCTCCTGGTCTTCATGGAATTTTGCCCATGAGATAATATTTTCTCATTAGCACATCTGATTTTATGAAAGTAAATTAAATTGGAAAGTATATTAAAAAGACAGGTGGGCTTCTTTGATTTTATTTATTTATTTATTTTGGCCATAGTTATTATCTTTTGTGCGTCAATCCTAAATGTGAAAGAGGAAAGGGGAAAATAATGGTTGTAAGTTAGCAGTAGTTTCTCATATCCCCTTCTTTCCTTCTGCTTCTTGGTTAAAGGATGAATGTATCTGTGAAAGAATTGTTTTAGTTTGATGGCTGATGAAGTTTTCGCTCTGCGAAAAATCAGTGGCAGGAAATGCTGCTGGTATAAAAATACATGCTGTGTTTGTTTCCAAAGCCTCAGGTGAAATACTGACACTATATGCTGGTGCTGCTGAACTGTGGATAATCCCGAGCTTTGAAAACTCGGCATGGTCAATCATGGCTATGTCTTTCATTTCGTTACTTGCAATGTCAGCAGTGTTAGCTACCTGTTTCTTTGTCCGGAGGCATCGCGTTAGAAGAGAACGACCGCGAGCTCCAAATGTAAGGGAATTCCATGGAATGAGCAGTCGTCTGGTGAAAGCCATGCCGAGCCTAATTTTCACAGCTGTTCTGGAGGATAATTGTACTTCACAGACATGTGCTATATGTCTTGAAGACTATACTGTTGGAGAGAAGCTCAGAATTCTGCCATGCCGCCACAGTAAGTTACTTGTTTTGCCAAGAATGAAGTTAATTGTTATTTTTTTAACCAAAAAAACCTTATTTTCTAGAAATTCAACTTTAAGCAAGCACAAAGCATTAAAAGTAGTATATAGAGAGTGAGTTTGGCTCTCTACATTTGGAGAGTCAAATCCATTCTCTACTTGTAAAATAGAGACTTGTACTGGTTAAAATGAAGAATGGCTCTTTAAAATAAGGAAGTAATAAAGAGCCCCTTCCCCTCTTAAAGATGCTCTGTTTTTTCATCTTTCAAAATTTGCTGATTACTGAAGAGTAGACCATGTATGTAATATGTACTGAACCATACTATTTTTGGGGAATATTCTAGTGAGTTATTGCATCACATCCTCTTGCAAATTCAGGAATGCTTTTAACTAAAATGAAATCCGCATGTGCGTATAATTATTTTTTGTCTTAACTGTAATTGATTAATTTTGTGTTTCGGGATTTTTACAGAATTTCATGCAACTTGCGTTGATGCTTGGCTAACATCGTGGAGAACATTCTGTCCCGTGTGCAAGCGTGATGCAAGGACTAGTACTGGTGAACCACCAGCTTCAGAATCGACACCGTTGCTTTCCTCTACCCCAGCTTCTTTTCCGTCATCTTCCATATTATCATCTTTCAGATCATCGCTAGCATCATCCCCAGCCATACAAATATCCCCAGCATCATTTCAATCCTCTTCACTTTCTCGTCCCCATTCCATCTCCAGTACTCCTTATAACCAGCAGTCTCTTCAATCGCATCATCCATCTTCGTATCTTAGTACGAGTCGAAGCTCAGTTGACCTTAGGAACATGGCTTCCCAAAGATCACATGCTGCTTATTTAATTTCGCCTCACTCGTTAGGATACCCCTCGTTATCCCATCTAAATTCCAGATACATGTCTCCGTATATACCTAGTCCGGGCAATGCTTCTTCGAGTTATATTGGGTCGTCTAGTCGTCAACCTAATCCACTACATTACAGCGAGTCTGCCACAAGCTTTTCACCATTTGCTTCAGCCCAGTCTCTTCCTGGGTGTTGATGAAACTTTAGTTAATGTGGCTATCGATTAGGCTAGAGTTCTTCCAAGAAATGAAGGAATCACGTGGTCGAATTCTTTCCTCATTAGACGAAAAAATATTAAATGGCACGATCAGATGTCGACCAATGTGGCGCATTGCATATGACAGATGGTTCGGAAGGTGACAAATTGCGCCCGGCTTGTACATTTCATAAGGTTGATAATTTGGATGTTTGAATTTAAGGTTGCTTGCTCACAAACAAAGCAATGGGCAATTTGCGCTGTACTAATTTCCTTTTCCTTTTGTTGTTGTTCTGGTGAGTGTTGAGGTTGTAATAGTTTCCTTTGGTATATATGTTTACAGTTGATAGTGGCACCACTAACTTGTCAAAAGGCTCTTCTGCTAGGTTACATTAATCGATCAGTATAATTTAAGAGTCGCTCTGTGTTCAAAAACTGAAATATTAGCAAGCAAAAACGAGTTCCAAAATAGTGAATTCAAAAGGCAATCTTCTGATGCAGTACCGAATACTGTCCGGGATTCATTCAGAAGACTTATCTTGGAAGTAGAAAGTAACAAGTATGCCGGATTAGAGACTAATAATTATCCGTTTATTTGCTAACTGGGTTCTCCATATTCGTGGAAAAATTAATTTGTCTTGGCCTTCGTTTGGCGGGTTGGTTTAAATCAATGATTTAATTTATATAATTTTTCAAATCACTTTTTAATTATAAATATTTTTTCTTTTCAATTTTCAACTACACATTTTACTAGAAAACTCAACTAAATCAATTTAAACTGATTTAATCAGCCGTCGAATGGTTCCTTAAAGTTAAACATCAAAGCAAGGATCAAATATCATTGAATCAGAAATCAAAGGATGAAAGTGGATATACTGAAAAATATGATAAAACGTGATATATAGAAGTGCAACTCTTTTGTCTACCATAAGTGTGATTCTTCCTTCTTCGGTTCCTGAGTACAAATGCAAAGAATCCAAGTCATCATTTAGGGTTTCCTACAATTAAGGGGACTCTATGATATAAGACAAAATACATGAAAAGATAATGCTCTACTGAATAAGGAATACTCAGTTTTTGTATAGATTGTGTGTATAGGTTCTTGCCTATTTATTTTGGTCTTTATAATTCATTGATTTTGTGAGCTGAAATATTAAGATTTCTCCACTTCAATTGTGTAGCATTTCTTTCTTGGTATCCATTTCAGCTGTGTAGCATTTCTTTCTTGGTATCAAAGTCTGAGAAATGGATGCTTCTTCTTCTACTCAGTCCCAGACTAGCTCAACCATACCTGCTATCGTTTCCTCTACTCCCCTTCAGTCATCTCCTCTGCATCTAACCCAAAGTCTCTCAATCAAACTTGATAGAGACAATTTTTTACTCCGGAAAAACATGGTTATGCCCATTGTTAAAGGGCATAACCTTGAAGGCCATTTGCTTGGAACAAAAATCTACCCATCAAAATTTAATACAGTGCAAGTTACTACAGAATCAGGTACCACAATCAAGGCTGAAGCTAATCCAGAATACAGTAAGTGGAATGCAAAATGACTCTCTTCTTATGGGATGGTTGTATGCTTCTATGTCACCTGATATCATTCTGAGAGTAATGGGAAGTAGCACAGCTGCTCAACTCTGGTCTGCGATTCAGAAGAGTTTTGGAATATTAAACAAATCCAGACTCACATTCCTCTTTGGTGAGCTACAAAGACTTAGGAAGGGATCCATGACCATGGATCAATACCTAAAAAAGGTAAAGAAATTGGCAAACAACCTTGAAGTAGCTGGAAAATTTTTCAATTAAGAAGACTTGATTAATCATGTCCTAACTGGACTTGGTGAAGATTATACCCCAGTTGCTGTTCAACTGAATGGAAGAGTAGATTTAAACTGGCATGAGATGACATCAGTTCTACTCACTTTTGAAAGTAGACTTGACTATCTGAATGAAGTTAGGCTTGGTCTGAGTTCAGTGAATCTGAGTCAATGTTATAATAGAGGAGGAAGCTTTGGAGGAAGATCAAGAGGGAATGGCAGAAATTCTGGAAGCAGAGGCAGATTCAGAGGCAGGGGGAGAAATAATCGACAAATTGAATACAAAAATCCATGTCAGATTTGTGGTTTATCAAATCATCAGGCAGGATGGTGTTTTAAGAGGTATAATGAAGGATTTACTGGAATGAAGAATGGAGACTCAGCTGGATCTAATCCAAACAACAATGCAAGCCACTCAACCTACTTTGCTCCCTCAAATATACTGGAAGATTCTGCCTGGTATGCAGATTCAGGAGCAAGCACTCATGTCACAAATGACGTCAAAAATCTGACAGAGGCACGAGTCTATACCGGTAATGAAGGTATCAAAGTAGGTAATGGTAACTCTCTTCCCATTATTCATATTGGCTCTAAGACTTTGAATGATAAAGGAAAAAGATTAGTTCTAAATAAACTTCTACATGTTCCTGGCATTAAGAAGAACTTGCTAAGTGTTTCCCAGTTCACCAATGATAATGCAGTGTTTATTGAATTTCACCCTAATTTTTATGTTGTGAAGGATTTGCTAACGGGGAAACCAGTAGCTCAAGGAATGCTTAAGGATGGTCTTTATCAGTTAATACTTTCAAACACTCAGTCTCAAGATCCAGCCCTCACAGTGTCTCAATTTCCTTTTGTTCTTTCTGTTGTTTCTAATAATTCTCCAACTAAACCTAGTGAATATGAGATTTGGCATAGGAGACTAGGCCATCCCTCATCTCATTTATTGAGTCAGGTTCTTAAATCTTGTAATAAAATTGTTCCAGTTAATGAATTATCTTCTTTTTGTGACTCATGTCAATTTGGAAAAATTCACAAGCTTCCATTTAAAACTTCTAATTCACGTGCTTCAAATCCCTTAGACCTTATTCACACCGATGTTTGGGGACCCGCACCTATAAAATCAACTTTGGGATTTAGATATTATATACTCTTTGTAGATGACTTTAGTAGATACACATGGACCTACCCTCTTAAACACATGTCCAAATGCTTAAAGTTCTTTATATAGTTTAAAAACCTTGTGGAAAAACAGTTTGACAGAAAAATAAAAACTGTACAAACAGACTATGGAGGAGAATTTCGAGTGTTTGAAAAGTTTGCATCAGAAAATGGTATTAACTTGAGGTTCTCTTGTCCCTATACATCAATTCAAAATGGAAGGGCAGAAAGGAATCATAGACATTTAACAAAAACTGCCTTAACCTTGATGTCACAAGCTCATATGCCATTACATTATTGGTGGGAGGCTTTCTCATTGGCAACCTACCTTATAAACAGTTTGCCAACACCAGTACTCAACCTAAAAACCCCTTATCAAGTCCTATTCAACAAGGAAGTGAAATATGATAGGTTTAGAGTGTTTGGCTGTAGTGCTTTTCCTTATCTCAGACCATATAACAAACATAAGTTTTCATTTCATTCTCAAAAATGTGTGTAACTTGGGATTTAGTGCTTCTCATAAAGGATATAAATGTCTAAGTCCCACAGGTAGGATCTATATCTCGAGACATGTAGTATTCAATGAAGCTGAATTCCCATTCAAAACAGGTTTCATTAACAAGTTTTCTAACATCACTGACACTACTGTAGTCCCATTTCCTCTATCACTATCTCATAATTCTGAAACTAATCCCATCAGCCACACCTCAGTGAACAATGATTTACCTCAGTCAGTAGTTGCTCAATTACAAAGTCCAGTATCTTTACCTCCTACTCAAATAACTAATAATGATCATACTTCAGCATCTCACGAGTCACCAATCTCCAGCAATGATTTTGACAACATAGAAGTTGATGTGGAAAGTTCAGACTGAGCAGAGAATTGAAACTACTAGAGAAGAATGTTTAGATTCCATTCAAACTGGGCATCCAATGGTGACAAGAGGAAAACTGGGAATATTCAAGCCAAAAGTCTATTTAGCTAGATTTTCAGAACCTAATTCTATGAGATAAGCACTGATGAATGTAAACTGGAAAAGAGCAATGGAAGCTGAGTTTAATGCCTTGCAGAGAAATCAAACATGGATCCTGGTTCCACCTGAAAAGGCTGGCAAGGTAATAGGATGTAAGTGGATTTTTAAAATCAAATATGGTGCTGATGGAAATATAGAAAGGTATAAGGCAAGGCTGGTTGCACAAGGTTTCCTTCAGACATATGGAATCGACTTCAAGGAGACTTTCAGCCCTGTAGTGAAGGCTTCTACCATCAAGATTGTATTGACTTTGGCTGTGTTTTCAGGTTGGGACATAAGGCAAATAGATGTCATAATGCCTTTCTAAATGGCAAACTCAATGAAGAAGTATTCATGTGTCAACCAGAAGGATTTCAGGATAGTAAAACCATGTTCTCTTTACTGTTTTGAGGTATTTTTCTGTTTTTATTTTCGAAAACGCTAAAAACGCGTTCTCTTTACCATTTTCGAAAACGCATTTTGGGAAAAAAATTGTACACAAAACGCAAAACGCCCAAAACCTCGTTTTGGGGGTTTTGTGTGTATTTCGACAAAAAATTTCAAAAAGCAGAAAACGCGTTTTGGGATTTTTTTTTTTTAATCAAAGAATTATCTTAACTTGGAACTAAGCTTAATATAAAATTTTTATTTTTTTATTTATATATTATTTTTTTTAGAATTATCCTAACTTGAAACTAAACCTAAATAAAGAATTTTTTTTTTTTTTTTTGAGAATTATCCTAACTTGGAATTAAGCTTAAATAAAGTTTTATTGAATTCAATGTCAACATTACAAAAAAAAATTACGTGAGAATTCTCGTTGTTATATTTCAAAAAATGCACTGATAAATGGACTCTGGTGGTTTTGAAAGAATTTGAATTTTCTTGATTTTAATAGAACTAAAGCTTTCTCAAATCCCGAACCTGACCAAGCTGTGTTAATATAGACTCTTAATGCTCACATTAGTGTGTTGCATGTAACCATGTTTTCAGTGTATTGTGAAATGAAATTTGAGTTTGAGTCAATAGTATTCTGCAAACAAATTAATTAAAAATAGTTTAAGTAGTATTCTGCAAAATTTCAAACAGAACGTGTTTTTCAGCTTTTCATTTTCAAAAACGGTTTTCAGAAATGACAAACCAAACGCATTTTCAGCAAATTTGAAAACAAAAATGAAAACAGGAAATACAAAACATTTTTCAAAAATGAAAATATAAAATAAAGTACAAACAGAACGCCACCTAAATTTCCCAATTTTGTGTTTAAACTAAACAAGGTCATTTATGGTTTGAAGCAAGCTCCAAGGGCATGAAATGATGAACTAAAGGGAACTCTGATTGAATGGGGACTTACTCAATCAAAGGTTGATAATTCACTCTTTTCTCAACTGGAGGAGAACAACACTATTCTGATTTTAATATATGTTGATGACATTAAGTTCA